>JAZKLR010000008.1:0-1200000 GCA_037103525.1 Ganaspis brasiliensis | reverse complement strand
TAAACGAACTAGAATTGGATTTCACTTAGACTATAAATAATTTCGGAATTGAATGCCGCACTAATTCCAGATATAACCAGACTTAAAACGGATTTTAAATTTATGCCGGACAACTGCCGGATATGAACGGACTGGAATCGGATTTCAGTTAGACTATAAATAATTTTGGAATTGAATGCCGTACTAATTCCAGATAAAACCAGACTTACAACGTATTTAAAATTTATGCTTGAAACTGCCAGATGTAAACGGACTAGAATCGGATTTCACTTAGACTATAAATAATTTCGGAATTGACTGCCGGACTAATTCCACAGAAAACCAGAATTAAAACGGATTTCAAATTTATGCTGGACAACTGCCAGATGTAAACAGACTAGAATCGGATTTTACTTAGACTATAAATAATTTCGTATTTGAATGCCGCACTAATTCCAGATATAATCAGACTTAAAACGTATTTTAAATTTATGCCGGACAACTGCCAAATGTGAACAGACTAGAATCGAATTTTACTTAGACTATAAATAATTACGGATTTGAATGCCGCACTTATTTCAGATAAAAAAAGACTTAAAACGGATTTAAAATTTATGCTGGACAACTGCCGGATGTAAACGAACTAGAATCGGATTTCACTTAGACTATAAATATTTTTAGAATTGACTTGCGGACTAATTCCAGATATAACCAGACTTAAAACGGATTTTAAATTTATGCCGGACAACTGCCGGATTTGAACGGACTGAAATCGGATTTCACTTAGACTGTAAATAATTTCGGAATTGAATGCCGCACTAATTCCAGATAAAACCAGACTTAAAAACGATTTAAAATTTATGCTGGACAACTGCCGGATGTAAACGGACTAGAATCGGATTTCACTTAGACTATATATAATTTCGGAATTGACTGCCGGACTAATTCCACAGAAAACCAGAATTAAAACGGATTTAAAATTTATGCTGGACAACTGCCAGATGTGAACAGACTAGAATCGGATTTTACTTAGACTATAAATAATTTTGGAATTGACTTCCGGACTAATTCCAGATATAACCAGACTTAAAACGGATTTTAAATTTATGCCGGACAACTGCCGGATATGAACGGACTGGAATCGGATTTCACTTAGACTATAAATAATTTTGGAATTGAATGCTGTACTAATTTTAGATAAAACCAGACTTAAAACGGATTTAAAATTTATGCTGGACAACTGCCAGATGTGAACAGACTAGAATCGGATTTTACTTAGACTATAAATAATTTTGGAATTGACTTCCGGACTAATTCCAGATATAACCAGACTTAAAACGGATTTTAAATTTATGCCGGAGAACTGCCGGATTTGAACGGACTGAAATCGGATTTCTCTTAGACTGTAAATAATTTCGGAATTGAATGCCGCACTTATTCCAGATAAAACCAGACTTAAAACGGATTTAAAATTTATGCTGGACAACTGCCGGATGTAAACGGACTAGAATCGGATTTCACTTAGACTATAAATAATTTCGGAATTGACTGCCGGACTACATATAAAACCAGAATTAAAACGGATTTAAAATTTATGCCGGACAACTGCCAGATGTGAACAGACTAGAATCGGATTTCACTTAGACTATAAATAATTTCGGAATTAAATGCCGCACTAATTCCTGATAAAACCAGACTTAAAACGGATATAAAATTTATGCTGGACAACCGCCGGATGTAAACGGACTAGAATCGGATTTCACTTAGACTATAAATAATTTCGGAATTGACTGCCGGACTCCACATAAAACCAGAATTAAAACGGATTTAAAATTTTTGCCGAACAACTGCCAGATGTGAACAGACTAGAATCGGATTTTACTTAGACTATAAATAATTTTGGATTTGAATGCCGCACTAATTCCAGATATAACGAGACTTAAAACGAATTTTAAATTTATGCCGGACAACTGCCGGATGTAAACAGACTTAAATCGGATTTCACTTAGACTATAAATAATTTCGGAATTAAATGCCGCACTAATTCCAGATATAACCAGACTTAAAACGGATTTTAAATTTATGCCGGACAACTGCCGGATATGAACGGACTGGAATCGGATTTCAGTTAGACTATAAATAATTTTGGAATTGAATGCCGTACTAATTTCAGATAAAACCAGACTTAAAACGGATTTAAAATTTATGCTGGACAACTGCCGGATGTAAACGAACTAGAATTGTAATTCACTTAGACTATAAATAATTTCGGAATTGAATGCCGCACTAATTCCAGATATAACCAGACTTAAAACGGATTTTAAATTTATGCCGGAGAACTGCCGGATTTTAACGGACTGAAATCGGACTTCACTTAGACTGTAAATAATTTCGGATTTGAATGCCGCACTAATTCCAGATATAACCAGACTTAAAACGGATTTTAAATTTATGCCGGACAACTGCCGGATATGAACGGACTGGAATCGGATTTCAGTTAGACTATAAATAATTTTGGAATTGAATGCCGTACTAATTTCAGATAAAACCAGACTTAAAACGGATTTAAAATTTATGCTGGACAACTGCCGGATGTAAACGAACTAGAATTGTAATTCACTTAGACTATAAATAATTTCGGAATTGAATGCCGCACTAATTCCAGATATAACCAGACTTAAAACGGATTTTAAATTTATGCCGGAGAACTGCCGGATTTTAACGGACTGAAATCGGACTTCACTTAGACTGTAAATAATTTCGGATTTGAATGCCGCACTAATTCCAGATAAAACCAGACTTAAAACGTATTTAAAATTTATGCTGGAAACTGCCAAATGTAAACGGACTAGAATCGGATTTCACTTAGACTATATATAATTTCGGAATTAAATGACGCACTAATTCCTGATAAAACCAGACTTAAAACGGATTTAAAATTTATGCTGGACAACTGCCGGATGTAAACGAACTAGAATTGGATTTCACTTAGACTATAAATAATTTCGGAATTGAATGCCGCACTAATTCCAGATATAACCAGACTTAAAACGGATTTTAAATTTATGCCGGACAACTGCCGGATATGAACGGACTGGAATCGGATTTCAGTTAGACTATAAATAATTTTGGAATTGAATGCCGTACTAATTTCAGATAAAACCAGACTTAAAACGGATTTAAAATTTATGCTGGACAACTGCCGGATGTAAACGAACTAGAATTGTAATTCACTTAGACTATAAATAATTTCGGAATTGAATGCCGCACTAATTCCAGATATAACCAGACTTAAAACGGATTTTAAATTTATGCCGGAGAACTGCCGGATTTTAACGGACTGAAATCGGACTTCACTTAGACTGTAAATAATTTCGGATTTGAATGCCGCACTAATTCCAGATAAAACCAGACTTAAAACGTATTTAAAATTTATGCTGGAAACTGCCAGATGTAAACGGACTAGAATCGGATTTCACTTAGACTATATATAATTTCGGAATTGACTGCCGGACTAATTCCACAGAAAACCAGAATTAAAACGGATTTAAAATTTATGCTGGACAACTGCCAGATGTGAACAGACTAGAATCGGATTTTACTTAGACTATAAATAATTTCGTATTTGAATGCCGCACTAATTCCAGATATAACCAGAATTAAAACGTATTTTAAATTTTGCCGGACAACTGCCAAATGTGAACAGACTAGAATCGGATTTTACTTAGACTATAAATAATTACGGATTTGAATGCCGCACTTATTTCAGATAAAAAAAGACTTAAAACGGATTTAAAATTTATGCTGGACAACTGCCGGATGTAAACGGACTAGAATCGGATTTCACTTAGACTATAAATATTTTTAAAATTGACTTCCGGACTAATTCCTGATATAACCAGACTTTAAACGGATTTTAAATTTATGCCGGACAACTGCCGGATGTGAACGGACTGGAATCGGATTTCACTTAGACTATAAATAATTTCGGAATTGACTGCCGGACTAATTCCACATAAAACCAGACTTAAAAAGGATTTAAAATTAATGCTGGACAACTGCCAGATGTGAACGGACTGAAATCGGATTTTACTTAGACTGTAAATAATTTCGGAATTGAATGCCGCACTAATTCCAGATAAAACCAGACTTAAAAACGATTTAAAATTAATGCTGGACAACTGCCGGATGTAAACGGACTAGAATCGGATTTCACTTAGACTATAAATAATTTTAAAAATGACTTCCGGACTAATTATAGATATAACCAGACTTAAAACGGACTTTAAATTTATGCCGGACAACTGCCGGATTTGAACGGACTGAAATCGGATTTCACTTAGACTGTAAAAAATTTCGGATTTGAATGCCGCACTAATTCTAGATAAAACCAGACTTAAAACGTATTTAAAATTTATGCTGGAAACTGCCAGATGTAAACGGACTAGAATCGGATTTCACTTAGACTATAAATAATTTCGGAATTGACTGCCGGACTAATTCCACAGAAAACCAGAATTAAAACGGATTTAAAATTTATGCTGGACAACTGCCAGATGTGAACAGACTAGAATCGGATTTTACTTAGACTATAAATAATTTCGTATTTGAATGCCGCACTAATTCCAGATATAACCAGACTTAAAACGTATTTTAAATTTTGCCGGACAACTGCTGGATTTGAACGGACTGAAATCGGATTTTACTTAGACTGTAAATAATTTCGGAATTAAATGCCGCACTAATTCTAGATAAAACCAGACTTAAAACGGATTTAAATATTATGCTGGACAACTGCCGGATGTAAACGGACTAGAATCGGATTTTACTTAGACTATAAATAATTTTGGAATTGACTTCCGGACTAATTCGAGATATAACCAGACTTAAAACGGATTTTAAATTTATGCCGGACAACTGCCGGATATGAACGGACTAGAATCGGATTTCACTTAGACTATAAATAATTTTGGAATTAAATGCTGTACTAATTTCAGATAAAACCAGACTTAAAACGGATTTAAAATTTATGCTGGACAACTGCCGGATGTAAACGAACTAGAATTAGATTTCACTTCGACTATAAATAATTTCGGAATTGAATGCCGCACTAATTCCAGATATAACCAGACTTAAAACGGATTTTAAATTTATGCCGGAGAACTGCCGGATTTGAACGGACTGAAATCGGATTTCTCTTCGACTGTAAATAATTTCGGAATTGAATGCCGCACTTATTCCAGATAAAACCAGACTTAAAACGGATTTAAAATTTATGCTGGACAACTGCCGGATGTAAACGGACTAGAATCGGATTTCACTTAGACTATAAATAATTTCGGAATTGACTGCCGGACTCCACATAAAACCAGAATTAAAACGGATTTAAAATTTATGCCGGACAACTGCCAGATGTGAACAGACTAGATTCGGATTTTACTTAGACTATAAATAATTTTGGATTTGAATGCCGCACTAATTCCAGATATAACCAGACTTAAAACGGATTTTTAATTTATGCCGGACAACTGCCGGATGTAAACAGACTAGAATCGGATTTCACTTAGACTATAAATAATTTCGTATTTGAATGCCGCACTAATTCTAGATATAACCAGACTTAAAACGTATTTTAAATTTTGCTGGACAACTGCCGGATTTGAACGGACTGAAATCGGATTTCACTTATACTGTAAATAATTTCGGATTTGAATGCTGCACTAATTCCAGATAAAACCAGACTTAAAACGGATTTTAAATTTATGCCGGACAACTGCCGGATATGAACGGACTACATTCGGATTTCACTTAGACTATAAATAATTTTGGAATTGAATGCCGCACTAATTTCTGATAAAACCAGACTTAAAACGGATATAAAATTTATGCTGGAAACTGCCAGATGTAAACGGACTAGAATCGGATTTCACTTAGACTATAAATAATTTCGGAATTGACTGCCGGACTAATTCCACAGAAAACCAGAATTAAAACGGATTTAAAATTTATGCTGGACAACTGCCAGATGTGAACAGACTAGAATCGGATTTTACTTAGACTACAAATAATTTCGTATTTGAATGCCGCACTAATTCCAGATATAACCAGACTTAAAACGTATTTTAAATTTTGCCGGACAACTGCTGGATTTGAACGGACTGAAATCGGATTTTACTTAGACTGTAAATAATTTCGGAATTAAATGCCGCACTAATTCTAGGTAAAACCAGACTTAAAACGGATTTAAATATTATGCTGGACAACTGGAGGATGTAAACGGACTAGAATCGGATTTTACTTAGACTATAAATAATTTTGGAATTGACATCCGGACTAATTCGAGATATAACCAGACTTAAAACGGATTTTAAATTTATGCCGGACAACTGCCGGATATGAACGGACTAGAATCGGATTTCACTTAGACTATAAATAATTTTGGAATTAAATGCTGTACTAATTTCAGATAAAACCAGACTTAAAACGGATTTAAAATTTATGCTGGACAACTGCCGGATGTAAACGAACTAGAATTGGATTTCACTTCGACTATAAATAATTTCGGAATTGAATGCCGCACTAATTCCAGATATAACCAGACTTAAAACGGATTTTAAATTTATGCCGGAGAACTGCCGGATTTGAACGGACTGAAATCGGATTTCTCTTAGACTGTAAATAATTTCGGAATTGAATGCCGCACTTATTCCAGATAAAAGCAGACTTAAAACGGATTTAAAATTTATGCTGGACAACTGCCGGATGTAAACGGACTAGAATCGGATTTCACTTAGACTATAAATAATTTCGGAATTGACTGCCGGACTCCACATAAAACCAGAATTAAAACGGATTTAAAATTTATGCCGGACAACTGCCAGATGTGAACAGACTAGAATCGGATTTTACTTAGACTATAAATAATTTTGGATTTGAATGCCGCACTAATTCCAGATATAACCAGACTTAAAACGTATTTTAAATTTTGCTGGACAACTGCCGGATTTGAACGGACTGAAATCGGATTTCACTTAGACTGTAAATAATTTCGGAACTGACTGCCGGCCTAATTCCAGATATAACCAGACTTAAAACGGATTTTAAATTTATGCCGGACAACTGCCGGATATGAACGGACTGGAATCGGATTTCAGTTAGACTATAAATAATTTTGGAATTGAATGCCGTACTAATTTCAGATAAAACCAGACTTAAAACGGATTTAAAATTTATGCTGGACAACTGCCAGATGTGAACAGACTAGAATCGGATTTTACTTAGACTATAAATAATTTCGTATTTGAATGCCGCACTAATTCCAGATATAACCAGACTTAAAACGTATTTTAAATTTTGCTGGACAACTGCCGGATTTGAACGGACTGAAATCGGATTTCACTTAGACTGTAAATAATTTCGGAACTGACTGCCGGCCTAATTCCAGATATAACCAGACTTAAAACGGATTTTAAATTTATGCCGGACAACTGCCGGATATGAACGGACTGGAATCGGATTTCAGTTAGACTATAAATAATTTTGGAATTGAATGCCGTACTAATTTCAGATAAAACCAGACTTAAAACGGATTTAAAATTTATGCTGTACAACTGCCAGATGTGAACAGACTAGAATCGGATTTTACTTAGACTATAAATAATTTCGTATTTGAATGCCGCACTAATTCCAGATATAACCAGACTTAAAACGTATTTTAAATTTTGCTGGACAACTGCCGGATTTGAACGGACTGAAATCGGATTTCACTTAGACTGTAAATAATTTCGGATTTGAATGCTGCACTAATTCCAGATAAAACCAGACTTAAAACGGATTTTAAATTTATGCCGGACAACTGCCGGATATGAACGGACTACATTCGGATTTTACTTAGACTATAAATAATTTTGGAATTGAATGCCGCACTAATTCCTGATAAAACCAGACTTAAAACGGATATAAAATTTATGCTGGACAACCGCCGGATGTAAACGGACTAGAATCGGATTTCACTTAGACTATAAATAATTTCGGAACTGACTGCCGGCCTAATTCCAGATATAACCAGACTTAAAACGGATTTTAAATTTAAGCCGGACAGCTGCCGGATATGAACGGACTGGAATCGGATTTCAGTTAGACTATAAATAATTTTGGAATTGAATGCCGTACTAATTTCAGAGAAAACCAGACTTAAAACGGATTTAAAATTTATGCTGTACAACTGCCGGATGTAAACGAACTAGAATTGTAATTCACTTAGACTATAAATAATTTCGGAATTGAATGCTGCAATAATTCCAGATATAACCAGACTTAAAACGGATTTTAAATTTATGCCGGAGAACTGCCGGATTTTAACGGACTGAAATCGGATTTCACTTAGACTGTAAATAATTTCGGATTTGAATGCCGCACTAATTCCAGATAAAACCAGACTTAAAACGTATTTAAAATTTATGCTTGAAACTGCCAGATGTAAACGGACTAGAATCGGATTTCACTTAGACTATAAATAATTTCGGAATTGACTGCCGGACTAATTCCACAGAAAACCAGAATTAAAACGGATTTCAAATTTATGCTGGACAACTGCCAGATGTAAACAGACTAGAATCGGATTTTACTTAGACTATAAATAATTTCGTATTTGAATGCCGCACTAATTCCAGACATAATCAGACTTAAAACGTATTTTAAATTTATGCCGGACAACTGCCAAATGTGAACAGACTAGAATCGAATTTTACTTAGAATATAAATAATTACGGATTTGAATGCCGCACTTATTTCAGATAAAAAAAGACTTAAAACGGATTTAAAATTTATGCTGGACAACTGCCGGATGTAAACGGACTAGAATCGGATTTCACTTAGACTATAAATAATTTTGGAATTGACTTCCGGACTAATTCCAGATATAACCAGACTTAAAACGGATTTTAAATTTATGCCGGACAACTGCCGGATTTGAACGGACTGAAATCGGATTTCACTTAGACTGTAAATAATTTCGGAATTGAATGCCGCACTAATTCCAGATAAAACCAGAATTAAAAACGATTTAATATTTATGCTGGACAACTGCCGTATGTAAACGGACTAGAATCGGATTTCACTTAGACTATAAATAATTTTGGAATTGACTTCCGGACTAATTCCAGATATAACCAGACTTAAAACGGATTTTAAATTTATGCCGGACAACTGCCGGATTTGAACGGACTGAAATCGGATTTCACTTAGACTGTAAATAATTTCGGATTTGAATGCCGCACTAATTCCAGATAAAACCAGACTTAAAACGTATTTAAAATTTATGCTGGAAACTGCCAGATGTAAACGGACTAGAATCGGATTTCACTTAGACTATATATAATTTCGGAATTGACTGCCGGACTAATTCCACAGAAAACCAGAATTAAAACGGATTTAAAATTTATGCTGGACAACTGCCAGATGTGAACAGACTAGAATCGGATTTTACTTAGACTATAAATAATTTCGTATTTGAATGCCGCACTAATTCCATATATAACCAGACTTAAAACGTATTTTAAATTTTGCCGGACAACTGCCGGATTTGAACGGACTGAAATCGGATTTCACTTAGACTGTAAATAATTTCGGATTTGAATGCTGCACTAATTCCAGATAAAACCAGACTTAAAACGTATTTAAAATTAATGCTGGAAACTGCCAGATGTAAACGGACTAGAATCAGATTTCACTTAGACTATAAATAATTTCGGAATTGACTGCCGGACTAATTCCACAGAAAACCAGAATTAAAACGGATTTAAAATTTATGCTGGACAACTGCCAGATGTGAACAGACAAGAATCGGATTTTACTTAGACTTTAAATAATTTCGTATTTGAATGCCGCACTAATTCCAGATATAACCAGAATTAAAACGTATTTTAAATTTTGCCGGACAACTGCTGGATTTGAACGGACTGAAATCGGATTTCACTTAGACTGTAAATAATTTCGGAATTAAATGCCGCACTAATTCTAGATAAAACCAGAATTAAAACGGATTTAAAATTTATGCTGGACAACTGCCAGATGTGAACAGACTAGAATCGGATTTTACTTAAACTATAAATAATTTCGTATTTGAATGCCGCACTAATTTTAGATATAATCAGACTTAAAACGTATTTTAAATTTATGCCGGACAACTGCCAAATGTGAACAGACTAGAATCGGATTTTACTTAGACTATAAATAATTACGGATTTGAATGCCGCACTTATTTCAGATAAAAAAAGACTTAAAACGGATTTAAAATTTATGCTGGACAACTGCCGGATGTAAACGGACTAGAATCGGATTTCACTTAGACTATAAATATTTTTAAAATTGACTTCCGGACTAATTCCTGATATAACCAGACTTTAACAGGATTTTAAATTTATGCCGGACAACTGCCGGATGTGAACGGACTGGAATCGGATTTCACTTAGACTATAAATAATTTCGGAATTGACTGCCGGACTAATTCCATATAAAACCAGACTTAAAAAGGATTTAAAATTAATGCTGGACAACTGCCAGATGTGAACGGACTGAAATCGGATTTCACTTAGACTGTAAATAATTTCGGAATTGAATGCCGCACTAATTCCAGATAAAACCAGACTTAAAAACGATTTAAAATTTATGCTGGACAACTGCCGGATGTAAACGGACTAGAATCGGATTTTACTTAGACTATAAATAATTTTGGAATAGTCTTCCGGACTAATTATAGATATAACCAGACTTAAAACGGATTTTAAATTTATGCCGGACAACTGCCGGATTTGAACGGACTGAAATCGGATTTCACTTAGACTGTAAATAATTTCGGATTTGAATGTCGCACTAATTCTAGATAAAACCAGACTTAAAACGTATTTAAAATTTATGCTGGAAACTGCCAGATGTAAACGGACTAGAATCGGATTTCACTTAGACTATAAATAATTTCGGAATCGACTGCCGGACTAATTCCACAGAAAACCAGAATTAAAACGGATTTAAAATTTATGCTGGACAACTGCCAGATGTGAACAGACTAGAATCGGATTTTACTTAGACTATAAATAATTTCGTATTTGAATGCCGCACTAATTCCAGATATAACCAGACTTAAAACGTATTTTAAATTTTGCCGGACAACTGCTGGATTTCAACGGACTGAAATCGGATTTTACTTAGACTGTAAATAATTTTGGAATTAAATGCCGCACTAATTCTAGATAAAACCAGACTTAAAACGGATTTAAATATTATGCTGGACAACTGCCGGATATGAAAGGACTAGAATCGGATTTCACTTAGACTATAAATAATTTTGGAATTGAATGCTGTACTAATTTCAGATAAAACCAGACTTAAAACGGATTTAAAATTTATGCTGGACAACTGCCGGATGTAAACGAACTAGAATTGGATTTCACTTCGACTATAAATAATTTCGGAATTGAATGCCGCACTAATTCCAGATATAACCAGACTTAAAACGGATTTTATATTTATGCCGGAGAACTGCCGGATTTGAACGGACTGAAATCGGATTTCTCTTAGACTGTAAATAATTTCGGAATTGAATGCCGCACTTATTCCAGATAAAACCAGACTTAAAACGGATTTAAAATTTATGCTGGACAACTGCCGGATGTAAACGGACTAGAATCGGATTTCACTTAGACTATAAATAATTTCGGAATTGACTGCCGGACTTCACATAAAACCAGAATTAAAACGGATTTAAAATTTATGCCGGACAACTGCCAGATGTGAACAGACTAGAATCGGATTTTACTTAGACTAAAAATAATTTTGGATTTGAATGCCGCACTAATTCCAGATATAACCAGACTTAAAACGGATTTTAAATTTATGCCGGACAACTGCCGGATTTGAACGGACTGAAATCGGATTTCACTTAGACTGTAAATAATTTCGGAATTGAATGCCGCACTAATTCCAGATAAAACCAGACTTAAAAACGATTTAAAATTTATGCTGGACAACTGCCGGATGTAAACGGACTAGAATCGGATTTCACTTAGACTATAAATAATTTTGGAATTGACTTCCGGACTAATTCCAGATATAACCAGACTTAAAACGGATTTTAAATTTATGCCGGACAACTGCCGGATTTGAACGGACTGAAATCGGATTTCACTTAGACTGTAAATAATTTCGGATTTGAATGCCGCACTAATTCCAGATAAAACCAGACTTAAAACGTATTTAAAATTAATGCTGGAAACTGCCAGATGTAAACGGACTAGAATCGGATTTCACTTAGACTATATATAATTTCGGATTTGACTGCCGGACTAATTCCACAGAAAACCAAAATTAAAACTGATTTAAAATTTATGCTGGACAACTGCCAGATGTGAACAGACTAGAATCGGATTTTACTTAGACTATAAATAATTTCGTATTTGAATGCCGCACTAATTCCAGATATAACCAGACTTAAAACGTATTTTAAATTTTGCCGGACAACTGCCGGATTTGAACGGACTGAAATCGGATTTCACTTAGACTGTAAATAATTTCGGAACTGACTGCCGGCCTAATTCCAGATATAACCAGACTTAAAACGGATTTTAAATTTATGCCGGACAACTGCCGGATATGAACGGACTGGAATCGGATTTCAGTTAGACTATAAATAATAGTGGAATTGAATGCCGTACTAATTTCAGATAAAACCAGACTTAAAACGGATTTAAAATTTATGCTGGACAACTGCCAGATGTGAACAGACTAGAATCGGATTTTACTTAGACTATAAATAATTTCGTATTTGAATGCCGCACTAATTCCAGATATAACCAGACTTAAAACGTATTTTAAATTTTGCTGGACAACTGCCGGATTTGAACGGACTGAAATCGGATTTCACTTAGACTGTAAATAATTTCGGATTTGAATGCTGCACTAATTCCAGATAAAACCAGACTTAAAACGGATTTTAAATTTATGCCGGACAACTGCCGGATATGAACGGACTACATTCGGATTTCACTTAGACTATAAATAATTTTGGAATTGAATGCCGCACTAATTCCTGATAAAACCAGACTTAAAACGGATATAAAATTTATGCTGGACAACCGCCGGATGTAAACGGACTAGAATCGGATTTCACTTAGACTATAAATAATTTCGGAACTGACTGCCGGCCTAATTCCAGATATAACCAGACTTAAAACGGATTTTAAATTTATGCCGGACAGCTGCCGGATATGAACGGACTGGAATCGGATTTCAGTTAGACTATAAATAATTTTGGAATTGAATGCCGTACTAATTTCAGATAAAACCAGACTTAAAACGGATTTAAAATTTATGCCGGAGAACTGCCGGATTTTAACGGACTGAAATCGGATTTCACTTAGACTGTAAATAATTTCGGATTTGAATGCCGCACTAATTCCAGATAAAACCAGACTTAAAACGTATTTAAAATTTATGCTTGAAACTGCCAGATGTAAACGAACTAGAATCGGATTTCACTTAGACTATAAATAATTTCGGAATTGACTGCCGGACTAATTCCACAGAAAACCAGAATTAAAACGGATTTCAAATTTATGCTGGACAACTGCCAGATGTAAACAGACTAGAATCGGATTTTACTTAGACTATAAATAATTTCGTATTTGAATGCCGCACTAATACCAGACATAATCAGACTTAAAACGTATTTTAAATTTATGCCGGACAACTGCCAAATGTGAACAGACTAGAATCGAATTTTACTTAGAATATAAATAATTACGGATTTGAATGCCGCACTTATTTCAGATAAAAAAAGACTTAAAACGGATTTAAAATTTATGCTGGACAACTGCCGGATGTAAACGGACTAGAATCGGATTTCACTTAGACTATAAATAATTTTGGAATTGACTTCCGGACTAATTCCAGATATAACCAGACTTAAAACGGATTTTAAATTTATGCCGGACAACTGCCGGATTTGAACGGACTGAAATCGGATTTCACTTAGACTGTAAATAATTTCGGAATTGAATGCCGCACTAATTCCAGATAAAACCAGAATTAAAAACGATTTAATATTTATGCTGGACAACTGCCGTATGTAAACGGACTAGAATCGGATTTCACTTAGACTATAAATAATTTTGGAATTGACTTCCGGACTAATTCCAGATATAACCAGACTTAAAACGGATTTTAAATTTATGCCGGACAACTGCCGGATTTGAACGGACTGAAATCGGATTTCACTTAGACTGTAAATAATTTCGGATTTGAATGCTGCACTAATTCCAGATAAAACCAGACTTAAAACGTATTTAAAATTAATGCTGGAAACTGCCAGATGTAAACGGACTAGAATCAGATTTCACTTAGACTATAAATAATTTCGGAATTGACTGCCGGACTAATTCCACAGAAAACCAGAATTAAAACGGATTTAAAATTTATGCTGGACAACTGCCAGATGTGAACAGACAAGAATCGGATTTTACTTAGACTTTAAATAATTTCGTATTTGAATGCCGCACTAATTCCAGATATAACCAGAATTAAAACGTATTTTAAATTTTGCCGGACAACTGCTGGATTTGAACGGACTGAAATCGGATTTCACTTAGACTGTAAATAATTTCGGAATTAAATGCCGCACTAATTCTAGATAAAACCAGAATTAAAACGGATTTAAAATTTATGCTGGACAACTGCCAGATGTGAACAGACTAGAATCGGATTTTACTTAAACTATAAATAATTTCGTATTTGAATGCCGCACTAATTTTAGATATAATCAGACTTAAAACGTATTTTAAATTTATGCCGGAATACTGCCAAATGTGAACAGACTAGAATCGGATTTTACTTAGACTATAAATAATTACGGATTTGAATGCCGCACTTATTTCAGATAAAAAAAGACTTAAAACGGATTTAAAATTAATGCTGGACAACTGCCAGATGTGAACGGACTGAAATCGGATTTCACTTAGACTGTAAATAATTTCGGAATTGAATGCCGCACTAATTCCAGATAAAACCAGACTTAAAAACGATTTAAAATTTATGCTGGACAACTGCCGGATGTAAACGGACTAGAATCGGATTTCACTTAGACTATAAATAATTTTGGAATAGTCTTCCGGACTAATTATAGATATAACCAGACTTAAAACGGATTTTAAATTTATGCCGGACAACTGCCGGATTTGAACGGACTGAAATCGGATTTCACTTAGACTGTAAATAATTTCGGATTTGAATGTCGCACTAATTCTAGATAAAACCAGACTTAAAACGTATTTAAAATTTATGCTGGAAACTGCCAGATGTAAACGGACTAGAATCGGATTTCACTTAGACTATAAATAATTTCGGAATTGACTGCCGGACTAATTCCACAGAAAACCAGAATTAAAACGGATTTAAAATTTATGCTGGACAACTGCCAGATGTGAACAGACTAGAATCGGATTTTACTTAGACTATAAATAATTTCGTATTTGAATGCCGCACTAATTCCAGATATAACCAGACTTAAAACGTATTTTAAATTTTGCCGGACAACTGCTGGATTTGAACGGACTGAAATCGGATTTTACTTAGACTGTAAATAATTTTGGAATTAAATGCCGCACTAATTCTAGATAAAACCAGACTTAAAACGGATTTAAATATTATGCTGGACAACTGCCGGATATGAAAGGACTAGAATCGGATTTCACTTAGACTATAAATAATTTTGGAATTGAATGCTGTACTAATTTCAGATAAAACCAGACTTAAAACGGATTTAAAATTTATGCTGGACAACTGCCGGATGTAAACGAACTAGAATTGGATTTCACTTCGACTATAAATAATTTCGGAATTGAATGCCGCACTAATTCCAGATATAACCAGACTTAAAACGGATTTTATATTTATGCCGGAGAACTGCCGGATTTGAACGGACTGAAATCGGATTTCTCTTAGACTGTAAATAATTTCGGAATTGAATGCCGCACTTATTCCAGATAAAACCAGACTTAAAACGGATTTAAAATTTATGCTGGACAACTGCCGGATGTAAACGGACTAGAATCGGATTTCACTTAGACTATAAATAATTTCGGAATTGACTGCCGGACTTCACATAAAACCAGAATTAAAACGGATTTAAAATTTATGCCGGACAACTGCCAGATGTGAACAGACTAGAATCGGATTTTACTTAGACTAAAAATAATTTTGGATTTGAATGCCGCACTAATTCCAGATATAACCAGACTTAAAACGGATTTTAAATTTATGCCGGACAACTGCCGGATTTGAACGGACTGAAATCGGATTTCACTTAGACTGTAAATAATTTCGGAATTGAATGCCGCACTAATTCCAGATAAAACCAGACTTAAAAACGATTTAAAATTTATGCTGGACAACTGCCGGATGTAAACGGACTAGAATCGGATTTCACTTAGACTATAAATAATTTTGGAATTGACTTCCGGACTAATTCCAGATATAACCAGACTTAAAACGGATTTTAAATTTATGCCGGACAACTGCCGGATTTGAACGGACTTAAATCGGATTTCACTTAGACTGTAAATAATTTCGGATTTGAATGCCGCACTAATTCCAGATAAAACCAGACTTAAAACGTATTTAAAATTAATGCTGGAAACTGCCAGATGTAAACGGACTAGAATCGGATTTCACTTAGACTATATATAATTTCGGATTTGACTGCCGGACTAATTCCACAGAAAACCAGAATTAAAACGGATTTAAAATTTATGCTGGACAACTGCCAGATGTGAACAGACTAGAATCGGATTTTACTTAGACTATAAATAATTTCGTATTTGAATGCCGCACTAATTCCAGATATAACCAGACTTAAAACGTATTTTAAATTTTGCCGGACAACTGCCGGATTTGAACGGACTGAAATCGGATTTCACTTAGACTGTAAATAATTTCGGAACTGACTGCCGGCCTAATTCCAGATATAACCAGACTTAAAACGGATTTTAAATTTATGCCGGACAACTGCCGGATATGAACGGACTGGAATCGGATTTCAGTTAGACTATAAATAATAGTGGAATTGAATGCCGTACTAATTTCAGATAAAACCAGACTTAAAACGGATTTAAAATTTATGCTGGACAACTGCCAGATGTGAACAGACTAGAATCGGATTTTACTTAGACTATAAATAATTTCGTATTTGAATGCCGCACTAATTCCAGATATAACCAGACTTAAAACGTATTTTAAATTTTGCTGGACAACTGCCGGATTTGAACGGACTGAAATCGGATTTCACTTAGACTGTAAATAATTTCGGATTTGAATGCTGCACTAATTCCAGATAAAACCAGACTTAAAACGGATTTTAAATTTATGCCGGACAACTGCCGGATATGAACGGACTACATTCGGATTTCACTTAGACTATAAATAATTTTGGAATTGAATGCCGCACTAATTCCTGATAAAACCAGACTTAAAACGGATATAAAATTTATGCTGGACAACCGCCGGATGTAAACGGACTAGAATCGGATTTCACTTAGACTATAAATAATTTCGGAACTGACTGCCGGCCTAATTCCAGATATAACCAGACTTAAAACGGATTTTAAATTTATGCCGGACAGCTGCCGGATATGAACGGACTGGAATCGGATTTCAGTTAGACTATAAATAATTTTGGAATTGAATGCCGTACTAATTTCAGATAAAACCAAACTTAAAACGGATTTAAAATTTATGCTGGACAACTGCCGGATGTAAACGAACTAGAATTGTAATTCACTTAGACTATAAATAATTTCGGAATTGAATGCTGCAATAATTCCAGATATAACCAGACTTAAAACGGATTTTAAATTTATGCCGGAGAACTGCCGGATTTTAACGGACTGAAATCGGATTTCACTTAGACTGTAAATAATTTCGGATTTGAATGCCGCACTAATTCCAGATAAAACCAGACTTAAAACGTATTTAAAATTTATGCTTGAAACTGCCAGATGTAAACGGACTAGAATCGGATTTCACTTAGACTATAAATAATTTCGGAATTGACTGCCGGACTAATTCCACAGAAAACCAGAATTAAAACGGATTTCAAATTTATGCTGGACAACTGCCAGATGTAAACAGACTAGAATCGGATTTTACTTAGACTATAAATAATTTCGTATTTGAATGCCGCACTAATTCCAGACATAATCAGACTTAAAACGTATTTTAAATTTATGCCGGACAACTGCCAAATGTGAACAGACTAGAATCGAATTTTACTTAGAATATAAATAATTACGGATTTGAATGCCGCACTTATTTCAGATAAAAAAAGACTTAAAACGGATTTAAAATTTATGCTGGACAACTGCCGGATGTAAACGGACTAGAATCGGATTTCACTTAGACTATAAATAATTTTGGAATTGACTTCCGGACTAATTCCAGATATAACCAGACTTAAAACGGATTTTAAATTTATGCCGGACAACTGCCGTATTTGAACGGACTGAAATCGGATTTCACTTAGACTGTAAATAATTTCGGAATTGAATGCCGCACTAATTCCAGATAAAACCAGAATTAAAAACGATTTAATATTTATGCTGGACAACTGCCGTATGTAAACGGACTAGAATCGGATTTCACTTAGACTATAAATAATTTTGGAATTGACTTCCGGACTAATTCCAGATATAACCAGACTTAAAACGGATTTTAAATTTATGCCGGACAACTGCCGGATTTGAACGGACTGAAATCGGATTTCACTTAGACTGTAAATAATTTCGGATTTGAATGCTGCACTAATTCCAGATAAAACCAGACTTAAAACGTATTTAAAATTAATGCTGGAAACTGCCAGATGTAAACGGACTAGAATCAGATTTCACTTAGACTATAAATAATTTCGGAATTGACTGCCGGACTAATTCCACAGAAAACCAGAATTAAAACGGATTTAAAATTTATGCTGGACAACTGCCAGATGTGAACAGACAAGAATCGGATTTTACTTAGACTTTAAATAATTTCGTATTTGAATGCCGCACTAATTCCAGATATAACCAGAATTAAAACGTATTTTAAATTTTGCCGGACAACTGCTGGATTTGAACGGACTGAAATCGGATTTCACTTAGACTGTAAATAATTTCGGAATTAAATGCCGCACTAATTCTAGATAAAACCAGAATTAAAACGGATTTAAAATTTATGCTGGACAACTGCCAGATGTGAACAGACTAGAATCGGATTTTACTTAAACTATAAATAATTTCGTATTTGAATGCCGCACTAATTTTAGATATAATCAGACTTAAAACGTATTTTAAATTTATGCCGGAATACTGCCAAATGTGAACAGACTAGAATCGGATTTTACTTAGACTATAAATAATTACGGATTTGAATGCCGCACTTATTTCAGATAAAAAAAGACTTAAAACGGATTTAAAATTTATGCTGGACAACTGCCGGATGTAAACGGACTAGAATCGGATTTCACTTAGACTATAAATATTTTTAAAATTGACTTCTGGACTAATTCCTGATATAACCAGACTTTAACAGGATTTTAAATTTATGCCGGACAACTGCCGGATGTGAACGGACTGGAATCGGATTTTACTTAGACTATAAATAATTTCGGAATTGACTGCCGGACTAATTCCATATAAAACCAGACTTAAAAAGGATTTAAAATTAATGCTGGACAACTGCCAGATGTGAACGGACTGAAATCGGATTTCACTTAGACTGTAAATAATTTCGGAATTGAATGCCGCACTAATTCCAGATAAAACCAGACTTAAAAACGATTTAAAATTTATGCTGGACAACTGCCGGATGTAAACGGACTAGAATCGGATTTCACTTAGACTATAAATAATTTTGGAATAGTCTTCCGGACTAATTATAGATATAACCAGACTTAAAACGGATTTTAAATTTATGCCGGACAACTGCCGGATTTGAACGGACTGAAATCGGATTTCACTTAGACTGTAAATAATTTCGGATTTGAATGTCGCACTAATTCTAGATAAAACCAGACTTAAAACGTATTTAAAATTTATGCTGGAAACTGCCAGATGTAAACGGACTAGAATCGGATTTCACTTAGACTATAAATAATTTCGGAATTGACTGCCGGACTAATTCCACAGAAAACCAGAATTAAAACGGATTTAAAATTTATGCTGGACAACTGCCAGATGTGAACAGACTAGAATCGGATTTTACTTAGACTATAAATAATTTCGTATTTGAATGCCGCACTAATTCCAGATATAACCAGACTTAAAACGTATTTTAAATTTTGCCGGACAACTGCTGGATTTGAACGGACTGAAATCGGATTTTACTTAGACTGTAAATAATTTTGGAATTAAATGCCGCACTAATTCTAGATAAAACCAGACTTAAAACGGATTTAAATATTATGCTGGACAACTGCCGGATATGAAAGGACTAGAATCGGATTTCACTTAGACTATAAATAATTTTGGAATTGAATGCTGTACTAATTTCAGATAAAACCAGACTTAAAACGGATTTAAAATTTATGCTGGACAACTGCCGGATGTAAACGAACTAGAATTGGATTTCACTTCGACTATAAATAATTTCGGAATTGAATGCCGCACTAATTCCAGATATAACCAGACTTAAAACGGATTTTATATTTATGCCGGAGAACTGCCGGATTTGAACGGACTGAAATCGGATTTCTCTTAGACTGTAAATAATTTCGGAATTGAATGCCGCACTTATTCCAGATAAAACCAGACTTAAAACGGATTTAAAATTTATGCTGGACAACTGCCGGATGTAAACGGACTAGAATCGGATTTCACTTAGACTATAAATAATTTCGGAATTGACTGCCGGACTCCACATAAAACCAGAATTAAAACGGATTTAAAATTTATGCCGGACAACTGCCAGATGTGAACAGACTAGAATCGGATTTTACTTAGACTAAAAATAATTTTGGATTTGAATGCCGCACTAATTCCAGATATAACCAGACTTAAAACGGATTTTAAATTTATGCCGGACAACTGCCGGATTTGAACGGACTGAAATCGGATTTCACTTAGACTGTAAATAATTTCGGATTTGAATGCTGCACTAATTCCAGATAAAACCAGACTTAAAACGTATTTAAAATTAATGCTGGAAACTGCCAGATGTAAACGGACTAGAATCGGATTTCACTTAGACTATAAATAATTTCGTATTTGAATGCTGCACTAATTCCAGATAAAACCAGACTTAAAACGTATTTTAAATTTATGCTGGAAACTGCCAGATGTAAACGGACTAGAATCGGATTTCACTTAGACTATAAATAATTTCGGAATTGACTGCCGGACTAATTCCACAGAAAACAAGAATTAAAACGGATTTAAAATTTATGCTGGACAACTGCCAGATGTGAACAGACTAGAATCGGATTTCACTTAGATTATAAATAATTTCGTATTTGAATGCCGCACTAATTCCAGATATAACCAGAATTAAAACGTATTTTAAATTTTGCCGGACAACTGCTGGATTTGAACGGACTGAAATCGGATTTCACTTAGACTGTAAATAATTTCGGAATTAAATGCCGCACTAATTCTAGATAAAAAAAGAATTAAAACGGATTTAAAATTTATGCTGGACAACTGCCGGATGTAAACGGACTAGAATCGGATTTCACTTAGACTATAAATATTTTTAAAATTGACTTCCGGACTAATTCCTGATATAACCAGACTTTAAACGGATTTTAAATTTATGCCGGACAACTGCCGGATGTGAACGGACTGGAATCGGATTTCACTTAGACTATAAATAATTTCGGAATTCACTGCCGGACTAATTCCACATAAAACCAGACTTAAAAAGGATTTAAAATTAATGCTGGACAACTGCCAGATGTAAACGGAATAGAATCGGATTTCACTTAGACTATAAATAATTTCGGAATTGACTGCCGGACTAATTCCACAGAAAACCAGAATTAAAACGGATTTAAAATTTATGCTGGACAACTGCCAGATGTGAACAGACTAGAATCGGATTTTACTTAGACTATAAATAATTTCGTATTTGAATGCCGCACTAATTCCATATATAACCAGACTTAAAACGTATTTTAAATTTTGCCGGACAACTGCCGGATTTGAACGGACTGAAATCGGATTTCACTTAGACTGTAAATAATTTCGGATTTGAATGCTGCACTAATTCCAGATAAAACCAGACTTAAAACGTATTTAAAATTAATGCTGGAAACTGCCAGATGTAAACGGACTAGAATCGGATTTCACTTAGACTATAAATAGTTTCGGAATTGACTGCCGGACTAATTCCACAGAAAACCAGAATTAAAACGGATTTAAAATTTATGCTGGACAACTGCCAGATGTGAACAGACTAGAATCGGATTTTACTTAGACTTTAAATAATTTCGTATTTGAATGCCGCACTAATTCCAGATATAACCAGAATTAAAACGTATTTTAAATTTTGCCGGACAACTGCTGGATTTGAACGGACTGAAATCGGATTTCACTTAGACTGTAAATAATTTCGGAATTAAATGCCGCACTAATTCTAGATAAAACCAGAATTAAAACGGATTTAAAATTTATGCTGGACAACTGCCAGATGTGAACAGACTAGAATCGGATTTTACTTAAACTATAAATAATTTCGTATTTGAATACCGCACTAATTTTAGATATAATCAGACTTAAAACGTATTTTAAATTTATGCCGGACAACTGCCAAATGTGAACAGACTAGAATCGGTTTTTACTTAGACTATAAATAATTACGGATTTGAATGCCGCACTTATTTCAGATAAAAAAAGACTTAAAACGGATTTAAAATTTATGCTGGACAACTGCCGGATGTAAACGGACTAGAATCGGATTTCACTTAGACTATAAATATTTTTAAAATTGACTTCCGGACTAATTCCTGAAATAACCAGACTTTAACAGGATTTTAAATTTATGCCGGACAACTGCCGGATGTGAACGGACTGGAATCGGATTTCACTTAGACTATAAATAATTTCGGAATTGACTGCCGGACTAATTCCACATAAAACCAGACTTAAAAAGGATTTAAAATTAATGCTGGACAACTGCCAGATGTGAACGGACTGAAATCGGATTTCACTTAGACTGTAAATAATTTCGGAATTGAATGCCGCACTAATTCCAGATAAAACCAGACTTAAAAACGATTTAAAATTTATGCTGGACAACTGCCAGATGTAAACGGACTAGAATCAGATTTCACTTAGACTATAAATAATTTCGGAATAGACTGCCGGACTAATTCCACAGAAAACCAGAATTAAAACGGATTTAAAATTTATGCTGGACAACTGCCAGATGTGAACAGACTAGAATCGGATTTTACTTAGACTATAAATAATTTCGTATTTGAATGCCGCACTAATTCCAGATATAACCAGACTTAAAACGTATTTTAAATTTTGCCGGACAACTGCTGGATTTGAACGGACTGAAATCGGATTTTACTTAGACTGTAAATAATTTTGGAATTAAATGCCGCACTAATTCTAGATAAAACCAGACTTAAAACGGATTTAAATATTATGCTGGACAACTGCCGGATGTAAACGGACTAGAATCGGATTTTACTTAGACTATAAATGATTTCGGAGTTGACTGCCGGACTCCACATAAAACCAGAATTAAAACGGATTTAAAATTTATGCCGGACAACTGCCGGATATGAACGGACTAGAATCGGATTTAACTTAGACTATAAATAATTTTGGAATTGAATGCTGTACTAATTTCAGATAAAACCAGACTTAAAACGGATTTAAAATTTATGCTGGACAACTGCCGGATGTAAACGAACTAGAATTGGATTTCACTTCGACTATAAATAATTTCGGAATTGAATGCCGCACTAATTCCAGATATAACCAGACTTAAAACGGATTTTAAATTTATGCCGGAGAACTGCCGGATTTGAACGGACTGAAATCGGATTTCTCTTAGACTGTAAATAATTTTGGAATAGACTTCCGGACTAATTATAGATATAACCAGACTTAAAACGGATTTTAAATTTATGCCGGACAACTGCCGGATTTGAACGGACTGAAATCGGATTTCACTTAGACTGTAAATAATTTCGGATTTGAATGCCGCACTAATTCTAGATAAAACCACACTTAAAACGTATTTAAAATTTATGCTGGAAACTGCCGGATGTAAACGAACTAGAATTGGATTTCACTTCGACTATAAATAATTTCGGAATTGAATGCCGCACTAATTCCAGATATAACCAGACTTAAAAACGATTTAAAATTTATGCTGGACAACTGCCGGATGTAAACGAACTAGAATTGGATTTCACTTCGACTATAAATAATTTCGGAATTGAATGCCGCACTAATTCCAGATATAACCAGACTTAAAACGGATTTTAAATTTATGCCGGAGAACTGCCGGATTTGAACGGACTGAAATCGGATTTCTCTTAGACTGTAAATAATTTTGGAATAGACTTCCGGACTAATTATAGATATAACCAGACTTAAAACGGATTTTAAATTTATGCCGGACAACTGCCGGATTTGAACGGACTGAAATCGGATTTCACTTAGACTGTAAATAATTTCGGAATTGAATGCTGTACTAATTTCAGATAAAACCAGACTTAAAACGGATTTAAAATTTATGCTGGACAACTGCCGGATGTAAACGAACTAGAATTGGATTTCACTTCGACTATAAATAATTTCGGAATTGAATGCCGCACTAATTCCAGATATAACCAGACTTAAAAACGATTTAAAATTTATGCTGGACAACTGCCGGATGTAAACGGACTAGAATCGGATTTCACTTAGACTATAAATAATTTTGGAATAGACTTCCGGACTAATTATAGATATAACCAGACTTAAAACGGATTTTAAATTTATGCCGGACAACTGCCGGATTTGAACGGACTGAAATCGGATTTCACTTAGACTGTAAATAATTTCGGATTTGAATGCCGCACTAATTCTAGATAAAACCAGACTTAAAACGTATTTAAAATTTATGCTGGAAACTGCCAGATGTAAACGGACTAGAATCGGATTTCACTTAGACTATAAATAATTTCGGAATTGACTGCCGGACTAATTCCACAGAAAACCAGAATTAAAACGGATTTAAAATTTATGCTGGACAACTGCCAGATGTGAACAGACTAGAATCGGATTTTACTTAGACTATAAATAATTTCGTATTTGAATGCCGCACTAATTCCAGATATAACCAGACTTAAAACGTATTTTAAATTTTGCCGGACAACTGCTGGATTTGAACGGACTGAAATCGGATTTTACTTAGACTGTAAATAATTTTGGAATTAAATGCCGCACTAATTCTAGATAAAACCAGAATTAAAACGGATTTAAAATTTATGCCGGACAACTGCCGGATATGAACGGACTAGAATCGGATTTAACTTAGACTATAAATAATTTTGGAATTGAATGCTGTACTAATTTCAGATAAAACCAGACTTAAAACGGATTTAAAATTTATGCTGGACAACTGCCGGATGTAAACGAACTAGAATTGGATTTCACTTCGACTATAAATAATTTCGGAATTGAATGCCGCACTAATTCCAGATATAACCAGACTTAAAACGGATTTTAAATTTATGCCGGAGAACTGCCGGATTTGAACGGACTGAAATCGGATTTCTCTTAGACTGTAAATAATTTCGGAATTGAATGCCGCACTTATTCCAGATAAAACCAGACTTAAAACGGATTTAAAATTTATGCTGGACAACTGCCGGATGTAAACGGACTAGAATCGGATTTTACTTAGACTAAAAATAATTTTGGATTTGAATGCCGCACTAATTCCAGATATAACCAGACTTAAAACGGATTTTAAATTTATGCCAGAATACTGCCGGATTTGAACGGACTGAAATCGGATTTCACTTAGACTGTAAATAATTTCGGAATTGAATGCCGGACTCCACATAAAACCAGAATTAAAACGGATTTAAAATTTATGCCGGACAACTGCCAGATGTGAACAGACTAGAATCGGATTTTACTTAGACTAAAAATAATTTTGGATTTGAATGCCGCACTAATTCCAGATATAACCAGACTTAAAACGGATTTTAAATTTATGCCGGAATACTGCCGGATTTGAACGGACTGAAATCGGATTTCACTTAGACTGTAAATAATTTCGGAATTGAATGCCGCACTAATTCCAGATAAAACCAGACTTAAAAACGATTTAAAATTTATGCTGGACAACTGCCGGATGTAAGCGGACTAGAATCGGATTTCACTTAGACTATAAATAATTTTGGAATTGACTTCCGGACTTATTCCAGATATAACCAGACTTAAAACGGATTTTAAATTTATGCCGGACAACTGCCGGATTTGAACGGACTGAAATCGGATTTCACTTAGACTGTAAATAATTTCGGATTTGAATGCCGCACTAATTCCAGATAAAACCAGACTTAAAACGTATTTAAAATTTATGCTGGAAACTGCCAGATGTAAACGGACTAGAATCGGATTTCACTTAGACTATATATAATTTCGGAATTGACTGCCGGACTAATTCCACAGAAAACCAGAATTAAAACGGATTTAAAATTTATGCTGGACAACTGCCAGATGTGAACAGACTAGAATCGGATTTTACTTAGACTATAAATAATTTCGTATTTGAATGCCGCACTAATTCCAGATATAACCAGACTTAAAACGTATTTTAAATTTTGCCGGACAACTGCCGGATTTGAACGGACTGAAATCGGATTTCACTTAGACTGTAAATAATTTCGGATTTGAATGCTGCACTAATTCCAGATAAAACCAGACTTAAAACGTATTTAAAATTTATGCTGGAAACTGCTAGATGTAAACGGACTAGAATCGGATTTCACTTAGACTATAAATAATTTCGGAATTGACTGCCGGACTAATTCCACAGAAAACCAGAATTAAAACGGATTTAAAATTTATGCTGGACAACTGCCAGATGTGAACAGACTAGAATCGGATTTTAATTAGACTATAAATAATTTCGTATTTGAATGCCGCACTAATTCCAGATATAACCAGACTTAAAACGTATTTTAAATTTTGCCGGACAACTGCCGGATTTGAACGGACTGAAATCGGATTTCACTTAGACTGTAAATAATTTCGGATTTGAATGCTGCACTAATTCCAGATAAAACCATACTTAAAACGTATTTAAAATTTATGCTGGAAACTGCCAGATGTAAACGGACTAGAATCGGATTTCACTTAGACTATAAATAATTTCGGAATTGACTGCCGGACTAATTCCACAGAAAACCAGAATTAAAACGTATTTAAAATTTATGCTGGACAACTGCCAGATGTGAACAGACTAGAATCGGATTTTACTTAGACTATAAATAATTTCGGAATTGAATGCCGCACTTATTTCTGATAAAACCAGACTTAAAACGGATTTTAAATTTATGATGGACAACTGCTAGATGTAAACAGACTAGAATCGAATTTCACTTAGACTATGAATAATTTCGGAATTGACTTCCCGACTAATTCCAGATATAACCAGACTTAAAACGGATTTTAAATTTATGCCGGACAACTGCCGGATGTAAACGGACTAGAATCGGATTTCACTCAGACTATAAATAATTTCGGAATTGACTTCCGGACTAATTCCACATAAAACCAGACTTAAAACGGATTTAAAATTTATGCCGGACAACTGCCGGTTATGAACGGCCTGGAATTGGATTTTACTTAGACTATAAATAATTTCGGAAATGAATGCCGCACTAATTTCAGATAAAACCAGACTTATAACGGATTGAAAATTTATGCCTGAAAACTGCCGGATGTGAGCGGACTAGAATCGGATTTCACTTAGACTATAAATACTTTCGGAATTGACTTCCGGACTAATTCCACATAAAACCAGACTTAAAACGGATTGAAAATTTATGTCGGAAAACTGCCGGATGTGAACAGACTAGAATCGGATTTCACTTAGACTATAAATAATTTCGGAATTGACTGCCTGACTAATTTCAGATATAACCAGACTTAAAACGGATTTAAAATTTATGCCGGACAATCTGCCGGATATGAACGGACTAGAACCTGATTTCACTTAGACTATAAATTATTTCGGAATTGACTTCCGGACTAATTCCAGATATAACCAGACTGCACACGTATTTAAAATTTATGTTGTACAACTGCCGGACATGTACGTACTGGAATTAGATTTAACTATAAATAATTTTAGAATTAAATGCCGCACTAATTCCAGATAAAACCAGACTTAAAACGGATTTAAAATTTATGCTGGACAACTGCCGGATGTAAACGGACTAGAATCGGATTTAACTTAGACTATAAATAATTTCGGATTTGACTTTCGGACTAATTCCAGATATAACCAGACTTAAAACGG
Organism: Ganaspis brasiliensis; assembly: GCA_037103525.1. Classification (NCBI taxonomy): domain Eukaryota; kingdom Metazoa; phylum Arthropoda; class Insecta; order Hymenoptera; family Figitidae; genus Ganaspis; species Ganaspis brasiliensis. The sequence goes on along the minus strand of JAZKLR010000008.1, from coordinate 1,171,464 downwards.
ATTAAAAATTTATGCCGGACAACTGCCGGATATCAACGGACTGGAATTGGATTTCACTTAGACTCTAAATAATTTTGGAATTGACTTCCCGACTAATTCCAGATATAACGAGACTTAAAACGGATTGAAAATTTATGCTGGACAACTGCCGGATGTAAACGGACTGGAATCGGATTTCACTTAGACTATAAATAATTTTGGAATTGAATGCCGCACTAATTTCAGATAAAACCCGACTTAAAACGGATTTAAAATTTATGCCGGACAACTGCTAGACGAAAAAACAGACTAGAATCGAATTTCACTTAGACTATAAATAATTTCGGAATTGACTTCCCGACTAATTCCAGATATAACCAGACTTAAAACGGATTTAAAATTTATGCCGGACAACTGCCGGATATGAACGGACTAAAATTGGATTTCACTTAGACTATAAATAATTTCGGAATTGAATGCCGCACTTATTTCAGATAAAACCAGACTTAAAACGAATTTTAAATTTATGCCGGACAACTGCCGGATGTAAACGGACTAGAATCGGATTTCACTTAGACTATAAATAATTTCGGAATTGACTTCCGGACTAATTCCACATAAAACCAGACTTAAAACGGATTTAAAATTTATGCCGGACAACTGCCGGATATGAACGGCCTGGAATTGGATTTTACTTAGACTATAAATAATTTCGGAATTGAATGCCGCACTAATTTCAGATAAAACCAGACTTATAACGGATTGAAAATTTATGCCTGAAAACTGCCGGATGTGAGCGGACTAGAATCGGATTTCACTTAGACTATAAATACTTTCGGAATTGACTTCCGGACTAATTCCACATAAAACCAGACTTAAGACGGATTGAAAATTTATGTCGGAAAACTGCCGGATGTGAACGGACTAGAATCGGATTTCACTTAGACTATAAATAATTTCGGAATTGACTGCCTGACTAATTTTAGATATAACCAGACTTAAAACGGATTTTAAATTTATGCCGGACAACTGCCGGATATAAACGGACTTGAATCAGATTTCACTTAGACTATAAATAATTTCGGAATTGACTGCCTGACTAATTTCAGATATAACCAGACTTAATACGGATTTAAAATTTATGCTGAACAACTGCCGGATATAAACGGACTTGAATCAGATTTCACTTAGACTATAAATAATTTCGGAATTGAATGCCGCACTAATTTCAGATAAAACCAGACTTATAATGGATTGAAAATTTATGCCTGAAAACTGCCGGATGTGAGCGGACTAGAATCGGATTTCACTTAGACTATAAATACTTTCGGAATTGACTTCCGGACTAATTCCACATAAAACCCGACTTAAAACGCATTTAAAATTTATGCTGGACAACTGCCGGATGTAAACGGACTAGAATCGGATTTCACTTAGACTATAAATAATTTCGGAATTGAATGCCGCACTAATTTCAGATAAAACCAGACTTATAATGGATTTAAAATTTATGCCTGAAAACTGCCGAATGTGAGCGGACTAGAATCGGATTTCACTTAGACTATAAATTATTTCGGAATTGACTTCCGGACTAATTCCAGATATAACCAGACTGCACACGGATTTAAAATTTTTGCCGTACAACTGCCGGACATGTACGGACTTGAATCAGATTTCACTTAGACTATAAATAATTTCGGAATTGAATGCCGCACTAATTTCAGATAAAACCTGACTTATAACGGATTGAAAATTTATGCCTGAAAACTGCCGGATGTGAGCGGACTAGAATCGGATTTCACTTAGACTATAAATACTTTCGGAATTGACTTCCGGACTAATTCCACATAAAACCCGACTTAAAACGGATTTAAAATTTATGCCGGACAACTGCCGGATATGAACGGACTGGAATTGGATTTCACTTAGACTATAAATAATTTCGGAATTGAATGCCGCACTTATTTCAGATAAAACCAGACTTAAAACGGATTTTAAATTTATGCCGGACAACTGCCGGATGTAAACGGACTAGAATCGGATTTCACTTAGACTATAAATAATTTCGGAATTGACTTCCGGACTAATTCCACATAAAACCAGACTTAAAACAGATTTAAAATTTATGCCGGACAACTGCCGGATATGAACGGCCTGGAATTGGATTTTACTTAGACTATAAATAATTTCGGAATTGAATGCCGCACTAATTTCAGATAAAACCAGACTTATAACGGATTGAAAATTTATGCCTGAAAACTGCCGGATGTGAGCGGACTAGAATCGGATTTCACTTAGACTATAAATACTTTCGGAATTGACTTCCGGACTAATTCCACATAAAACCAGACTTAAAACGGATTGAAAATTTATGTCGGAAAACTGCCGGATGTGAACGGACTAGAATCGGATTTCACTTAGACTATAAATAATTTCGGAATTGACTGCCTGACTAATTTCAGATATAACCGGACTTAAAACAGATTTAAAATTTATGCCGGACAATCTGCCGGATATGAACGAACTAGAACCTGATTTCACTTAGACTATAAATTATTTCGGAATTGACTTCCGGTCTAATTCCAGATATAACCAGACTTAAAACGGATTTAAAATTTATGCTGGACAACTGCCGGATGTAAACGGACTAGAATCGGATTTAACTTAGACTATAAATAATTTCGGATTTGACTTTCGGACTAATTCCAGATATAACCAGACTTAAAACGGATTTAAAATTTATGCCGGACAACTGCCGGATATGAACGGACTGGAATTGGATTTCACTTAGACTCTAAATAATTTTAGAATTGACTTCCCGACTAATTCCAGATATAACGAGACTTAAAACGGATTGAAAATTTATGCTGGACAACTGCCGGATGTAAACGGACTAAAATCGGATTTCACTTAGACTATAAATAATTTTGGAATTGAATGCCGCACTTATTTAAGATAAAACCAGACTTAAAACGGATTTTAAATTTATTCCGGACAACTGCCGGATGTAAACGGACTGGAATCGAATTTCACTTAGACTATAAATAATTTCGGAATTGAATGCCGCACTAATTTCAGATAAAACCCGACTTAAAACGGATTTAAAATTTATGCCGGACAACTGCTAGATGTAAACAGACTAGAATCGAATTTCACTTAGACTATAAATAATTTCGGAATTGACTTCCCGACTAATTCCAGATATAACCAGACTTAAAACGGATTAAAAATTTATGCTGGACAACTGCCGGATGTAAACGGACTAAAATCGGATTTCACTTAGACTATAAATAATTTTGGAATTGAATGCCGCAATATTTCAGATAAAACCAGACTTAAAACGGATTTAAAATTTATGCCGGACAACTGCCGGATATGAACGGACTGGAATTGGATTTCACTTAGACTATAAATAATTTCGGAATTGAATGCCGCACTAATTCCAGATAAAACCGGACTTAAAACGGATTTAAAATATATGCTGGACAACTGCCGGATATGAACGGACTAGAACCGGATTTCACTTAGACTATAAATTATTTCGGAATTGACTTCCGGACTAATTCCAGATATAACCAGACTGCACACGTATTTAAAATTTATGTTGTACAACTGCCGGACATGTACGGACTGGAATTAGATTTAACTATAAATAATTTTGGAATTGAATGCCGCACTAATTCCAGATAAAACCAGACTTAAAACGGATTTAAAATATATGCTGGACAACTGCCGGATGTAAACTTACTGGAATTGGATTTCACTTAGACTATAAATAATTTCGGAATTGACTTCCGGACTAATTCCACATAAAACCAGACTTAAAACGGATTTAAAATTTATGCCGGACAACTGCTAGACGAAAAAACAGACTAGAATCGAATTTCACTTAGACTATAAATAATTTCGGAATTGACTTCCCGACTAATTCCAGATATAACCAGACTTAAAACGGATTTAAAATTTATGCCGGACAACTGCCGGATATGAACGGACTAAAATTGGATTTCACTTAGACTATAAATAATTTCGGAATTGAATGCCGCACTTATTTCAGATAAAACCAGACTTAAAACGAATTTTAAATTTATGCCGGACAACTGCCGGATGTAAACGGACTAGAATCGGATTTCACTTAGACTATAAATAATTTCGGAATTGACTTCCGGACTAATTCCACATAAAACCAGACTTAAAACGGATTTAAAATTTATGCCGGACAACTGCCGGATATGAACGGCCTGGAATTGGATTTTACTTAGACTATAAATAATTTCGGAATTGAATGCCGCACTAATTTCAGATAAAACCAGACTTATAACGGATTGAAAATTTATGCCTGAAAACTGCCGGATGTGAGCGGACTAGAATCGGATTTCACTTAGACTATAAATACTTTCGGAATTGACTTCCGGACTAATTCCACATAAAACCAGACTTAAGACGGATTGAAAATTTATGTCGGAAAACTGCCGGATGTGAACGGACTAGAATCGGATTTCACTTAGACTATAAATAATTTCGGAATTGACTGCCTGACTAATTTTAGATATAACCAGACTTAAAACGGATTTTAAATTTATGCCGGACAACTGCCGGATATAAACGGACTTGAATCAGATTTCACTTAGACTATAAATAATTTCGGAATTGACTGCCTGACTAATTTCAGATATAACCAGACTTAATACGGATTTAAAATTTATGCTGAACAACTGCCGGATATAAACGGACTTGAATCAGATTTCACTTAGACTATAAATAATTTCGGAATTGAATGCCGCACTAATTTCAGATAAAACCAGACTTATAATGGATTGAAAATTTATGCCTGAAAACTGCCGGATGTGAGCGGACTAGAATCGGATTTCACTTAGACTATAAATACTTTCGGAATTGACTTCCGGACTAATTCCACATAAAACCCGACTTAAAACGCATTTAAAATTTATGCTGGACAACTGCCGGATGTAAACGGACTAGAATCGGATTTCACTTAGACTATAAATAATTTCGGAATTGAATGCCGCACTAATTTCAGATAAAACCAGACTTATAATGGATTTAAAATTTATGCCTGAAAACTGCCGAATGTGAGCGGACTAGAATCGGATTTCACTTAGACTATAAATTATTTCGGAATTGACTTCCGGACTAATTCCAGATATAACCAGACTGCACACGGATTTAAAATTTTTGCCGTACAACTGCCGGACATGTACGGACTTGAATCAGATTTCACTTAGACTATAAATAATTTCGGAATTGAATGCCGCACTAATTTCAGATAAAACCTGACTTATAACGGATTGAAAATTTATGCCTGAAAACTGCCGGATGTGAGCGGACTAGAATCGGATTTCACTTAGACTATAAATACTTTCGGAATTGACTTCCGGACTAATTCCACATAAAACCCGACTTAAAACGGATTTAAAATTTATGCCGGACAACTGCCGGATATGAACGGACTGGAATTGGATTTCACTTAGACTATAAATAATTTCGGAATTGAATGCCGCACTTATTTCAGATAAAACCAGACTTAAAACGGATTTTAAATTTATGCCGGACAACTGCCGGATGTAAACGGACTAGAATCGGATTTCACTTAGACTATAAATAATTTCGGAATTGACTTCCGGACTAATTCCACATAAAACCAGACTTAAAACAGATTTAAAATTTATGCCGGACAACTGCCGGATATGAACGGCCTGGAATTGGATTTTACTTAGACTATAAATAATTTCGGAATTGAATGCCGCACTAATTTCAGATAAAACCAGACTTATAACGGATTGAAAATTTATGCCTGAAAACTGCCGGATGTGAGCGGACTAGAATCGGATTTCACTTAGACTATAAATACTTTCGGAATTGACTTCCGGACTAATTCCACATAAAACCAGACTTAAAACGGATTGAAAATTTATGTCGGAAAACTGCCGGATGTGAACGGACTAGAATCGGATTTCACTTAGACTATAAATAATTTCGGAATTGACTGCCTGACTAATTTCAGATATAACCGGACTTAAAACAGATTTAAAATTTATGCCGGACAATCTGCCGGATATGAACGAACTAGAACCTGATTTCACTTAGACTATAAATTATTTCGGAATTGACTTCCGGTCTAATTCCAGATATAACCAGACTTAAAACGGATTTAAAATTTATGCTGGACAACTGCCGGATGTAAACGGACTAGAATCGGATTTAACTTAGACTATAAATAATTTCGGATTTGACTTTCGGACTAATTCCAGATATAACCAGACTTAAAACGGATTTAAAATTTATGCCGGACAACTGCCGGATATGAACGGACTGGAATTGGATTTCACTTAGACTCTAAATAATTTTAGAATTGACTTCCCGACTAATTCCAGATATAACGAGACTTAAAACGGATTGAAAATTTATGCTGGACAACTGCCGGATGTAAACGGACTAAAATCGGATTTCACTTAGACTATAAATAATTTTGGAATTGAATGCCGCACTTATTTAAGATAAAACCAGACTTAAAACGGATTTTAAATTTATTCCGGACAACTGCCGGATGTAAACGGACTGGAATCGAATTTCACTTAGACTATAAATAATTTCGGAATTGAATGCCGCACTAATTTCAGATAAAACCCGACTTAAAACGGATTTAAAATTTATGCCGGACAACTGCTAGATGTAAACAGACTAGAATCGAATTTCACTTAGACTATAAATAATTTCGGAATTGACTTCCCGACTAATTCCAGATATAACCAGACTTAAAACGGATTAAAAATTTATGCTGGACAACTGCCGGATGTAAACGGACTAAAATCGGATTTCACTTAGACTATAAATAATTTTGGAATTGAATGCCGCAATATTTCAGATAAAACCAGACTTAAAACGGATTTAAAATTTATGCCGGACAACTGCCGGATATGAACGGACTGGAATTGGATTTCACTTAGACTATAAATAATTTCGGAATTGAATGCCGCACTAATTCCAGATAAAACCGGACTTAAAACGGATTTAAAATATATGCTGGACAACTGCCGGATATGAACGGACTAGAACCGGATTTCACTTAGACTATAAATTATTTCGGAATTGACTTCCGGACTAATTCCAGATATAACCAGACTGCACACGTATTTAAAATTTATGTTGTACAACTGCCGGACATGTACGGACTGGAATTAGATTTAACTATAAATAATTTTGGAATTGAATGCCGCACTAATTCCAGATAAAACCAGACTTAAAACGGATTTAAAATATATGCTGGACAACTGCCGGATGTAAACTTACTGGAATTGGATTTCACTTAGACTATAAATAATTTCGGAATTGACTTCCGGACTAATTCCACATAAAACCAGACTTAAAACGGATTTAAAATTTATGCCGGACAACTGCCGGATATGAACGGACTGGAATATGATTTCACTTAAGACTATAAATAATTTCGGAATTGAATGCCGCACTAATTTCAGATAAAACCAGACTTATAACGGATTGAAAATTTATGCCTGAAAACTGCCGGATGTGAGCGGACTAGAATCGGATTTCACTTAGACTATAAATACTTTCGGAATTGACTTCCGGACTAATTCCACATAAAACCAGACTTAAAACGGATTGAAAATTTATGTCGGAAAACTGCCGGATGTGAACGGACTAGAATCGGATTTCACTTAGACTATAAATAATTTCGGAATTGACTGCCTGACTAATTTCAGATATAACCAGACTTAAAACGGATTTTAAATTTATGCCGGACAACTGCCGGATATAAACGGACTTGAATCAGATTTCACTTAGACTATAAATAATTTCGGAATTGACTGCCTGACTAATTTCAGATATAACCAGACTTAATACGGATTTAAAATTTATGCTGAACAACTGCCGGATGTAAACGGACTAGAATCGGTTTTCACTTAGACTATAAATTATTTCGGAATTGACTTCTGGACTATATCCAGATATAACCAGACTGCACACGGATTTAAAATTTATGCCGTACAACTGCCGCACATGTACGGACTTGAATCAGATTTCACTTAGACTATAAATAATTTTGGAATTGAATGCCAAACTAATTCCAGATAAAACCAGACTTAAAACGGATGTTAAATTTATGCCGGACAACTGTCGGATATGAACGGTCTAGAATCAGATTTCACTTAGACTATAAATAATTTCGGAATTGAATGCCGCACTTATTTCAGATAAAACCAGACTTATAACGGATTAAAAATTTATGCCTGAAAACTGCCGGATGTGAGCGGACTAGAATCGGATTTCACTTAGACTATAAATACTTTCGGAATTGACTTCCGGACTAATTCCACATAAAACTAGACTTAAAACGGATTGAAAATTTATGTCGGAAAACTGCCGGATGTGAACGGACTAGAATCGGATTTCACTTAGACTATAAATAATTTCGGAATTGACTGCCTGACTAATTTCAGATATAACCAGACTTAAAACGGATTGAAAATTTATGCCTGAAAACTGCCGGATGTAAAGGGACTAAAATCGGATTTTACTTAGACTATAAATAATTTCGGAATTGACTGCCTGACTAATTTCAGATATAACCAGACTTAAAACGGATTTTAAATTTATGCCGGACAACTGCCGGATTCGAATGGACTGAAATCGGATTTCACTTAGACTGTAAATAATTTCGGAATTGACTGCCAGACTAATTCCATATAAAACCAGAATTAAAACGGATTTAAAATTTATGCCGGACAACTGCTAGATGTGAACAGACTAGAATTGGATTTCACTTAGACTATAAATAATTTCGGAATTGACTGCCTGACTAATTTCAGATATAACCAGACTTAATACAGATTAAAAATTTATGCTGAACAACTGCCGGATGTAAACGGACTAGAATCGGTTTTCACTTAGACTATAAATTATTTCGGAATTGACTTCCGGACTAATTCCAGATATAACCAGACTGCACACGGATTTAAAATTTATGCCGTACAACTGACGGACATGTACGGACTTGAATCAGATTTCACTTAGACTATAAATAATTTTGGAATTGAATGCCGAACTAATTCCAGATAAAACCAGACTTAAAACGGATGTTAAATTTATGCCGGACAACTGTCGGATATGAACGGACTAGAATCAGATTTCACTTAGACTATAAATAATTTCGAAATTGAATGCCGCACTAATTTCAGATAAAACCAGACTTATAACGGATTGAAAATTTATGCCTGAAAACTGCCGGATGTGAGCGGACTAGAATCGGATTTCACTTAGACTATAAATACTTTCGGAATTGACTTCCGGACTAATTCCACATAAAACCAGACTTAAAACGGATTGAAAATTTATGTCGGAAAACTGCCGGATGTGAACGGACTAGAATCGGATTTCACTTAGACTATAAATAATTTCGGAATTGACTGCCTGACTAATTTCAGATATAACCAGACTTAAAACGGATTTAAAATTTATGCCGGACACACTGCCGGATATGAACGGACTAGAACCGGATTTCACTTAGACTATAAATTATTTCGGAATTGACTTCCGGACTAATTCCAGATATAACCAGACTGCACACGTATTTAAAATTTATGTTGTACAACTGCCGGACATGTACGGACTGGAATTAGATTTAACTATAAATAATTTTGGAATTGAATGCCGCACTAATTCCAGATAAAACCAGACTTAAAACTGATTTAAAATATATGCTGGACAACTGCCGGATGTAAACGGACTAGAATCGGTTTTCACTTAGACTATAAATTATTTCGGAATTGACTTCCGGACTAATTCCAGATGTAACCAGACTGCACACGGATTTAAAATTTATGCCGTACAACTGCCGGACATGTACGGACTTGAATCAGATTTCACTCAGACTATAAATAATTTTGGAATTGAATGGCGCACTATTTCCAGATAAAACCAAACTTAAAACGGATTTAAATTTTATGCTGGACAACTGCCGGATGTAAACGGACTAGAATCGGATTTCACTTAGACTATAAATAATTTCGGAATTGACTTCCGGACTAATTCCACATAAAACCAGACTTAAAACGGATTGAAAATTTATGTCGGAAAACTGCCGCATGTGAACAGACTAGAATCGGATTTCACTTAGACTATAAATAATTTCGGAATTGACTTCCGGACTAATTCCACATAAAACCAGACTTAAAACGGATTTAAAATTTATGCCGGACAACTGCCGGTTATGAACGGCCTGGAATTGGATTTTACTTAGACTATAAATAATTTCGGAATTGAATGCCGCACTAATTTCAGATAAAACCAGACTTATAACGGATTGAAAATTTATGCCTGAAAAAAGCCGGATGTGAGCGGACTAGAATCGGATTTCACTTAGACTATAAATACTTTCGGAATTGACTTCCGGACTAATTCCACATAAAACCAGACTTAAAACGGATTGAAAATTTATGTCGGAAAACTGCCGCATGTGAACAGACTAGAATCGGATTTCACTTAGACTATAAATAATTTCGGAATTGACTGCCTGACTAATTTCAGATATAACCAGACTTAATACGGATTTAAAATTTATGCTGAACAACTGCCGGATGTAAACGGACTAGAATCGGTTTTCACTTAGACTATAAATTATTTCGGAATTGACTTCCGGACTAATTCCAGATATAACCAGACTGCACACGGATTTAAAATTTTTGCTGTACAACTGCCGGACATGTACGGACTTGAATCAGATTTCACTTAGACTATAAATAATTTCGGAATTGACTGCCTGACTAATTTCAGATATAACCAGACTTAATACGGATTTAAAATTTATGCTGAACAACTGCCGGATGTAAACGGACTAGAATCGGTTTTCACTTAGACTATAAATTATTTCAGAATTGACTTCCGGACTAATTCCAGATATAACCAGACTGCACACGGATTTAAAATTTTTGCTGTACAACTGCCGGACATGTACGGACTTGAATCAGATTTCACTTAGACTATAAATAATTTCGGAATTGAATGCCGCACTAATTTCAGATAAAACCAGACTTATAATGGATTGAAAATTTATGCCTGAAAACTGCCGGATGTGAGCGGACTAGAATCGGATTTCACTTAGACTATAAATACTTTCGGAATTGACTTCCGGACTAATTCCACATAAAACCCGACTTAAAACGCATTTAAAATTTATGCTGGACAACTGCCGGATGTAAACGGACTAGAATCGGATTTCACTTAGACTATAAATAATTTCGGAATTGAATGCCGCACTAATTTCAGATAAAACCAGACTTATAATGGATTGAAAATTTATGCCTGAAAACTGCCGGATGTGAGCGGACTAGAATCGGATTTCACTTAGACTATAAATTATTACGGAATTGACTTCCGGACTAATTCCAGATATAACCAGACTGCACACGGATTTAAAATTTTTGCCGTTCAACTGCCGGACATGTACGGACTTGAATCAGATTTCACTTAGACTATAAATAATTTCGGAATTGAATGCCGCACTAATTTCAGATAAAACCAGACTTATAACGGATTGAAAATTTATGCCTGAAAACTGCCGGATGTGAGCGGACTAGAATCGGATTTCACTTAGACTATAAATACTTTCGGAATTGACTTCCGGACTAATTCCACATAAAACCCGACTTAAAACGGATTTAAAATTTATGCCGGACAACTGCCGGATATGAACGGACTAGAATCGGATTTCACTTAGACTATAAATAATTTCGGAATTGACTTCCGGACTAATTCCACATAAAACCAGACTTAAAACAGATTTAAAATTTATGCCGGACAACTGCCGGATATGAACGGCCTGGAATTGGATTTTACTTAGACTATAAATAATTTCGGAATTGAATGCCGCACTAATTTCAGATAAAACCAGACTTATAACGGATTGAAAATTTATGCCTGAAAACTGCCGGATGTGAGCGGACTAGAATCGGATTTCACTTAGACTATAAATACTTTCGGAATTGACTTCCGGACTAATTCCACATAAAACCAGACTTAAAACGGATTAAAAATTTATGTCGGAAAACTGCCGGATGTGAACGGACTAGAATCGGATTTCACTAAGACTATAAATAATTTCGGAATTAACTGCCTGACTAATTTCAGATATAACCGGACTTAAATCGGATTTAAAATTTATGCCGGACAATCTGCCGGATATGAACGAACTAGAACCTGATTTCACTTAGACTATAAATTATTTCGGAATTGACTTCCGGTCTAATTCCAGATATAACCAGACTGCACACGTATTTAAAATTTATGTTGTACAACTGCCGGACATGTACGTACTGGAATTAGATTTAACTATAAATAATTTTGGAATTGACTGCCGCACTAATTCCAGATAAAACCAGACTTAAAACGGATTTAAAATTTATGCTGGACAACTGCCAGATGTAAACGGACTAGAATCGGATTTAACTTAGACTATAAATAATTTCGGATTTGACTTTCGGACTAATTCCAGATATAACCAGACTTAAAACGGATTTAAAATTTATGCCGGACAACTGCCGGATATGAACGGACTGGAATTGAATTTCACTTAGACTCTAAATAATTTTAGAATTGACTTCCCGACTAATTCCAGATATAACGAGACATAAAACGGATGGAAAATTATGCTGGACAACTGCCGGATGTAAACGGACTAAAATCGGATTTCACTTAGACTATAAATAATTTTGGAATTGAATGCCGCACTTATTTAAGATATAACCAGACTTAAAACGGATTTTAAATTTATGCCGGACAACTGCCGGATGTAAACGGACTGGAATCGGATTTCACTTAGACAATAAATAATTTCGGAATTGAATGCCGCACTAATTTCAGATAAAACCCGACTTAAAACGGATTTAAAATTTATGCCGGACAACTGCTAGATGTAAACAGACTAGAATCGAATTTCACTTAGACTATAAATAATTTCGGAATTGACTTCCTGACTAATTCCAGATATAACCAGACTTAAAACGGATTAAAAATTTATGCTGTACAACTGCCGGATGTAAACGGACTAGAATCGGATTTCACTTAGACTATAAATAATTTTGGATTTGACTTTCGGACTAATTCCAGATATAACCAGACTTAAAACGAATTTTAAATTTATGCCGGACAACTGCCGGATGTAAACGGACTGGTATCGGATTTCACTTAGACTATAAATAATTTCGGAATTGAATGCCGCACTAATTTCAGATAAAACCCGACTTAAAATGGATTTAAAATTTATGCCGGACAACTGCTAGATGTAAACAGACTAGAATCGAATTTCACTTAGACTATGAATAATTTCGGAATTGACTTCCCGACTAATTCCAGATATAACCAGACTTAAAACGGATTAAAAATTTATGCTGGACAACTGCCGGATGTAAACGGACTAAAATCGGATTTCACTTAGACTATAAATAATTTTGGAATTGAATGCCGCAATATTTCAGATAAAACCAGACTTAAAACGGATTTAAAATTTATGCCGGACAACTGCCGGATATGAACGGACTGGAATTGGATTTCACTTAGACTATAAATAATTTCGGAATTGAATGCCGCACTTATTTCAGATAAAACCAGACTTAAAACGGATTTTAAATTTATGATGGACAACTGCTAGATGTAAACAGACTAGAATCGGATTTCACTTAGACTATAAATAATTTCGGAATTGAATGCCGCACTAATTTCAGATAAAACCCGACTTAAAACGGATTTAAAATTTATGCCGGACAACTGCTAGATGTAAACAGACTAGAATCGAATTTCACTTAGACTATAAATAATTTCGGAATTGACTTCCCGACTAATTCCAGATATAACCAGACTTAAAACGGATTAAAAATTTATGCTGGACAACTGCCGGATGTAAACGGACTAAAATCGGATTTCACTTAGACTATAAATAATTTTGGAATTGAATGCCGCAATATTTCAGATAAAACCAGACTTAAAACGGATTTAAAATTTATGCCGGACAACTGCCGGATATGAACGGACTGAAATTGGATTTCACTTAGACTATAAATAATTTCGGAATTGAATGCCGCACTTATTTCAGATAAAACCAGACTTAAAACGAATTTTAAATTTATGCCGGACAACTGCCGGATGTAAACGGACTAGAATCGGATTTCACTTAGACTATAAATAATTTCGGAATTGACTTCCGGACTAATTCCACATAAAACCAGACTTAAAACGGATTTAAAATTTATGCCGGACAACTGCCGGATATGAACGGCCTGGAATTGGATTTTACTTAGACTATAAATAAATTCGGAATTGAATGCCGCACTAATTTCAGATAAAACCAGACTTATAACGGATTGAAAATTTATGCCTGAAAACTGCCGGATGTGAGCGGACTAGAATCGGATTTCACTTAGACTATAAATACTTTCGGAATTGACTTCCGGACTAATTCCACATAAAACCAGAATTAAAACGGATTGAAAATTTATGTCGGAAAACTGCCGGATGTGAACGGACTAGAATCGGATTTCACTTAGACTATAAATAATTTCGGAATTGACTGCCTGACTAATTTCAGATATAACCAGACTTAAAACGGATTTTAAATTTATGCCGGACAACTGCCGGATATAAACGGACTTGAATCAGATTTCACTTAGACTATAAATAATTTCGGAATTGACTGCCTGACTAATTTCAGATATAACCAGACTTAATACGGATTTAAAATTTATGCTGAACAACTGCCGGATGTAAACGGACTAGAATCGGTTTTCACTTAGACTATAAATTATTTCGGAATTGACTTCCGGACTAATTCCAGATATAACCAGACTGCACACGGATTTAAAATTTTTGCTGTACAACTGCCGGACATGTACGGACTTGAATCAGATTTCACTTAGACTATAAATAATTTCGGAATTGAATGCCGCACTAATTTCAGATAAAACCAGACTTATAATGGATTGAAAATTTATGCCTGAAAACTGCCGGATGTGAGCGGACTAGAATCGGATTTCACTTAGACTATAAATACTTTCGGAATTGACTTCCGGACTAATTCCACATAAAACCCGACTTAAAACGCATTTAAAATTTATGCTGGACAACTGCCGGATGTAAACGGACTAGAATCGGATTTCACTTAGACTATAAATAATTTCGGAATTGAATGCCGCACTAATTTCAGATAAAACCAGACTTATAATGGATTGAAAATTTATGCCTGAAAACTGCCGGATGTGAGCGGACTAGAATCGGATTTCACTTAGACTATAAATTATTACGGAATTGACTTCCGGACTAATTCCAGATATAACCAGACTGCACACGGATTTAAAATTTTTGCCGTTCAACTGCCGGACATGTACGGACTTGAATCAGATTTCACTTAGACTATAAATAATTTCGGAATTGAATGCCGCACTAATTTCAGATAAAACCAGACTTATAACGGATTGAAAATTTATGCCTGAAAACTGCCGGATGTGAGCGGACTAGAATCGGATTTCACTTAGACTATAAATACTTTCGGAATTGACTTCCGGACTAATTCCACATAAAACCCGACTTAAAACGGATTTAAAATTTATGCCGGACAACTGCCGGATATGAACGGACTAGAATCGGATTTCACTTAGACTATAAATAATTTCGGAATTGACTTCCGGACTAATTCCACATAAAACCAGACTTAAAACAGATTTAAAATTTATGCCGGACAACTGCCGGATATGAACGGCCTGGAATTGGATTTTACTTAGACTATAAATAATTTCGGAATTGAATGCCGCACTAATTTCAGATAAAACCAGACTTATAACGGATTGAAAATTTATGCCTGAAAACTGCCGGATGTGAGCGGACTAGAATCGGATTTCACTAAGACTATAAATACTTTCGGAATTGACTTCCGGACTAATTCCACATAAAACCAGACTTAAAACGGATTAAAAATTTATGTCGGAAAACTGCCGGATGTGAACGGACTAGAATCGGATTTCACTAAGACTATAAATAATTTCGGAATTGACTGCCTGACTAATTTCAGATATAACCGGACTTAAATCGGATTTAAAATTTATGCCGGACAATCTGCCGGATATGAACGAACTAGAACCTGATTTCACTTAGACTATAAATTATTTCGGAATTGACTTCCGGTCTAATTCCAGATATAACCAGACTGCACACGTATTTAAAATTTATGTTGTACAACTGCCGGACATGTACGTACTGGAATTAGATTTAACTATAAATAATTTTGGAATTGAATGCCGCACTAATTCCAGATAAAACCAGACTTAAAACGGATTTAAAATTTATGCTGGACAACTGCCAGATGTAAACGGACTAGAATCGGATTTAACTTAGACTATAAATAATTTCGGATTTGACTTTCGGACTAATTCCAGATATAACCAGACTTAAAACGGATTTAAAATTTATGCCGGACAACTGCCGGATATGAACGGACTGGAATTGGATTTCACTTAGACTCTAAATAATTTTAGAATTGACTTCTCGACTAATTCCAGATATAACGAGACATAAAACGGATGGAAAATTATGCTGGACAACTGCCGGATGTAAACGGACTAAAATCGGATTTCACTTAGACTATAAATAATTTTGGAATTGAATGCCGCACTTATTTAAGATAAAACCAGACTTAAAACGGATTTTAAATTTATGCCGGACAACTGCCGGATGTAAACGGACTGGAATCGGATTTCACTTAGACAATAAATAATTTCGGAATTGAATGCCGCACTAATTTCAGATAAAACCCGACTTAAAACGGATTTAAAATTTATGCCGGACAACTGCTAGATGTAAACAGACTAGAATCGAATTTCACTTAGACTATAAATAATTTCGGAATTGACTTCCTGACTAATTCCAGATATAACCAGACTTAAAACGGATTAAAAATTTATGCTGTACAACTGCCGGATGTAAACGGACTAGAATCGGATTTCACTTAGACTATAAATAATTTTGGATTTGACTTTCGGACTAATTCCAGATATAACCAGACTTAAAACGAATTTTAAATTTATGCCGGACAACTGCCGGATGTAAACGGACTGGTATCGGATTTCACTTAGACTATAAATAATTTCGGAATTGAATGCCGCACTAATTTCAGATAAAACCCGACTTAAAATGGATTTAAAATTTATGCCGGACAACTGCTAGATGTAAACAGACTAGAATCGAATTTCACTTAGACTATGAATAATTTCGGAATTGACTTCCCGACTAATTCCAGATATAACCAGACTTAAAACGGATTAAAAATTTATGCTGGACAACTGCCGGATGTAAACGGACTAAAATCGGATTTCACTTAGACTATAAATAATTTTGGAATTGAATGCCGCAATATTTCAGATAAAACCAGACTTAAAACGGATTTAAAATTTATGCCGGACAACTGCCGGATATGAACGGACTGGAATTGGATTTCACTTAGACTATAAATAATTTCGGAATTGAATGCCGCACTTATTTCAGATAAAACCAGACTTAAAACGGATTTTAAATTTATGATGGACAACTGCTAGATGTAAACAGACTAGAATCGGATTTCACTTAGACTATAAATAATTTCGGAATTGAATGCCGCACTAATTTCAGATAAAACCCGACTTAAAACGGATTTAAAATTTATGCCGGACAACTGCTAGATGTAAACAGACTAGAATCGAATTTCACTTAGACTATAAATAATTTCGGAATTGACTTCCCGACTAATTCCAGATATAACCAGACTTAAAACGGATTAAAAATTTATGCTGGACAACTGCCGGATATGAACGGACTTGAATCAGATTTCACTTAGACTATAAATAATTTCGGAATTGACTGCCTGACTATTTTCAGATATAACCAGACTTAATACGGATTTAAAATTTATGCTGAACAACTGCCGGATGTAAACGGACTAGAATCGGTTTTCACTTAGACTATAAATTATTTCGGAATTGACTTCCGGACTAATTCCAGATATAACCAGACTGCACACGGATTTAAAATTTTTGCTGTACAACTGCCGGACATGTACGGACTTGAATCAGATTTCACTTAGACTATAAATAATTTCGGAATTGAATGCCGCACTAATTTCAGATAAAACCAGACTTATAATGGATTGAAAATTTATGCCTGAAAACTGCCGGATGTGAGCGGACTAGAATCGGATTTCACTTAGACTATAAATACTTTCGGAATTGACTTCCGGACTAATTCCACATAAAACCCGACTTAAAACGCATTTAAAATTTATGCTGGACAACTGCCGGATGTAAACGGACTAGAATCGGATTTCACTTAGACTATAAATAATTTCGGAATTGAATGCCGCACTAATTTCAGATAAAACCAGACTTATAATGGATTGAAAATTTATGCCTGAAAACTGCCGGATGTGAGCGGACTAGAATCGGATTTCACTTAGACTATAAATTATTTCGGAATTGACTTCCAGACTAATTCCAGATATAACCAGACTGCACACGGATTTAAAATTTTTGCCGTACAACTGCCGGACATGTACGGACTTGAATCAGATTTCACTTAGACTATAAATAATTTCGGAATTGAATGCCGCACTAATTTCAGATAAAACCAGACTTATAACGGATTGAAAATTTATGCCTGAAAACTGCCGGATGTGAGCGGACTAGAATCGGATTTCACTTAGACTATAAATACTTTCGGAATTGACTTCCGGACTAATTCCACATAAAACCCGACTTAAAACGGATTTAAAATTTATGCCGGACAACTGCCGGATATGAACGGACTGGAATTGGATTTCACTTAGACTATAAATAATTTCGGAATTGAATGCCGCACTTATTTCAGATAAAACCAGACTTAAAACGGATTTTAAATTTATGCCGGACAACTGCCGGATTTGAACGGACTGAAATCGGATTTCACTTAGACTGTAAATAATTTCGGATTTGAATGCTGCACTAATTCCAGATAAAACCAGACTTAAAACGTATTTAAAATTTATGCTGGAAACTGCCAGATGTAAACGGACTAGAATCGGATTTCACTTAGACTATAAATAATTTCGGAATTGACTGCCGGACTAATTTCACAGAAAACCAGAATTAAAACGGCTTTAAAATTTATGCTGGACAACTGCCAGATGTGAACAGACTAGAATCGGATTTTACTTAGACTATAAATAATTTCGTATTTGAATGCCGCACTAATTTCAGATAAAACCAGACTTATAACGGATTGAAAATTTATGCCTGAAAACTGCCGGATGTGAGCGGACTAGAATCGGATTTCACTTAGACTATAAATACTTTCGGAATTGACTTCCGGACTAATTCCACATAAAACCAGACTTAAAACGGATTGAAAATTTATGTCGGAAAACTGCCGGATGTGAACGGACTAGAATCGGATTTCACTTAGACTATAAATAATTTCGGAATTGACTGCCTGACTAATTTCAGATATAACCGGACTTAAATCGGATTTAAAATTTATGCCGGACAATCTGCCGGATATGAACGAACTAGAACCTGATTTCACTTAGACTATAAATTATTTCGGAATTGACTTCCGGTCTAATTCCAGATATAACCAGACTGCACACGTATTTAAAATTTATGTTGTACAACTGCCGGACATGTACGTACTGGAATTAGATTTAACTATAAATAATTTTGGAATTGAATGCTGCACTAATTCCAGATAAAACCAGACTTAAAACGGATTTAAAATTTATGCTGGACAACTGCCGGATGTAAACGGACTAGAATCGGATTTAACTTAGACTATAAATAATTTCGGATTTGACTTTCGGACTAATTCCAGATATAACCAGACTTAAAACGGATTTAAAATTTATGCCGGACAACTGCCGGATATGAACGGACTGGAATTGGATTTCACTTAGACTCTAAATAATTTTAGAATTGACTTCCCGACTAATTCCAGATATAACGAGACTTAAAACGGATTGAAAATTTATGCTGGACAACTGCCGGATGTAAACGGACTAAAATCGGATTTCACTTAGACTATAAATAATTTTGGAATTGAATGCCGCACTTATTTAAGATAAAACCAGACTTAAAACGGATTTTAAATTTATGCCGGACAACTGCCGGATGTAAACGGACTGGAATCGGATTTCACTTAGACTATAAATAATTTCGGAATTGAATGCCGCACTAATTTCAGATAAAACCCGACTTAAAACGGATTTAAAATTTATTCCGGACAACTGCTAGATGTAAACGGACTAAAATCGGATTTCACTTAGACTATAAATAATTTTGGAATTGAATGCCGCACTTATTTAAGATAAAACCAGACTTAAAACGGATTTTAAATTTATGCCGGACAACTGCCGGATGTAAACGGACTGGAATCGAATTTCACTTAGACTATAAATAATTTTGGAATTGAATGCCGCACTTATTTAAGATAAAACCAGACTTATAACGGATTTTAAATTTATGCCGGACAACTGCCGGATGTAAACGGACTGGAATCGGATTTCACTTAGACTATAAATAATTTCGGAATTGAATGCCGCACTAATTTCAGATAAAACCAGACTTAAAACGGATTTAAAATTTATGCCGGACAACTGCCGGATATGAACGGACTGGAATTGGATTTCACTTAGACTCTAAATAATTTTAGAATTGACTTCCCGACTAATTCCAGATATAACGAGACTTAAAACGGATTGAAAATTTATGCTGGACAACTGCCGGATGTAAACGGACTAAAATCGGATTTCACTTAGACTATAAATAATTTTGGAATTGAATGCCGCACTTATTTAGTATAAAACCAGACTTAAAACGGATTTTAAATTTATGCCGGACAACTGCCGGATGTAAACGGACTGGAATCGAATTTCACTTAGACTATAAATAATTTCGGAATTGACTTCCCGACTAATTCCAGATATAACCAGACTTAAAACGGATTAAAAATTTATGCTGGACAACTGCCGGATGTAAACGGACTAAAATCGGATTTCACTTAGACTATAAATAATTTTGGAATTGAATGCCGCAATATTTCAGATAAAACCAGACTTAAAACGGATTTAAAATTTATGCCGGACAACTGCCGGATATGAACGGACTGGAATTGGATTTCACTTAGACTATAAATAATTTCGGAATTGAATGCCGCACTTATTTCAGATAAAAGCAGACTTAAAACGGATTTTAAATTTATGCCGGAGAACTGCCGGATGTAAACGGACTAGAATCGGATTTCACTTAGACTATAAATAATTTCGGAATTGACTTCCGGACTAATTCCACATAAAACCAGACTTAAAACGGATTTAAAATTTATGCCGGACAACTGCCGGATATGAACGGCCTGGAATTGGATTTTACTTAGACTATAAATAATTTCGGAATTGAATGCCGCACTAATTTCAGATAAAACCAGACTTATAACGGATTGAAAATTTATGCCTGAAAACTGCCGGATGTGAGCGGACTAGAATCAGATTTCACTTAGACTATAAATACTTTCGGAATTGACTTCCGGACTAATTCCACATAAAACCAGACTTAAAACGGATTTTAAATTTATGCCGGACAACTGCCGGATATAAACGGACTTGAATCAGATTTCACTTAGACTATAAATAATTTTGGAATTGACTGCCTGACTAATTTCAGATATAACCAGACTTAATACGGATTTAAAATTTATGCTGAACAACTGCCGGATGTAAACGGACTAGAATCGGTTTTCACTTAGACTATAAATTATTTCGGAATTGACTTCCGGACTAATTCCAGATATAACCAGACTGCACACGGACTTAAAATTTTTGCCGTACAACTGCCGGACATGTACGGACTTGAATCAGATTTCACTTAGACTATAAATAATTTCGGAATTGAATGCCGCACTAATTTCAGATAAAACCAGACTTATAATGGATTGAAAATTTATGCCTGAAAACTGCCGGATGTGAGCGGACTAGAATCGGATTTCACTTAGACTATAAATACTTTCGGAATTGACTTCCGGACTAATTCCACATAAAACCCGACTTAAAACGCATTTAAAATTTATGCTGGACAACTGCCGGATATGAACGGACTGGAATTGGATTTCACTTAGACTATAAATAATTTTGGAATTGAATGCCGCAATATTTCAGATAAAACCAGACTTATAACGGATTGAAAATTTATGCCTGAAAACTGCCGGATGTGAGCGGACTAGAATCGGATTTCACTTAGACTATAAATACTTTCGGAATTGACTTCCGGACTAATTCCACATAAAACCCGACTTAAAACGCATTTAAAATTTATGCCGGACAACTGCCGGATATGAACGGCCTGGAATTGGATTTTACTTAGACTATAAATAATTTCGGAATTGAATGCCGCACTAATTTCAGATAAAACCAGACTTATAACGGATTGAAAATTTATGCCTGAAAACTGCCGGATGTGAGCGGACTAGAATCGGATTTCACTTAGACTATAAATACTTTCGGAATTGACTTCCGGACTAATTCCACATAAAACCCGACTTAAAACGGATTTAAAATTTATGCCGGACAACTGCCGGATATGAACGGACTGGAATTGAATTTCACTTAGACTATAAATAATTTCGGAATTGAATGCCGCACTTATTTCAGATAAAACCAGACTTAAAACGGATTTTAAATTTATGCCGGACAACTGCCGGATGTAAACGGACTAGAATCGGATCTCACTTAGACTATAAATAATTTCGGAATTGACTTCCGGACTAATTCCACATAAAACCAGACTTAAAACGGATTTAAAATTTATGCCGGACAACTGCCGGATATGAACGGCCTGGAATTGGATTTTACTTAGACTATAAATAATTTCGGAATTGAATGCCGCACTAATTTCAGATAAAACCAGACTTATAACGGATTGAAAATTTATGCCTGAAAACTGCCGGATGTGAGCGGACTGGAATCGGATTTCACTTAGACTATAAATACTTTCGGAATTGACTTCCGGACTAATTCCACATAAAACCAGACTTAAAACGGATTGAAAATTTATGTCGGAAAACTGCCGGATGTGAACGGACTAGAATCGGATTTCACTTAGACTATAAATAATTTCGGAATTGACTGCCTGACTAATTTCAGATATAGCCAGACTTAATACGGATTGAAAATTTATGTCGGAAAACTGCCGGATGTGAACGGACTAGAATCGGATTTCACTTAGACTATAAATAATTTCGGAATTGACTGCCTGACTAATTTTAGATATAACCAGACTTAAAACGGATTGAAAATTTATGTCGGAAAACTGCCGGATGTGAACGGACTAGAATCGGATTTCACTTAGACTATAAATAATTTCGGAATTGACTGCCTAACGAATTTCAGATATAACCAGACTTAATACGGATTTAAAATTTATGCTGAACAACTGCCGGATGTAAACGGACTAAAATCTGTTTTCACTTAGACTATAAATTATTTCGGAATTGACTTCCGGACTAATTCCAGATATAACCAGACTGCACACGGATTTAAAATTTTTGCCGTACAACTGCCGGACATGTACGGACTTGAATCAGATTTCACTTAGACTATAAATAATTTCGGAATTGAATGCCGCATAATTTCAGATAAAACCAGACTTATAACGGATTGAAAATTTATGCCTGAAAACTGCCGGATGTGAGCGGACTAGAATCGGATTTCACTTAGACTATAAATACTTTCGGAATTGACTTCCGGACTAATTCCACATAAAACCAGACTTAAAACGGATTGAAAATTTATGTCGGAAAACTGCCGGATGTGAACGGACTAGAATCGGATTTCACTTAGACTATAAATAATTTCGGAATTGACTTCCGGACTAATTACACATAAAACCCTAATTAAAACGGATTTAAAATTTATGCCGGACAATCTGCCGGATATGAACGGACTAGAACCGGATTTCACTTAGACTATAAATTATTTCGGAATTGACTTCCGGACTAATTCCAGATATAACCAGACTGCACACGTATTTAAAATTTATGTTGTACAACTGCCGGACATGTACGTACTGGAATTAGATTTAACTATAAATAATTTTGAAATTGAATGCCGCACTAATTCCAGATAAAACCAGACTTAAAACGGATTTAAAATTTATGCCGGACAACTGCCGGATATGAACGGACTGGAATTGGATTTCACTTAGACTCTAAATAATTTTGGAATTGACTTCCCGACTCATTCTAGATATAACCAGACTTAAAACGGATTAAAAATTTATGCTGGACAACTGCCGGATGTAAACGGACTAAAATCGGATTTCACTTAGACTATAAATAATTTTTGAATTGAATGCCGCACTTATTTCAGATAAAACCAGACTTAAAACGGATTTAAAATTTATGCCGGACAACTGTCGGATATGAACGGACTAGAATCAGATTTCACTTAGACTATAAATAATTTCGAAATTGAATGCCGCACTTATTTCAGATAAAACCAGACTTAAAACGGATTTTAAATTTATGCTGGACAACTGCCGGATGTAAACGGACTGGAATCGGATTTCACTTAGACTATAAATAATTTCGGAATTGAATGCCGCACTAATTTCAGATAAAACCCGACTTAAAACGGATTTAAAATTTATGCCGGACAACTGCTAGATGTAAACAGACTAGAATCGAATTTCACTTAGACTATAAATAATTTCGGAATTGACTTCCCGACTAATTCCAGATATAACCAGACTTAAAACGGATTAAAAATTTATGCTGGACAACTGCCGGATGTAAACGGACTAAAATCGGATTTCACTTAGACTATAAATAATTTTGGAATTGAATGCCGCAATATTTCAGATAAAATCAGACTTAAAACGGATTTAAAATTTATGCCGGACAACTGCCGGATATGAACGGACTGGAATTGGATTTCACTTAGACTATAAATAATTTCGGAATTAAATGCCGCACTTATTTCAGATAAAACCAGACTTAAAACGGATTTTAAATTTATGCCGGACAACTGCCGGATGTAAACGGACTAGAATCGTATTTCACTTAGACTATAAATACTTTCGGAATTGACTTCCGGACTAATTCCACATAAAACCAGACTTAAAACGGATTGAAAATTTATGTCGGAAAACTGCCGGATGTGAACGGACTAGAATCGGATTTCACTTAGACTATAAATAATTTCGGAATTGACTGCCTGACTAATTTCAGATATAACCAGACTTAAAACGGATTTTAAATTTATGCCGGACAACTGCCGGATATAAACGGACTTGAATCAGATTTTACTTAGACTATAAATAATTTCGGAATTGACTGCCTGACTAATTTCAGATATAACCAGACTTAATACGGATTTAAAATTTATGCTGAACAACTGCCGGATGTAAACGGACTAGAATCGGATTTCACTTAGACTATAAATTATTTCGGAATTGACTTCCGGACTAATTCCAGATATAACCAGACTGCACACGTATTCAAAATTTATGTTGTACAACTGCCGGACATGTACGTACTGGAATTAGATTTAACTATAAATAATTTTGGAATTGAATGCCGCACTAATTCCAGATATAACCAGACTGCACACGTATTTAAAATTTATGTTGTACAACTGCCGGACATGTACGTACTGGAATTAGATTTAACTATAAATAATTTTGGAATTGAATGCCGCACTAATTCCAGATAAAACCAGACTTAAAACGGATTTAAAATTTATGCTGGACAACTGCCGGATATGAACGGACTGGAATTGGATTTTACTTAGACTCTAAATAATTTTGGAATTGACTTCCCGACTAATTCCAGATATAACCAGACTTAAAACGGATTGAAAATTTATGCTGGACAACTGCCGGATGTGAACGGACTGGAATCGGATTTGACTTATCTATAAATAATTTCGGAATTGAATGCTGCACTAATTTCAGATAAAACCAGACTTAAAAGGGAATAAAATTTTATGCCGGAAAACTGCCGGATGTGAACGGACTGAAATCGGATTTCACTTAGACTATAAATAATTTTGGAATTGAATGCCGCACTTATTTCAGATAAAACCAGACTTAAAACGGATTTAAAATTTATGCTGGACAACTGCCGGATGTAAACGGACAAGAATCGGATTTCACTTAGACTATAAATACTTTCGGAATTGACTTCCGGACTAATTCCACATAAAACCAGACTTAAAACGGATTGAAAATTTATGTCGGAAAACTGCCGGATGTGAACGGACTAGAATCGGATTTCACTTAGACAATAAATAATTTCGGAATTGACTGCCTGACTAATTTCAGATATAACCAGACTTAAAACGGATTTTAAATTTATGCCGGACAACTGCCGGATATAAACGGACTTGAATCAGATTTCACTTAGACTATAAATAATTTCGGAATTGACTGCCTGACTAATTTCAGATATAACCAGACTTAACACGGATTTAAAATTTATGCTGAACAACTGCCGGATGTAAACGGACTAGAATCGGATTTCACTTAGACTATAAATAATTTCGGAATTGACTTCCGGACTAATTCCACATAAAACCCGACTTAAAACGGATTTAAAATTTATGCCGGACAAACTGCCGGATATAAACGGACTAGAACCGGATTTCACTTAGACTATAAATTATTTCGGAATTGACTTCCGGACTAATTCCAGATATAACCAGACTGCACACGTATTTAAAATTTATGTTGTACAACTGCCGGACATGTACGTACTGGAATTAGATTTAACTATAAATAATTTTGGAATTGAATGCCGCACTAATTCCAGATAAAACCAGACTTAAAACGGATTTAAAATTTATGCTGGACAACTGCCGGATATGAACGGACTGGAATTGGATTTCACTTAGACTATAAATAATTTTGGAATTGACTTCCTGACTAATTCCAGATATAACCAGACTTAAAACGGATTGAAAATTTATGCTGGACAACTGCCGGATGTAAAAGGACTAAAATCGGATTTCACTTAGACTATAAATAATTTTTGAATTGAATGCCGCACTTATTTAAGATAAAACCAGACTTTAAACGGATTTTAAATTTATGCCGGACAACTGTCTGATATGAACGGACTGGAATCAGATTTCACTTAGACTATAAATAATTTCGGAATTGAATGCCGCACTAATTTCAGATAAAACCAGACTTATAACGGATTAAAAATTTATGCCGGACAACTGCCAGATGTGAACGGACTGGAATCGGATTTGACTTATCTATAAATAATTTCGGAATTGAATGCTGCACTAATTTCAGATAAAACCAGACTTAAAAGGGATTAAAATTTTATGCCGGAAAACTGCCGGATGTGAACGGACTGAAATCGGATTTCACTTAGACTATAAATAATTTTGGAATTGAATGCCGCACTTATTTCAGATAAAACCAGACTTAAAACGGATTTAAAATTTATGCTGGACAACTGCCGGATGTAAACGGACAAGAATCGGATTTCACTTAGACTATAAATACTTTCGGAATTGACTTCCGGACTAATTCCACATAAAACCAGACTTAAAACGGATTGAAAATTTATGTCGGAAAACTGCCGGATGTGAACGGACTAGATTCGGATTTCACTTAGACTATAAATAATTTCGGAATTGACTGCCTGACTAATTTCAGATATAACCAGACTTAAAACGGATTTTAAATTTATGCCGGACAACTGCCGGATATAAACGGACTTGAATCAGATTTCACTTAGACTATAAATAATTTCGGAATTGACTGCCTGACGAATTTCAGATATAACCAGACTTAATACGGATTTAAAATTTATGCTGACCAACTGCCGGATGTAAACGGACTAGAATCGGATTTCACTTAGACTATAAATAATTTCGGAATTGACTTCCGGACTAATTCCACATAAAACCCGACTTAAAACGGATTTAAAATTTATGCCGGACAAACTGCCGGATATGAACGGACTAGAACCGGATTTCACTTAGACTATAAATTATTTCGGAATTGACTTCCGGACTAATTCCAGATATAACCAGACTGCACACGTATTTAAAATTTATGTTGTACAACTGCCGGACATGTACGTACTGGAATTAGATTTAACTATAAATAATTTTGGAATTGAATGCCGCACTAATTCCAGATAAAACCAGACTTAAAACGGATTTAAAATTTATGCTGGACAACTGCCGGATATGAACGGACTGGAATTGGATTTCACTTAGACTATAAATAATTTTGGAATTGACTTCCTGACTAATTCCAGATATAACCAGACTTAAAACGGATTAAAAATTTATGCTGGACAACTGCCGGATGTAAACGGACTAAAATCGGATTTCACTTAGACTATAAATAATTTTTGAATTGAATGCCGCACTTATTTCAGATAAAACCAGACTTTAAACGGATTTTAAATTTATGCCGGACAACTGTCGGATATGAACGGACTGGAATCAGATTTCACTTAGACTATAAATAATTTCGGAATTGAATGCCGCACTAATTTCAGATAAAACCAGACTTATAACGGATTAAAAATTTATGCCGGACAACTGCCAGATGTGAACGGACTGGAATCGGATTTGACTTATCTATAAATAATTTCGGAATTGAATGCTGCACTAATTTCAGATAAAACCAGACTTAAAAGGGATTAAAATTTTATGCCGGAAAACTGCCGGATGTGAACGGACTGAAATCGGATTTCACTTAGATTATAAATAATTTTGGAATTGAATGCCGCACTTATTTCAGATAAAACCAGACTTAAAACGGATTTAAAATTTATGCTGGACAACTGCCGGATGTAAACGGACAAGAATCGGATTTCACTTAGACTATAAATAATTTCGGAATTGACTTCCGGACTAATTCCACATAAAACCAGACTTAAAACGGATTTAAAATTTATGCCGGAAAACTGCTGGATGTGAAAAGACTAAAGTGGGATTTCACTTAGACTATAAATAATTTCGGAATTGACTGCCTGACTAATTTCAGATATAACCAGACTTAAAACGGATTTTAAATTTATGCCGGACAACTGCCGCATATGGACAGACTGGAATCGGATTTCACTTAGACTACAAATAATATTGGAATTGAATGCCGCACTAATTCCAGATAAAACCAGACTTAAAACGGATTTAAAATTTATGCTGGACGACTGCCAGATGTGAACAGACTAGAATCGGATTTCACTTAGACTATAAATTATTTCGGACTTGATTTCCGGACTCATTCTAGATATAACCAGACTTAAAACGGATTTAAAATTTATGCCGGACAAACTGCCGGATATGAACGGACTAGAATTGGATTTTACTTAGACTATAAATAATTTCGGAATTGAATGCCGCACTTATTTCAGATAAAAGCAGACTTAAAACGGATTTTAAATTTATGCCGGACAACTGCCGGATGTGAACGGACTGGTATCGGATTTCACTTAGACTATAAATAATTTTGGAATTAAATGCCGCACTAATTTCAAATATAACCAGACTAAACACGGATTTAAAATTTATGCCGTACAACTGCCGGATGTAAACGGACTAGTATCGGATTTCACTTAGACTATAAATAATCTCGGAATTGACTTCCGGACTAATTCCACATAAAACCAGACTTAAAACGGATTTAAAATTTATGCCGGACAAACTGCCGGATATGAACGGACTAGAACCGGATTTCACTTAGACTATAAACTATTTCGGAATTGACTTCCGGACTAATTCCAGATATAACCAGACTGCACACGTATTTAAAATTTATGTTGTACAACTGCCGGACATGTACGTACTGGAATTAGATTTAACTATAAATAATTTTGGAATTGAATGCCGCACTAATTCCAGATAAAACCAGACTTAAAACGGATTTTAAATTTATGCCGGACAACTGCCGGATATAAACGGACTTGAATCAGATTTCACTTAGACTATAAATAATTTCGGAATTGACTGCCTGACTAATTTCAGATATAACCAGACTTAACACGGATTTAAAATTTATGCTGAACAACTGCCGGATGTAAACGGACTAGAATCGGATTTCACTTAGACTATAAATAATTTCGGAATTGACTTCCGGACTAATTCCACATAAAACCCAACTTAAAACGGATTTAAAATTTATGCCGGACAAACTGCCGGATATAAACGGACTAGAACCGGATTTCACTTAGACTATAAATTATTTCGGAATTGACTTCCGGACTAATTCCAGATATAACCAGACTGCACACGTATTTAAAATTTATGTTGTACAACTGCCGGACATGTACGTACTGGAATTAGATTTAACTATAAATAATTTTGGAATTGAATGCCGCACTAATTCCAGATAAAACCAGACTTAAAACGGATTTAAAATTTATGCTGGACAACTGCCGGATATGAACGGACTGGAATTGGATTTCACTTAGACTATAAATAATTTTGGAATTGACTTCCTGACTAATTCCAGATATAACCAGACTTAAAACGGATTGAAAATTTATGCTGGACAACTGCCGGATGTAAACGGACTAGAATCGGATTTCACTTAGACTATAAATAATTTCGGAATTGACTTCCGGACTAATTCCACATAAAACCCGACTTAAAACGGATTTAAAATTTATGCCGGACAAACTGCCGGATATAAACGGACTAGAACCGGATTTCACTTAGACTATAAATTATTTCGGAATTGACTTCCGGACTAATTCCAGATATAACCAGACTGCACACGTATTTAAAATTTATGTTGTACAACTGCCGGACATGTACGTACTGGAATTAGATTTAACTATAAATAATTTTGGAATTGAATGCCGCACTAATTCCAGATAAAACCAGACTTAAAACGGATTTTAAATTTATGCCGGACAACTGCCGGATATAAACGGACTAGAACCGGATTTCACTTAGACTATAAACTATTTCGGAATTGACTTCCGGACTAATTCCAGATATAACCAGACTGCACACGTATTTAAAATTTATGTTGTACAACTGCCGGACATGTACGTACTGGAATTAGATTTAACTATAAATAATTTTGGAATTGAATGCCGCACTAATTCCAGATAAAACCAGACTTAAAACGGATTTTAAATTTATGCCGGACAACTGCCGGATATAAACGGACTTGAATCAGATTTCACTTAGACTATAAATAATTTCGGAATTGACTGCCTGACTAATTTCAGATATAACCAGACTTAACACGGATTTAAAATTTATGTTGTACAACTGCCGGACATGTACGTACTGGAATTAGATTTAACTATAAATAATTTTGGAATTGAATGCCGCACTAATTCCAGATAAAACCAGACTTAAAACGGATTTTAAATTTATGCCGGACAACTGCCGGATATAAACGGACTTGAATCAGATTTCACTTAGACTATAAATAATTTCGGAATTGACTGCCTGACCAATTTCAGATATAACCAGACTTAACACGGATTTAAAATTTATGCTGAACAACTGCCGGATGTAAACAGACTAGAATCGGATTTCACTTAGACTATAAATAATTTCGGAATTGACTTCCGGACTAATTCCACATAAAACCCGACTTAAAACGGATTTAAAATTTATGCCGGACAAACTGCCGGATATAAACGGACTAGAACCGGATTTCACTTAGACTATAAATTATTTCGGAATTGACTTCCGGACTAATTCCAGAGATAACCAGACTGCACACGTATTTAAAATTTATGTTGTACAACTGCCGGACATGTACGTACTGGAATTAGATTTAACTATAAATAATTTTGGAATTGAATGCCGCACTAATTCCAGATAAAACCAGACTTAAAACGGATTTAAAATTTATGCTGGACAACTGCCGGATATGAACGGACTGGAATTGGATTTCACTTAGACTATAAATAATTTTGGAATTGACTTCCTGACTAATTCCAGATATAACCAGACTTAAAACGGATTGAAAATTTATGCTGGACAACTGCCGGATGTAAACGGACTAAAATCGGATTTCACTTAGACTATAAATAATTTTTGAATTGAATGCCGCACTTATTTAAGATAAAACCAGACTTTAAACGGATTTTAAATTTATGCCGGACAACTGTCTGATATGAACGGACTGGAATCAGATTTCACTTAGACTATAAATAATTTCGGAATTGAATGCCGCACTAATTTCAGATAAAACCAGACTTATAACGGATTAAAAATTTATGCCGGACAACTGCCAGATGTGAACGGACTGGAATCGGATTTGACTTATCTATAAATAATTTCGGAATTGAATGCTGCACTAATTTCAGATAAAACCAGACTTAAAAGGGATTAAAATTTTATGCCGGAAAACTGCCGGATGTGAACGGACTGAAATCGGATTTCAATTAGACTATAAATAATTTTGGAATTAAATGCCGCACTTATTTCAGATAAAACCAGACTTAAAACGGATTTAAAATTTATGCTGGACAACTGCCGGATGTAAACGGACAAGAATCGGATTTCACTTAGACTATAAATACTTTCGGAATTGACTTCCGGACTAATTCCACATAAAACCAGACTTAAAACGGATTGAAAATTTATGTCGGAAAACTGCCGGATGTGAACGGACTAGAATCGGATTTCACTTAGACTATAAATAATTTCGGAATTGACTGCCTGACTAATTTCAGATATAACCAGACTTAAAACGGATTTTAAATTTATGCCGGACAACTGCCGCATATGGACAGACTGGAATCGGATTTCACTTAGACTACAAATAATATTGGAATTGAATGCCGCACTAATTCCAGATAAAACCAGACTTAAAACGGATTTAAAATTTATGCTGGACGACTGCCAGATGTGAACGGACTAGAATCGGATTTCACTTAGACTATAAATTATTTCGGACTTGACTTCCGGACTCATTCTAGATATAACCAGACTTAAAACGGATTTAAAATTTATGCCGGACAAACTGCCGGATATGAACGGACTAGAATTGGATTTTACTTAGACTATAAATAATTTCGGAATTGAATGCCGCACTTATTTCAGATAAAAGCAGACTTAAAACGGATTTTAAATTTATGCCGGACAACTGCCGGATGTAAACGGACTGGAATCGGATTTCACTTAGACTATAAATAATTTTGGAATTAAATGCCGCACTAATTTCAAATATAACCAGACTAAACACGGATTTAAAATTTATGCCGTACAACTGCCGGATGTAAACGGACTAGAATCGGATTTCACTTAGACTATAAATAATCTCGGAATTGACTTCCGGACTAATTCCACATAAAACCAGACTTAAAACGGATTTAAAATTTATGCCGGACAACTGCCGGATATGAACGGACTGGAATTGGATTTTACTTAGACTATAAATAATTTCGGAATTGAATGCCGCAATAATTTCAGATATAACCAGACTAAACACGGATTTAAAATTTATGCCGTACAACTGCCGGATATGAACGGACTGGAATTGTATTACACGTAGACTCTAAATAATTTTGGAATTGACTTCCCGACTAATTCCAGATATAACCAGACTTAAAACGGATTATAAATTTATGCCGGACAACTGCCAGATGTAAACGGACTAGAATCGGATTTCACTTAGACTATAAATAATTTCGGAATTGAATGCCGCACTTATTTCAGATAAAACCAGACTTAAAACGGATTTAAAATTTATGCCGGACAACTGCCGGATGTAAACGGACTGGAATCGGATTTGACTTATCTATAAATAATTTCGGAATTGAATGCCGCACTAATTTCAGATAAAACCAGACTTAAAACGGATTAAAATTTTATGCCGGAAAACTGCCGGATGTGAACGGACTAGAATCGAATTTCACTTAGACTCTAAATAATTTCGGAATTGACTTCCCGACTAATTCCAGATATAACCAGACTTAAAACGGATTAAAAATTTATGCTGGACAACTGCCGGATGTAAACGGACTAAAATCGGATTTCACTTAGACTATAAATAATTTCGGAATTGAATGCCGCACTTATTTCAGATAAAACCAGACTTAAAACGGATTTTAAATTTATGCCGGACAACTGCCGGATGTAAACGGACTAGAATCGGATTTCACTTAGACTATAAATAATTTCGGAATTGACTTCCGGACTAATTCCACATAAAACCAGACTTAAAACTGATTTAAAATTTATGCCGTTACAACTGCCGGATATGAACGGACTGGAATTGGATTTCACTTAGACTATAAATAATTTCGGAATTGAATGCCGCACTAATTTCAGATAAAACCAGACTTATAACGGATTGAAAATTTATGCCTGAAAACTGCCGGATGTAAACGGACTAAAATCAGATTTCACTTAGACTATAAATAATTTTGGAATTGACTTTCGGACTAATTCCACATAAAACCCGACTTAAAACGCATTTAAAATTTATGCTGGACAACTGCCGGATGTAAACGGACTAGAATTGGATTTCACTTAGACTATAAATAATTTCGGAATTGACTTCCGGACTAATTCCACATAAAACACGACTTAAAACAGATTTAAAATTTATGCCGGACAATCTGCCGGATATGAACGGACTAGAACCGGATTTCACTTAGACTCTAAATAATTTTGGAATTGACTTCCCGACTAATTCCAGATATAACCAGACTTAAAACGGATTGAAAATTTATGCCGGACAACTGCCAGATGTGAACGGACTGGAATCGGATTTCACTTAGACTATAAATAATTTTGGAATTGAATGCCGCACTTATTTCAGATAAAACCAGACTTAAAACGGATTTAAAATTTATGCTGGACAACTGCCGGATGTAAACGGACAAGAATCGGATTTCACTTAGACTGTAAATAATTTCGGAATTGACTTCCGGACTAATTCCACATAAAACCAGACTTAAAACGGATTTAAAATTTATGCCGGACAACTGCCAGATGTGAACGGACTAGAATCGGATTTCACTTAGACTATAAATTATTTCGGACTTGACTTCCGGACTAATTCCAGATATAACCAGACTCAAAACGGATTTAAAATTTATGCCGGAAAACTGACGGATGTGAACGGACTAAAATGGGATTGTACTTGGACTAGAAATAATTTCGGAATTGACTGCCTGACTAATTTCAGATATAACAAGACTTAAAACGGATTTTAAATTTATGCCGGACAACTGCCGCATATGGACAGACTGGAATCGGATTTCACTTAGACTACAAATAATATTGGAATTGAATGCCGCACTAATTCCAGATAAAACCAGACTCAAAACGGATTTAAAATTTATGCTGGACGACTGCCAGATGTGAACGGACTAGAATCGGATTTAACTTAGACTTTAAATAATTTCGTACTTGACTTCCGGACTCATTCTAGATATAACCAGACTTAAAACGGATTTAAAATTTATGCCGGACAAACTGCCGGATATGAACGGACTGGTATTGGATTTCACTTAGACTAGAAATAATTTCGAAATTGAATGTCGCACTTATTTCAGATAAAAGCAGACTTAAAACGGATTTTAAATTTATGCCGGACAACTGCCGGATGTAAACGGACTAGAATCGGATTTCACTTAGACTATAAATAATTTTGGAATTGACTTCCGGACTAATTTCACATAAAACCCGACTTAAAACGCATTTAAAATTTATGCTGGACAACTGCCGGATGTAAACGGACTAGAATCGGATTTCACTTAGACTATAAATAATTTCGGAATTGACTTCCGGACTAATTCCACATAAAACCCGACTTAAAACGGATTTAAAATTTATGCCGGACAATCTGCCGGATATGAACGGACTAGAACCGGATTTCACTTAGACTCTAAATAATTTTGGAATTGACTTCCCGACTAATTCCAGATATAACCAGACTTAAAACGGATTGAAAATTTATGCTGGACAACTGCCGGATGTAAACGGACTAAAATCGGATTTCACTTAGACTATAAATAATTTTTGAATTGAATGCCGCACTTATTTCAGATAAAACCAGACTTAAAACGGATTTTACATTTATGCCGGACAACTGCCGGATATAAACGGACTGGAATCGGATTTCACTTAGACTATAAATAATTTCGGAATTGACTTCCGGACTAATTCCACATAAAACCAGACTTAAAACGTATTTAAAATTTATGCCGGACAACTGCCACATGTGAACGGACTGGAATCGGATTTTACTTAGACTATAAATAATTTTGGAATTGAATGCCGCACTAATTTCAGATATAACCAGACTAAACACGGATTTAAAATTTATGCCGTACAACTGCCGGATATGAACGGACTGGAATTGGATTACACGTAGACTCTAAATAATTTCGGAATTGACTTCCGGACTAATTCCACATAAAACCAAACTTAAAACGTATTTAAAATTTATGCCGGACAACTGCCAGATGTGAACGGACTGGAATCGGATTTCACTTAGACTATAAATAATTTTGGAATTGAATGCCGCACTTATTTCAGATAAAACCAGACTTAAAACGGATTTAAAATTTATGCCGGACAACTGCCGGATATAAACGGACTGGAATTGGATTACACGTAGACTCTAAATAATTTTGGAATTGACTTCCGGACTAATTCCACATAAAACCCGACTTAAAACGGATTTAAAATTTATGCCGGACAACTGCTAGATGTAAACAGACTAGAATCGAATTTCACTTAGACTCTAAATAATTTCGGAATTGACTTCCCGACTAATTCCGGATATAACCAGACTTAAAACGGATTTAAAATTTATGCTGGACGACTGCCAGATGTGAACGGACTAGAATCGGATTTAACTTAGACTTTAAATAATTTCGTACTTGACTTCCGGACTCATTCTAGATATAACCAGACTTAAAACGGATTTAAAATTTATGCCGGACAAACTGCCGGATATGAACGGACTGGAATTGGATTTCACTTAGACTAGAAATAATTTCGGAATTGAATGTCGCACTTATTTCAGATAAAAGCAGACTTAAAACGGATTTTAAATTTATGCCGGACAACTGCCGGATGTAAACGGACTAGAATCGGATTTCACTTAGACTATAAATAATTTTGGAATTGACTTCCGGACTAATTCCACATAAAACCCGACTTAAAACGCATTTAAAATTTATGCTGGACAACTGCCGGATGTAAACGGACTAGAATCGGATTTCACTTAGACTATAAATAATTTCGGAATTGACTTCCGGACTAATTCCACATAAAACCCGACTTAAAACGGATTTAAAATTTATGCCGGACAACTGCCGGATGTGAACGGACTAAAATGGGATTGTACTTAGACTAGAAATAATTTTGGAATTGACTGCCTGACTAATTTCAGATATAACCAGACTTAAAACGGATTTTAAATTTATGCCGGACAACTGCCAGATGTGAACGGACTAGAATCGGATTTCACTTAGACTATAAATTATTTCGGACTTGACTTCCGGACTAATTCCAGATATAACCAGACTTAAAACGGATTTAAAATTTATGCCGGAAAACTGCCGGATGTGAACGGACTGGAATCGGATTTCACTTAGACTATAAATAATTTTGGAATTGAATGCCGCACTAATTTCAGATAAAACCAGACTTATAACGGATTGAAAATTTATGCCTGAAAACTGCCGGATGTAAACGGACTAAAATCGGATTTCACTTAGACTAAAAATAATTTTGGAATTGACTTCCGGACTAATTCCACATAAAACCCGAATTAAAACGCATTTAAAATTTATGCTGGACAACTGCCGGATGTAAACGGACTAGAATTGGATTTCACTTAGACTATAAATAATTTCGGAATTGACTTCCGGACTAATTCCACATAAAACACGACTTAAAACAGATTTAAAATTTATGCCGGACAATCTGCCGGATATGAACGGACTAGAACCGGATTTCACTTAGACTCTAAATAATTTCGGAATTGACTTCCGGACTAATTCCACATAAAACCAAACTTAAAACGTATTTAAAATTTATGCCGGACAACTGCCAGATGTGAACGGACTGGAATCGGATTTCACTTAGACTATAAATAATTTTGGAATTGAATGCCGCACTTATTTCAGATAAAACCAGACTTAAAACGGATTTAAAATTTATGCCGGACAACTGCCGGATATAAACGGACTGGAATTGGATTACACGTAGACTCTAAATAATTTTGGAATTGACTTCCGGACTAATTCCACATAAAACCCGACTTAAAACGGATTTAAAATTTATGCCGGACAACTGCTAGATGTAAACAGACTAGAATCGAATTTCACTTAGACTCTAAATAATTTCGGAATTGACTTCCCGACTAATTCCGGATATAACCAGACTTAAAACGGATTTAAAATTTATGCTGGACGACTGCCAGATGTGAACGGACTAGAATCGGATTTAACTTAGACTTTAAATAATTTCGTACTTGACTTCCGGACTCATTCTAGATATAACCAGACTTAAAACGGATTTAAAATTTATGCCGGACAAACTGCCGGATATGAACGGACTGGAATTGGATTTCACTTAGACTAGAAATAATTTCGGAATTGAATGTCGCACTTATTTCAGATAAAAGCAGACTTAAAACGGATTTTAAATTTATGCCGGACAACTGCCGGATGTAAACGGACTAGAATCGGATTTCACTTAGACTATAAATAATTTTGGAATTGACTTCCGGACTAATTCCACATAAAACCCGACTTAAAACGCATTTAAAATTTATGCTGGACAACTGCCGGATGTAAACGGACTAGAATCGGATTTCACTTAGACTATAAATAATTTCGGAATTGACTTCCGGACTAATTCCACATAAAACCCGACTTAAAACGGATTTAAAATTTATGCCGGACAATCTGCCGGATATGAACGGACTAGAACCGGATTTCACTTAGACTCTAAATAATTTTGGAATTGACTTCCCGACTAATTCCAGATATAACCAGACTTAAAACGGATTGAAAATTTATGCTGGACAACTGCCGGATGTAAACGGACTAAAATCGGATTTCACTTAGACTATAAATAATTTTTGAATTGAATGTCGCACTTATTTCAGATAAAACCAGACTTAAAACGGATTTTACATTTATGCCGGACAACTGCCGGATATAAACGGACTAGAATCGGATTTCACTTAGACTATAAATAATTTCGGAATTGACTTCCGGACTAATTCCACATAAAACCAGACTTAAAACGTATTTAAAATTTATGCCGGACAACTGCCACATGTGAACGGACTGGAATCGGATTTTACTTAGACTATAAATAATTTTGGAATTGAATGCCGCACTAATTTCAGATATAACCAGACTAAACACGGATTTAAAATTTATGCCGTACAACTGCCGGATATGAACGGACTGGAATTGGATTACACGTAGACTCTAAATAATTTTGGAATTGACTTCC
The DNA here is from genome assembly GCA_037103525.1 of Ganaspis brasiliensis. Lineage (NCBI taxonomy): Eukaryota > Metazoa > Arthropoda > Insecta > Hymenoptera > Figitidae > Ganaspis > Ganaspis brasiliensis. Next base: position 1,131,983 of record JAZKLR010000008.1, on the reverse strand, counting down.
CGACTAATTCCAGATATAACCAGACTTAAAACGGATTAAAAATTTATGCTGGACAACTGCCGGATGTAAACGGACTAAAATCGGATTTCACTTAGACTATAAATAATTTTGGAATTGAATGCCGCACTTATTTCAGATAAAACCAGACTTAAAACGGATTTAAAATTTATGCCGGACAACTGCCGGATGTAAACGGACTAGAATCGGATTTCATTAGACTATAAATAATTTCGGAATTGACTTCCGGACTAATTCCACATAAAACCCGACTTAAAACGGATTTAAAATTTATGCCGGACAACTGCCGGATGTGAACGGACTAAAATGGGATTGTACTTAGACTAGAAATAATTTCGGAATTGACTGCCTGACTAATTTCAGATATAACCAGACTTAAAACGGATTTTAAATTTATGCCGGACAACTGCCAGATGTGAACGGACTAGAATCGGATTTCACTTAGACTATAAATTATTTCGGACTTGACTTCCGGACTAATTCCAGATATAACCAGACTTAAAACGGATTTAAAATTTATGCCGGAAAACTGCCGGATGTGAACGGACTGGAATCGGATTTCACTTAGACTATAAATAATTTTGGAATTGAATGCCGCACTAATTTCAGATAAAACCAGACTTATAACGGATTGAAAATTTATGCCTGAAAACTGCCGGATGTAAACGGACTAAAATCGGATTTCACTTAGACTAAAAATAATTTTGGAATTGACTTCCGGACTAATTCCACATAAAACCCGAATTAAAACGCATTTAAAATTTATGCTGGACAACTGCCGGATGTAAACGGACTAGAATTGGATTTCACTTAGACTATAAATAATTTCGGAATTGACTTCCGGACTAATTCCACATAAAACACGACTTAAAACAGATTTAAAATTTATGCCGGACAATCTGCCGGATATGAACGGACTAGAACCGGATTTCACTTAGACTCTAAATAATTTCGGAATTGACTTCCGGACTAATTCCACATAAAACCAAACTTAAAACGTATTTAAAATTTATGCCGGACAACTGCCAGATGTGAACGGACTGGAATCGGATTTCACTTAGACTATAAATAATTTTGGAATTGAATGCCGCACTTATTTCAGATAAAACCAGACTTAAAACGGATTTAAAATTTATGCCGGACAACTGCCGGATATAAACGGACTGGAATTGGATTACACGTAGACTCTAAATAATTTTGGAATTGACTTCCGGACTAATTCCACATAAAACCCGACTTAAAACGGATTTAAAATTTATGCCGGACAACTGCTAGATGTAAACAGACTAGAATCGAATTTCACTTAGACTCTAAATAATTTCGGAATTGACTTCCCGACTAATTCCGGATATAACCAGACTTAAAACGGATTTAAAATTTATGCTGGACGACTGCCAGATGTGAACGGACTAGAATCGGATTTAACTTAGACTTTAAATAATTTCGTACTTGACTTCCGGACTCATTCTAGATATAACCAGACTTAAAACGGATTTAAAATTTATGCCGGACAAACTGCCGGATATGAACGGACTGGAATTGGATTTCACTTAGACTAGAAATAATTTCGGAATTGAATGTCGCACTTATTTCAGATAAAAGCAGACTTAAAACGGATTTTAAATTTATGCCGGACAACTGCCGGATGTAAACGGACTAGAATCGGATTTCACTTAGACTATAAATAATTTTGGAATTGACTTCCGGACTAATTCCACATAAAACCCGACTTAAAACGCATTTAAAATTTATGCTGGACAACTGCCGGATGTAAACGGACTAGAATCGGATTTCACTTAGACTATAAATAATTTCGGAATTGACTTCCGGACTAATTCCACATAAAACCCGACTTAAAACGGATTTAAAATTTATGCCGGACAATCTGCCGGATATGAACGGACTAGAACCGGATTTCACTTAGACTCTAAATAATTTTGGAATTGACTTCCCGACTAATTCCAGATATAACCAGACTTAAAACGGATTGAAAATTTATGCTGGACAACTGCCGGATGTAAACGGACTAAAATCGGATTTCACTTAGACTATAAATAATTTTTGAATTGAATGTCGCACTTATTTCAGATAAAACCAGACTTAAAACGGATTTTACATTTATGCCGGACAACTGCCGGATATAAACGGACTAGAATCGGATTTCACTTAGACTATAAATAATTTCGGAATTGACTTCCGGACTAATTCCACATAAAACCAGACTTAAAACGTATTTAAAATTTATGCCGGACAACTGCCACATGTGAACGGACTGGAATCGGATTTTACTTAGACTATAAATAATTTTGGAATTGAATGCCGCACTAATTTCAGATATAACCAGACTAAACACGGATTTAAAATTTATGCCGTACAACTGCCGGATATGAACGGACTGGAATTGGATTACACGTAGACTCTAAATAATTTTGGAATTGACTTCCCGACTAATTCCAGATATAACCAGACTTAAAACGGATTAAAAATTTATGCTGGACAACTGCCGGATGTAAACGGACTAAAATCGGATTTCACTTAGACTATAAATAATTTTGGAATTGAATGCCGCACTTATTTCAGATAAAACCAGACTTAAAACGGATTTAAAATTTATGCCGGACAACTGCCGGATGTAAACGGACTAGAATCGGATTTCATTAGACTATAAATAATTTCGGAATTGACTTCCGGACTAATTCCACATAAAACCCGACTTAAAACGGATTTAAAATTTATGCCGGACAACTGCCGGATGTGAACGGACTAAAATGGGATTGTACTTAGACTAGAAATAATTTCGGAATTGACTGCCTGACTAATTTCAGATATAACCAGACTTAAAACGGATTTTAAATTTATGCCGGACAACTGCCAGATGTGAACGGACTAGAATCGGATTTCACTTAGACTATAAATTATTTCGGACTTGACTTCCGGACTAATTCCAGATATAACCAGACTTAAAACGGATTTAAAATTTATGCCGGAAAACTGCCGGATGTGAACGGACTAAAATGGGATTGTACTTAGACTAGAAATAATTTCGGAATTGACTGCCTGACTAATTTCAGATATAACCAGACTTAAAACGGATTTTAAATTTATGCCGGACAACTGCCGCATATGGACAGACTGGAATCGGATTTCATTTAGACTACAAATAATATTGGAATTGAATGCCGCACTAATTCCAGATAAAACCAGACTTAAAACGGATTTTAAATTTATGCTGGACGACTGCCAGATGTGAACGGACTAGAATCGGATTTCACTTAGACTTTAAATAATTTCATACTTGACTTCCGGACTCATTCTAGATATAACCAGACTTAAAACGGATTTAAAATTTATGCCGGACAAACTGCCGGATATGAACGGACTGGAATTGGATTTCACTTAGACTAGAAATAATTTCGGAATTGAATGCCGCACTTATTTCAGATAAAAGCAGACTTAAAACGGATTTTAAATTTATGCCGGACAACTGCTGGATGTAAACGGACTAGAATCGGATTTCACTTAGACTATAAATAATTTCGGAATTGACTTCCGGACTAATTCCACATAAAACCAGACTTAAAACGTATTTAAAATTTATGCCGGACGACTGCCAGATGTGAACGGACTAGAATCGGATTTCACTTAGACTATAAATTATTTCGGACTTGACTTCCGGACTCATTCTAGATATAACCAGACTAAACACGGATTTAAAATTTATGCCGTACAACTGCCGGATGTAAACGGACTAGAATCGGATTTCACTTAGACTATAAATAATTTCGGAATTGACTTCCGGACTAATTCCACATAAAACCAGACTTAAAACGGATTTAAAATTTATGCCGGATAACTGCCGGATATGAACGGACTGGAATTGGATTTTACTTAGACTATAAATAATTTCGGAATTGAATGCCGCACTTATTTCAGATAAAAGCAGACTTAAAACGGATTTTAAATTTATGCCGGACAACTGCCGGATATGAACGGACTGGAATTGGATTTTACTTAGACTATAAATAATTTCGGAATTGAATGCCGCAATAATTTCAGATATAACCAGACTAAACACGGATTTAAAATTTATGCCGGACAACTGCCGGATGTAAACGGATTGGAATCGGATTTGACTTATCTATAAATAATTTCGGAATTGAATGCCGCACTAATTTCAGATAAAACCAGACTTAAAACGGATTAAAATTTTATGCCGGAAAACTGCCGGATGTGAACGGACTAGAATCGAATTTCACTTAGACTCTAAATAATTTCGGAATTGACTTCCGGACTAATTCCACATAAAACCAGACTAAACACGGATTTAAAATTTATGCCGGACAACTGCCGGATGTAAACGGACTAGAATCGGATTTCACTTAGACTATAAATAATTTCGGAATTGACTTCCGGACTAATTCCACATAAAACCAGACTTAAAACGGATTTAATATTTATGCCGGACAACTGCCGGATATGAACGGACTGGAATTGGATTTTACTTAGACTATAAATAATTTCGGAATTGAATGCCGCAATAATTTCAGATATAACCAGACTAAACACGGATTTAAAATTTATGCCGGACAACTGCCGGATGTAAACGGATTGGAATCGGATTTGACTTATCTATAAATAATTTCGGAATTGACTGCCGCACTAATTTCAGATAAAACCAGACTTAAAACGGATTAAAATTTTATGCCGGAAAACTGCCGGATGTGAACGGACTAGTTGCGAATTTCACTTAGACTCTAAATAATTTCGGAATTGACTTCCGGACTAATTCCACATAAAACCAGACTAAACACGGATTTAAAATTTATGCCGGACAACTGCCGGATATGAACGGACTGGAATTGGATTTTACTTAGACTATAAATAATTTCGGAATTGAATGCCGCACTTATTTCAGATAAAAGCAGACTTAAAACGGATTTTAAATTTATGCCGGACAACTGCCGGATGTAAACGGACTAAAATCGGATTTCACTTAGACTATAAATAATTTCGGAATTGAATGCCGCACTTATTTCAGATAAAACCAGACTTAAAACGGATTTTAAATTTATGCCGGACAACTGCCGGATGTAAACGGACTAGAATCGGATTTCACTTAGACTATAAATAATTTCGGAATTGACTTCCGGACTAATTCCACATAAAACCAGACTTAAAACGGATTTAAAATTTATGCCGAACAACTGCCGGATGTAAACGGACTGGAATCGGATTTGACTTATCTATAAATAATTTCGGAATTGAATGCCGCACTAATTTTAGATAAAACCAGACTTAAAACGGATTAAAATTTTATGCCGGAAAACTGCCGGATGTGAACGGACTGGAATCGGATTTCACTTAGACTATAAATAATTTTGGAATTGAATGCCGCACTTATTTCAGATAAAACCAGACTTAAAACGGATTTAAAATTTATGCTGGACAACTGCCGGATGTAAACGGACAAGAATCGGATTTCACTTAGACTGTAAATAATTTCGGAATTGACTTCCGGACTAATTCCACATAAAACCAGACTTAAAACGGATTTAAAATTTATGCCGGACAACTGCCAGATGTGAACGGACTAGAATCGGATTTCACTAAAACTATAAATTATTTCGGACTTGACTTCCGAACTAATTGCAGATATAACCAGACTCAAAACGGATTTAAAATTTATGCCGGAAAACTGACGGATGTGAACGGACTAAAATGGGATTGTACTTGGACTAGAAATAATTTCGGAATTGACTGCCTGACTAATTTCAGATATAACAAGACTTAAAACGGATTTTAAATTTATGCCGGACAACTGCCGGATATGAACGGACTGGAATTGGATTTTACTTAGACTATAAATAATTTCGGAATTGAATGCCGCACTTATTTCAGATAAAAGCAGACTTAAAACGGATTTTAAATTTATGCCGGACAACTGCCGGATGTAAACGGACTAAAATCGGATTTCACTTAGACTATAAATAATTTCGGAATTGAATGCCGCACTTATTTCAGATAAAACCAGACTTAAAACGGATTTTAAATTTATGCCGGACAACTGCCGGATGTAAACGGACTAGAATCGGATTTCACTTAGACTATAAATAATTTCGGAATTGACTTCCGGACTAATTCCACATAAAACCAGACTTAAAACGGATTTAAAATTTATGCCGGACAACTGCCGAATATGAACGGACTGGAATTGGATTTTACTTAGACGATAAATAATTTCGGAATTGAATGCCGCAATAATTTCAGATATAACCAGACTAAACACGGATTTAAAATTTATGCCGGACAACTGCCGGATGTAAACGGACTGGAATCGGATTTGACTTATCTATAAATAATTTCGGAATTGAATGCCGCACTAATTTCAGATAAAACCAGACTTAAAACGGATTAAAATTTTATGCCGGAAAACTGCCGGATGTAAACGGACTGGAATCGGATTTCACTTAGACTATAAATAATTTTGGAATTGAATGCCGCACTTATTTCAGATAAAACCAGACTTAAAACGGATTTAAAATTTATGCTGGACAACTGCCGGATGTAAACGGACAAGAATCGGATTTCACTTAGACTGTAAATAATTTCGGAATTGACTTCCGGACTAATTCCACATAAAACCAGACTTAAAACGGATTTAAAATTTATGCCGGACAACTGCCAGATGTGAACGGACTAGAATCGGATTTCACTAAAACTATAAATTATTTCGGACTTGACTTCCGGACTAATTCCAGATATAACCAGACTCAAAACGGATTTAAAATTTATGCCGGAAAACTGACGGATGTGAACGGACTAAAATGGGATTGTACTTGGACTAGAAATAATTTCGGAATTGACTGCCTGACTAATTTCAGATATAACAAGACTTAAAACGGATTTTAAATTTATGCCGGACAACTGCCGGATATGAACGGACTGGAATTGGATTTTACTTAGACTATAAATAATTTCGGAATTGAATGCCGCACTTATTTCAGATAAAAGCAGACTTAAAACGGATTTTAAATTTATGCCGGACAACTGCCGGATGTAAACGGACTAAAATCGGATTTCACTTAGACTATAAATAATTTCGGAATTGAATGCCGCACTTATTTCAGATAAAACCAGACTTAAAACGGATTTTAAATTTATGCCGGACAACTGCCGGATGTAAACGGACTAGAATCGGATTTCACTTAGACTATAAATAATTTCGGAATTGACTTCCGGACTAATTCCACATAAAACCAGACTTAAAACGGATTTAAAATTTATGCCGGACAACTGCCGAATATGAACGGACTGGAATTGGATTTTACTTAGACTATAAATAATTTCGGAATTGAATGCCGCAATAATTTCAGATATAACCAGACTAAACACGGATTTAAAATTTATGCCGGACAACTGCCGGATGTAAACGGAATGGAATCGGATTTGACTTATCTATAAATAATTTCGGAATTGAATGCCGCACTAATTTCAGATAAAACCAGACTTAAAACGGATTAAAATTTTATGCCGGAAAACTGCCGGATGTGAACGGACTGGAATCGGATTTCACTTAGACTATAAATAATTTTGGAATTGAATGCCGCACTTATTTCAGATAAAACCAGACTTAAAACGGATTTAAAATTTATGCTGGACAACTGCCGGATGTAAACGGACAAGAATCGGATTTCACTTAGACTGTAAATAATTTCGGAATTGACTTCCGGACTAATTCCACATAAAACCAGACTTAAAACGGATTTAAAATTTATGCCGGACAACTGCCAGATGTGAACGGACTAGAATCGGATTTCACTTAGACTATAAATTATTTCGGACTTGACTTCCGGACTAATTCCAGATATAACCAGACTCAAAACGGATTTAAAATTTATGCCGGAAAACTGACGGATGTGAACGGACTAAAATGGGATTGTACTTGGACTAGAAATAATTTCGGAATTGACTGCCTGACTAATTTCAGATATAACAAGACTTAAAACGGATTTTAAATTTATGCCGGACAACTGCCGCATATGGACAGACTGGAATCGGATTTCACTTAGACTACAAATAATATTGGAATTGAATGCCGCACTAATTCCAGATAAAACCAGACTTAAAACGGATTTAAAATTTATGCTGGACGACTGCCAGATGTAAACGGACTAGAATCGGATTTAACTTAGACTTTAAATAATTTCGTACTTGACTTCCGGACTCATTCTAGATATAACCAGACTTAAAACGGATTTAAAATTTATGCCGGACAAACTGCCGGATATGAACGGACTGGAATTGGATTTCACTTAGACTAGAAATAATTTCGGAATTGAATGTCGCACTTATTTCAGATAAAAGCAGACTTAAAACGGATTTTAAATTTATGCCGGACAACTGCCGGATGTAGACGGACTAGAATCGGATTTCACTTAGACTATAAATAATTTTGGAATTGACTTCCGGACTAATTCCACATAAAACCCGACTTAAAACGCATTTAAAATTTATGCTGGACAACTGTCGGATGTAAACGGACTAGAATCGGATTTCACTTAGACTATAAATAATTTCGGAATTGACTTCCGGACTAATTCCACATAAAACCCGACTTAAAACGGATTTAAAATTTATGCCGGACAATCTGCCGGATATGAACGGACTAGAACCGGATTTCACTTAGACTCTAAATAATTTTGGAATTGACTTCCGGACTAATTCCACATAAAACCAGACTTAAAACGTATTTAAAATTTATGCCGGACAACTGCCACATGTGAACGGACTAGAATCGGATTTAACTTAGACTTTAAATAATTTCGTACTTGACTTCCGGACTCATTCTAGATATAACCAGACTTAAAACGGATTTAAAATTTATGCCGGACAAACTGCCGGATATGAACGGACTGGAATTGGATTTCACTTAGACTAGAAATAATTTCGGAATTGAATGTCGCACTTATTTCAGATAAAAGCAGACTTAAAACGGATTTTAAATTTATGCCGGACAACTGCCAGATGTGAACGGACTAGAATCGGATTTCACTTAGACTATAAATTATTTCGGACTTGACTTCCGGACTAATTCCACATAAAACCCGACTTAAAACGCATTTAAAATTTATGCCGGACAACTGCCGGATATAAACGGACTAGAATCGGATTTCACTTAGACTATAAATAATTTCGGAATTGACTTCCGGACTAATTCCACATAAAACCAGACTTAAAACGTATTTAAAATTTATGCCGGACAACTGCCACATGTGAACGGACTGGAATCGGATTTTACTTAGACTATAAATAATTTTGGAATTGAATGCCGCACTAATTTCAGATATAACCAGACTAAACACGGATTTAAAATTTATGCCGTACAACTGCCGGATATGAACGGACTGGAATTGGATTACACGTAGACTCTAAATAATTTTGGAATTGACTTCCCGACTAATTCCAGATATAACCAGACTTAAAACGGATAAAAAATTTATGCTGGACAACTGCCGGATGTAAACGGACTAAAATCGGATTTCACTTAGACTATAAATAATTTTGGAATTGAATGCCGCACTTATTTCAGATAAAACCAGACTTAAAACGGATTTAAAATTTATGCCGGACAACTGCCGGATGTAAACGGACTAGAATCGGATTTCATTAGACTATAAATAATTTCGGAATTGACTTCCGGACTAATTCCACATAAAACCCGACTTAAAACGGAGTTAAAATTTATGCCGGACAACTGCCGGATGTGAACGGACTAAAATGGGATTGTACTTAGACTAGAAATAATTTCGGAATTGACTGCCTGACTAATTTCAGATATAACCAGACTTAAAACGGATTTTAAATTTATGCCGGACAACTGCCAGATGTGAACGGACTAGAATCGGATTTCACTTAGACTATAAATTATTTCGGACTTGACTTCCGGACTAATTCCAGATATAACCAGACTTAAAACGGATTTAAAATTTATGCCGGAAAACTGCCGGATGTGAACGGACTAAAATGGGATTGTACTTAGACTAGAAATAATTTCGGAATTGACTGCCTGACTAATTTCAGATATAACCAGACTTAAAACGGATTTTAAATTTATGCCGGACAACTGCCGCATATGGACAGACTGGAATCGGATTTCATTTAGACTACAAATAATATTGGAATTGAATGCCGCACTAATTCCAGATAAAACCAGACTTAAAACGGATTTAAAATTTATGCTGGACGACTGCCAGATGTGATCGGACTAGAATCGGATTTCACTTAGACTTTAAATAATTTCATACTTGACTTCCGGACTCATTCTAGATATAACCAGACTTAAAACGGATTTAAAATTTATGCCGGACAAACTGCCGGATATGAACGGACTAGAATTGGATTTCACTTAGACTAGAAATAATTTCGGAATTGAATGCCGCACTTATTTCAGATAAAAGCAGACTTAAAACGGATTTTAAATTTATGCCGGACAACTGCCGGATGTAAACGGACTAGAATCGGATTTCACTTAGACTATAAATAATTTCGGAATTGACTTCCGGACTAATTCCACATAAAACCAGACTTAAAACGTATTTAAAATTTATGCCGGACGACTGCCAGATGTGAACGGACTAGAATCGGATTTCACTTAGACTATAAATTATTTCGGACTTGACTTCCGGACTCATTCTAGATATAACCAGACTAAACACGGATTTAAAATTTATGCCGTACAACTGCCGGATGTAAACGGACTAGAATCGGATTTCACTTAGACTATAAATAATTTCGGAATTGACTTCCGGACTAATTCCACATAAAACCAGACTTAAAACGGATTTAAAATTTATGCCGGACAACTGCCGGATATGAACGGACTGGAATTGGATTTTACTTAGACTATAAATAATTTCGGAATTGAATGCCGCACTTATTTCAGATAAAAGCAGACTTAAAACGGATTTTAAATTTATGCCGGACAACTGCCGGATATGAACGGACTGGAATTGGATTTCACTTAGACTATAAATAATTTCGGAATTGACTTCCGGACTAATTCCACATAAAACCAGACTTAAAACGGATTTAATATTTATGCCGGACAACTGCCGGATATGAACGGACTGAAATTGGATTTTACTTAGACTATAAATAATTTCGGAATTGAATGCCGCAATAATTTCAGATATAACCAGACTAAACACGGATTTAAAATTTATGCCGGACAACTGCCGGATGTAAACGGATTGGAATCGGATTTGACTTAGACTATAAATAATTTTGGAATTGACTTCCGGACTAATTCCACATAAAACCCGACTTAAAACGCATTTAAAATTTATGTTGGACAACTGCCGGATGTAAACGGACTAGAATCGGATTTCACTTAGACTATAAATAATTTCGGAATTGACTTCCGGACTAATTCCACATAAAACACGACTTAAAACAGATTTAAAATTTATGCCGGACAATCTGCCGGATATGAACGGACTAGAACCGGATTTCACTTAGACTCTAAATAATTTTGGAATTGACTTCCCGACTAATTCCAGATATAACCAGACTTAAAACGGATTGAAAATTTATGCTGGGCAACTGCCGGATGTAAACGGACTAAAATCGGATTTCACTTAGACTATAAATAATTTTTGAATTGAATGCCGCACTTACTTCAGATAAAACCAGACTTAAAACGGATTTTACATTTATGCCGGACAACTGCCGGATATAAACGGACTAGAATCGGATTTCACTTAGACTATAAATAATTTCGGAATTGACTTCCGGACTAATTCCACATAAAACCAGACTTAAAACGTATTTAAAATTTATGCCGGACAACTGCCAGATGTGAACGGACTGGAATCGGATTTCACTTAGATTATAAATAATTTTGGAATTGAATGCCGCACTTATTTCAGATAAAACCAGACTTAAAACGGATTTAAAATTTATGCCGGACAACTGCTAGATGTAAACAGACTAGAATCGAATTTCACTTAGACTCTAAATAATTTCGGAATTGACTTCCCGACTAATTCCGGATATAACCAGACTTAAAACGGATTAAAAATTTATGCTGGACAACTGCCGGATGTAAACGGACTAAAATCGGATTTCACTTAGACTATAAATAATTTTAGAATTGAATGCCGCACTTATTTTAGATAAAACCAGACTTAAAACGGATTTAAAATTTATGCCGGACAACTGCCGGATGTAAACGGACTGGAATCGGATTTGACTTATCTATAAATAATTTCGGAATTGAATGCCGCACTAATTTCAGATAAAACCAGACTTAAAACGGATTAAAATTTTATGCCGGAAAACTGCCGGATGTGAACGGACTGGAATCGGATTTGACTTATCTATAAATAATTTTGGAATTGAATGCCGCACTCATTTCAGATAAAACCAGACTTAAAACGGATTTAAAATTTATGCTGGACAACTGCCGGATGTAAACGGACAAGAATCGGATTTCACTTAGACTATAAATAATTTCGGAATTGACTTCCGGACTAATTCCACATAAAACCCGACTTAAAACGGAGTTAAAATTTATGCCGGACAACTGCCGGATGTGAACGGACTAAAATGGGATTGTACTTAGACTAGAAATAATTTCGGAATTGACTGCCTGACTAATTTCAGATATAACCAGACTTAAAACGGATTTTAAATTTATGCCGGACAACTGCCAGATGTGAACGGACTAGAATCGGATTTCACTTAGACTATAAATTATTTCGGACTTGACTTCCGGACTAATTCCAGATATAACCAGACTTAAAACGGATTTAAAATTTATGCCGGAAAACTGCCGGATGTGAACGGACTAAAATGGGATTGTACTTAGACTAGAAATAATTTCGGAATTGACTGCCTGACTAATTTCAGATATAACCAGACTTAAAACGGATTTTAAATTTATGCCGGACAACTGCCGCATATGGACAGACTGGAATCGGATTTCATTTAGACTACAAATAATATTGGAATTGAATGCCGCACTAATTCCAGATAAAACCAGACTTAAAACGGATTTAAAATTTATGCTGGACGACTGCCAGATGTGATCGGACTAGAATCGGATTTCACTTAGACTTTAAATAATTTCATACTTGACTTCCGGACTCATTCTAGATATAACCAGACTTAAAACGGATTTAAAATTTATGCCGGACAAACTGCCGGATATGAACGGACTAGAATTGGATTTCACTTAGACTAGAAATAATTTCGGAATTGAATGCCGCACTTATTTCAGATAAAAGCAGACTTAAAACGGATTTTAAATTTATGCCGGACAACTGCCGGATGTAAACGGACTAGAATCGGATTTCACTTAGACTATAAATAATTTCGGAATTGACTTCCGGACTAATTCCACATAAAACCAGACTTAAAACGTATTTAAAATTTATGCCGGACGACTGCCAGATGTGAACGGACTAGAATCGGATTTCACTTAGACTATAAATTATTTCGGACTTGACTTCCGGACTCATTCTAGATATAACCAGACTAAACACGGATTTAAAATTTATGCCGTACAACTGCCGGATGTAAACGGACTAGAATCGGATTTCACTTAGACTATAAATAATTTCGGAATTGACTTCCGGACTAATTCCACATAAAACCAGACTTAAAACGGATTTAAAATTTATGCCGGACAACTGCCGGATATGAACGGACTGGAATTGGATTTTACTTAGACTATAAATAATTTCGGAATTGAATGCCGCACTTATTTCAGATAAAAGCAGACTTAAAACGGATTTTAAATTTATGCCGGACAACTGCCGGATATGAACGGACTGGAATTGGATTTCACTTAGACTATAAATAATTTCGGAATTGACTTCCGGACTAATTCCACATAAAACCAGACTTAAAACGGATTTAATATTTATGCCGGACAACTGCCGGATATGAACGGACTGAAATTGGATTTTACTTAGACTATAAATAATTTCGGAATTGAATGCCGCAATAATTTCAGATATAACCAGACTAAACACGGATTTAAAATTTATGCCGGACAACTGCCGGATGTAAACGGATTGGAATCGGATTTGACTTAGACTATAAATAATTTTGGAATTGACTTCCGGACTAATTCCACATAAAACCCGACTTAAAACGCATTTAAAATTTATGTTGGACAACTGCCGGATGTAAACGGACTAGAATCGGATTTCACTTAGACTATAAATAATTTCGGAATTGACTTCCGGACTAATTCCACATAAAACACGACTTAAAACAGATTTAAAATTTATGCCGGACAATCTGCCGGATATGAACGGACTAGAACCGGATTTCACTTAGACTCTAAATAATTTTGGAATTGACTTCCCGACTAATTCCAGATATAACCAGACTTAAAACGGATTGAAAATTTATGCTGGGCAACTGCCGGATGTAAACGGACTAAAATCGGATTTCACTTAGACTATAAATAATTTTTGAATTGAATGCCGCACTTACTTCAGATAAAACCAGACTTAAAACGGATTTTACATTTATGCCGGACAACTGCCGGATATAAACGGACTAGAATCGGATTTCACTTAGACTATAAATAATTTCGGAATTGACTTCCGGACTAATTCCACATAAAACCAGACTTAAAACGTATTTAAAATTTATGCCGGACAACTGCCAGATGTGAACGGACTGGAATCGGATTTCACTTAGATTATAAATAATTTTGGAATTGAATGCCGCACTTATTTCAGATAAAACCAGACTTAAAACGGATTTAAAATTTATGCCGGACAACTGCTAGATGTAAACAGACTAGAATCGAATTTCACTTAGACTCTAAATAATTTCGGAATTGACTTCCCGACTAATTCCGGATATAACCAGACTTAAAACGGATTAAAAATTTATGCTGGACAACTGCCGGATGTAAACGGACTAAAATCGGATTTCACTTAGACTATAAATAATTTTAGAATTGAATGCCGCACTTATTTTAGATAAAACCAGACTTAAAACGGATTTAAAATTTATGCCGGACAACTGCCGGATGTAAACGGACTGGAATCGGATTTGACTTATCTATAAATAATTTCGGAATTGAATGCCGCACTAATTTCAGATAAAACCAGACTTAAAACGGATTAAAATTTTATGCCGGAAAACTGCCGGATGTGAACGGACTGGAATCGGATTTGACTTATCTATAAATAATTTTGGAATTGAATGCCGCACTCATTTCAGATAAAACCAGACTTAAAACGGATTTAAAATTTATGCTGGACAACTGCCGGATGTAAACGGACAAGAATCGGATTTCACTTAGACTATAAATAATTTCGGAATTGACTTCCGGACTAATTCCACATAAAACCAGACTTAAAACGGATTTAAAATTTATGCCGGACAACTGCCAGATGTGAACGGACTAGAATCGGATTTCACTTAGACTATAAATTATTTCGGACTTGACTTCCGGACTAATTCCAGATATAACCAGACTCAAAACGGATTTAAAATTTATGCCGGAAAACTGACGGATGTGAACGGACTAAAATGGGATTGTACTTGGACTAGAAATAATTTCGGAATTGACTGCCTGACTAATTTCAGATATAACAAGACTAAAAAGGGATTTTAAATTTATGCCGGACAACTGCCGCATATGGACAGACTGGAATCGGATTTCACTTAGACTACAAATAATATTGGAATTGAATGCCGCACTAATTCCAGATAAAACCAGACTTAAAACGGATTTAAAATTTATGCTGGACGACTGCCAGATGTGAACGGACTAGAATCGGATTTCACTTAGACTTTAAATAATTTCGTACTTGACTTCCGGACTCATTCTAGATATAACCAGACTTAAAACGGATTTAAAATTTATGCCGGACAAACGGCCGGATATGAACGGACTGGAATTGGATTTCACTTAGACTAGAAATAATTTCGGAATTGAATGTCGCACTTATTTCAGATAAAAGCAGACTTAAAACGGATTTTAAATTTATGCCGGACAACTGCCGGATGTAAACGGACTAGAATCGGATTTCACTTAGACTATAAATAATTTTGGAATTGACTTCCGGACTAATTCCACATAAAACCCGAATTAAAACGCATTTAAAATTTATGCTGGACAACTGCCGGATGTAAACGGACTAGAATTGGATTTCACTTAGACTATAAATAATTTCGGAATTGACTTCCGGACTAATTCCACATAAAACCCGACTTAAAACGGATTTAAAATTTATGCCGGACAATCTGCCGGATATGAACGGACTAGAACCGGATTTCACTTAGACTCTAAATAATTTTGGAATTGACTTCCCGACTAATTCCAGATATAACCAGACTTAAAACGGATTGAAAATTTATGCTGGACAACTGCCGGATGTAAACGGACTAAAATCGGATTTCACTTAGACTATAAATAATTTTTGAATTGAATGCCGCACTTATTTCAGATAAAACCAGACTTAAAACGGATTTTACATTTATGCCGGACAACTGCCGGATATAAACGGACTAGAATCGGATTTCACTTATACTATAAATAATTTCGGAATTGACTTCCGGACTAATTCCACATAAAACCAGACTTAAAACGTATTTAAAATTTATGCCGGACAACTGCCACATGTGAACGGACTGGAATCGGATTTCACTTAGACTATAAATAATTTTGGAATTGAATGCCGCACTAATTTCAGATATAACCAGACTAAACACGGATTTAAAATTTATGCCGTACAACTGCCGGATATGAACGGACTGGAATTGGATTACACGTAGACTCTAAATAATTTTGGGATTGACTTCCCGACTAATTCCAGATATAACCAGACTTAAAACGGATTAAAAATTTATGCTGGACAACTGCCGGATGTAAACGGACTAAAATCGGATTTCACTTAGACTATAAATAATTTCGGAATTGACTTCCGGACTAATTCCACATAAAACCAGACTTAAAACGTATTTAAAATTTATGCCGGACGACTGCCAGATGTGAACGGACTAGAATCGGATTTCACTTAGACTATAAATTATTTCGGACTTGACTTCCGGACTCATTCTAGATATAACCAGACTAAACACGGATTTAAAATTTATGCCGTACAACTGCCGGATGTAAACGGACTAGAATCGGATTTCACTTAGACTATAAATAATTTCGGAATTGACTTCCGGACTAATTCCACATAAAACCAGACTTAAAACGGATTTAAAATTTATGCCGGACAACTGCCGGATATGAACGGACTGGAATTGGATTTTACTTAGACTATAAATAATTTCGGAATTGAATGCCGCACTTATTTCAGATAAAAGCAGACTTAAAACGGATTTTAAATTTATGCCGGACAACTGCCGGATATGAACGGACTGGAATTGGATTTCACTTAGACTATAAATAATTTCGGAATTGACTTCCGGACTAATTCCACATAAAACCAGACTTAAAACGGATTTAATATTTATGCCGGACAACTGCCGGATATGAACGGACTGAAATTGGATTTTACTTAGACTATAAATAATTTCGGAATTGAATGCCGCAATAATTTCAGATATAACCAGACTAAACACGGATTTAAAATTTATGCCGGACAACTGCCGGATGTAAACGGATTGGAATCGGATTTGACTTAGACTATAAATAATTTTGGAATTGACTTCCGGACTAATTCCACATAAAACCCGACTTAAAACGCATTTAAAATTTATGTTGGACAACTGCCGGATGTAAACGGACTAGAATCGGATTTCACTTAGACTATAAATAATTTCGGAATTGACTTCCGGACTAATTCCACATAAAACACGACTTAAAACAGATTTAAAATTTATGCCGGACAATCTGCCGGATATGAACGGACTAGAACCGGATTTCACTTAGACTCTAAATAATTTTGGAATTGACTTCCCGACTAATTCCAGATATAACCAGACTTAAAACGGATTGAAAATTTATGCTGGGCAACTGCCGGATGTAAACGGACTAAAATCGGATTTCACTTAGACTATAAATAATTTTTGAATTGAATGCCGCACTTACTTCAGATAAAACCAGACTTAAAACGGATTTTACATTTATGCCGGACAACTGCCGGATATAAACGGACTAGAATCGGATTTCACTTAGACTATAAATAATTTCGGAATTGACTTCCGGACTAATTCCACATAAAACCAGACTTAAAACGTATTTAAAATTTATGACGGACAACTGCCAGATGTGAACGGACTGGAATCGGATTTCACTTAGATTATAAATAATTTTGGAATTGAATGCTGCACTTATTTCAGATAAAACCAGACTTAAAACGGATTTAAAATTTATGCCGGACAACTGCTAGATGTAAACAGACTAGAATCGAATTTCACTTAGACTCTAAATAATTTCGGAATTGACTTCCCGACTAATTCCGGATATAACCAGACTTAAAACGGATTAAAAATTTATGCTGGACAACTGCCGGATGTAAACGGACTAAAATCGGATTTCACTTAGACTATAAATAATTTTAGAATTGAATGCCGCACTTATTTTAGATAAAACCAGACTTAAAACGGATTTAAAATTTATGCCAGACAACTGCCGGATGTAAACGGACTGGAATCGGATTTGACTTATCTATAAATAATTTCGGAATTGAATGCCGCACTAATTTCAGATAAAACCAGACTTAAAACGGATTAAAATTTTATGCCGGAAAACTGCCGGATGTGAACGGACTGGAATCGGATTTGACTTATCTATAAATAATTTTGGAATTGAATGCCGCACTCATTTCAGATAAAACCAGACTTAAAACGGATTTAAAATTTATGCTGGACAACTGCCGGATGTAAACGGACAAGAATCGGATTTCACTTAGACTATAAATAATTTCGGAATTGACTTCCGGACTAATTCCACATAAAACCAGACTTAAAACGGATTTAAAATTTATGCCGGACAACTGCCAGATGTGAACGGACTAGAATCGGATTTCACTTAGACTATAAATTATTTCGGACTTGACTTCCGGACTAATTCCAGATATAACCAGACTCAAAACGGATTTAAAATTTATGCCGGAAAACTGACGGATGTGAACGGACTAAAATGGGATTGTACTTGGACTAGAAATAATTTCGGAATTGACTGCCTGACTAATTTCAGATATAACAAGACTAAAAAGGGATTTTAAATTTATGCCGGACAACTGCCGCATATGGACAGACTGGAATCGGATTTCACTTAGACTACAAATAATATTGGAATTGAATGCCGCACTAATTCCAGATAAAACCAGACTTAAAACGGATTTAAAATTTATGCTGGACGACTGCCAGATGTGAACGGACTAGAATCGGATTTCACTTAGACTTTAAATAATTTCGTACTTGACTTCCGGACTCATTCTAGATATAACCAGACTTAAAACGGATTTAAAATTTATGCCGGACAAACGGCCGGATATGAACGGACTGGAATTGGATTTCACTTAGACTAGAAATAATTTCGGAATTGAATGTCGCACTTATTTCAGATAAAAGCAGACTTAAAACGGATTTTAAATTTATGCCGGACAACTGCCGGATGTAAACGGACTAGAATCGGATTTCACTTAGACTATAAATAATTTTGGAATTGACTTCCGGACTAATTCCACATAAAACCCGAATTAAAACGCATTTAAAATTTATGCTGGACAACTGCCGGATGTAAACGGACTAGAATTGGATTTCACTTAGACTATAAATAATTTCGGAATTGACTTCCGGACTAATTCCACATAAAACCCGACTTAAAACGGATTTAAAATTTATGCCGGACAATCTGCCGGATATGAACGGACTAGAACCGGATTTCACTTAGACTCTAAATAATTTTGGAATTGACTTCCCGACTAATTCCAGATATAACCAGACTTAAAACGGATTGAAAATTTATGCTGGACAACTGCCGGATGTAAACGGACTAAAATCGGATTTCACTTAGACTATAAATAATTTTTGAATTGAATGCCGCACTTATTTCAGATAAAACCAGACTTAAAACGGATTTTACATTTATGCCGGACAACTGCCGGATATAAACGGACTAGAATCGGATTTCACTTATACTATAAATAATTTCGGAATTGACTTCCGGACTAATTCCACATAAAACCAGACTTAAAACGTATTTAAAATTTATGCCGGACAACTGCCACATGTGAACGGACTGGAATCGGATTTCACTTAGACTATAAATAATTTTGGAATTGAATGCCGCACTAATTTCAGATATAACCAGACTAAACACGGATTTAAAATTTATGCCGTACAACTGCCGGATATGAACGGACTGGAATTGGATTACACGTAGACTCTAAATAATTTTGGGATTGACTTCCCGACTAATTCCAGATATAACCAGACTTAAAACGGATTAAAAATTTATGCTGGACAACTGCCGGATGTAAACGGACTAAAATCGGATTTCACTTAGACTATAAATAATTTTGGAATTGTATGCCGCAATTATTTCAGATAAAACCAGACTTAAAACGGATTTAAAATTTATGCCGGACAAACTGCCGGATATGAACGGACTGGAATTGGATTTCACTTAGACTAGAAATAATTTCGGAATTGAATGCCGCACTTATTTCAGATAAAAGCAGACTTAAAACGGATTTTAAATTTATGCCGGACAACTGCCGGATGTAAACGGACTAGAATCGGATTTCACTTAGACTATAAATAATTTCGGAATTGACTTCCGGACTAATTCCACATAAAACCAGACTTAAAACGTATTTAAAATTTATGCCGGACGACTGCCAGATGTGAACGGACTAGAATCGGATTTCACTTACACTATAAATTATTTCGGACTTGACTTCCGGACTCATTCTAGATATAACCAGACTAAACACGGATTTAAAATTTATGCCGTACAACTGCCGGATGTAAACGGACTAGAATCGGATTTCACTTAGACTATAAATAATTTCGGAATTGACTTCCGGACTAATTCCACATAAAACCAGACTTAAAACGGATTTAAAATTTATGCCGGACAACTGCCGGATATGAACGGACTGGAATTGGATTTTACTTAGACTATAAATAATTTCGGAATTGAATGCCGCACTTATTTCAGATAAAAGCAGACTTAAAACGGATTTTAAATTTATGCCGGACAACTGCCGGATATGAACGGACTGGAATTGGATTTCACTTAGACTATAAATAATTTCGGAATTGAATGCCGCACTTATTTCAGATAAAACCAGACTTAAAACGGATTTTAAATTTATGCCGGACAACTGCCGGATGTAAACGGACTAGAATCGGATTTCACTTAGACTATAAATAATTTCGGAATTGACTTCCGGACTAATTCCACATAAAACCAGACTTAAAACGGATTTAATATTTATGCCGGACAACTGCCGGATATGAACGGACTGGAATTGGATTTTACTTAGACTATAAATAATTTCGGAATTGAATGCCGCAATAATTTCAGATATAACCAGACTAAACACGGATTTAAAATTTATGCCGGACAACTGCCGGATGTAAACGGATTGGAATCGGATTTGACTTATCTATAAATAATTTCGGAATTGAATGCCGCACTAATTTCAGATAAAACCAGACTTAAAACGGATTAAAATTTTATGCCGGAAAACTGCCGAATGTGAACGGACTAGAATCGAATTTCACTTAGACTCTAAATAATTTCGGAATTGACTTCCGGACTAATTCCACATAAAACCAGACTTAAAACGTATTTAAAATTTATGCCGGACAACTGCCACATGTGAACGGACTGGAATCGGATTTCACTTAGACTATAAATAATTTTGGAATTGAATGCCGCACTAATTTCAGATATAACCAGACTAAACACGGATTTAAAATTTATGCCGTACAACTGCCGGATATGAACGGACTGGAATTGGATTACACGTAGACTCTAAATAATTTTGGAATTGACTTCCCGACTAATTCCAGATATAACCAGACTTAAAACGGATTAAAAATTTATGCTGGACAACTGCCGGATGTAAACGGACTAAAATCGGATTTCACTTAGACTATAAATAATTTTGGAATTGAATGCCGCAATTATTTCAGATAAAACCAGACTTAAAACGGATTTAAAATTTATGCCGGACAACTGCCGGATGTAAACGGACTAGAATCGGATTTCACTTAGACTATAAATAATTTCGGAATTGACTTCCGGACTAATTCCACATAAAACCCGACTTAAAACGGATTTAAAATTTATGCCGGACAACTGCCGGATGTGAACGGACTAAAGTGGGATTGTACTTAGACTAGAAATAATTTCGGAATTGACTGCCTGACTAATTTCAGATATAACCAGACTTAAAACGGATTTAAAATTTATGCCGGACAACTGCCAGATGTGAACGGACTAGAATCGGATTTTACTTAGACTATAAATTATTTCGGACTTGACTTCCGGACTAATTCCAGATATAACCAGACTTAAAACGGATTTAAAATTTATGCCGGAAAACTGCCGGATGTGAACGGACTAAAACGGGATTGTACTTAGACTAGAAATAATTTCGGAATTGACTGCCTGACTAATTTCAGATATAACCAGACTTAAAACGGATTTTAAATTTATGCCGGACAACTGCCGCATATGGACAGACTGGAATCGGATTTCACTTAGACTACAAATAATATTGGAATTGAATGCCGCACTAATTCCAGATAAAACCAGACTTAAAACGGATTTAAAATTTATGCTGGACGACTGCCAGATGTGAACGGACTAGAATCGGATTTCACTTAGACTTTAAATAATTTCGTACTTGACTTCCGGACTCATTCTAGATATAACCAGACTTAAAACGGATTTAAAATTTATGCCGGACAAACTGCCGGATATGAACGGACTGGAATTGGATTTCACTTAGACTAGAAATAATTTCGGAATTGAATGCCGCACTTATTTCAGATAAAAGCAGACTTAAAACGGATTTTAAATTTATGCCGGACAACTGCCGGATGTAAACGGACTAGAATCGGATTTCACTTAGACTATAAATAATTTCGGAATTGACTTCCGGACTAATTCCACATAAAACCAGACTTAAAACGTATTTAAAATTTATGCCGGACGACTGCCAGATGTGAACGGACTAGAATCGGATTTCACTTAGACTATAAATTATTTCGGACTTGACTTCCGGACTCATTCTAGATATAACCAGACTAAACACGGATTTAAAATTTATGCCGGAAAACTGCCGGATGTGAACGGACTAGAATCGAATTTCACTTAGACTCTAAATAATTTCGGAATTGACTTCCGGACTAATTCCACATAAAACCAGACTTAAAACGTATTTTAAATTTATGCCGGACAACTGCCACATGTGAACGGACTGGAATCGGATTTCACTTAGACTATAAATAATTTTGGAATTGAATGCCGCACTAATTTCAGATATAACCAGACTAAACACGGATTTAAAATTTATGCCGTACAACTGCCGGATATGAACGGACTGGAATTGGATTACACGTAGACTCTAAATAATTTTGGAATTGACTTCCCGACTAATTCCAGATATAACCAGACTTAAAACGGATTAAAAATTTATGCTGGACAACTGCCGGATGTAAACGGACTAAAATCGGATTTCACTTAGACTATAAATAATTTTGGAATTGAATGCCGCAATTATTTCAGATAAAACCAGACTTAAAACGGATTTAAAATTTATGCCGGACAACTGCCGGATGTAAACGGACTAGAATCGGATTTCACTTAGACTATAAATAATTTCGGAATTGACTTCCGGACTAATTCCACATAAAACCCGACTTAAAACGGATTTAAAATTTATGCCGGACAACTGCCGGATGTGAACGGACTAAAGTGGGATTGTACTTAGACTAGAAATAATTTCGGAATTGACTGCCTGACTAATTTCAGATATAACCAGACTTAAAACGGATTTAAAATTTATGCCGGACAACTGCCAGATGTGAACGGACTAGAATCGGATTTTACTTAGACTATAAATTATTTCGGACTTGACTTCCGGACTAATTCCAGATATAACCAGACTTAAAACGGATTTAAAATTTATGCCGGAAAACTGCCGGATGTGAACGGACTAAAACGGGATTGTACTTAGACTAGAAATAATTTCGGAATTGACTGCCTGACTAATTTCAGATATAACCAGACTTAAAACGGATTTAAAATTTATGCCGGACAACTGCCAGATGTGAACGGACTAGAATCGGATTTTACTTAGACTATAAATTATTTCGGACTTGACTTCCGGACTAATTCCAGATATAACCAGACTTAAAACGGATTTTAAATTTATGCCGGACAACTGCCGCATATGGACAGACTGGAATCGGATTTCACTTAGACTACAAATAATATTGGAATTGAATGCCGCACTAATTCCAGATAAAACCAGACTTAAAACGGATTTAAAATTTATGCTGGACGACTGCCAGATGTGAACGGACTAGAATCGGATTTCACTTAGACTTTAAATAATTTCGTACTTGACTTCCGGACTCATTCTAGATATAACCAGACTTAAAACGGATTTAAAATTTATGCCGGACAAACTGCCGGATATGAACGGACTGGAATTGGATTTCACTTAGACTAGAAATAATTTCGGAATTGAATGCCGCACTTATTTCAGATAAAAGCAGACTTAAAACGGATTTTAAATTTATGCCGGACAACTGCCGGATGTAAACGGACTAGAATCGGATTTCACTTAGACTATAAATAATTTCGGAATTGACTTCCGGACTAATTCCACATAAAACCAGACTTAAAACGTATTTAAAATTTATGCCGGACGACTGCCAGATGTGAACGGACTAGAATCGGATTTCACTTAGACTATAAATTATTTCGGACTTGACTTCCGGACTCATTCTAGATATAACCAGACTAAACACGGATTTAAAATTTATGCCGTACAACTGCCGGATGTAAACGGACTAGAATCGGATTTCATTTAGACTATAAATAATTTCGGAATTGACTTCCGGACTAATTCCACATAAAACCAGACTTAAAACGGATTTAAAATTTATGCCGGACAACTGCCGGATATGAACGGACTGGAATTGGATTTTACTTAGACTATAAATAATTTCGGAATTGAATGCCGCACTTATTTCAGATAAAAGCAGACTTAAAACGGATTTTAAATTTATGCCGGACAACTGCCGGATATGAACGGACTGGAATTGGATTTCACTTAGACTATAAATAATTTCGGAATTGAATGCCGCACTTATTTCAGATAAAACCAGACTTAAAACGGATTTTAAATTTATGCCGGACAACTGCCGGATGTAAACGGACTAGAATCGGATTTCACTTAGACTATAAATAATTTCGGAATTGACTTCCGGACTAATTCCACATAAAACCAGACTTAAAACGGATTTAATATTTATGCCGGACAACTGCCGGATATGAACGGACTGGAATTGGATTTTACTTAGACTATAAATAATTTCGGAATTGAATGCCGCACTTATTTCAGATAAAAGCAGACTTAAAACGGATTTTAAATTTATGCCGGACAACTGCCGGATATGAACGGACTGGAATTGGATTTCACTTAGACTATAAATAATTTCGGAATTGAATGCCGCACTTATTTCAGATAAAACCAGACTTAAAACGGATTTTAAATTTATGCCGGACAACTGCCGGATGTAAACGGACTAGAATCGGATTTTACTTAGACTATAAATAATTTCGGAATTGACTTCCGGACTAATTCCACATAAAACCAGACTTAAAACGGATTTAATATTTATGCCGGACAACTGCCGGATATGAACGGACTGGAATTGGATTTTACTTAGACTATAAATAATTTCGGAATTGAATGCCGCAATAATTTCAGATATAACCAGACTAAACACGGATTTAAAAATTTATGCCGGACAACTGCCGGATGTAAACGGATTGGAATCGGATTTGACTTATCTATAAATAATTTCGGAATTGAATGCCGTACTAATTTCAGATAAAATCAGACTTAAAACGGATTAAAATTTTATGCCGGAAAACTGCCGGATGTGAACGGACTAGAATCGAATTTCACTTAGACTCTAAATAATTTCGGAATTGACTTCCGGACTAATTCCACATAAAACCAGACTTAAAACGTATTTAAAATTTATGCCGGACAACTGCCACATGTGAACGGACTGGAATCGGATTTCACTTAGACTATAAATAATTTTGGAATTGAATGCCGCACTAATTTCAGATATAACCAGACTAAACACGGATTTAAAATTTATGCCGTACAACTGCCGGATATGAACGGACTGGAATTGGATTACACGTAGACTCTAAATAATTTTGGAATTGACTTCCCGACTAATTCCAGATATAACCAGACTTAAAACGGATTAAAAATTTATGCTGGACAACTGCCGGATGTAAACGGACTAAAATCGGATTTCACTTAGACTATAAATAATTTTGGAATTGAATGCCGCAATTATTTCAGATAAAACCAGACTTAAAACGGATTTAAAATTTATGCCGGACAACTGCCGGATGTAAACGGACTAGAATCGGATTTCACTTAGACTATAAATAATTTCGGAATTGACTTCCGGACTAATTCCACATAAAACCCGACTTAAAACGGATTTAAAATTTATGCCGGACAACTGCCGGATGTGAACGGACTAAAGTGGGATTGTACTTAGACTAGAAATAATTTCGGAATTGACTGCCTGACTAATTTCAGATATAACCAGACTTAAAACGGATTTTAAATTTATGCCGGACAACTGCCAGATGTGAACGGACTAGAATCGGATTTCACTTAGACTATAAATTATTTCGGACTTGACTTCCGGACTAATTCCAGATATAACCAGACTTAAAACGGATTTAAAATTTATACCGGAAAACTGCCGGATGTGAACGGACTAAAATGGGATTGTACTTAGACTAGAAATAATTTCGGAATTGACTGCCTGACTAATTTCAGATATAACCAGACTTAAAACGGATTTTAAATTTATGCCGGACAACTGCCGCATATGGACAGACTGGAATCGGATTTCACTTAGACTACAAATAATATTGGAATTGAATGCCGCACTAATTCCAGATAAAACCAGACTTAAAACGGATTTAAAATTTATGCTGGACGACTGCCAGATGTGAACGGACTAGAATCGGATTTCACTTAGACTTTAAATAATTTCGTACTTGACTTCCGGACTCATTCTAGATATAACCAGACTTAAAACGGATTTAAAATTTATGCCGGACAAACTGCCGGATATGAACGGACTGGAATTGGATTTCACTTAGACTAGAAATAATTTCGGAATTGAATGCCGCACTTATTTCAGATAAAAGCAGACTTAAAACGGATTTTAAATTTATGCCGGACAACTGCCGGATGTAAACGGACTAGAATCGGATTTCACTTAGACTATAAATAATTTCGGAATTGACTTCCGGACTAATTCCACATAAAACCAGACTTAAAACGTATTTAAAATTTATGCCGGACGACTGCCAGATGTGAACGGACTAGAATCGGATTTCACTTAGACTATAAATTATTTCGGACTTGACTTCCGGACTCATTCTAGATATAACCAGACTAAACACGGATTTAAAATTTATGCCGTACAACTGCCGGATGTAAACGGACTAGAATCGGATTTCACTTAGACTATAAATAATTTCGGAATTGACTTCCGGACTAATTCCACATAAAACCAGACTTAAAACGGATTTAAAATTTATGCCGGACAACTGCCGGATATGAACGGAATGGAATTGGATTTTACTTAGACTATAAATAATTTCGGAATTGAATGCCGCACTTATTTCAGATAAAAGCAGACTTAAAACGGATTTTAAATTTATGCCGGACAACTGCCGGATATGAACGGACTGGAATTGGATTTCACTTAGACTATAAATAATTTCGGAATTGAATGCCGCACTTATTTCAGATAAAACCAGACTTAAAACGGATTTTAAATTTATGCCGGACAACTGCCGGATGTAAACGGACTAGAATCGGATTTCACTTAGACTATAAATAATTTCGGAATTGACTTCCGGACTAATTCCACATAAAACCAGACTTAAAACGGATTTAATATTTATGCCGGACAACTGCCGGATATGAACGGACTGGAATTGGATTTTACTTAGACTATAAATAATTTCGGAATTGAATGCCGCAATAATTTCAGATATAACCAGACTAAACACGGATTTAAAATTTATGCCGGACAACTGCCGGATGTAAACGGATTGGAATCGGATTTGACTTATCTATAAATAATTTCGGAATTGAATGCCGCACTAATTTCAGATAAAACCAGACTTAAAACGGATTAAAATTTTATGCCGGAAAACTGCCGGATGTGAACGGACTAGAATCGAATTTCACTTAGACTCTAAATAATTTCGGAATTGACTTCCGGACTAATTCCACATAAAACCAGACTTAAAACGTATTTAAAATTTATGCCGGACAACTGCCACATGTGAACGGACTGGAATCGGATTTCACTTAGACTATAAATAATTTTGGAATTGAATGCCGCACTAATTTCAGATATAACCAGACTAAACACGGATTTAAAATTTATGCCGTACAACTGCCGGATATAAACGGACTGGAATTGGATTACACGTAGACTCTAAATAATTTTGGAATTGACTTCCCGACTAATTCCAGATATAACCAGACTTAAAACGGATTAAAAATTTATGCTGGACAACTGTCGGATGTAAACGGACTAAAATCGGATTTCACTTAGACTATAAATAATTTTGGAATTGAATGCCGCAATTATTTCAGATAAAACCAGACTTAAAACGGATTTAAAATTTATGCCGGACAACTGCCGGATGTAAACGGACTAGAATCGGATTTCACTTAGACTATAAATAATTTCGGAATTGACTTCCGGACTAATTCCACATAAAACCCGACTTAAAACGGATTTAAAAGTTATGCCGGACAACTGCCGGATGTGAACGGACTAAAGTGGGATTGTACTTAGACTAGAAATAATTTCGGAATTGACTGCCTGACTAATTTCAGATATAACCAGACTTAAAACGGATTTTAAATTTATGCCGGACAACTGCCAGATGTGAACGGACTAGAATCGGATTTTACTTAGACTATAAATTATTTCGGACTTGACTTCCGGACTAATTCCAGATATAACCAGACTTAAAACGGATTTAAAATTTATGCCGGAAAACTGCCGGATGTGAACGGACTAAAACGGGATTGTACTTAGACTAGAAATAATTTCGGAATTGACTGCCTGACTAATTTCAGATATAACCAGACTTAAAACGGATTTTAAATTTATGCCGGA
Organism: Ganaspis brasiliensis; assembly: GCA_037103525.1. Lineage (NCBI taxonomy): Eukaryota > Metazoa > Arthropoda > Insecta > Hymenoptera > Figitidae > Ganaspis > Ganaspis brasiliensis. The sequence goes on along the minus strand of JAZKLR010000008.1, from coordinate 1,102,529 downwards.
CAACTGCCGCATATGGACAGACTGGAATCGGATTTCACTTAGACTACAAATAATATTGGAATTGAATGCCGCACTAATTCCAGATAAAACCAGACTTAAAACGGATTTAAAATTTATGCTGGACGACTGCCAGATGTGAACGGACTAGAATCGGATTTCACTTAGACTTTAAATAATTTCGTACTTGACTTCCGGACTCATTCTAGATATAACCAGACTTAAAACGGATTTAAAATTTATGCCGGACAAACTGCCGGATATGAACGGACTGGAATTGGATTTCACTTAGACTAGAAATAATTTCGGAATTGAATGCCGCACTTATTTCAGATAAAAGCAGACTTAAAACGGATTTTAAATTTATGCCGGACAACTGCCGGATGTAAACGGACTAGAATCGGATTTCACTTAGACTATAAATAATTTCGGAATTGACTTCCGGACTAATTCCACATAAAACCAGACTTAAAACGTATTTAAAATTTATGCCGGACGACTGCCAGATGTGAACGGACTAGAATCGGATTTCACTTAGACTATAAATTATTTCGGACTTGACTTCCGGACTCATTCTAGATATAACCAGACTAAACACGGATTTAAAATTTATGCCGTACAACTGCCGGATGTAAACGGACTAGAATCGGATTTCATTTAGACTATAAATAATTTCGGAATTGACTTCCGGACTAATTCCACATAAAACCAGACTTAAAACGGATTTAAAATTTATGCCGGACAACTGCCGGATATGAACGGACTGGAATTGGATTTTACTTAGACTATAAATAATTTCGGAATTGAATGCCGCACTTATTTCAGATAAAAGCAGACTTAAAACGGATTTTAAATTTATGCCGGACAACTGCCGGATATGAACGGACTGGAATTGGATTTCACTTAGACTATAAATAATTTCGGAATTGAATGCCGCACTTATTTCAGATAAAACCAGACTTAAAACGGATTTTAAATTTATGCCGGACAACTGCCGGATGTAAACGGACTAGAATCGGATTTCACTTAGACTATAAATAATTTCGGAATTGACTTCCGGACTAATTCCACATAAAACCAGACTTAAAACGGATTTAATATTTATGCCGGACAACTGCCGGATATGAACGGACTGGAATTGGATTTTACTTAGACTATAAATAATTTCGGAATTGACTTCCGGACTAATTCCACATAAAACCAGACTTAAAACGTATTTAAAATTTATGCCGGACGACTGCCAGATGTGAACGGACTAGAATCGGATTTCACTTAGACTATAAATTATTTCGGACTTGACTTCCGGACTCATTCTAGATATAACCAGACTAAACACGGATTTAAAATTTATGCCGTACAACTGCCGGATGTAAACGGACTAGAATCGGATTTCACTTAGACTATAAATAATTTCGGAATTGACTTCCGGACTAATTCCACATAAAACCAGACTTAAAACGGATTTAATATATATGCCGGACAACTGCCGGATGTAAACGGACTAGAATCGGATTTCACTTAGACTATAAATAATTTCGGAATTGAATGCCGCACTTATTTCAAATAAAAGCAGACTTAAAACGGATTTTAAATTTATGCCGGACAACTGCCGGATATGAACGGACTGGAATTGGATTTCACTTAGACTATAAATAATTTCGGAATTGAATTCCGCACTTATTTCAGATAAAACCAGACTTAAAACGGATTAAAATTTTATGCCGGAAAACTGCCGGATGTGAACGGACTAGAATCGAATTTCACTTAGACTCTAAATAATTTCGGAATTGACTTCCGGACTAATTCCACATAAAACCAGACTTAAAACGTATTTTAAATTTATGCCGGACAACTGCCACATGTGAACGGACTGGAATCGGATTTCACTTAGACTATAAATAATTTTGGAATTGAATGCCGCACTAATTTCAGATATAACCAGACTAAACACGGATTTAAAATTTATGCCGTACAACTGCCGGATATGAACGGACTGGAATTGGATTACACGTAGACTCTAAATAATTTTGGAATTGACTTCCCGACTAATTCCAGATATAACCAGACTTAAAACGGATTAAAAATTTATGCTGGACAACTGCCGGATGTAAACGGACTAAAATCGGATTTCACTTAGACTATAAATAATTTTGGAATTGAATGCCGCAATTATTTCAGATAAAACCAGACTTAAAACGGATTTAAAATTTATGCCGGACAACTGCCGGATGTAAACGGACTAGAATCGGATTTCACTTAGACTATAAATAATTTCGGAATTGACTTCCGGACTAATTCCACATAAAACCAGACTTAAAACGTATTTAAAATTTATGCCGGACGACTGCCAGATGTGAACGGACTAGAATCGGATTTCACTTAGACTATAAATTATTTCGGACTTGACTTCCGGACTCATTCTAGATATAACCAGACTAAACACGGATTTAAAATTTATGCCGTACAACTGCCGGATGTAAACGGACTAGAATCGGATTTCATTTAGACTATAAATAATTTCGGAATTGACTTCCGGACTAATTCCACATAAAACCAGACTTAAAACGGATTTAAAATTTATGCCGGACAACTGCCGGATATGAACGGACTGGAATTGGATTTTACTTAGACTATAAATAATTTCGGAATTGAATGCCGCACTTATTTCAGATAAAAGCAGACTTAAAACGGATTTTAAATTTATGCCGGACAACTGCCGGATATGAACGGACTGGAATTGGATTTCACTTAGACTATAAATAATTTCGGAATTGAATGCCGCACTTATTTCAGATAAAACCAGACTTAAAACGGATTTTAAATTTATGCCGGACAACTGCCGGATGTAAACGGACTAGAATCGGATTTCACTTAGACTATAAATAATTTCGGAATTGACTTCCGGACTAATTCCACATAAAACCAGACTTAAAACGGATTTAATATTTATGCCGGACAACTGCCGGATATGAACGGACTGGAATTGGATTTTACTTAGACTATAAATAATTTCGGAATTGACTTCCGGACTAATTCCACATAAAACCAGACTTAAAACGTATTTAAAATTTATGCCGGACGACTGCCAGATGTGAACGGACTAGAATCGGATTTCACTTAGACTATAAATTATTTCGGACTTGACTTCCGGACTCATTCTAGATATAACCAGACTAAACACGGATTTAAAATTTATGCCGTACAACTGCCGGATGTAAACGGACTAGAATCGGATTTCACTTAGACTATAAATAATTTCGGAATTGACTTCCGGACTAATTCCACATAAAACCAGACTTAAAACGGATTTAATATTTATGCCGGACAACTGCCGGATGTAAACGGACTAGAATCGGATTTCACTTAGACTATAAATAATTTCGGAATTGAATGCCGCACTTATTTCAGATGAAAGCAGACTTAAAACGGATTTTAAATTAATGCCGGACAACTGCCGGATATGAACGGACTGGAATTGGATTTCACTTAGACTATAAATAATTTCGGAATTGAATTCCGCACTTATTTCAGATAAAACCAGACTTAAAACGGATTAAAATTTTATGCCGGAAAACTGCCGGATGTGAACGGACTAGAATCGAATTTCACTTAGACTCTAAATAATTTCGGAATTGACTTCCGGACTAATTCCACATAAAACCAGACTTAAAACGTATTTTAAATTTATGCCGGACAACTGCCACATGTGAACGGACTGGAATCGGATTTCACTTAGACTATAAATAATTTTGGAATTGAATGCCGCACTAATTTCAGATATAACCAGACTAAACACGGATTTAAAATTTATGCCGTACAACTGCCGGATATGAACGGACTGGAATTGGATTACACGTAGACTCTAAATAATTTTGGAATTGACTTCCCGACTAATTCCAGATATAACCAGACTTAAAACGGATTAAAAATTTATGCTGGACAACTGCCGGATGTAAACGGACTAAAATCGGATTTCACTTAGACTATAAATAATTTTGGAATTGAATGCCGCAATTATTTCAGATAAAACCAGACTTAAAACGGATTTAAAATTTATGCCGGACAACTGCCGGATGTAAACGGACTAGAATCGGATTTCACTTAGACTATAAATAATTTCGGAATTGACTTCCGGACTAATTCCACATAAAACCCGACTTAAAACGGATTTAAAATTTATGCCGGACAACTGCCGGATGTGAACGGACTAAAGTGGGATTGTACTTAGACTAGAAATAATTTTGGAATTGACTGCCTGACTAATTTCAGATATAACCAGACTTAAAACGGATTTTAAATTTATGCCGGACAACTGCCAGATGTGAACGGACTAGAATCGGATTTTACTTAGACTATAAATTATTTCGGACTTGACTTCCGGACTAATTCCAGATATAACCAGACTTAAAACGGATTTAAAATTTATGCCGGAAAACTGCCGGATGTGAACGGACTAAAACGGGATTGTACTTAGACTAGAAATAATTTCGGAATTGACTGCCTGACTAATTTCAGATATAACCAGACTTAAAACGGATTTTAAATTTATGCCGGACAACTGCCGCATATGGACAGACTGGAATCGGATTTCACTTAGACTACAAATAATATTGGAATTGAATGCCGCACTAATTCCAGATAAAACCAGACTTAAAACGGATTTAAAATTTATGCCGGACAAACTGCCGGATATGAACGGACTGGAATTGGATTTCACTTAGACTATAAATTATTTCGGAATTGAATGCCGCACTTATTTCAGATAAAAGCAGACTTAAAACGGATTTTAAATTTATGCCGGACAACTGCCGGATGTAAACGGACTAGAATCGGATTTCACTTAGACTATAAATAATTTCGGAATTGACTTCCGGACTAATTCCACATAAAACCAGACTTAAAACGTATTTAAAATTTATGCCGGACGACTGCCAGATGTGAACGGACTAGAATCGGATTTCACTTAGACTATAAATTATTTCGGACTTGACTTCCGGACTCATTCTAGATATAACCAGACTAAACACGGATTTAAAATTTATGCCGTACAACTGCCGGATGTAAACGGACTAGAATCGGATTTCATTTAGACTATAAATAATTTCGGAATTGACTTCCGGACTAATTCCACATAAAACCAGACTTAAAACGGATTTAAAATTTATGCCGGACAACTGCCGGATATGAACGGACTGGAATTGGATTTTACTTAGACTATAAATAATTTCGGAATTGAATGCCGCACTTATTTCAGATAAAAGCAGACTTAAAACGGATTTTAAATTTATGCCGGACAACTGCCGGATATGAACGGACTGGAATTGGATTTCACTTAGACTATAAATAATTTCGGAATTGAATGCCGCACTTATTTCAGATAAAACCAGACTTAAAACGGATTTTAAATTTATGCCGGACAACTGCCGGATGTAAACGGACTAGAATCGGATTTCACTTAGACTATAAATAATTTCGGAATTGACTTCCGGACTAATTCCACATAAAACCAGACTTAAAACGGATTTAATATTTATGCCGGACAACTGCCGGATATGAACGGACTGGAATTGGATTTTACTTAGACTATAAATAATTTCGGAATTGACTTCCGGACTAATTCCACATAAAACCAGACTTAAAACGTATTTAAAATTTATGCCGGACGACTGCCAGATGTGAACGGACTAGAATCGGATTTCACTTAGACTATAAATTATTTCGGACTTGACTTCCGGACTCATTCTAGATATAACCAGACTAAACACGGATTTAAAATTTATGCCGTACAACTGCCGGATGTAAACGGACTAGAATCGGATTTCACTTAGACTATAAATAATTTCGGAATTGACTTCCGGACTAATTCCACATAAAACCAGACTTAAAACGGATTTAATATTTATGCCGGACAACTGCCGGATGTAAACGGACTAGAATCGGATTTCACTTAGACTATAAATAATTTCGGAATTGAATGCCGCACTTATTTCAGATAAAAGCAGACTTAAAACGGATTTTAAATTTATGCCGGACAACTGCCGGATATGAACGGACTGGAATTGGATTTCACTTAGACTATAAATAATTTCGGAATTGAATTCCGCACTTATTTCAGATAAAACCAGACTTAAAACGGATTAAAATTTTATGCCGGAAAACTGCCGGATGTGAACGGACTAGAATCGAATTTCACTTAGACTCTAAATAATTTCGGAATTGACTTCCGGACTAATTCCACATAAAACCAGACTTAAAACGTATTTTAAATTTATGCCGGACAACTGCCACATGTGAACGGACTGGAATCGGATTTCACTTAGACTATAAATAATTTTGGAATTGAATGCCGCACTAATTTCAGATATAACCAGACTAAACACGGATTTAAAATTTATGCCGTACAACTGCCGGATATGAACGGACTGGAATTGGATTACACGTAGACTCTAAATAATTTTGGAATTGACTTCCCGACTAATTCCAGATATAACCAGACTTAAGACGGATTAAAAATTTATGCTGGACAACTGCCGGATGTAAACGGACTAAAATCGGATTTCACTTAGACTATAAATAATTTTGGAATTGAATGCCGCAATTATTTCAGATAAAACCAGACTTAAAACGGATTTAAAATTTATGCCGGACAACTGCCGGATGTAAACGGACTAGAATCGGATTTCACTTAGACTATAAATAATTTCGGAATTGACTTCCGGACTAATTCCACATAAAACCAGACTTAAAACGTATTTAAAATTTATGCCGGACGACTGCCAGATGTGAACGGACTAGAATCGGATTTCACTTAGACTATAAATTATTTCGGACTTGACTTCCGGACTCATTCTAGATATAACCAGACTAAACACGGATTTAAAATTTATGCCGTACAACTGCCGGATGTAAACGGACTAGAATCGGATTTCATTTAGACTATAAATAATTTCGGAATTGACTTCCGGACTAATTCCACATAAAACCAGACTTAAAACGGATTTAAAATTTATGCCGGACAACTGCCGGATATGAACGGACTGGAATTGGATTTTACTTAGACTATAAATAATTTCGGAATTGAATGCCGCACTTATTTCAGATAAAAGCAGACTTAAAACGGATTTTAAATTTATGCCGGACAACTGCCGGATATGAACGGACTGGAATTGGATTTCACTTAGACTATAAATAATTTCGGAATTGAATGCCGCACTTATTTCAGATAAAACCAGACTTAAAACGGATTTTAAATTTATGCCGGACAACTGCCGGATGTAAACGGACTAGAATCGGATTTCACTTAGACTATAAATAATTTCGGAATTGACTTCCGGACTAATTCCACATAAAACCAGACTTAAAACGGATTTAATATTTATGCCGGACAACTGCCGGATATGAACGGACTGGAATTGGATTTTACTTAGACTATAAATAATTTCGGAATTGACTTCCGGACTAATTCCACATAAAACCAGACTTAAAACGTATTTAAAATTTATGCCGGACGACTGCCAGATGTGAACGGACTAGAATCGGATTTCACTTAGACTATAAATTATTTCGGACTTGACTTCCGGACTCATTCTAGATATAACCAGACTAAACACGGATTTAAAATTTATGCCGTACAACTGCCGGATGTAAACGGACTAGAATCGGATTTCACTTAGACTATAAATAATTTCGGAATTGACTTCCGGACTAATTCCACATAAAACCAGACTTAAAACGGATTTAATATTTATGCCGGACAACTGCCGGATGTAAACGGACTAGAATCGGATTTCACTTAGACTATAAATAATTTCGGAATTGAATGCCGCACTTATTTCAGATGAAAGCAGACTTAAAACGGATTTTAAATTTATGCCGGACAACTGCCGGATATGAACGGACTGGAATTGGATTTCACTTAGACTATAAATAATTTCGGAATTGAATTCCGCACTTATTTCAGATAAAACCAGACTTAAAACGGATTAAAATTTTATGCCGGAAAACTGCCGGATGTGAACGGACTAGAATCGAATTTCACTTAGACTCTAAATAATTTCGGAATTGACTTCCGGACTAATTCCACATAAAACCAGACTTAAAACGTATTTTAAATTTATGCCGGACAACTGCCACATGTGAACGGACTGGAATCGGATTTCACTTAGACTATAAATAATTTTGGAATTGAATGCCGCACTAATTTCAGATATAACCAGACTAAACACGGATTTAAAATTTATGCCGTACAACTGCCGGATATGAACGGACTGGAATTGGATTACACGTAGACTCTAAATAATTTTGGAATTGACTTCCCGACTAATTCCAGATATAACCAGACTTAAAACGGATTAAAAATTTATGCTGGACAACTGCCGGATGTAAACGGACTAAAATCGGATTTCACTTAGACTATAAATAATTTTGGAATTGAATGCCGCAATTATTTCAGATAAAACCAGACTTAAAACGGATTTAAAATTTATGCCGGACAACTGCCGGATGTAAACGGACTAGAATCGGATTTCACTTAGACTATAAATAATTTCGGAATTGACTTCCGGACTAATTCCACATAAAACCAGACTTAAAACGTATTTAAAATTTATGCCGGACGACTGCCAGATGTGAACGGACTAGAATCGGATTTCACTTAGACTATAAATTATTTCGGACTTGACTTCGAGACTAATTCCAGATATAACCAGACTTAAAACGGATTTAAAATTTATGCCGGAAAACTGCCGGATGTGAACGGACTAAAATGGGATTGTACTTAGACTAGAAATAATTTCGGAATTGACTGCCTGACTAATTTCAGATATAACCAGACTTAAAACGGATTTTAAATTTATGCCGGACAACTGCCGCATATGGACAGACTGGAATCGGATTTCACTTAGACTACAAATAATATTGGAATTGAATGCCGCACTAATTCCAGATAAAACCAGACTTAAAACGGATTTAAAATTTATGCTGGACGACTGCCAGATGTGAACGGACTAGAATCGGATTTCACTTAGACTTTAAATAATTTCGTACTTGACTTCCGGACTCATTCTAGATATAACCAGACTTAAAACGGATTTAAAATTTATGCCGGACAAACTGCCGGATATGAACGGACTGGAATTGGATTTCACTTAGACTAGAAATAATTTCGGAATTGAATGCCGCACTTATTTCAGATAAAAGCAGACTTAAAACGGATTTTAAATTTATGCCGGACAACTGCCGGATATGAACGGACTGGAATTGGATTTCACTTAGACTATAAATAATTTCGGAATTGAATGCCGCACTTATTTCAGATAAAACCAGACTTAAAACGGATTTAAAATTTATGCCGTACAACTGCCGGATGTAAACGGACTAGAATCGGATTTCACTTAGACTATAAATAATTTCGGAATTGACTTCCGGACTAATTCCACATAAAACCAGACTTAAAACGGATTTAAAATTTATGCCGGACAACTGCCGGATATGAACGGACTGGAATTGGATTTTACTTAGACTATAAATAATTTCGGAATTGAATGCCGCACTTATTTCAGATAAAAGCAGACTTAAAACGGATTTTAAATTTATGCCGGACAACTGCCGGATATGAACGGACTGGAATTGGATTTCACTTAGACTATAAATAATTTCGGAATTGAATGCCGCACTTATTTCAGATAAAACCAGACTTAAAACGGATTTTAAATTTATGCCGGACAACTGCCGGATGTAAACGGACTAGAATCGGATTTCACTTAGACTATAAATAATTTCGGAATTGACTTCCGGACTAATTCCACATAAAACCAGACTTAAAACGGATTTAATATTTATGCCGGACAACTGCCGGATATGAACGGACTGGAATTGGATTTTACTTAGACTATAAATAATTTCGGAATTGAATGCCGCAATAATTTCAGATATAACCAGACTAAACACGGATTTAAAATTTATGCCGGACAACTGCCGGATATGAACGGACTGGAATTGGATTTTACTTAGACTATAAATAATTTCGGAATTGAATGCCGCACTTATTTCAGATAAAAGCAGACTTAATACGGATTTTAAATTTATGCCGGACAACTTCCGGATGTAAACGGACTAAAATCGGATTTCACTTAGACTATAAATAATTTTGGAATTGAATGCCGCACTTATTTCAGATAAAACCAGACTTAAAACGGATTTTAAATTTATGCCGGACAACTGCCGGATGTAAACGGACTAGAATCGGATTTCACTTAGACTATAAATAATTTCGGAATTGACTTCCGGACTAATTCCACATAAAACCAGACTTAAAACGGATTTAAAATTTATGCCGGACAACTGCCGGATATGAACGGACTGGAATTGGATTTCACTTAGACGATAAATAATTTCGGAATTGAATGCCGCACTAATTTCAGATAAAACCAGACTTAAAACGGATTTTAAATTTATGCCGGACAACTGCCGGATGTAAACGGACTAGAATCGGATTTCACTTAGACTATAAATAATTTCGGAATTGACTTCCGGACTAATTCCACATAAAACCAGACTTAAAACGGATTTAAAATTTATGCCGGACAACTGCCGGATATGAACGGACTGGAATTGGATTTCACTTAGACGATAAATAATTTCGGAATTGAATGCCGCACTTATTTCAGATAAAAGCAGACTTAAAACGGATTTTAAATTTATGCCGGACAACTGCCGGATATGAACGGACTGGAATTGGATTTCACTTAGACTATAAATAATTTCGGAATTGAATGCCGCACTTATTTTAGATAAAACCAGACTTAAAACGGATTTTAAATTTATGCCGGACAACTGCCGGATGTAAACGGACTAGAATCGGATTTCACTTAGACTATAAATAATTTCGGAATTGACTTCCGGACTAATTCCACATAAAACCAGACTTAAAACGGATTTAATATTTATGCCGGACAACTGCCGGATATGAACGGACTGGAATTGGATTTTACTTAGACTATAAATAATTTCGGAATTGAATGCCGCAATAATTTCAGATATAACCAGACTAAACACGGATTTAAAATTTATGCCGGACAACTGCCGGATGTAAACGGATTGGAATCGGATTTGACTTATCTATAAATAATTTCGGAATTGAATGCCGCACTAATTTCAGATAAAACCAGACTTAAAACGGATTAAAATTTTATGCCGGAAAACTGCCGGATGTGAACGGACTAGAATCGAATTTCACTTAGACTCTAAATAATTTCGGAATTGACTTCCGGACTAATTCCACATAAAACCAGACTAAACACGGATTTAAAATTTATGCCGGAAAACTGCCGGATGTGAACGGACTAAAATGGGATTGTACTTAGACTAGAAATAATTTCGGAATTGACTGCCTGACTAATTTCAGATATAACCAGACTTAAAACGGATTTTAAATTTATGCCGGACAACTGCCGCATATGGACAGACTGGAATCGGATTTCACTTAGACTACAAATAATATTGGAATTGAATGCCGCACTAATTCCAGATAAAACCAGACTTAAAACGGATTTAAAATTTATGCTGGACGACTGCCAGATGTGAACGGACTAGAATCGGATTTCACTTAGACTTTAAATTATTTCGGACTTGACTTCCGGACTCATTCTAGATATAACCAGACTAAACACGGATTTAAAATTTATGCCGTACAACTGCCGGATGTAAACGGACTAGAATCGGATTTCACTTAGACTATAAATAATTTCGGAATTGACTTCCGGACTAATTCCACATAAAACCAGACTTAAAACGGATTTAAAATTTATGCCGGACAACTGCCGGATATGAACGGACTGGAATTGGATTTTACTTAGACTATAAATAATTTCGGAATTGACTTCCGGACTAATTCCACATAAAACCAGACTTAAAACGTATTTAAAATTTATGCCGGACGACTGCCAGATGTGGACGGACTAGAATCGGATTTCACTTAGACTATAAATTATTTCGGACTTGACTTCCGGACTCATTCTAGATATAACCAGACTAAACACGGATTTAAAATTTATGCCGTACAACTGCCGGATGTAAACGGACTAGAATCGGATTTCACTTAGACTATAAATAATTTCGGAATTGACTTCCGGACTAATTCCACATAAAACCAGACTTAAAACGGATTTAAAATTTATGCCGGACAACTGCCGGATATGAACGGACTGGAATTGGATTTTACTTAGACTATAAATAATTTCGGAATTGAATGCCGCACTTATTTCAGATAAAAGCTGACTTAAAACGGATTTTAAATTTATGCCGGACAACTGCCGGATATGAACGGACTGGAATTGGATTTCACTTAGACTATAAATAATTTCGGAATTGAATGCCGCACTTATTTCAGATAAAACCAGACTTAAAACGGATTTTAAATTTATGCCGGACAACTGCCGGATGTAAACGGACTAGAATCGGATTTCACTTAGACTATAAATAATTTCGGAATTGACTTCCGGACTAATTCCACATAAAACCAGACTTAAAACGGATTTAATATTTATGCCGGACAACTGCCGGATATGAACGGACTGGAATTGGATTTTACTTAGACTATAAATAATTTCGGAATTGACTTCCGGACTAATTCCACATAAAACCAGACTTAAAACGTATTTAAAATTTATGCCGGACGACTGCCAGATGTGAACGGACTAGAATCGGATTTCACTTAGACTATAAATTATTTCGGACTTGACTTCCGGACTCATTCTAGATATAACCAGACTAAACACGGATTTAAAATTTATGCCGTACAACTGCCGGATGTAAACGGACTAGAATCGGATTTCACTTAGACTATAAATAATTTCGGAATTGACTTCCAGACTAATTCCACATAAAACCAGACTTAAAACGGATTTAATATTTATGCCGGACAACTGCCGGATGTAAACGGACTAGAATCGGATTTTACTTAGACTATAAATAATTTCGGAATTGACTTCCGGACTAATTCCACATAAAACCAGACTTAAAACGTATTTAAAATTTATGCCGGACGACTGCCAGATGTGAACGGACTAGAATCGGATTTCACTTAGACTATAAATTATTTCGGACTTGACTTCCGGACTCATTCTAGATATAACCAGACTAAACACGGATTTAAAATTTATGCCGTACAACTGCCGGATGTAAACGGACTAGAATCGGATTTCACTTAGACTATAAATAATTTCGGAATTGACTTCCGGACTAATTCCACATAAAACCAGACTTAAAACGGATTTAAAATTTATGCCGGACAACTGCCGGATATGAACGGACTGGAATTGGATTTTACTTAGACTATAAATAATTTCGGAATTGAATGCCGCACTTATTTCAGATAAAAGCAGACTTAAAACGGATTTTAAATTTATGCCGGACAACTGCCGCATATGAACGGACTGGAATTGGATTTCACTTAGACTATAAATATTTTCGGAATTGAATTCCGCACTTATTTCAGATAAAACCAGACTTAAAACGGATTAAAATTTTATGCCGGAAAACTGCCGGATGTGAACGGACTAGAATCGAATTTCACTTAGACTCTAAATAATTTCGGAATTGACTTCCGGACTAATTCCACATAAAACCAGACTTAAAACGTATTTTAAATTTATGCCGGACAACTGCCACATGTGAACGGACTGGAATCGGATTTCACTTAGACTATAAATAATTTTGGAATTGAATGCCGCACTAATTTCAGATATAACCAGACTAAACACGGATTTAAAATTTATGCCGTACAACTGCCGGATATGAACGGACTGGAATTGGATTACACGTAGACTCTAAATAATTTTGGAATTGACTTCCCGACTAATTCCAGATATAACCAGACTTAAAACGGATTAAAAATTTATGCTGGACAACTGCCGGATGTAAACGGACTAAAATCGGATTTCACTTAGACTATAAATAATTTTGGAATTGAATGCCGCAATTATTTCAGATAAAACCAGACTTAAAACGGATTTAAAATTTATGCCGGACAACTGCCGGATGTAAACGGACTAGAATCGGATTTCACTTAGACTATAAATAATTTCGGAATTGACTTCCGGACTAATTCCACATAAAACCCGACTTAAAACGGATTTAAAATTTATGCCGGACAACTGCCGGATGTGAACGGACTAAAATGGGATTGTACTTAGACTAGAAATAATTTCGGAATTGACTGCCTGACTAATTTCAGATATAACCAGACTTAAAACGGATTTTAAATTTATGCCGGACAACTGCCAGATGTGAACGGACTAGAATCGGATTTCACTTAGACTATAAATTATTTCGGACTTGACTTCGAGACTAATTCCAGATATAACCAGACTTAAAACGGATTTAAAATTTATGCCGGAAAACTGCCGGATGTGAACGGACTAAAATGGGATTGTACTTAGACTAGAAATAATTTCGGAATTGACTGCCTGACTAATTTCAGATATAACCAGACTTAAAACGGATTTTAAATTTATGCCGGACAACTGCCGCATATGGACAGACTGGAATCGGATTTCACTTAGACTACAAATAATATTGGAATTGAATGCCGCACTAATTCCAGATAAAACCAGACTTAAAACGGATTTAAAATTTATGCTGGACAAACTGCCGGATATGAACGGACTGGAATTGGATTTCACTTAGACTATAAATTATTTCGGACTTGACTTCCGGACTCATTCTAGATATAACCAGACTAAACACGGATTTAAAATTTATGCCGTACAACTGCCGGATGTAAACGGACTAGAATCGGATTTCATTTAGACTATAAATAATTTCGGAATTGACTTCCGGACTAATTCCACATAAAACCAGACTTAAAACGGATTTAAAATTTATGCCGGACAACTGCCGGATATGAACGGACTGGAATTGGATTTTACTTAGACTATAAATAATTTCGGAATTGAATGCCGCACTTATTTCAGATAAAAGCAGACTTAAAACGGATTTTAAATTTATGCCGGACAACTGCCGGATATGAACGGACTGGAATTGGATTTCACTTAGACTATAAATAATTTCGGAATTGAATGCCGCACTTATTTCAGATAAAACCAGACTTAAAACGGATTTTAAATTTATGCCGGACAACTGCCGGATGTAAACGGACTAGAATCGGATTTCACTTAGACTATAAATAATTTCGGAATTGACTTCCGGACTAATTCCACATAAAACCAGACTTAAAACGGATTTAATATTTATGCCGGACAACTGCCGGATATGAACGGACTGGAATTGGATTTCACTTAGACTATAAATAATTTCGGAATTGAATGCCGCACTTATTTCAGATAAAACCAGACTTAAAACGGATTTAAAATTTATGCCGTACAACTGCCGGATGTAAACGGACTAGAATCGGATTTCACTTAGACTATAAATAATTTCGGAATTGACTTCCGGACTAATTCCACATAAAACCAGACTTAAAACGGATTTAAAATTTATGCCGGACAACTTCCGGATGTAAACGGACTGGAATTGGATTTTACTTAGACTATAAATAATTTCGGAATTGAATGCCGCACTTATTTCAGATAAAACCAGACTTAAAACGGATTTTAAATTTATGCCGGACAACTGCCGGATGTAAACGGACTAGAATCGGATTTCACTTAGACTATAAATAATTTCGGAATTGACTTCCGGACTAATTCCACATAAAACCAGACTTAAAACGGATTTAAAATTTATGCCGGACAACTGCCGGATATGAACGGACTGGAATTGGATTTCACTAAGACGATAAATAATTTCGGAATTGAATGCCGCACTAATTTCAGATAAAACCAGACTTAAAACGGATTTTGAATTTATGCCGGACAACTGCCGGATGTAAACGGACTAGAATCGGATTTCACTTAGACTATAAATAATTTCGGAATTGACTTCCGGACTAATTCCACATAAAACCAGACTTAAAACGGATTTAAAATTTATGCCGGACAACTGCCGGATATGAACGGACTGGAATTGGATT
The DNA here is from genome assembly GCA_037103525.1 of Ganaspis brasiliensis. NCBI lineage: Eukaryota > Metazoa > Arthropoda > Insecta > Hymenoptera > Figitidae > Ganaspis > Ganaspis brasiliensis. The sequence continues at coordinate 1,086,502 of JAZKLR010000008.1, read as the reverse complement.
TCACTTAGACGATAAATAATTTCGGAATTGAATGCTGCACTTATTTCAGATAAAAGCAGACTTAAAACGGATTTTAAATTTATGCCGGACAACTGCCGGATATGAACGGACTGGAATTGGATTTCACTTAGACTATAAATAATTTCGGAATTGAATGCCGCACTTATTTCAGATAAAACCAGACTTAAAACGGATTTTAAATTTATGCCGGACAACTGCCGGATGTAAACGGACTAGAATCGGATTTCACTTAGACTATAAATAATTTCGGAATTGACTTCCGGACTAATTCCACATAAAACCAGACTTAAAACGGATTTAATATTTATGCCGGACAACTGCCGGATATGAACGGACTGGAATTGGATTTTACTTAGACTATAAATAATTTCGGAATTGAATGCCGCAATAATTTCAGATATAACCAGACTAAACACGGATTTAAAATTTATGCCGGACAACTGCCGGATGTAAACGGATTGGAATCGGATTTGACTTATCTATAAATAATTTCGGAATTGAATGCCGCACTAATTTCAGATAAAACCAGACTTAAAACGGATTAAAATTTTATGCCGGAAAACTGCCGGATGTGAACGGACTAGAATCGAATTTCACTTAGACTCTAAATAATTTCGGAATTGACTTCCGGACTAATTCCACATAAAACCAGACTAAACACGGATTTAAAATTTATGCCGGACAACTGCCGGATATGAACGGACTGGAATTGGATTTTACTTAGACTATAAATAATTTCGGAATTGAATGCCGCACTTATTTCAGATAAAACCAGACTTAAAACGGATTTTAAATTTATGCCGGACAACTGCCGGATGTAAACGGACTAGAATCGGATTTCACTTAGACTATAAATAATTTCGGAATTGACTTCCGGACTAATTCCACATAAAACCAGACTTAAAACGGATTTAAAATTTATGCCGGACAACTGCCGGATATGAACGGACTGGAATTGGATTTCACTTAGACGATAAATAATTTCGGAATTGAATGCCGCACTAATTTTAGATAAAACCAGACTTATAACGGATTGAAAATTTATGCCTGAAAACTGCCGGATGTAAACGGACTAGAATCGGATTTCACTTAGACTATAAATAATTTCGGAATTGACTTCCGGACTAATTCCACATAAAACCAGACTTAAAACGGATTTAAAATTTATGCCGGACAACTGCCGGATATGAACGGACTGGAATTGGATTTCACTTAGACGATAAATAATTTCGGAATTGAATGCCGCACTAATTTCAGATAAAACCAGACTTATAACGGATTGAAAATTTATGCCTGAAAACTGCCGGATGTAAACGGACTAAAATCGGATTTCACTTAGACTATAAATAATTTTGGAATTGACTTCCGGACTGATTCCACATAAAACCCGACTTAAAACGCATTTAAAATTTATGCCGGACAATCTGCCGGATATGAACGGACTAGAACCGGATTTCACTTAGACTGTAAATAATTTTGGAATTGACTTCCCGACTAATTCCAGATATAACCAGACTTAAAACGGATTGAAAATTTATGCTGGACAACTGCCGGATGTAAACGGACTAAAATCGGATTTCACTTAGACTATAAATAATTTTTGAATTGAATGCCGCACTTATTTCAGATAAAACCAGACTTAAAACGGATTTTACATTTATGCCGGACAACTGCCGGATATAAACGGACTAGAATCGGATTTCACTTAGACTATAAATAATTTCGGAATTGACTTCCGGACTAATTCCACATAAAACCAGACTTAAAACGTATTTAAAATTTATGCCGGACAACTGCCAGATGTGAACGGACTGGAATCGGATTTCACTTAGACTATAAATAATTTTGGAATTGAATGCCGCACTTATTTCAGATAAAACCAGACTTAAAACGGATTGAAAATTTATGCCTGAAAACTGCCGGATGTAAACGGACTAAAATCGGATTTCACTTAGACTATAAATAATTTTAGAATTGAATGCCGCACTTATTTTAGATAAAACCAGACTTAAAACGGATTTAAAATTTATGCCGGACAACTGCCGGATGTAAACGGACTGGAATCGGATTTGACTTATCTATAAATAATTTCGGAATTGAATGCCGCACTAATTTCAGATAAAACCAGACTTAAAACGGATTAAAATTTTATGCCGGAAAACTGCCGGATGTTAACGGACTGGAATCGGATTTCACTTAGACTATAAATTATTTCGGACTTGACTTCCGGACTAATTCCAGATATAACCAGACTTAAAACGGATTTAAAATTTATGCCGGAAAACTGCCGGATGTGAACGGACTAAAATGGGATTGTACTTAGACTAGAAATAATTTCGGAATTGACTGCCTGACTAATTTCAGATATAACCAGACTTAAAACGGATTTTAAATTTATGCCGGACAATCTGCCGGATATGAACGGACTAGAACCGGATTTCACTTAGACTCTAAATAATTTTGGAATTGACTTCCCGACTAATTCCAGATATAACCAGACTTAAAACGGATTGAAAATTTATGCTGGACAACTGCCGGATGTAAACGGACTAAAATCGGATTTCACTTAGACTATAAATAATTTTTGAATTGAATGCCGCACTTATTTCAGATAAAACCAGACTTAAAACGGATTTTAAATTTATGCCGGACAACTGCCGGATGTAAACGGACTAGAATCGGATTTCACTTAGACTATAAATAATTTCGGAATTGACTTCCGGACTAATTCCACATAAAACCAGACTTAAAACGTATTTAAAATTTATGCCGGACGACTGCCAGATGTGAACGGACTAGAATCGGATTTCACTTAGACTATAAATTATTTCGGACTTGACTTCCGGACTCATTCTAGATATAACCAGACTTAAAACGGATTTAAAATTTATGCCGGACAAACTGCCGGATATGAACGGACTGGAATTGGATTTTACTTAGACTATAAATAATTTCGGAATTGAATGCCGCACTTATTTCAGATAAAAGCAGACTTAAAACGGATTTTAAATTTATGCCGGACAACTGCCGGATGTAAACGGACTGGTATCGGATTTCACTTAGACTATAAATAATTTTAGAATTAAATGCCGCACTAATTTCAAATACAACCAGACTAAACACGGATTTAAAATTTATGCCGTACAACTGCCGGATGTAAACGGACTAGAATCGGATTTCACTTAGACTATAAATAATTTCGGAATTGACTTCCGGACTAATTCCACATAAAACCAGACTTAAAACGGATTTAAAATTTATGCCGGACAACTGCCGGATATGAACGGACTGGAATTGGATTTTACTTAGACTTTAAATAATTTCGGAATTGAATGCCGCACTTATTTCAGATAAAACCAGACTTAAAACGGATTTTAAATTTATGCCGGACAACTGCCGGATGTAAACGGACTAGAATCGGATTTCACTTAGACTATAAATAATTTCGGAATTGACTTCCGGACTAATTCCACATAAAACCAGACTTAAAACGGATTTAAAATTTATGCCGGACAACTGCCGGATATGAACGGACTGGAATTGGATTTCACTTAGACGATAAATAATTTCGGAATTGAATGCCGCACTAATTTCAGATAAAACCAGACTTATAACGGATTGAAAATTTATGCCTGAAAACTGCCGGATGTAAACGGACTAGAATCGGATTTCACTTAGACTATAAATAATTTCGGAATTGACTTCCGGACTAATTCCACATAAAACCAGACTTAAAACGGATTTAAAATTTATGCCGGACAACTGCCGGATATGAACGGACTGGAATTGGATTTCACTTAGACGATAAATAATTTCGGAATTGAATGCCGCACTAATTTCAGATAAAACCAGACTTATAACGGATTGAAAATTTATGCCTGAAAACTGCCGGATGTAAACGGACTAAAATCGGATTTCACTTAGACTATAAATAATTTTGGAATTGACTTCCGGACTGATTCCACATAAAACCCGACTTAAAACGCATTTAAAATTTATGCCGGACAATCTGCCGGATATGAACGGACTAGAACCGGATTTCACTTAGACTCTAAATAATTTTGGAATTGACTTCCCGACTAATTCCAGATATAACCAGACTTAAAACGGATTGAAAATTTATGCTGGACAACTGCCGGATGTAAACGGACTAAAATCGGATTTCACTTAGACTATAAATAATTTTTGAATTGAATGCCGCACTTATTTCAGATAAAACCAGACTTAAAACGGATTTTACATTTATGCCGGACAACTGCCGGATATAAACGGACTAGAATCGGATTTCACTTAGACTATAAATAATTTCGGAATTGACTTCCGGACTAATTCCACATAAAACCAGACTTAAAACGTATTTAAAATTTATGCCGAACAACTGCCAGATGTGAACGGACTGGAATCTGATTTCACTTAGACTATAAATAATTTTGGAATTGAATGCCGCACTTATTTCAGATAAAACCAGACTTAAAACGGATTTTAAATTTATGCCGGACAACTGCCGGATGTAAACGGACTAGAATCGGATTTCACTTAGACTATAAATAATTTCGGAATTGACTTCCGGACTAATTCCACATAAAACCAGACTTAAAACGTATTTAAAATTTATGCCGGACGACTGCCAGATGTGAACGGACTAGAATCGGATTTCACTTAGACTATAAATTATTTCGGACTTGACTTCCGGACTCATTCTAGATATAACCAGACTTAAAACGGATTTAAAATTTATGCCGGACAAACTGCCGGATATGAACGGACTGGAATTGGATTTTACTTAGACTATAAATAATTTCGGAATTGAATGCCGCACTTATTTCAGATAAAAGCAGACTTAAAACGGATTTTAAATTTATGCCGGACAACTGCCGGATGTAAACGGACTGGTATCGGATTTCACTTAGACTATAAATAATTTTAGAATTAAATGCCGCACTAATTTCAAATACAACCAGACTAAACACGGATTTAAAATTTATGCCGTACAACTGCCGGATGTAAACGGACTAGAATCGGATTTCACTTAGACTATAAATAATTTCGGAATTGACTTCCGGACTAATTCCACATAAAACCAGACTTAAAACGGATTTAAAATTTATGCCGGACAACTGCCGGATATGAACGGACTGGAATTGGATTTTACTTAGACTATAAATAATTTCGGAATTGAATGCCGCACTTATTTCAGATAAAACCAGACTTAAAACGGATTTTAAATTTATGCCGGACAACTGCCGGATGTAAACGGACTAGAATCGGATTTCACTTAGACTATAAATAATTTCGGAATTGACTTCCGGACTAATTCCACATAAAACCAGACTTAAAACGGATTTAAAATTTATGCCGGACAACTGCCGGATATGAACGGACTGGAATTGGATTTTACTTAGACTATAAATAATTTCGGAATTGAATGCCGCAATAATTTCAGATATAACCAGACTAAACACGGATTTTAAATTTATGCCGGACAACTGCCGGATGTAAACGGACTAGAATCGGATTTCACTTAGACTATAAATAATTTCGGAATTGACTTCCGGACTAATTCCACATAAAATTAGACTTAAAACGTATTTAAAATTTATGCCGGACGACTGCCAGATGTGAACGGACTAGAATCGGATTTCACTTAGACTATAAATTATTTCGGACTTGACTTCCGGACTTATTCTAGATATAACCAGACTAAACACGGATTTAAAATTTATGCCGTACAACTGCCGGATGTAAACGGACTAGAATCGGATTTCACTTAGACTATAAATAATTTCGGAATTGACTTCCGGACTAATTCCACATAAAACCAGACTTAAAACGGATTTAAAATTTATGCCGGACAACTGCCGGATATGAACGGACTGGAATTGGATTTTACTTAGACTATAAATAATTTCGGAATTGAATGCCGCACTTATTTCAGATAAAACCAGACTTAAAACGGATTTTAAATTTATGCCGGACAACTGCCGGATGTAAACGGACTAGAATCGGATTTCACTTAGACTATAAATAATTTCGGAATTGACTTTCGGACTAATTCCACATAAAACCAGACTTAAAACGGATTTAATATTTATGCCGGACAACTGCCGGATATGAACGGACTGGAATTGGATTTTACTTAGACTATAAATAATTTCGGAATTGAATGCCGCACTTATTTCAGATAAAAGCAGACTTAAAACGGATTTTAAATTTATGCCGGACAACTGCCGGATGTAAACGGACTAAAATCGGATTTCACTTAGACTATAAATAATTTCGGAATTGAATGCCGCACTTATTTCAGATAAAACCAGACTTAAAACGGATTTTAAATTTATGCCGGACAACTGCCGGATGTAAACGGACTAGAATCGGATTTCACTTAGACTATAAATAATTTCGGAATTGACTTCCGGACTAATTCCACATAAAACCAGACTTAAAACGGATTTAAAATTTATGCCGGACAACTGCCGGATATGAACGGACTGGAATTGGATTTCACTTAGACGATAAATAATTTCGGAATTGAATGCCGCACTAATTTCAGATAAAACCAGACTTATAACGGATTGAAAATTTATGCCTGAAAACTGCCGGATGTAAACGGACTAAAATCGGATTTCACTTAGACTATAAATAATTTTGGAATTGACTTCCGGACTGATTCCACATAAAACCCAACTTAAAACGCATTTAAAATTTATGCTGGACAACTGCCGGATGTAAACGGACTAGAATCGGATTTCACTTAGACTATAAATAATTTCGGAATTGACTTCCGGACTAATTCCACATAAAACCCGACTTAAAACGGATTTAAAATTTATGCCGGACAATCTGCCGGATATGAACGGACTGGAATTGGATTTTACTTAGACTATAAATAATTTCGGAATTGAATGCCGCAATAATTTCAGATATAACCAGACTAAACACGGATTTAAAATTTATGCCGTACAACTGCCGGATATGAACGGACTGGAATTGTATTACACGTAGACTCTAAATAATTTTGGAATTGACTTCCCGACTAATTCCAGATATAACCAGACTTAAAACGGATTAAAAATTTATGCCGGACAACTGCCAGATGTAAACGGACTAGAATCGGATTTCACTTAGACTATAAATAATTTCGGAATTGACTTCCGGACTAATTCCACATAAAACCCGACTTAAAACGGATTTTAAATTTATGCCGGACAACTGCCGGATGTAAACGGACTAGAATCGGATTTCACTTAGACTATAAATAATTTCGGAATTGACTTCCGGACTAATTCCACATAAAACCAGACTTAAAACGGATTTAAAATTTATGCCGGACAACTGCCGGATATGAACGGACTGGAATTGGATTTTACTTAGACTATAAATAATTTCGGAATTGAATGCCGCAATAATTTCAGATATAACCAGACTAAACACGGATTTAAAATTTATGCCGTACAACTGCCGGATATGAACGGACTGGAATTGTATTACACGTAGACTCTAAATAATTTTGTAATTGACTTCCCGACTAATTCCAGATATAACCAGACTTAAAACGGATTAAAAATTTATGCCGGACAACTGCCAGATGTAAACGGACTAGAATCGGATTTCACTTAGACTATAAATAATTTCGGAATTGACTTCCGGACTAATTCCACATAAAACCCGACTTAAAACGGATTTAAAATTTATGCCGGACAACTGCTAGATGTAAACAGACTAGAATCGAATTTCACTTAGACTATAAATAATTTTGGAATTGAATGCCGCACTTATTTCAGATAAAACCAGACTTAAAACGGATTTAAAATTTATGCCGGACAACTGCTAGATGTAAACAGACTAGAATCGAATTTCACTTAGACTATAAATAATTTTGGAATTGAATGCCGCACTAATTTCAAATATAACCAGACTAAACACGGATTTAAAATTTATGCCGTACAACTGCCGGATGTAAACGGACTAGAATCGGATTTCACTTAGACTATAAATAATTTCGGAATTGACTTCCGGACTAATTCTACATAAAACCAGACTTAAAACGGATTTAAAATTTATGCCGGACAACTGCCGGATATGAACGGACTGGAATTGGATTTTACTTAGGCTATAAATAATTTCGGCATTGAATGCCGCACTTATTTCAGATAAAACCAGACTTAAAACGGATTTTAAATTTATGCCGGACAACTGCCGGATGTAAACGGACTAGAATCGGATTTCACTTAGACTATAAATAATTTCGGAATTGACTTCCGGACTAATTCCACATAAAACCAGAATTAAAACGGATTTAAAATTTATGCCGGACAACTGCCGGATATGAACGGACTGGAATTGGATTTTACTTAGACTATAAATAATTTCGGAATTAAATGCCGCAATAATTTCAGAAATAACCAGACTAAACACGGATTTAAAATTTATGCCGTACAACTGCCGGATATGAACGGACTGGAATTGTATTACACGTAGACTCTAAATAATTTTGGAATTGACTTCCCGACTAATTCCAGATATAACCAGACTTAAAACGGATTAAAAATTTATGCCGGACAACTGCCAGATGTAAACGGACTAGAATCGGATTTCACTTAGACTATAAATAATTTCGGAATTGACTTCCGGACTAATTCCACATAAAACCCGACTTAAAACGGATTTAAAATTTATGCCGGACAACTGCTAGATGTAAACAGACTAGAATCGAATTTCACTTAGACTATAAATAATTTTGGAATTGAATGCCGCACTTATTTCAGATAAAACCAGACTTAAAACGGATTTAAAATTTATGCCGGACAACTGCCGGATGTAAACGGATTGGAATCGGATTTGACTTATCTATAAATAATTTCGGAATTGAATGCCGCACTAATTTCAGATAAAACCAGACTTAAAACGGATTAAAATTTTATGCCGGAAAACTGCCGGATATGAACGGACTAGAATCGAATTTCACTTAGACTCTAAATAATTTCGGAATTGACTTCCGGACTAATTCCACATAAAACCCGACTTAAAACGGATTTAAAATTTATGCCGGACAACTGCTAGATGTAAACAGACTAGAATCGAATTTCACTTAGACTATAAATAATTTTGGAATTGAATGCCGCACTAATTTCAGATAAAACCAGACTTAAAACGGATTAAAATTTTATGCCAGACGACTGCCAGATGTGAACGGACTAGAATCGGATTTCACTTTGACTATAAATTATTTCGGACTTGACTTCCGGACTCATTCTAGATATAACCAGACTTAAAACGGATTTAAAATTTATGCCGGACAAACTGCCGGATATGAACGGACTGGAATTGGATTTTACTTAGACTATAAATAATTTCGGAATTGAATGCCGCAATAATTTCAGATATAACCAGACTAAACACGGATTTAAAATTTATGCCGTACAACTGCCGGATATGAACGGACTGGAATTGTATTACACGTAGACTCTAAATAATTCTGGAATTGACTTCCCGACTAATTCCAGATATAACCAGACTTAAAACGGATTAAAAATTTATGCTGGACAACTGCCAGATGTAAACGGACTAGAATCGGATTTCACTTAGACTATAAATAATTTCGGAATTGACTTCCGGACTAATTCCACATAAAACCCGACTTAAAACGGATTTAAAATTTATGCCGGACAACTGCTAGATGTAAACAGACTAGAATCGAATTTCACTTAGACTATAAATAATTTTGAAATTGAATGCCGCACTTATATCAGATAAAACCAGACTTAAAACGGATTTAAAATTTATGCCGGACAACTGCCGGATGTAAACGGATTGGAATCGGATTTGACTTATCTATAAATAATTTCGGAATTGAATGCCGCACTTATTTCAGATAAAACCAGACTTAAAACGGATTAAAATTTTATGCCGGAAAACTGCCGGATGTGAACAGACTAGAATCGAATTTCACTTAGACTCTAAATAATTTCGGAATTGACTTCCCGACTAATTCCAGATATAACCAGACTTAAAACGGATTAAAAATTTATGCTGGACAACTGCCGGATGTAAACGGACTAAAATCGGATTTCACTTAGACTATAAATAATTTCGGAATTGAATGCCGCACTTATTTCAGATAAAACCAGACTTAAAACGGATTTTAAATTTATGCCGAACAACTGCCGGATGTAAACGGACTAGAATCGGATTTCACTTAGACTATAAATAATTTCGGAATTGACTTCCGGACTAATTCCACATTAAACCAGACTTAAAACGGATTTAAAATTTATGCCGGACAACTGCCGGATATGAACGGACTGGAATTGGATTTCACTTAGACGATAAATAATTTCGGAATTGAATGCCGCACTAATTTCAGATAAAACCAGACTTATAACGGATTGAAAATTTATGCCTGAAAACTGCCGGATGTAAATGGACTAAAATCGGATTTCACTTAGACTATAAATAATTTTGGAATTGACTTCCGGACTGATTCCACATAAAACCCGACTTAAAACGCATTTAAAATTTATGCTGGACAACTGCCGGATGTAAACGGACTAGAATCGGATTTCACTTAGACTATAAATAATTTCGGAATTGACTTTCGGACTAATTCCACATAAAACCCGACTTAAAACGGATTTAAAATTTATGCCGGACAATCTGCCGGATATGAACGGACTAGAACCGGATTTCACTTAGACTCTAAATAATTTTGGAATTGACTTCCCGACTAATTCCAGATATAACCAGACTTAAAACGGATTGAAAATTTATGCTGGACAACTGCCGGATGTAAACGGACTAAAATCGGATTTCACTTAGACTATAAATAATTTTTTAATTGAATGCCGCACTTATTTCAGATAAAACCAGACTTAAAACGGATTTTACATTTATGCCGGACAACTGCCGGATATAAACGGACTAGAATCGGATTTCACTTAGACTATAAATAATTTCGGAATTGACTTCCGGACTAATTCCACATAAAACCAGACTTAAAACGTATTTAAAATTTATGCCGGACAACTGCCAGATGTGAACGGACTGGAATCGGATTTCACTTAGACTATAAATAATTTTGGAATTGAATGCCGCACTTATTTCAGATAAAACCAGACTTAAAACGGATTAAAAATTTATGCTGGACAACTGCCGGATGTAAACGGACTAAAATCGGATTTCACTTAGACTATAAATAATTTTAGAATTGAATGCCGCACTTATTTTAGATAAAACCAGACTTAAAACGGATTTAAAATTTATGCCGGACAACTGCCGGATGTAAACGGACTGGAATCGGATTTGACTTAGACTATAAATAATTTTGGAATTGAATGCCGCACTTATTTCAGATAAAACCAGACTTAAAACGGATTAAAAATTTATGCTGGACAACTGCCGGATGTAAACGGACTAAAATCGGATTTCACTTAGACTATAAATAATTTTAGAATTGAATGCCGCACTTATTTTAGATAAAACCAGACTTAAAACGGATTTAAAATTTATGCCGGACAACTGCCGGATGTGAACAGACTGGAATCGGATTTCACTTAGACTATAAATAATTTTGGAATTGAATGCCGCACTTATTTCAGATAAAACCAGACTTAAAACGGATTTTAAATTTATGCCGGACAACTGCCGCATATGGACAGATTGGAATCGGATTTCACTTAGACTACAAATAATATTGAAATTGAATGCCGCAATAATTCCAGATAAAACCAGACTTAAAACGGATTAAAATTTTATGCCGAAAAACTGCCGGATGTTAACGGGCTGGAATCGGATTTCACTTAGACAATAAATTATTTCGGACTTGACTTCCGGACTAATTCCAGATATAACCAGACTTAAAACGGATTTAAAATTTATGCCGGAAAACTGCCGGATATGAACGGACTGGAATTGGATTTCACTTAGACTAGAAATAATTTCCGAATTGAATGTCGCACTTATTTCAGATAAAAGCAGACTTAAAACGGATTTTAAATTTATGCCGGACAACTGCCGCATATGGACAGATTGGAATCGGATTTCACTTAGACTACAAATAATATTGAAATTGAATGCCGCAATAATTCCAGATAAAACCAGACTTAAAACGGATTTACAATTTATGCCGGACAAACTGCCGGATATGAACGGACTGGAATTGGATTTCACTTAGACTAGAAATAATTTCCGAATTGAATGTCGCACTTATTTCAGATAAAAGCAGACTTAAAACGGATTTTAAATTTATGCCGGACAACTGCCGGATGTAAACGGACTTGAATCGGATTTCACTTAGACTATAAATAATTTTGGAATTGACTTTCGGACTAATTCCACATAAAACCCGACTTAAAACGCATTTAAAATTTATGCTGGACAACTGCCGGATGTAAACGGACTAGAATCGGATTTCACTTAGACTATAAATAATTTCGGAATTGATTTCCGGACTAATTCCACATAAAACCCGACTTAAAACGGATTTAAAATTTATGCCGGACAATCTGCCGGATATGAACGGACTAGAACCGGATTTCACTTAGACTCTAAATAATTTTGGAATTGACTTCCCGACTAATTCCAGATATAACCAGACTTAAAACGGATTAAAAATTTATGATGGACAACTGCCGGATGTAAACGGACTAAAATCGGATTTCACTTAGACTATAAATAATTTTTTAATTGAATGCCGCACTTATTTCAGATAAAATCAGACTTAAAACGGATTTTACATTTATGCCGGACAACTGCCGGATATAAACGGACTAGAATCGGATTTCACTTAGACTATAAATAATTTCGGAATTGACTTCCGGACTAATTTCACATAAAACCAGACTTAAAACGTATTTAAAATTTATGCCGGACAACTGCCACATGTGAACGGACTGGAATCGGATTTCACTTAGACTATAAATAATTTTGGAATTGAATGCCGCACTAATTTCAGATAAAACCAGACTAAACACGGATTTAAAATTTATGCCGTACAACTGCCGGATATGAACGGACTGGAATTGAATTACACGTAGACTCTAAATAATTTTGGAATTGACTTCCCGACTAATTCCAGATATAACCAGACTTAAAACGGATTAAAAATTTATGCTGTACAACTGCCGGATGTAAACGGACTAAAATCGGATTTCACTTAGACTATAAATAATTTTGGAATTGAATGCCGCACTTATTTCAGATAAAACCAGACTTAAAACGGATTTAAAATTTATGCCGGACAACTGCCGGATGTAAACGGACTAGAATCGGATTTCACTTAGACTATAAATAATTTCGGAATTGACTTCCGGACTAATTCCACATAAAACCCGACTTAAAACGTATTTAAAATTTATGCCGGACAACTGCCACATGTGAACGGACTGGAATCGGATTTCACTTAGACTATAAATAATTTTGGAATTGAATGCCGCACTAATTTCAGATATAACCAGACTAAACACGGATTTAAAATTTATGCCGTACAACTGCCGGATATGAACGGACTGGAATTGGATTACACGTAGACTCTAAATAATTTTGGAATTGACTTCTTGACTAATTCCAGATATAACCAGACTTAAAACGGATTAAAAATTTATGCTGGACAACTGCCGGATGTAAACGGACTAAAATCGGGTTTCACTTAGACTATAAATAATTTTGGAATTGAATGCCGCACTTATTTTAGATAAAACCAGACTTAAAACGGATTTAAAATTTATGCCGGACAACTGCCGGATGTAAACGGACTGGAAACGGATTTGACTTATCTATAAATAATTTCGGAATTGAATGCCGCACTAATTTCAGATAAAACCAGACTTAAAACGGATTAAAATTTTATGCCGGAAAACTGCCGGATGTGAACGGACTGGAATCGGATTTCACTTAGACTATAAATAATTTTGGAATTGAATGCCGCACTTATTTCAGATAAAACCAGACTTAAAACGGATTTAAAATTTATGCTGGACAACTGCCGGATGTAAACGGACAAGAATCAGATTTCACTTAGACTATAAATAATTTCGGAATTGACTTCCGGACTAATTCCACATAAAACCAGACTTAAAACGGATTTAAAATTTATGCCGGACAACTGCCAGATGTGAACGGACTAGAATCGGATTTCACTTAGACTATAAATTATTTCGGACTTGACTTCCGGACTAATTCCAGATATAACCAGACTTAAAACGGATTTAAAATTTATGCCGGAAAACTGCCGGATGTGAACGGACTAAAATGGGATTGTACTTAGACTAGAAATAATTTCGGAATTGACTGCCTGACTAATTTCAGATATAACCAGACTTAAAACGGATTTTAAATTTATGCCGGACGACTGCCAGATGTGAACGGACTAGAATGGGATTTCACTTAGACTAGAAATAATTTCGGAATTGAATGCCGCACTTATTTCAGATAAAAGCAGACTTAAAACGGATTTTAAATTTATGCCGGACAACTGCCGGATGTAAACGGACTAGAATCGGATTTCACTTAGACTATAAATAATTTCGGAATTGACTTCCGGACTAATTCCACATAAAACCAGACTTAAAACGTATTTAAAATTTATGCCGGACAACTGCCAGATGTGAACGGACTAAAATCGGATTTCACTTAGACTTTAAATAATTTTGGAATTGAATGCCGCACTTATTTCAGATAAAACCAGACTTAAAGCGGATTTAAAATTTATGCCGGACAACTGCCGGATGTAAACGGACTAGAATCGGATTTCACTTAGACTATAAATAATTTCGGAATTGACTTCCGGACTAATTCCACATAAAACCCGACTTAAAACGGATTTAAAATTTATGCTGGACAACTGCCGGATGTAAACGGACTAAAATCGGATTTCACTTAGACTATAAATAATTTTGGAATTGAATGCCGCCCTTATTTCAGATAAAACCAGACTTAAAACGGATTTAAAATTTATGCCGGACAACTGCCGGATGTAGACGGACTGGAATCGGATTTGACTAATTTATAAATAATTTCGGAATTGAATGCCGCACTAATTTCAGATAAAACCAGGCTTAAAACGGATTGGAATTTTATGCCGGAAAACTGCCGGATGTGAACGGACTAGAATCGAATTTCACTTAGACTATAAATAATTTCGGAATTTACTGCCTTACTAATTCCAGATATAACCAGACTTAAAACGGATTTAAAATTTATGCCGGACAACTGCCGGATATGAACGGACTGGAATCGGATTTCACTTAGACTATAAATAATTTTGGAATTGAATGCCGCACTTATTTCAGATAAAACCAGACTTAAAACGGATTTAAAATTTATGCTGCACAACTGCCGGATGTAAACGGACAAGAATCGGATTTCACTTAGACTATAAAAAATTTCGGAATTGACTTCCGGACTCATTCTGGATATAACCAGACTTAAAACGGATTTAAAATTTATGCCGGACAAACTGCCGGATATGAACAGACTGGAATCGGATTTCACTTAGACTATAAATAATTTCGGAATTGAATGCCGCACTTATTTCAGATAAAAGCAGACTTAAAACGGATTTAAAATTTATGCTGGACAACTGCCGGATATGAGCGGACTGGAATCGGATTTCACTTAGA
This sequence comes from Ganaspis brasiliensis, assembly GCA_037103525.1. Taxonomy (NCBI): domain Eukaryota; kingdom Metazoa; phylum Arthropoda; class Insecta; order Hymenoptera; family Figitidae; genus Ganaspis; species Ganaspis brasiliensis. The sequence continues at coordinate 1,070,867 of JAZKLR010000008.1, read as the reverse complement.
CTATAAATAATTTCGGAATTGAATGCCGCACTAATTTCAGATAAAATCAGACTTAAAACGGATTTCAAATTTATGCCGGAGAACTGCCGGATATGAACGGACTGGAATTGGATTACACGTAGACTCTAAATAATTTTGGAATTGACTTCCCGACTAATTCCAGATATAACCAGACTTAAAACGGATTAAAAATTTATGCTGGACAACTGCCGGATGTAAACGGACTAAAATCGGATTTCACTTAGACTATAAATAATTTTGAAATTGAATGCCGCACTTATTTCAGATAAAACCAGACTTAAAACGGATTTAAAATTTATGCCGGACAACTGCCGGATGTAAACGGACTAGAATCGAATTTCACTTAGACTATAAATAATTTCGGAATTGACTTCCGGACTAATTCCACATAAAACCCGACTTAAAACGGATTTAAAATTTATGCCGGACAACTGCTAGATGTAAAGAGACTAGAATCGAATTTCACTTGGACTCTAAATAATTTCGGAATTGACTTCCCGACTAATTCCAGATATAACCAGACTTAAAACGGATTAAAAATTTATGCCGGACAACTGCCGGATGTAAACGGACTGGAATCGGATTTGACTTATCTATAAATAATTTCGGAATTGAATGCCTCACTAATTTCAGATAAAACCAGACTTAAAACGGATTAAAATTTTATGCCGGAAAACTGCCGGATGTGAACGGACTGGAATCGGATTTCACTTAGACTATAAATTATTTCGGACTTGACTTCCGGACTAATTCCAGATATAACCAGACTTAAAACGGATTTAAAATTTATGCCGGAAAACTGCCGGATGTGAACGGACTAAAATGGGATTGTACTTAGACTAGAAATAATTTTGGAATTGACTGCCTGACTAACTTCAGATATAACCAGACTTAAAACGGATTTTAAATTTATGCCGGACAACTGCCGCATATGGACAGACTGGAATCGGATTTCACTTAGACTACAAATAATATTGGAATTGAATGCCGCACTAATTCCAGATAAAACCAGACTTAAAACGGATTTAAAATTTATGCTGGACAACTGCCGGATGTAAACGGACAAGAATCGGATTTCACTTAGACAATAAATAATTTCGGAATTGACTTCCGGACTAATTCCACATAAAACCAGACTTAAAACGGATTTAAAATTTATGCCGGACAACTGCCAGATGTGAACGGACTAGAATCGGATTTAACTTAGACTATAAATTATTTCGGACTTGACTTCCGGACTAATTCCAGATATAACCAGACTTAAAACAGATTTAAAATTTATGCCGGAAAACTGCCGGATGTGAACGGACTAAAATGGGATTGTACTTAGACTAGAAATAATTTCGGAATTGACTTCCGGACTAATTTCAGATATAACCAGACTTAAAACGGATTTTAAATTTATGCCGGACAACTGCCGCATATGGACAGACTGGAATCGGATTTCACTTAGACTACAAATAATATTGGAATTGAATGCCGCACTAATTCCAGATAAAACCAGACTTAAAACGGATTTAAAATTTATGCTGGACGACTGCCAGATGTGAACGGACTAGAATCGGATTTCACTTAGACTTTAAATAATTTCGTACTTGACTTCCGGACTCATTCTAGATATAACCAGACTTAAAACGGATTTAAAATTTATGCCGGACAAACTGCCGGATATGAACGGACTGGAATTGGATTTCACTTAGACTATAAATAATTTCGGAATTGAATGCCGCACTTATTTCAGATAAAAGCAGACATAAAACGGATTTTAAATTTATGCCGGACGACTGCCGGATGTAAACGGACTAGAATCGGATTTCACTTAGACTATAAATAATTTCGGAATTGACTTCCGGACTAATTCCACATAAAACCAGACTTAAAACGTATTTAAAATTTATGCCGGAAAACTGCCAGATGTGAACGGACTAAAATCGGATTTCACTTAGACTATAAATAATTTTGGAATTGAATGCCGCACTTATTTCAGATAAAACCAGACTTAAAACTGATTTAAAATTTATGCCGGACAACTGCCGGATGTAAACGGACTAGAATCGGATTTCCCTTAGACTATAAATAATTTCGGAATTGACTTCCGGACTAATTCCACATAAAACCCGACTTAAAACGGATTTAAAATTTATGCTGGACAACTGCTAGATGTAAACGGACTAAAATCGGATTTCACTTAGACTATAAATAATTTTGGAATTGAATGCCGCACTTATTTCAGATATAACCAGACTTAAAACCGATTAAAAATTTATGCTGGACAACTGCCGGATGTAAACGGACTAAAATCGGATTTCACTTAGACTATAAATAATTTTGGAATTGAATGCCGCACTTATTTCAGATAAAACCAGACTTAAAACGGATTTAAAACTTATGCCGGACAACTGCCCGATGTAGACGGACTTGAATCGGATTTGACTTATCTATAAATAAATTCGGAATTAAATGCCGCACTTATTTCAGATAAAACCAGACTTAAAACGGATTGAAATTTTATGCCGGAAAACTGCCGGATGTGAACGGACTAGAATCGAATTTCACTTAGACTATAAATAATTTCGGAATTTACTGCCTGACCAATTCCAGATATAACCAGACTTAAAACGGATTTAAAATTTATGCCGGACAACTGCCGGATATGAACGGACTGGAATCGGATTTCACTTAGAATATAAATAATTTTGGAATTGAATGCCGCACTTATTTCAGATAAAACCAGACTTAAATCGGATTTAAAATTTATGCTGGACAACTGCCGGATGTAAACGGACTAGAATCGGATTTCACTTAGACTATAAATAATTTCGGAATTGACTTCCGGACTAATTCCACATAAAACCAGACTTAAAACGGATTTAAAATTTATGCCGGACAACTGCCAGATGTGAACGGACTTGAATCGGATTTCACTTAGACTATAAATTATTTCGGACTTGACTTCCGGACTAATTCCAGATATAACCAGACTTAAAACGGATTTAAAATTTATGCCGGAAAACTGCCGGATGTGAACGGACTAAAATGGGATTGTACTTAGACTAGAAATAATTTCGGAATTGACTGCCTGACTAATTTCAGATATAACCAGACTTAAAACGGATTTTAAATTTATGCCGGACGACTGCCAGATGTGAACGGACTAGAATCGGATTTCACTTAGACTAGAAATAATTTCGGAATTGAATGCCGCACTTATTTCAGATAAAAGCAGACTTAAAACGGATTTTAAATTTATGCCGGACAACTGCCGGATGTAAACGGACTAGAATCGGATTTCACTTAGACTATAAATAATTTCGGAATTGACTTCCGGACTAATTCCACATAAAACCAGAATTAAAACGTATTTAAAATTTATGCCGGACAACTGCCAGATGTGAACGGACTAAAATCGGATTTCACTTAGACTTTAAATAATTTTGGAATTGAATGCCGCACTTACTTCAGATAAAACCAGACTTAAAACGGATTTAAAATTTATGCCGGACAACTGCCGGATGTAAACGGACTAGAATCGGATTTCACTTAGACTATAAATAATTTCGCAATTGACTTCCGGACTAATTCCACATAAAACCCGACTTAAAACGGATTTAAAATTTATGCTGGACAACTGCTAGATGTGAACGGACTAAAATCGGATTTCACTTAGACTATAAATAATTTTGGAATTGAATGCCGCACTTATTTCAGATATAACCAGACTTAAAACGGATTAAAAATTTATGCTGGACAACTGCCGGATGTAAACGGACTAAAATCGGATTTCACTTAGACTATAAATAATTTTGGAATGGAATGCCGCACTTATTTCAGATAAAACCAGACTTAAAACGGATTTAAAATTTATGCCGGACAACTGCCGGATGTAGACGGACTGGAATCGGATTTGACTAATTTATAAATAATTTCGGAATTGAATGCCGCACTAATTTCAGATAAAACCAGGCTTAAAACGGATTGAAATTTTATGCCGGATAACTGCCGGATGTGAACGGACTAGAATCGAATTTCACTTAGACTATAAATAATTTCGGAATTTACTGCCTGACTAATTCCAGATATAACCAGACTTAAAACGGATTGAAATTTTATGCCGGATAACTGCCGGATGTGAACGGACTAGAATCGAATTTCACTTAGACTATAAATAATTTCAGAATTTACTGCCTGACTAATTCCAGATATAACCAGACTTAAAACGGATTTAAAATTTATGCCGGACAACTGCCGGATATGAACGGACTGGAATCGGATTTCACTTAGACTATAAATAATTTTGGAATTGAATGCCGCACTTATTTCAGATAAAACCAGACTTAAAACGGATTTAAAATTTATGCTGCACAACTGCCGGATGTAAACGGACAAGAATCGGATTTCACTTAGACTATAAAAAATTTCGGAATTGACTTCCGGACTCATTCTGGATATAACCAGACTTAAAACGGATTTAAAATTTATGCCGGACAAACTGCCGGATATGAACGGACTGGAATCGGATTTCACTTAGACTATAAATAATTTCGGAATTGAATGCCGCACTTATTTCAGATAAAAGCAGACTTAAAACGGATTTAAAATTTATGCTGGACAACTGCCGGATATGAGCGGACTGGAATCGGATTTCACTTAGACTATAAATAATTTCGGAATTGAATGCCGCACTAATTTCAGATAAAATCAGACTTAAAACGGATTTCAAATTTATGCCGGAGAACTGCCGGATATGAACGGACTGGAATTGGATTACACGTAGACTCTAAATAATTTTGGAATTGACTTCCCGACTAATTCCAGATATAACCAGACTTAAAACGGATTAAAAATTTATGCTTGACAACTGCCGGATGTAAACGGACTAAAATCGGATTTCACTTAGACTATAAATAATTTTGGAATTGAATGCCGCACTTATTTCAGATAAAACCAGACTTAAAACGGATTTAAAATTTATGCCGGACAACTGCCGGATGTAAACGGACTAGAATCGGATTTCACTTAGACTATAAATAATTTTGGAATTGAATGCCGCACTTATTTCAGATAAAACCAGACTTAAAACGGATTTAAAATTTATGCTGCACAACTGCCGGATGTAAACGGACAAGAATCGGATTTCACTTAGACTATAAAAAATTTCGGAATTGACTTCCGGACTCATTCTGGATATAACCAGACTTAAAACGGATTTAAAATTTATGCCGGACAAACTGCCGGATATGAACGGACTGGAATCGGATTTCACTTAGACTATAAATAATTTCGGAATTGAATGCCGCACTTATTTCAGATAAAAGCAGACTTAAAACGGATTTAAAATTTATGCTGGACAACTGCCGGATATGAGCGGACTGGAATCGGATTTCACTTAGACTATAAATAATTTCGGAATTGAATGCCGCACTAATTTCAGATAAAATCAGACTTAAAACGGATTTCAAATTTATGTCGGAGAACTGCCGGATATGAACGGACTGGAATTGGATTACACGTAGACTCTAAATAATTTTGGAATTGACTTCCCGACTAATTCCAGATATAACCAGACTTAAAACGGATTAAAAATTTATGCTTGACAACTGCCGGATGTAAACGGACTAAAATCGGATTTCACTTAGACTATAAATAATTTTGGAATTGAATGCCGCACTTATTTCAGATAAAAGCAGACTTAAAACGGATTTTAAATTTATGCCGGACAACTGCCGGATGTAAACGGACTAGAATCGGATTTCACTTAGACTATAAATAATTTCGGAATTGAATGCCGCACTAATTCCACATAAAACCAGACTTAAAACGTATTTAAAATTTATGCCGGAAAACTGCCAGATGTGAACGGACTAAAATCGGATTTCACTTAGACTATAAATAATTTTGGAATTGAATGCCGCACTTATTTCAGATAAAACCAGACTTAAAACTGATTTAAAATTTATGCTGGACAACTGCCGGATGTAAACGGACTAGAATCGGATTTCCCTTAGACTATAAATAATTTCGGAATTGACTTCCGGACTAATTCCACATAAAACCCGACTTAAAACGGATTTAAAATTTATGCTGGACAACTGCTAGATGTGAACGGACTAAAATCGGATTTCACTTAGACTATAAATAATTTTGGAATTGAATGCCGCACTTATTTCAGATATAACCAGACTTAAAACCGAATCAAAATTTATGCTGGACAACTGCCGCATGTAAACGGACTAAAATCGGATTTCACTTAGACTATAAATAATTTTGGAATTGAATGCCGCACTTATTTCAGATAAAACCAGACTTAAAACGGATTTAAAACTTATGCCGGACAACTGCCGGATGTAGACGGACTGGAATCGGATTTGACTTATCTATAAATAAATTCGGAATTGAATGCCGCACTTATTTCAGATAAAACCAGACTTAAAACGGATTGAAATTTTATGCCGGAAAACTGCCGGATGTGAACGGACTAGAATCGAATTTCACTTAGACTATAAATAATTTCGGAATTTACTGCCTGACCAATTCCAGATATAAACAGACTTAAAACGGATTTAAAATTTATGCCGGACAAGTGCCGGATATGAACGGACTGGAATCGGATTTCACTTAGAATATAAATAATTTTGGAATTGAATGCCGCACTTATTTCAGATAAAACCAGACTTAAAACGGATTTAAAATTTATGCTGGACAACTGCCGGATGTAAACGGACTAGAATCGGATTTCACTTAGACTATAAAAAATTTCGGAATTGACTTCCGGACTCATTCTAGATATAACCAGACTTAAAACGGATTTAAAATTTATGCCGGACAAACTGCCGGATATGAACGGACTGGAATCGGATTTCACTTAGACTATAAATAATTTCGGAATTGAATGCCGCACTTATTTCAGATAAAAGCAGACTTAAAAAGGATTTAAAATTTATGCTGGACAACTGCCGGATATGAGCGGACTAGAATCGGATTTCACTTAGACTATAAATAATTTCGGAATTGAATGCCGCACTAATTTCAGATAAAATCAGACTTAAAACGGATTTTAAATTTATGCCGGAGAACTGCCGGATATGAACGGACTGGAACCAGATTTCACTTAGACTATAAAAAATTTCGGAATTGAATGCCGCACTAATTTCAGATAAAACAAGACTTATAACAAATTGAAAATTTATGCCTGAAAACGGCCGGATGTAAACGGACTAGAATCGGATTTCACTTAGACTATAAATAATTTTGCAATTGACTTCCCGACTAATTCCAGATATAACCAGACTTAAAACGGATTAAAAATTTATGCTGGACAACTGCCGGATGTAAACGGACTAAAAGCGGATTTCACTTAGAATATAAATAATTTTGGAACTGACTGCCTGACTAATTTCAGATATAACCAGACTTAAAACGGATTTTAAATTAATGCCGGAAAACTGCCGGGTGTGAACTGACTAAAATCGGATTTCACTTAGACTATCAATAATTTCGAAATTGACTGCCTGACTAATTTCAGATATAACCAGACTTAAAACGGATTTTAAATTTATGCCGGACAAACTGCCAGATATGAACGGACTGGAATCGGATTTCACTTAGACTATAAATAATTTCGGAATTGAATGCCGCACTTATTTCAGATAAAAGCAGACTTAAAACGGATTTAAAATTTATGCTGGACAACTGCCGGATGTAAACGGACTAGAATCGGATTTCACTTAGACTATAAATAATTTCGGAATTGACTTCCGGACTAATTCCACATAAAACCCGACTTAAAACGGATTTAAAATTTATGCTGGACAACTGCCGGATGTAAACGGACTAAAATCGGATTTCACTTAGACTATAAATAATTTTGGAATTGAATGCCGCACTTATTTCAGATAAAACCAGACTTAAAACGGATTTAAAATTTATGCCGGACAACTGCCGGTTGTAAACGGACTAGAATCGGATTTCACTTAGACTATAAATAATTTCGGAATTGACTTCCGGACTAATTCCACATAAAACCCGACTTAAAACGGATTTAAAATTTATGCTGGACAACTGCCGGATGTAAACGGACTAAAATCGGATTTCACTTAGACTTTAAATAATTTTGGAATTGAATGCCGCACTTATTTCAGATAAAACCAGACTTAAAGCGGATTTAAAATTTATGCCGGACAACTGCCGGATGTAAACGGACTAGAATCGGATTTCACTTAGACTATAAATAATTTCGGAATTGACTTCCGGTCTAATTCCACATAAAACCCGACTTAAAACGGATTTAAAATTTATGCTGGACAACTGCCGGATGTAAACGGACTAAAATCGGATTTCACTTAGACTATAAATAATTTTGGAATTGAATGCCGCACTTATTTCAGATAAAACCAGACTTAAAACGGATTTAAAATTTATGCCGGACAACTGCCGGATGTAGACGGACTGGAATCGGATTTGACTAATTTATAAATAATTTCGGAATTGAATGCCGCACTAATTTCAGATAAAACCAGGCTTAAAACGGATTGGAATTTTATGCCGGAAAACTGCCGGATGTGAACGGACTAGAATCGAATTTCACTTAGACTATAAATAATTTCGGAATTTACTGCCTGACTAATTCCAGATATAACCAGACTTAAAACGGATTTAAAATTTATGCCGGACAACTGCCGGATATGAACGGACTGGAATCGGATTTCACTTAGACTATAAATAATTTTGGAATTGAATGCCGCACTTATTTCAGATAAAACCAGACTTAAAACGGATTTAAAATTTATGCTGCACAACTGCCGGATGTAAACGGACAAGAATCGGATTTCACTTAGACTATAAAAAATTTCGGAATTGACTTCCGGACTCATTCTGGATATAACCAGACTTAAAACGGATTTAAAATTTATGCCGGACAAACTGCCGGATATGAACGGACTGGAATCGGATTTCACTTAGACTATAAATAATTTCGGAATTGAATGCCGCACTTATTTCAGATAAAAGCAGACTTAAAACGGATTTAAAATTTATGCTGGACAACTGCCGGATATGAGCGGACTGGAATCGGATTTCACTTAGACTATAAATAATTTCGGAATTGAATGCCGCACTAATTTCAGATAAAATCAGACTTAAAACGGATTTCAAATTTATGCCGGACAACTGCCGGATGTAAACGGACTGGAATCGGATTTGACTTATCTATAAATAATTTCGGAATTGAATGCCTCACTAATTTCAGATAAAACCAGACTTAAAACGGATTAAAATTTTATGCCGGAAAACTGCCGGATGTGAACGGACTGGAATCGGATTTCACTTAGACTATAAATTATTTCGGACTTGACTTCCGGACTAATTCCAGATATAACCAGACTTAAAACGGATTTAAAATTTATGCCGGAAAACTGCCGGATGTGAACGGACTAAAATGGGATTGTACTTAGACTAGAAATAATTTCGGAATTGACTGCCTGACTAATTTCAGATATAACCAGACTTAAAACGGATTTTAAATTTATGCCGGACAACTGCCGCATATGGACAGACTGGAATCGGATTTCACTTAGACTACAAATAATATTGGAATTGAATGCCGCACTAATTCCAGATAAAACCAGACTTAAAACGGATTTAAAATTTATGCTGGACAACTGCCGGATGTAAACGGACAAGAATCGGATTTCACTTAGACTATAAATAATTTTGAAATTGAATGCCGCACTTATTTCAGATAAAACCAGACTTAAAACGGATTTAAAATTTATGCCGGACAACTGCCGGATGTAAACGGACTAGAATCGAATTTCACTTAGACTATAAATAATTTCGGAATTGACTTCCGGACTAATTCCACATAAAACCCGACTTAAAACGGATTTAAAATTTATGCCGGACAACTGCTAGATGTAAAGAGACTAGAATCGAATTTCACTTGGACTCTAAATAATTTCGGAATTGACTTCCCGACTAATTCCAGATATAACCAGACTTAAAACGGATTAAAAATTTATGCCGGACAACTGCCGGATGTAAACGGACTGGAATCGGATTTGACTTATCTATAAATAATTTCGGAATTGAATGCCTCACTAATTTCAGATAAAACCAGACTTAAAACGGATTAAAATTTTATGCCGGAAAACTGCCGGATATGAACGGACTGGAATCGGATTTCACTTAGACTATAAATTATTTCGGACTTGACTTCCGGACTAATTCCAGATATAACCAGACTTAAAACGGATTTAAAATTTATGCCGGAAAACTGCCGGATGTGAACGGACTAAAATGGGATTGTACTTAGACTAGAAATAATTTCGGAATTGACTGCCTGACTAATTTCAGATATAACCAGACTTAAAACGGATTTTAAATTTATGCCGGACAACTGCCGCATATGGACAGACTGGAATCGGATTTCACTTAGACTACAAATAATATTGGAATTGAATGCCGCACTAATTCCAGATAAAACCAGACTTAAAACGGATTTAAAATTTATGCTGGACAACTGCCGGATGTAAACGGACAAGAATCGGATTTCACTTAGACAATAAATAATTTCGGAATTGACTTCCGGACTAATTCCACATAAAACCAGACTTAAAACGGATTTAAAATTTATGCCGGACAACTGCCAGATGTGAACGGACTAGAATCGGATTTCACTTAGACTATAAATTATTTCGGACTTGACTTCCGGACTAATTCCAGATATAACCAGACTTAAAACAGATTTAAAATTTATGCCGGAAAACTGCCGGATGTGAACGGACTAAAATGGGATTGTACTTAGACTAGAAATAATTTCGGAATTGACTTCCGGACTAATTTCAGATATAACCAGACTTAAAACGGATTTTAAATTTATGCCGGACAACTGCCGCATATGGACAGACTGGAATCGGATTTTACTTAGACTACAAATAATATTGGAATTGAATGCCGCACTAATTCCAGATAAAACCAGACTTAAAACGGATTAAAAATTTATGCTGGACGACTGCCAGATGTGAACGGACTAGAATCGGATTTCACTTAGACTTTAAATAATTTCGTACTTGACTTCCGGACTCATTCTAGATATAACCAGACTTAAAACGGATTTAAAATTTATGCCGGACAAACTGCCGGATATGAACGGACTGGAATTGGATTTCACTTAGACTATAAATAATTTCGGAATTGAATGCCGCACTTATTTCAGATAAAAGCAGACATAAAACGGATTTTAAAATTATGCCGGACAACTGCCGGATGTAAACGGACTAGAATCGGATTTCACTTAGACTATAAATAATTTCGGAATTGACTTCCGGACTAATTCCACATAAAACCAGACTTAAAACGTATTTAAAATTTATGCCGGAAAACTGCCAGATGTGAACGGACTAAAATCGGATTTCACTTAGACTATAAATAATTTTGGAATTGAATGCCGCACTTATTTCAGATAAAACCAGACTTAAAACTGATTTAAAATTTATGCCGGACAACTGCCGGATGTAAACGGACTAGAATCGGATTTCCCTTAGACTATAAATAATTTCGGAATTGACTTCCGGACTAATTCCACATAAAACCCGACTTAAAACGGATTTAAAATTTATGCTGGACAACTGCTAGATGTAAACGGACTAAAATCGGATTTCACTTAGACTATAAATAATTTTGGAATTGAATGCCGCACTTATTTCAGATATAACCAGACTTAAAACCGATTAAAAATTTATGCTGGACAACTGCCGGATGTAAACAGACTAAAATCGGATTTCACTTAGACTATAAATAATTTTGGAATTGAATGCCGCACTTATTTCAGATAAAACCAGACTTAAAACGGATTTAAAACTTATGCCGGACAACTGCCCGATGTAGACGGACTGGAATCGGATTTGACTTATCTATAAATAAATTCGGAATTAAATGCCGCACTTATTTCAGATAAAACCAGACTTAAAACGGATTGAAATTTTATGCCGGAAAACTGCCGGATGTGAACGGACTAGAATCGAATTTCACTTAGACTATAAATAATTTCGGAATTTACTGCCTGACCAATTCCAGATATAACCAGACTTAAAACGGATTTAAAATTTATGCCGGACAACTGCCGGATATGAACGGACTGGAATCGGATTTCACTTAGAATATAAATAATTTTGGAATTGAATGCCGCACTTATTTCAGATAAAACCAGACTTAAATCGGATTTAAAATTTATGCTGGACAACTGCCGGATGTAAACGGACTAGAATCGGATTTCACTTAGACTATAAATAATTTCGGAATTGACTTCCGGACTAATTCCACATAAAAGCAGACTTAAAACGGATTTAAAATTTATGCCGGACAACTGCCAGATGTGAACGGACTAGAATCGGATTTCACTTAGACTATAAATTATTTCGGACTTGACTTCCGGACTAATTCCAGATATAACCAGACTTAAAACGGATTTAAAATTTATGCCGGAAAACTGCCGGATGTGAACGGACTAAAATGGGATTGTACTTAGACTAGAAATAATTTCGGAATTGACTGCCTGACTAATTTCAGATATAACCAGACTTAAAACGGATTTTAAATTTATGCCGGACGACTGCCAGATGTGAACGGACTAGAATCGGATTTCACTTAGACTAGAAATAATTTCGGAATTGAATGCCGCACTTATTTCAGATAAAAGCAGACTTAAAACGGATTTTAAATTTATGCCGGACAACTGCCGGATGTAAACGGACTAGAATCGGATTTCACTTAGACTATAAATAATTTCGGAATTGACTTCCGGACTAATTCCACATAAAACCAGACTTAAAACGTATTTAAAATTTATGCCGGACAACTGCCAGATGTGAACGGACTAAAATCGGATTTCACTTAGACTTTAAATAATTTTGGAATTGAATGCCGCACTTACTTCAGATAAAACCAGACTTAAAACGGATTTAAAATTTATGCCGGACAACTGCCGGATGTAAACGGACTAGAATCGGATTTCACTTAGACTATAAATAATTTCGGAATTGACTTCCGGACTAATTCCACATAAAACCCGACTTAAAACGGATTTAAAATTTATGCTGGACAACTGCTAGATGTGAACGGACTAAAATCGGATTTCACTTAGACTATAAATAATTTTGGAATTGAATGCCGCACTTATTTCAGATATAACCAGACTTAAAACGGATTAAAAATTTATGCTGGACAACTGCCGGATGTAAACGGACTAAAATCGGATTTCACTTAGACTATAAATAATTTTGGAATTGAATGCCGCACTTATTTCAGATAAAACCATACTTAAAACGGATTTAAAATTTATGCCGGACAACTGCCGGATGTAGACGGACTGGAATCGGATTTGACTAATTTATAAATAATTTCGGAATTGAATGCCGCACTAATTTCAGATAAAACCAGGCTTAAAACGGATTAAAATTTTATGCCGGATAACTGCCGGATGTGAACGGACTAGAATCGAATTTCACTTAGACTATAAATAATTTCGGAATTTACTGCCTGACTAATTCCAGATATAACCAGACTTAAAACGGATTTAAAATTTATGCCGGACAACTGCCGGATATGAACGGACTGGAATCGGATTTCACTTAGACTATAAATAATTTTGGAATTGAATGCCGCACTTATTTCAGATAAAACCAGACTTAAAACGGATTTAAAATTTATGCTGCACAACTGCCGGATGTAAACGGACAAGAAACGGATTTCACTTAGACTATAAAAAATTTCGGAATTGACTTCCGGACTCATTCTGGATATAACCAGACTTAAAACGGATTTAAAATTTATGCCGGACAAACTGCCGGATATGAACGGACTGGAATCGGATTTCACTTAGACTATAAATAATTTCGGAATTGAATGCCGCCCTTATTTCAGATAAAAGCAGACTTAAAACGGATTTAAAATTTATGCTGGACAACTGCCGGATATGAGCGGACTGGAATCGGATTTCACTTAGACTATAAATAATTTCGGAATTGAATGCCGCACTAATTTCAGATAAAATCAGACTTAAAACGGATTTCAAATTTATGCCGGAGAACTGCCGGATATGAACGGACTGGAATTGGATTACACGTAGACTCTAAATAATTTTGGAATTGACTTCCCGACTAATTCCAGATATAACCAGACTTAAAACGGATTAAAAATTTATGCTGGACAACTGCCGGATGTAAACGGACTAAAATCGGATTTCACTTAGACTATAAATAATTTTGGAATTGAATGCCGCACTTATTTCAGATAAAACCAGACTTAAAACGGATTTAAAATTTATGCCGGACAACTGCCGGATGTAAACGGACTAGAATCGGATTTCACTTAGACTATAAATTATTTCGGACTTGGCTTCCGGACTAATTCCAGATATAACCAGACTTAAAACGGATTTAAAATTTATGCCGGAAAACTGCCGGATGTGAACGGACTAAAATGGGATTGTACTTAGACTAGAAATAATTTCGGAATTGACTGCCTGACTAATTTCAGATATAACCAGACTTAAAACGGATTTTAAATTTATGCCGGACAACTGCCGCATATGGACAGACTGGAATCGGATTTCACTTAGACTACAAATAATTTCGGAATTGACTTCCGGACTAATTCCACATAAAACCAGACTTAAAACGGATTTAAAATTTATGCCGGACAAACTGCCGGATATGAACGGACTGGAATTGGATTTCACTTAGACTATAAATAATTTCGGAATTGAATGCCGCACTTATTTCAGATAAAAGCAGACTTAAAACGGATTTTAAATTTATGCCGGACAACTGCCGGATGTAAACGGACTAGAATCGGATTTCACTTAGACTATAAATAATTTCGGAATTGAATGCCGCACTAATTTCACATAAAACCAGACTTAAAACGTATTTAAAATTTATGCCGGAAAACTGCCAGATGTGAACGGACTAAAATCGGATTTCACTTAGACTATAAATAATTTTGGAATTGAATGCCGCACTTATTTCAGATAAAACCAGACTTAAAACTGATTTAAAATTTATGCTGGACAACTGCCGGATGTAAACGGACTAGAATCGGATTTCCCTTAGACTATAAATAATTTCGGAATTGACTTCCGGACTAATTCCACATAAAACCCGACTTAAAACGGATTTAAAATTTATGCTGGACAACTGCTAGATGTGAACGGACTAAAATCGGATTTCACTTAGACTATAAATAATTTTGGAATTGAATGCCGCACTTATTTCAGATATAACCAGACTTAAAACCGAATCAAAATTTATGCTGGACAACTGCCGCATGTAAACGGACTAAAATCGGATTTCACTTAGACTATAAATAATTTTGGAATTGAATGCCGCACTTATTTCAGATAAAACCAGACTTAAAACGGATTTAAAACTTATGCCGGACAACTGCCGGATGTAGACGGACTGGAATCGGATTTGACTTATCTATAAATAAATTCGGAATTGAATGCCGCACTTATTTCAGATAAAACCAGACTTAAAACGGATTGAAATTTTATGCCGGAAAACTGCCGGATGTGAACGGACTAGAATCGAATTTCACTTAGACTATAAATAATTTCGGAATTTACTGCCTGACCAATTCCAGATATAAACAGACTTAAAACGGATTTAAAATTTATGACGGACAAGTGCCGGATATGAACGGACTGGAATCGGATTTCACTTAGAATATAAATAATTTTGGAATTGAATGCCGCACTTATTTCAGATAAAACCAGACTTAAAACGGATTTAAAATTTATGCTGGACAACTGCCGGATGTAAACGGACTAGAATCGGATTTCACTTAGACTATAAAAAATTTCGGAATTGACTTCCGGACTCATTCTAGATATAACCAGACTTAAAACGGATTTAAAATTTATGCCGGACAAACTGCCGGATATGAACGGACTGGAATCGGATTTCACTTAGACTATAAATAATTTCGGAATTGAATGCCGCCCTTATTTCAGATAAAAGCAGACTTAAAACGGATTTAAAATTTATGCTGGACAACTGCCGGATATGAGCGGACTGGAATCGGATTTCACTTAGACTATAAATAATTTCGGAATTGAATGCCGCACTAATTTCAGATAAAATCAGACTTAAAACGGATTTCAAATTTATGCCGGAGAACTGCCGGATATGAACGGACTGGAATTGGATTACACGTAGACTCTAAATAATTTTGGAATTGACTTCCCGACTAATTCCAGATATAACCAGACTTAAAACGGATTAAAAATTTATGCTGGACAACTGCCGGATGTAAACGGACTAAAATCGGATTTCACTTAGACTATAAATAATTTTGGAATTGAATGCCGCACTTATTTCAGATAAAACCAGACTTAAAACGGATTTAAAATTTATGCCGGACAACTGCCGGATGTAAACGGACTAGAATCGGATTTCACTTAGACTATAAATTATTTCGGACTTGGCTTCCGGACTAATTCCAGATATAACCAGACTTAAAACGGATTTAAAATTTATGCCGGAAAACTGCCGGATGTGAACGGACTAAAATGGGATTGTACTTAGACTAGAAATAATTTCGGAATTGACTGCCTGACTAATTTCAGATATAACCAGACTTAAAACGGATTTTAAATTTATGCCGGACAACTGCCGCATATGGACAGACTGGAATCGGATTTCACTTAGACTACAAATAATATTGGAATTGAATGCCGCACTAATTCCAGATAAAACCAGACTTAAAACGGATTTAAAATTTATGCTGGACAACTGCCGGATGTAAACGGACAAGAATCGGATTTCACTTAGACAATAAATAATTTCGGAATTGACTTCCGGACTAATTCCACATAAAACCAGACTTAAAACGGATTTAAAATTTATGCCGGACAAACTGCCGGATATGAACGGACTGGAATTGGATTTCACTTAGACTATAAATAATTTCGGAATTGAATGCCGCACTTATTTCAGATAAAAGCAGACTTAAAACGGATTTTAAATTTATGCCGGACAACTGCCGGATGTAAACGGACTAGAATCGGATTTCACTTAGACTATAAATAATTTCGGAATTGAATGCCGCACTAATTCCACATAAAACCAGACTTAAAACGTATTTAAAATTTATGCCGGAAAACTGCCAGATGTGAACGGACTAAAATCGGATTTCACTTAGACTATAAATAATTTTGGAATTGAATGCCGCACTTATTTCAGATAAAACCAGACTTAAAACTGATTTAAAATTTATGCTGGACAACTGCCGGATGTAAACGGACTAGAATCGGATTTCCCTTAGACTATAAATAATTTCGGAATTGACTTCCGGACTAATTCCACATAAAACCCGACTTAAAACGGATTTAAAATTTATGCTGGACAACTGCTAGATGTGAACGGACTAAAATCGGATTTCACTTAGACTATAAATAATTTTGGAATTGAATGCCGCACTTATTTCAGATATAACCAGACTTAAAACCGAATCAAAATTTATGCTGGACAACTGCCGCATGTAAACGGACTAAAATCGGATTTCACTTAGACTATAAATAATTTTGGAATTGAATGCCGCACTTATTTCAGATAAAACCAGACTTAAAACGGATTTAAAACTTATGCCGGACAACTGCCGGATGTAGACGGACTGGAATCGGATTTGACTTATCTATAAATAAATTCGGAATTGAATGCCGCACTTATTTCAGATAAAACCAGACTTAAAACGGATTGAAATTTTATGCCGGAAAACTGCCGGATGTGAACGGACTAGAATCGAATTTCACTTAGACTATAAATAATTTCGGAATTTACTGCCTGACCAATTCCAGATATAAACAGACTTAAAACGGATTTAAAATTTATGCCGGACAAGTGCCGGATATGAACGGACTGGAATCGGATTTCACTTAGAATATAAATAATTTTGGAATTGAATGCCGCACTTATTTCAGATAAAACCAGACTTAAAACGGATTTAAAATTTATGCTGGACAACTGCTGGATGTAAACGGACTAGAATCGGATTTCACTTAGACTATAAAAAATTTCGGAATTGACTTCCGGACTCATTCTAGATATAACCAGACTTAAAACGGATTTAAAATTTATGCCGGACAAACTGCCGGATATGAACGGACTGGAATCGGATTTCACTTAGACTATAAATAATTTCGGAATTGAATGCCGCACTTATTTCAGATAAAAGCAGACTTAAAAAGGATTTAAAATTTATGCTGGACAACTGCCGGATATGAGCGGACTAGAATCGGATTTCACTTAGACTATAAATAATTTCGGAATTGAATGCCGCACTAATTTCAGATAAAATCAGACTTAAAACGGATTTTAAATTTATGCCGGAGAACTGCCGGATATGAACGGACTGGAACCAGATTTCACTTAGACTATAAAAAATTTCGGAATTGAATGCCGCACTAATTTCAGATAAAACAAGACTTATAACAAATTGAAAATTTATGCCTGAAAACGGCCGGATGTAAACGGACTAGAATCGGATTTCACTTAGACTATAAATAATTTTGCAATTGACTTCCCGACTAATTCCAGATATAACCAGACTTAAAACGGATTAAAAATTTATGCTGGACAACTGCCGGATGTAAACGGACTAAAAGCGAATTTCACTTAGAATATAAATAATTTTGGAACTGACTGCCTGACTAATTTCAGATATAACCAGACTTAAAACGGATTTTAAATTAATGCCGGAAAACTGCCGGGTGTGAACGGACTAAAATCGGATTTCACTTAGACTATCAATAATTTCGAAATTGACTGCCTGAATAATTTCAGATATAACCAGACTTAAAACGGATTTTAAATTTATGCCGGACAAACTGCCAGATATGAACGGACTGGAATCGGATTTCACTTAGACTATAAATAATTTCGGAATTGAATGCCGCACTTATTTCAGATAAAAGCAGACTTAAAACGGATTTAAAATTTATGCTGGACAACTGCCGGATATGAGCGGACTAGAATCGGATTTCACTTAGACTATAGATAATTTCGGAATTGAATGCCGCACTAATTTCAGATAAAATCAGACTTAAAACGGATTTTAAATTTATGCCGGAGAACTGCCGGATATGAACGGACTGGAATTAGATTTCACTTAGACTATAAATAATTTCGGAATTGAATGCCGCACTAATTTCAGATAAAACCAGACTTATAACAAATTGAAAATTTATGCCTGAAAACGGCCGGATGTAAACGGACTAGAATCGGATTTCACTTAGACTATAAATAATTTTGCAATTGACTTCCCCACTAATTCCAGATATAACCAGACTTAAAACGGATTAAAAATTTATGCTGGACAACTGCCGGATGTAAACGGACTAAAAGCGGATTTCACTTAGACTATAAATAATTTTGGAACTGACTGCCTGACTAATTTCAGATATAACCAGACTTAAAACGGATTTTAAATTAATGCCGGAAAACTGCCGGGTGTGAACGGACTAAAATCGGATTTCACTTAGACTATAAATAATTTCGAAATTGACTGCCTGACTAATTTCAGATATAACCAGACTTAAAACGGATTTTAAATTTATGCCGGACAAACTGCCAGATATGAACGGACTGGAATCGGATTTCACTTAGACTATAAATAATTTCGGAATTGAATGCCGCACTTATTTCAGATAAAAGCAGACTTAAAACGGATTTAAAATTTATGCTGGACAACTGCCGGATATGAGCATACTAGAATCGGATTTCACTTAGACTATAGATAATTTTTGAATGGAATGCCGCACTAATTTCAGATAAAATCAGACTTAAAACGGATTTTAAATTTATGCCGAAGAACTGCCGGATATGAACGGACTGGAATCAGATTTCACTTAGACTATAAATAATTTCGGAATTGAATGCCGCACTAATTTCAGATAAAACCAGACTTATAACGGATTGAAAATTTATGCCTGAAAACGGCCAGATGTGAGCGGACTAGAATCGGATTTCACTTAGACTATAAATAATTTCAGAATTGACTTCCGGACTAATTCCACATAAAACCCGACTTAAAACGGATTTAAAATTTATGCTGGACAACTGCCGGATGTAAACGGACTAGAATCGGATTTCACTTAGACTATAAATAATTTCGGAATTGACTTCCGGACTAATTCCACTTAAAACCCGACTTAAAACGGATTTAAAATTTATGCCGGACAAACGGCCGGATGTAAACGTACTAGAATCGGATTTCACTTAGACTATAAATAATTTTGCAATTGACTTCCCGACTAATTCCAGATATAACCAGACTTAAAACGGATTAAAAATTTATGCTGGACAACTGCCGGATGTAAACGGACTAAAATCGGATTTCACTTAGACTATAAATAATTTTGCAATTGACTTCCCGACTAATTCCAGATATAACCAGACTTAAAACGGATTAAAAATTTATGCTGGACAACTGCCGGATGTAAACGGACTAAAATCGTATTTCACTTAGACTATAAATAATTTCGGAATTGACTTCCGGACTAATTCCACTTAAAACCCGACTTAAAACGGATTTAAAATTTATGCCGGACAAACGGCCGGATGTAAACGGACTAGAATCGGATTTCACTTAGACTATAAATAATTTCGGAATTGACTTCCGGACTAATTCCACTTAAAACCCGACTTAAAACGGATTTAAAATTTATGCCGGACAAACGGCCGGATGTAAACGGACTAGAATCGGATTTCACTTAGACTATAAATAATTTTGCAATTGACTTCCCGACTAATTCCAGATATAACCAGACTTAAAACGGATTAAAAATTTATACCGGACAACTGCCGGATGTGAACGGACTGGTATCGGATTTCACTTAGACTATAAATAATTTTGGAATTGAATGCCGCACTAATTTCAGATATAACCAGACTAAACACGGATTTAAAATTTATGCCGTACAACTGCCGGATATGAACGGACTGGAATCAGATTTCACTTAGACTATAAATAATTTCGGAATTGAATGCCGCACTAATTTCAGATAAAACCAGACTTATAACGGATTGAAAATTTATGCCTGAAAACGGCCGGATGTAAACGGACTAGAATCGGATTT
Source organism: Ganaspis brasiliensis (assembly GCA_037103525.1). NCBI lineage: Eukaryota > Metazoa > Arthropoda > Insecta > Hymenoptera > Figitidae > Ganaspis > Ganaspis brasiliensis. Next base: position 1,049,713 of record JAZKLR010000008.1, on the reverse strand, counting down.
CACTTAGACTATAAATAATTTTGGACTTGACTTCCGGACTAATTCCAGATATAACCAGACTTAAAACGGATTTTAAATTTATGCCGGAAAACTGCCGGGTGTGAACGGACTAAAATCGGATTTCACTTAGACTATAAATAATTTCGAAATTGACTGCCTGACTAATTTCAGATATAACCAGACTTAAAACGGATTTTAAATTTATGCCGGACAACTGCCGCATATGGACAGACTGGAATCGGATTTCACTTAGACTACAAATAATATTGGAATTGAATGCCGCACTAATTCCAAATAAAACCAGACTTAAAACGGATTTAAAATTTATGCTGGACGACTGCCAGATGTGAACGGACTAGAATCGGATTTCACTTAGACTATAAATAATTTTGCAATTGACATCCCGACTAATTCCAGATATAACCAGACTTAAAACGGATTAAAAATTTATGCTGGACAACTGCCGGATGTAAACGGACTAAAAGCGGATTTCACTTAGACTATAAATAATTTTGGAACTGACTGCCTGACTAATTTCAGATATAACCAGACTTAAAACGGATTTTAAATTAATGCCGGAAAACTGCCGGGTGTGAACGGACTAAAATCGGATTTCACTTAGACTATAAATAATTTCGAAATTGAATGCCGCACTTATTTCAGATAAAAGCAGACTTAAAACGGATTTAAAATTTATGCTGGACAACTGCCGGATATGAGCGGACTAGAATCGGATTTCACTTAGACTATAGATAATTTCGGAATTGAATGCCGCACTAATTTCAGATAAAATCAGACTTAAAACGGATTTTAAATTTATGCCGAAGAACTGCCGGATATGAACGGACTGGAATCAGATTTCACTTAGACTATAAATAATTTCGGAATTGAATGCCGCACTTATTTCAGATAAAACCAGACTTATAACGGATTGAAAATTTATGCCTGAAAACGGCCGGATGTGAGCGGACTAGAATCGGATTTCACTTAGACTATAAATAATTTCGGAATTGACTTCCGGACTAATTCCACATAAAACCCGACTTAAAACGGATTTAAAATTTATGCTGGACAACTGCCGGATGTAAACGGACTAGAATCGGATTTCACTTAGACTATAAATAATTTCGGAATTGACTTCCGGACTAATTCCACTTAAAACCCGACTTAAAACGGATTTAAAATTTATGCCGGACAAACGGCCGGATGTAAACGGACTAGAATCGGATTTCACTTAGACTATAAATAATTTTGCAATTGACTTCCCGACTAATTCCGGATATAACCAGACTTAAAACGGATTAAAAATTTATGCTGGACAACTGCCGGATGTAAACGGACTAAAATCGGATTTCACTTAGACTATAAATAATTTTAGAACTGAATGCCGCACTTATTTCAGATAAAACCAGACTTAAAACGGATTTAAAATTTATGCCGGACAACTGCCGGATGTGAACGGACTGGTATCAGATTTCACTTAGACTATAAATAATTTTGGAATTGAATGCCGCACTAATTTCAGATATAACCAGACTAAACACGGATTTAAAATTTATGCCGTACAACTGCCGGATATGAACGGACTGGAATCAGATTTCACTTAGACTATAAATAATTTCGGAATTGAATGCCGCACTAATTTCAGATAAAACCAGACTTAAAACGGATTTTAAATTTATGCCGGACAACTGCCGCATATGGACAGACTGGAATCGGATTTGACTTATCTATAAATAATTTCGGAATCGAATGCCGCACTAATTTCAGATAAAACCAGACTTAAAACGGATTGAAATTTTATGCCGGAAAACTGCCGGATGTGAACGGACTAGAATCGGATTTCACTTAGACTATAAATAATTTCGGAATTGACTTCCGGACTAATTCCACATAAAATCCGACTTAAAACGGATTTAAAATTTATGCCGGACAACTGCTAGATGTAAACAGACTAGAATCGAATTTCACTTAGACTATAAATAATTTCGGAATTGACTTCCCGACTAATTCCAGATATAACCAGACTTAAAACGGATTAAAAATTCATGCTGGACAACTGCCGGATGTAAACGGACTAAAATCGGATTTCACTTAGACTATAAATAATTTTGGAATTGAATGCCGCACTTATTTCAGATAAAACCAGACTTAAAACGGATTTAAAATTTATGCCAGACAACTGCCGGATATGAACGGACTGGAATTGGATTTCACTTAGACTATAAATAATTTCGGAATTGAATGCCGCACTTATTTCAGATAAAACCAGACTTAAAACGGATTTTAAATTTATGCCGGACAACTGCCGGATGTAAACGGACTAGAATCGGATTTCACTTAGACTATAAATAATTTTGGAATTGACTTCCGGACTAATTCCACATAAAACCAGACTTAAAACGGATTTAAAATTTATGCCGTACAACTGCCGGATATGAACGGACTGGAATTGTATTACACGTAGACTCTAAATAATTTTGGAATTGACTTCCCGACTAATTCCAGATATAACCAGACTTAAAACGTATTAAAAATTTATGCCGGACAACTGCCAGATGTAAACGGACTAGAATCGGATTTCACTTAGACTATAAATAATTTCGGAATTGACTTCCGGACTAATTCCACATAAAACCCGACTTTAAACGGATTTAAAATTTATGCCGGACAACTGCTAGATGTAAACAGACTAGAATCGAATTTCACTCAGACTATAAATAATTTTGGAATTGAATGCCGCACTTATTTCAGATAAAACCAGACTTAAAACGTATTAAAAATTTATGCCGGACAACTGCCAGATGTAAACGGACTATAATCGGATTTCACTTAGACTATAAATAATTTCGGAATTGACTTCCGGACTAATTCCACATAAAATCCGACTTAAAACGGATTTAAAATTTATGCCGGACAACTGCTAGATGTAAACAGACTAGAATCGAATTTCACTTAGACTATAAATAATTTCGGAATTGACTTCCCGACTAATTCCAGATATAACCAGACTTAAAACGGATTAAAAATTCATGCTGGACAACTGCCGGATATGAACGGACTGGAATTGGATTTCACGTAGACTCTAAATAATTTTGGAATTGACTTCCCGACTAATTCCAGATATAACCAGACTTAAAACGTATTAAAAATTTATGCCGGACAACTGCCAGATATAAACGGACTAGAATCGGATTTCACTTAGACTATAAATAATTTCGGAATTGACTTCCGGACTAATTCCACATAAAACCCGACTTAAAACGGATTTAAAATTTATGCCGGACAACTGCTAGATGTAAACAGACTAGAATCGAATTTCACTTAGACTATAAATAATTTTGGAATTGAATGCCGCACTTATTTCAGATAAAACCAGACTTAAAACGTATTAAAAATTTATTCCGGACAACTGCCAGATGTAAACGGACTAGAATCGGATTTCACTTAGACTATAAATAATTTCGGAATTGACTTCCGGACTAATTCCACATAAAACCAGACTTAAAACGTATTTAAAATTTATGCCTGACAACTGCCAGATGTTAACGGACTGGAATCGGATTTCACTTAGACTATAAATAATTTTGGAATTGAATGCCGCACTAATTATAGATATAACCAGACTAAATACGGATTTAAAATTTATGCCGTACAACTGCCGGATATGAACGGACTGGAATTGGATTACACGTAGACTCTAAATAATTTTGGAATTGACTTCCCGACTAATTCCAGATATAACCAGACTTAAAACGGTTTAAAAATTTATGCTGGACAACTGCCGGATGTAAACGGACTAAAATCGGATTTCACTTAGACAATAAATAATTTTGGAATTGAATGCCGCACTTATTTCAGATAAAACCAGACTTAAAACGGATTTAAAATTTATGCCAGACAACTGCCGGATATGAACGGACTGGAATTGGATTTCACTTAGACTATAAATAATTTCGGAATTGAATGCCGCACTTATTTCAGATAAAACCAGACTTAAAACGGATTTTAAATTTATGCCGGTCAACTGCTGGATGTAAACGGACTAGAATCGGATTTCACTTAGACTATAAATAATTTCGGAATTGACTTCCGGACTAATTCCACATAAAACCAGACTTAAAACGGATTTAAAATTTATGCCGTACAACTGCCGGATATGAACGGACTGGAATCGGATTTCACTTAGACTATAAATAATTTCGGAATTGACTTCCGGACTAATTCCACATAAAACCAGACTTAAAACGTATTTAAAATTTATGCCGGACAACTGCCAGATGTGTACGGACTGGAATCGGATTTCACTTAGACTATAAATAATTTTAGAATTGAATGCCGCACTAATTACAGATATAACCAGACTAAATACGGATTTAAAATTTATGCCGTACAACTGCCGGATATGAACGGACTGGAATTGGATTACACGTAGACTCTAAATAATTTTGGAATTGACTTCCCGACTAATTCCAGATATAACCAGACTTAAAACGGATTTAAAATTTATGCTGGACGACTGCCAGATGTGAACGGACTAGAATCAGATTTCACTTAGACTTTAAATAATTTCGTACTTGACTTCCGGACTCATTCTAGATATAACCAGACTTAAAACGGATTTAAAATTTATGCCGTACAACTGCCGGATATGAACGGACTGGAATTGGATTACACGTAGACTCTAAATAATTCTGGAATTGACTTCCCGACTAATTCCAGATATAACCAGACTTAAAACGGATTAAAAATTTATGCTGAACAACTGCCGGATGTAAACGGACTAAAATCGGATTTCACTTAGACAATAAATAATTTTGGAATTGAATGCCGCACTTATTTCAGATAAAACCAGACTTAAAACGGATTTAAAATTTATGCCAGACAACTGCCGGATATGAACGGACTGGAATTGGATTTCACTTAGACTATAAATAATTTCGGAATTGAATGCCGCACTTATTTCAGATAAAACCAGACTTAAAACGTATTAAAAATTTATGCCGGACAACTGCCAGATGTAAACGGACTAGAATCGGATTTCACTTAGACTATAAATAATTTCGGAATTGACTTCCGGACTAATTCCACATAAAACCAGACTTAAAACGTATTTAAAATTTATGCCGGACAACTGCCAGATGTGAACGGACTGGAATCGGATTTCACTTAGACTATAAATAATTTTGGAATTGAATGCCGCACTAATTATAGATATAACCAGACTAAATACGGATTTAAAATTTATGCCGTACAACTGCCGGATATGAACGGACTGGAATTGGATTACACGTAGACTCTAAATAATTCTGGAATTGACTTCCCGACTAATTCCAGATATAACCAGACTTAAAACGGATTAAAAATTTATGCTGGACAACTGCCGGATGTAAACGGACTAAAATCGGATTTCACTTAGACAATAAATAATTTTGGAATTGAATGCCGCACTTATTTCAGATAAAACCAGACTTAAAACGGATTTAAAATTTTATGCCGGACAACTGCCGGATGTAAACGGACTAGAATCGGATTTCACTTAGACTATAAATAATTTCGGAATTGACTTCCGGACTAATTCCACATAAAATCCGACTTAAAACGGATTTAAAATTTATGCCGGACAACTGCTAGATTTAAACAGACTAGAATCGAATTTCACTTAGACTATAAATAATTTCGGAATTGACTTCCCGACTAATTCCAGATATAACCAGACTTAAAACGGATTAAAAATTCATGCTGGACAACTGCCGGATGTAAACGGACTAAAATCGGATTTCACTTAGACTATAAAAAATTTTGGAATTGAATGCCGCACTTATTTCAGATAAAACCAGACTTAAAACGGATTTAAAATTTATGCCGTACAACTGCCGGATATGAACGGACTGGAATTGGATTACACGTAGACTCTAAATGATTTTGGAATTGACTTCCCGACTAATTCCAGATATAACCAGACTTAAAACGGATTAAAAATTTATGCTGGACAACTGCCGGATGTAAACGGACTAAAATCGGATTTCACTTAGACAATAAATAATTTTGGAATTGAATGCCGCACTTATTTCAGATAAAACCAGACTTAAAACGAATTTAAAATTTATGCCAGACAACTGCCGGATATGAACGGACTGGAATTGGATTTCACTTAGACTATAAATAATTTCGGAATTAAATGCCGCACTTATTTCACATAAAACCAGACTTAAAACGGATTTTAAATTTATGCCGGACAACTGCCGGATGTAAACGGACTAGAATCGGATTTCACTTAGACTATAAATAATTTCGGAATTGACTTCCGGACTAATTTCAGATAAAATCAGACTTAAAACGGATTTTAAATTTATGCCGAAGAACTGCCGGATATGAACGGACTGGAATCAGATTTCACTTAGACTATAAATAATTTCGGAATTGAATGCCGCACTTATTTCAGATAAAACCAGACTTATAACGGATTGAAAATTTATGCCTGAAAACGGCCGGATGTGAGCGGACTAGAATCGGATTTCACTTAGACTATAAATAATTTCGGAATTGACTTCCGGACTAATTCCACATAAAACCCGACTTAAAACGGATTTAAAATTTATGCTGGACAACTGCCGGATGTAAACGGACTAGAATCGGATTTCACTTAGACTATAAATAATTTCGGAATTGACTTCCGGACTAATTCCACTTAAAACCCGACTTAAAACGGATTTAAAATTTATGCCGGACAAACGGCCGGATGTAAACGGACTAAAATCGGATTTCACTTAGACTATAAATAATTTTAGAACTGAATGCCGCACTTATTTCAGATAAAACCAGACTTAAAACGGATTTAAAATTTATGCCGGACAACTGCCGGATGTGAACGGACTGGTATCAGATTTCACTTAGACTATAAATAATTTTGGAATTGAATGCCGCACTAATTTCAGATATAACCAGACTAAACACGGATTTAAAATTTATGCCGTACAACTGCCGGATATGAACGGACTGGAATCAGATTTCACTTAGACTATAAATAATTTCGGAATTGAATGCCGCACTAATTTCAGATAAAACCAGACTTAAAACGGATTTTAAATTTATGCCGGACAACTGCCGCATATGGACAGACTGGAATCGGATTTGACTTATCTATAAATAATTTCGGAATCGAATGCCGCACTAATTTCAGATAAAACCAGACTTAAAACGGATTGAAATTTTATGCCGGAAAACTGCCGGATGTGAACGGACTAGAATCGGATTTCACTTAGACTATAAATAATTTCGGAATTGACTTCCGGACTAATTCCACATAAAATCCGACTTAAAACGGATTTAAAATTTATGCCGGACAACTGCTAGATGTAAACAGACTAGAATCGAATTTCACTTAGACTATAAATAATTTCGGAATTGACTTCCCGACTAATTCCAGATATAACCAGACTTAAAACGGATTAAAAATTCATGCTGGACAACTGCCGGATGTAAACGGACTAAAATCGGATTTCACTTAGACTATAAATAATTTTGGAATTGAATGCCGCACTTATTTCAGATAAAACCAGACTTAAAACGGATTTAAAATTTATGCCAGACAACTGCCGGATATGAACGGACTGGAATTGGATTTCACTTAGACTATAAATAATTTCGGAATTGAATGCCGCACTTATTTCAGATAAAACCAGACTTAAAACGGATTTTAAATTTATGCCGGACAACTGCCGGATGTAAACGGACTAGAATCGGATTTCACTTAGACTATAAATAATTTTGGAATTGACTTCCGGACTAATTCCACATAAAACCAGACTTAAAACGGATTTAAAATTTATGCCGTACAACTGCCGGATATGAACGGACTGGAATTGTATTACACGTAGACTCTAAATAATTTTGGAATTGACTTCCCGACTAATTCCAGATATAACCAGACTTAAAACGTATTAAAAATTTATGCCGGACAACTGCCAGATGTAAACGGACTAGAATCGGATTTCACTTAGACTATAAATAATTTCGGAATTGACTTCCGGACTAATTCCACATAAAACCCGACTTTAAACGGATTTAAAATTTATGCCGGACAACTGCTAGATGTAAACAGACTAGAATCGAATTTCACTCAGACTATAAATAATTTTGGAATTGAATGCCGCACTTATTTCAGATAAAACCAGACTTAAAACGTATTAAAAATTTATGCCGGACAACTGCCAGATGTAAACGGACTATAATCGGATTTCACTTAGACTATAAATAATTTCGGAATTGACTTCCGGACTAATTCCACATAAAATCCGACTTAAAACGGATTTAAAATTTATGCCGGACAACTGCTAGATGTAAACAGACTAGAATCGAATTTCACTTAGACTATAAATAATTTCGGAATTGACTTCCCGACTAATTCCAGATATAACCAGACTTAAAACGGATTAAAAATTCATGCTGGACAACTGCCGGATATGAACGGACTGGAATTGGATTTCACGTAGACTCTAAATAATTTTGGAATTGACTTCCCGACTAATTCCAGATATAACCAGACTTAAAACGTATTAAAAATTTATGCCGGACAACTGCCAGATATAAACGGACTAGAATCGGATTTCACTTAGACTATAAATAATTTCGGAATTGACTTCCGGACTAATTTCACATAAAACCCGACTTAAAACGGATTTAAAATTTATGCCGGACAACTGCTAGATGTAAACAGACTAGAATCGAATTTCACTTAGACTATAAATAATTTTGGAATTGAATGCCGCACTTATTTCAGATAAAACCAGACTTAAAACGTATTAAAAATTTATTCCGGACAACTGCCAGATGTAAACGGACTAGAATCGGATTTCACTTAGACTATAAATAATTTCGGAATTGACTTCCGGACTAATTCCACATAAAACCAGACTTAAAACGTATTTAAAATTTATGCCTGACAACTGCCAGATGTTAACGGACTGGAATCGGATTTCACTTAGACTATAAATAATTTTGGAATTGAATGCCGCACTAATTATAGATATAACCAGACTAAATACGGATTTAAAATTTATGCCGTACAACTGCCGGATATGAACGGACTGGAATTGGATTACACGTAGACTCTAAATAATTTTGGAATTGACTTCCCGACTAATTCCAGATATAACCAGACTTAAAACGGTTTAAAAATTTATGCTGGACAACTGCCGGATGTAAACGGACTAAAATCGGATTTCACTTAGACAATAAATAATTTTGGAATTGAATGCCGCACTTATTTCAGATAAAACCAGACTTAAAACGGATTTAAAATTTATGCCAGACAACTGCCGGATATGAACGGACTGGAATTGGATTTCACTTAGACTATAAATAATTTCGGAATTGAATGCCGCACTTATTTCAGATAAAACCAGACTTAAAACGGATTTTAAATTTATGCCGGTCAACTGCTGGATGTAAACGGACTAGAATCGGATTTCACTTAGACTATAAATAATTTCGGAATTGACTTCCGGACTAATTCCACATAAAACCAGACTTAAAACGGATTTAAAATTTATGCCGTACAACTGCCGGATATGAACGGACTGGAATCGGATTTCACTTAGACTATAAATAATTTCGGAATTGACTTCCGGACTAATTCCACATAAAACCAGACTTAAAACGTATTTAAAATTTATGCCGGACAACTGCCAGATGTGTACGGACTGGAATCGGATTTCACTTAGACTATAAATAATTTTAGAATTGAATGCCGCACTAATTACAGATATAACCAGACTAAATACGGATTTAAAATTTATGCCGTACAACTGCCGGATATGAACGGACTGGAATTGGATTACACGTAGACTCTAAATAATTTTGGAATTGACTTCCCGACTAATTCCAGATATAACCAGACTTAAAACGGATTTAAAATTTATGCTGGACGACTGCCAGATGTGAACGGACTAGAATCAGATTTCACTTAGACTTTAAATAATTTCGTACTTGACTTCCGGACTCATTCTAGATATAACCAGACTTAAAACGGATTTAAAATTTATGCCGTACAACTGCCGGATATGAACGGACTGGAATTGGATTACACGTAGACTCTAAATAATTCTGGAATTGACTTCCCGACTAATTCCAGATATAACCAGACTTAAAACGGATTAAAAATTTATGCTGAACAACTGCCGGATGTAAACGGACTAAAATCGGATTTCACTTAGACAATAAATAATTTTGGAATTGAATGCCGCACTTATTTCAGATAAAACCAGACTTAAAACGGATTTAAAATTTATGCCAGACAACTGCCGGATATGAACGGACTGGAATTGGATTTCACTTAGACTATAAATAATTTCGGAATTGAATGCCGCACTTATTTCAGATAAAACCAGACTTAAAACGTATTAAAAATTTATGCCGGACAACTGCCAGATGTAAACGGACTAGAATCGGATTTCACTTAGACTATAAATAATTTCGGAATTGACTTCCGGACTAATTCCACATAAAACCAGACTTAAAACGTATTTAAAATTTATGCCGGACAACTGCCAGATGTGAACGGACTGGAATCGGATTTCACTTAGACTATAAATAATTTTGGAATTGAATGCCGCACTAATTATAGATATAACCAGACTAAATACGGATTTAAAATTTATGCCGTACAACTGCCGGATATGAACGGACTGGAATTGGATTACACGTAGACTCTAAATAATTCTGGAATTGACTTCCCGACTAATTCCAGATATAACCAGACTTAAAACGGATTAAAAATTTATGCTGGACAACTGCCGGATGTAAACGGACTAAAATCGGATTTCACTTAGACAATAAATAATTTTGGAATTGAATGCCGCACTTATTTCAGATAAAACCAGACTTAAAACGGATTTAAAATTTTATGCCGGACAACTGCCGGATGTAAACGGACTAGAATCGGATTTCACTTAGACTATAAATAATTTCGGAATTGACTTCCGGACTAATTCCACATAAAATCCGACTTAAAACGGATTTAAAATTTATGCCGGACAACTGCTAGATTTAAACAGACTAGAATCGAATTTCACTTAGACTATAAATAATTTCGGAATTGACTTCCCGACTAATTCCAGATATAACCAGACTTAAAACGGATTAAAAATTCATGCTGGACAACTGCCGGATGTAAACGGACTAAAATCGGATTTCACTTAGACTATAAAAAATTTTGGAATTGAATGCCGCACTTATTTCAGATAAAACCAGACTTAAAACGGATTTAAAATTTATGCCGTACAACTGCCGGATATGAACGGACTGGAATTGGATTACACGTAGACTCTAAATGATTTTGGAATTGACTTCCCGACTAATTCCAGATATAACCAGACTTAAAACGGATTAAAAATTTATGCTGGACAACTGCCGGATGTAAACGGACTAAAATCGGATTTCACTTAGACAATAAATAATTTTGGAATTGAATGCCGCACTTATTTCAGATAAAACCAGACTTAAAACGAATTTAAAATTTATGCCAGACAACTGCCGGATATGAACGGACTGGAATTGGATTTCACTTAGACTATAAATAATTTCGGAATTGAATGCCGCACTTATTTCACATAAAACCAGACTTAAAACGGATTTTAAATTTATGCCGGACAACTGCCGGATGTAAACGGACTAGAATCGGATTTCACTTAGACTATAAATAATTTCGGAATTGACTTCCGGACTAATTCCACATAAAACCAGACTTAAAACGGATTTAAAATTTATGCCGTACAACTGCCGGATATGAACGGACTGGAATTGTATTACACGTAGACTCTAAATAATTTTGGAATTGACTTCCCGACTAATTCCAGATATAACCAGACTTAAAACGTATTAAAAATTTATGCCGGACAACTGCCAGATGTAAACGGACTAGAATCGGATTTCACTTAGACTATAAATAATTTCGGAATTGACTTCCGGACTAATTCCACATAAAACCCGACTTAAAACGGATTTAAAATTTATGCCGGACAACTGCTAGATGTAAACAGACTAGAATCGAATTTCACTTAGACTATAAATAATTTTGGAATTGAATGCCGCACTTATTTCAGATAAAACCAGACTTAAAACGTATTAAAAATTTATGCCGGACAACTGCCAGATGTAAACGGACTAGAATCGGATTTCACTTAGACTATAAATAATTTCGGAATTGACTTCCGGACTAATTCCACATAAAACCAGACTTAAAACGTATTTAAAATTTATGCCGGACAACTGTCAGATGTGAACGGACTGGAATCGGATTTCACTTAGACTATAAATAATTTTGGAATTGAATGCCGCACTAATTATAGATATAACCAGACTAAATACGGATTTAAAATTTATGCCGTACAACTGCCGGATATGAACGGACTGGAATTGGATTACACGTAGACTCTAAATAATTTTGGAATTGACTTCCCGACTAATTCCAGATATAACCAGACTTAAAACAGTTTAAAAATTTATGCTGGACAACTGCCGGATGTAAACGGACTAAAATCGGATTTCACTTAGACAATAAATAATTTTGGAATTGAATGCCGCACTTATTTCAGATAAAACCAGACTTAAAACGGATTTAAAATTTATGCCAGACAACTGCCGGATATGAACGGACTGGAATTGGATTTCACTTAGACTATAAATAATTTCGGAATTGAATGCCGCACTTATTTCAGATAAAACCAGACTTAAAACGGATTTTAAATTTATGCCGGACAACTGCTGGATGTAAACGGACTAGAATCGGATTTCACTTAGACTATAAATAATTTCGGAATTGACTTCCGGACTAATTCCACATAAAACCAGACTTAAAACGGATTTAAAATTTATGCCGTACAACTGCCGGATATGAACGGACTGGAATTGTATTACACGTAGACTCTAAATAATTTTGGAATTGACTTCCCGACTAATTCCACATAAAACTCGACTTAAAACGGATTTAAAATTTATGCCGGACAACTGCTAGATGTAAACAGACTAGAATCGAATTTCACTTAGACTATAAATAATTTTGGAATTGAATGCCGCACTTATTTCAGATAAAACCAGACTTAAAACGTATTAAAAATTTATGCCGGACAACTGCCAGATGTAAACGGACTAAAATCGGATTTCACTTAGACTATAAATAATTTTGGAATTGACTTCCGGACTAATTCCACATAAAACCCGACTTAAAACGGATTTAAAATTTATGCCGGACAACTGCTAGATGTAAACAGACTAGAATCGGATTTCACTTAGACTATAAATAATTTCGGAATTGACTTCCGGACTAATTCCACATAAAACCCGACTTAAAACGGATTTAAAATTTATGCCGGACAACTGCTAGATGTAAACAGACTAGAATCGAATTTCACTCAGATTCTAAATAATTTCGGAATTGACTTCCCGACTAATTCCAGATATAACCAGACTTAAAACGGATTAAAAATTTATGCTGGACAACTGCCGGATGTAAACGGACTAAAATCGGATTTCACTTAGACTATAAATAATTTTGGGATTGAATGCCGCACTTATTTCAGATAAAACCAGACTAAAAACGGATTTAAAATTTATGCTGGACAACTGCCGGATGTAAACGGACAAGAATCGGATTTTACTTAGACTATAAATAATTTCGGAATTGACTTCCGGACTAATTTCACATAAAACCAGACTCAAAACGGATTTAAAATTTATGCCGGACAACTGCCAGATGTAAACGGACTAGAATCGGATTTCACTTAGACTATAAATTATTTCGGACTTGACTTCCGGACTAATTCCAGATATAACCAGACTTAAAACACATTTAAAATTTATGCCGGAAATCTGCCGGATGTGAACGGACTAAAATGGGATTTTACTTAGACTAGAAATAATTTCGGAATTGACTGCCTGACTAATTTCAGATATAACCAGACTTAAAACGGATTTTCAATTTATGCCGGACAACTGCCGCATATGGACAGACTGGAATCGGATTTCACTTAGACTACAAATAATATTGGAATTGAATGCCGCACTAATTCCAGATAAAACCAGACTTAAAACGGATTTAAAATTTATGCTGGACGACTGCCAGATGTGAACGGACTAGAATCGGATTTCACTTAGACTTTAAATAATTTCGTACTTGACTTCCGGACTCATTCTAGATATAACCAGACTTAAAACGGATTTAAAATTTATGCCGGACAAACTGCCGGATATGAACGGACTGGAATTGGATTTCACTTAGACTTTAAATAATTTCGGAATTGAATGCCGCACTTATTTCAGATAAAAGCAGACTTAAAACGGATTTAAAATTTATGCCGGACAACTGCCGGATGTAGACGGACTGGAATCGGATTTGACTTATCTATAAATAATTTCGGAATTGAATGCCGCACTAATTTCAGATAAAACCAGACCTAAAACGGATTGAAATTTTATGCCGGAAAACTGCCGGATGTGAACGGACTAGAATCGAATTTCACTTAGACTATAAATAATTTTGGAATTTACTGCCTGACTAATTCCAGATATAACCAGACTTAAAACGGATTGAAAATGTATGCCGGACAACTGCCGGATATGAACGGACTGGAATCGGATTTCACTTAGACTATAAATAATTTTGGAATTGAATGCCGCACTTATTTCAGATAAAACCAGACTTAAAACGGATTTAAAATTTATGCCGGACAACTGCCGGATGTAGACGGACTGAAATCGGATTTCACTTAGACTGTAAATAATTTCGGAATTGAATGCCGCACTAATTCCAGATAAAACCAGACTTAAAACGGATTTAAAATTTATGCCGGACAACTGCCGGATGTGAACGGACTGTTATCGGATTTCACTTAGACTATAAATAATTTTGGAATTGAATGCCGCACTAATTTCAGATATAACCAGACTAAACACGGATTTAAAATTTATGCCGTACAACTGCCGGATATGAACGGACTGGAATCAGATTTCACTTAGACTATAAATAATTTCGGAATTGAATGCCGCACGAATTTCAGATAAAACCAGACTTATAACGGATTGAAAATTTATGCCTGAAAACTGCCGGATGTGAGCGGACTAGAATCGGATTTCACTTAGACTATAAATAATTTTGGACTTGACTTCCGGACTAATTCTAGATATAACCAGACTTAAAACAGATTTTAAATTTATGCCGGAAAACTGCCAGATATGAACGGACTGGAATCGGATTTCACTTAGACTATAAATAATTTCGGAATTGAATGCCGCACTTATTTCAGATTAAAGCAGACTTAAAACGGATTTAAAATTTATGCTGGACAACTGCCGGATATGAGCGGACTAGAATCGGATTTCACTTAGACTATAGATAATTTCGGAATTAAATGCCGCACTAATTTCAGATAAAATCAGACTTAAAACGGATTTTAAATTTATGCCGAAGAACTGCCGGATATGAACGGACTGGAATCAGATTTCACTTAGACTATAAATAATTTCGGAATTGAATGCCGCACTAATTTCAGATAAAACCAGACTTATAACGGATTGAAAATTTATGCCTGAAAACGGCCGGATGTGAGCGGACTAGAATCGGATTTCACTTAGACTATAAATAATTTCGGAATTGACTTCCGGACTAATTCCACATAAAATCCGACTTAAAACGGATTTAAAATTTATGCTGGACAACTGCCGGATGTAAACGGACTAGAATCGGATTTCACTTAGACTATAAATAATTTCGGAATTGACTTCCGGACTAATTCCACTTAAAACCCGACTTAAAACGGATTTAAAATTTATGCCGGACAAACGGCCGGATGTAAACGGACTAGAATCGGATTTCACTTAGACTATAAATAATTTTAGAACTGAATGCCGCACTTATTTCAGATAAAACCAGACTTAAAACGGATTTAAAATTTATGCCGGACAACTGCCGGATGTGAACGGACTGGTATCAGATTTCACTTAGACTATAAATATTTTTGGAATTGAATGCCGCACTAATTTCAGATATGACCAGACTAAACACGGATTTAAAATTTATGCCGTACAACTGCCGGATATGAACGGACTGGAATCAGATTTCACTTAGACTATAAATAATTTCGGAATTGAATGCCGCACTAATTTCAGATAAAACCAGACTTATAACGGATTGAAAATTTATGCCGGACAACTGCCGGATGTGAACGGACTGGTATCAGATTTCACTTAGACTATAAATAATTTTGGAATTGAATGCCGCACTAATTTCAGATATAACCAGACTAAACACGGATTTAAAATTTATGCCGTACAACTGCCGGATATGAACGGACTGGAATCAGATTTCACTTAGACTATAAATAATTTCGGAATTGAATGCCGCACTAATTTCAGATAAAACCAGACTTATAACGGATTGAAAATTTATGCCTGAAAACGGCCGGATGTAAACGGACTAGAATCGGATTTCACTTAGACTATAAATAATTTTGGACTTGACTTCCGGACTAATTCCAGATATAACCAGACTTAAAACGGATTTTAAATTTATGCCGGAAAACTGCCGGGTGTGAACGGACTAAAATCGGATTTCACTTAGACTATAAATAATTTCGAAATTGACTGTCTGACTAATTTCAGATATAACCAGACTTAAAACGTATTTTAAATTTATGCCGGACAACTGCCGCATATGGACAGACTGGAATCGGATTTCACTTAGACTACAAATAATATTGGAATTGAATGCCGCACTAATTCCAAATAAAACCAGACTTAAAACGGATTTAAAATTTATGCTGGACAACTGCCGGATGTAAACGGACTAAAATCGGATTTCACTTAGACAATAAATAATTTTGGAATTGAATGCCGCACTTATTTCAGATAAAACCAGACTTAAAACGGATTTAAAATTTTATGCCGGACAACTGCCGGATGTAAACGGACTAGAATCGGATTTCACTTAGACTATAAATAATTTCGGAATTGACTTCCGGACTAATTCCACATAAAATCCGACTTAAAACGGATTTAAAATTTATGCCGGACAACTGCTAGATGTAAACAGACTAGAATCGAATTTCACTTAGACTATAAATAATTTTGAAATTGAATGCCGCACTTATTTCAGATAAAACCAGACTTAAAACGGATTTAAAATTTATGCCGTACAACTGCCGGATATGAACGGACTGGAATTGGATTACACGTAGACTCTAAATAATTTTGGAATTGACTTCCCGACTAATTCCAGATATAACCAGACTTAAAACGGATTAAAAATTTATGCTGGACAACTGCCGGATGTAAACGGACTAAAATCGGATTTCACTTAGACAAAAAATAATTTTGGAATTGAATGCCGCACTTATTTCAGATAAAACCAGACTTAAAACGGATTTAAAATTTATGCCAGACAACTGCCGGATATGAACGGACTGGAATTGGATTTCACTTAGACTATAAATAATTTCGGAATTGAATGCCGCACTTATTTCAGATAAAACCAGACTTAAAACGGATTTTAAATTTATGCCGGACAACTGCCGGATGTGAACGGACTGTTATCGGATTTCACTTAGACTATAAATAATTTTGGAATTGAATGCCGCACTAATTTCAGATATAACCAGACTAAACACGGATTTAAAATTTATGCCGTACAACTGCCGGATATGAACGGACTGGAATCAGATTTCACTTAGACTATAAATAATTTCGGAATTGAATGCCGCACGAATTTCAGATAAAACCAGACTTATAACGGATTGAAATTTTATGCCGGAAAACTGCCGGATGTGAACGGACTAGAATCGGATTTTACTTAGACTATAAATAATTTCGTATTTGAATGCCGCACTAATTCCAGATAAAAGCAGACTTAAAACGGATTTAAAATTTATGCTGGACAACTGCCGGATATGAGCGGACTAGAATCGGATTTCACTTAGACTATAGATAATTTTGGAATTGAATGCCGCACTAATTTCAGATAAAATCAGACTTAAAACGGATTTTAAATTTATGCCGAAGAACTGCCGGATATGAACGGACTGGAATCAGATTTCACTTAGACTATTAATAATTTCGGAATTGAATGCCGCACTAATTTCAGATAAAACCAGACTTATAACGGATTAAAAATTTATGCCTGAAAACGGCCGGATGTGAGCGGACTAGAATCGGATTTCACTTAGACTATAAATAATTTCGGAATTGACTTCCGGACTAATTCCACATAAAACCCGACTTAAAACGGATTTAAAATTTATGCTGGACAACTGCCGGATGTAAACGGACTAGAATCGGATTTCACTTAGACTTTAAATAATTTCGGAATTGACTTCCGGACTAATTCCACTTAAAACCCGACTTAAAACGGATTTAAAATTTATGCCGGACAAACGGCCGGATGTAAACGGACTAGAATCGGATTTCACTTAGACTATAAATAATTTTGCAATTGACTTCCCGACTAATTCCAGATATAACCAGACTTAAAACGGATTAAAAATTTATGCTGGACAACTGCCGGATGTAAACGGACTAAAATCGGATTTCACTTAGACTATAAATAATTTTAGAACTGAATGCCGCACTTATTTCAGATAAAACCAGACTTAAAACGGATTTAAAATTTATGCCGGACAACTGCCGGATGTGAACGGACTGGTATCAGATTTCACTTAGACTATAAATAATTTTGGAATTGAATGCCGCACTAATTTCAGATATAACCAGACTAAACACGGATTTAAAATTTATGCCGTACAACTGCCGGATATGAACGGACTGGAATCAGATTTCACTTAGACTATAAATAATTTCGGAATTGAATGCCGCACTAATTTCAGATAAAACCAGACTTATAACGGATTGAAAATTTATGCCTGAAAACGGCCGGATGTGAGCGGACTAGAATCGGATTTCACTTAGACTATAAATAATTTCGGAATTGACTTCCGGACTAATTCCACATAAAATCCGACTTAAAACGGATTTAAAATTTATGCTGGACAACTGCCGGATGTAAACGGACTAGAATCGGATTTCACTTAGACTATAAATAATTTCGGAATTGACTTCCGGACTAATTCCACTTAAAACCCGACTTAAAACGGATTTAAAATTTATGCCGGACAAACGGCCGGATGTAAACGGACTAGAATCGGATTTCACTTAGACTATAAATAATTTTAGAACTGAATGCCGCACTTATTTCAGATAAAACCAGACTTAAAACGGATTTAAAATTTATGCCGGACAACTGCCGGATGTGAACGGACTGGTATCAGATTTCACTTAGACTATAAATATTTTTGGAATTGAATGCCGCACTAATTTCAGATATGACCAGACTAAACACGGATTTAAAATTTATGCCGTACAACTGCCGGATATGAACGGACTGGAATCAGATTTCACTTAGACTATAAATAATTTCGGAATTGAATGCCGCACTAATTTCAGATAAAACCAGACTTATAACGGATTGAAAATTTATGCCGGACAACTGCCGGATGTGAACGGACTGGTATCAGATTTCACTTAGACTATAAATAATTTTGGAATTGAATGCCGCACTAATTTCAGATATAACCAGACTAAACACGGATTTAAAATTTATGCCGTACAACTGCCGGATATGAACGGACTGGAATCAGATTTCACTTAGACTATAAATAATTTCGGAATTGAATGCCGCACTAATTTCAGATAAAACCAGACTTATAACGGATTGAAAATTTATGCCTGAAAACGGCCGGATGTAAACGGACTAGAATCGGATTTCACTTAGACTATAAATAATTTTGGACTTGACTTCCGGACTAATTCCAGATATAACCAGACTTAAAACGGATTTTAAATTTATGCCGGAAAACTGCCGGGTGTGAACGGACTAAAATCGGATTTCACTTAGACTATAAATAATTTCGAAATTGACTGTCTGACTAATTTCAGATATAACCAGACTTAAAACGTATTTTAAATTTATGCCGGACAACTGCCGCATATGGACAGACTGGAATCGGATTTCACTTAGACTACAAATAATATTGGAATTGAATGCCGCACTAATTCCAAATAAAACCAGACTTAAAACGGATTTAAAATTTATGCTGGACAACTGCCGGATGTAAACGGACTAAAATCGGATTTCACTTAGACAATAAATAATTTTGGAATTGAATGCCGCACTTATTTCAGATAAAACCAGACTTAAAACGGATTTAAAATTTTATGCCGGACAACTGCCGGATGTAAACGGACTAGAATCGGATTTCACTTAGACTATAAATAATTTCGGAATTGACTTCCGGACTAATTCCACTTAAAACCCGACTTAAAACGGATTTAAAATTTATGCCGGACAAACGGCCGGATGTAAACGGACTAGAATCGGATTTCACTTAGACTATAAATAATTTTAGAACTGAATGCCGCACTTATTTCAGATAAAACCAGACTTAAAACGGATTTAAAATTTATGCCGGACAACTGCCGGATGTGAACGGACTGGTATCAGATTTCACTTAGACTATAAATATTTTTGGAATTGAATGCCGCACTAATTTCAGATATGACCAGACTAAACACGGATTTAAAATTTATGCCGTACAACTGCCGGATATGAACGGACTGGAATCAGATTTCACTTAGACTATAAATAATTTCGGAATTGAATGCCGCACTAATTTCATATAAAACCAGACTTATAACGGATTGAAAATTTATGCCGGACAACTGCCGGATGTGAACGGACTGGTATCAGATTTCACTTAGACTATAAATAATTTTGGAATTGAATGCCGCACTAATTTCAGATATAACCAGACTAAACACGGATTTAAAATTTATGCCGTACAACTGCCGGATATGAACGGACTGGAATCAGATTTCACTTAGACTATAAATAATTTCGGAATTGAATGCCGCACTAATTTCAGATAAAACCAGACTTATAACGGATTGAAAATTTATGCCTGAAAACGGCCGGATGTAAACGGACTAGAATCGGATTTCACTTAGACTATAAATAATTTTGGACTTGACTTCCGGACTAATTCCAGATATAACCAGACTTAAAACGGATTTTAAATTTATGCCGGAAAACTGCCGGGTGTGAACGGACTAAAATCGGATTTCACTTAGACTATAAATAATTTCGAAATTGACTGTCTGACTAATTTCAGATATAACCAGACTTAAAACGTATTTTAAATTTATGCCGGACAACTGCCGCATATGGACAGACTGGAATCGGATTTCACTTAGACTACAAATAATATTGGAATTGAATGCCGCACTAATTCCAAATAAAACCAGACTTAAAACGGATTTAAAATTTATGCTGGACAACTGCCGGATGTAAACGGACTAAAATCGGATTTCACTTAGACAATAAATAATTTTGGAATTGAATGCCGCACTTATTTCAGATAAAACCAGACTTAAAACGGATTTAAAATTTTATGCCGGACAACTGCCGGATGTAAACGGACTAGAATCGGATTTCACTTAGACTATAAATAATTTCGGAATTGACTTCCGGACTAATTCCACATAAAATCCGACTTAAAACGGATTTAAAATTTATGCCGGACAACTGCTAGATGTAAACAGACTAGAATCGAATTTCACTTAGACTATAAATAATTTTGAAATTGAATGCCGCACTTATTTCAGATAAAACCAGACTTAAAACGGATTTAAAATTTATGCCGTACAACTGCCGGATATGAACGGACTGGAATTGGATTACACGTAGACTCTAAATAATTTTGGAATTGACTTCCCGACTAATTCCAGATATAACCAGACTTAAAACGGATTAAAAATTTATGCTGGACAACTGCCGGATGTAAACGGACTAAAATCGGATTTCACTTAGACAAAAAATAATTTTGGAATTGAATGCCGCACTTATTTCAGATAAAACCAGACTTAAAACGGATTTAAAATTTATGCCAGACAACTGCCGGATATGAACGGACTGGAATTGGATTTCACTTAGACTATAAATAATTTCGGAATTGAATGCCGCACTTATTTCAGATAAAACCAGACTTAAAACGGATTTTAAATTTATGCCGGACAACTGCCGGATGTGAACGGACTGTTATCGGATTTCACTTAGACTATAAATAATTTTGGAATTGAATGCCGCACTAATTTCAGATATAACCAGACTAAACACGGATTTAAAATTTATGCCGTACAACTGCCGGATATGAACGGACTGGAATCAGATTTCACTTAGACTATAAATAATTTCGGAATTGAATGCCGCACGAATTTCAGATAAAACCAGACTTATAACGGATTGAAATTTTGTGCCGGAAAACTGCCGGATGTGAACGGACTAGAATCGGATTTTACTTAGACTATAAATAATTTCGTATTTGAATGCCGCACTAATTCCAGATAAAAGCAGACTTAAAACGGATTTAAAATTTATGCTGGACAACTGCCGGATATGAGCGGACTAGAATCGGATTTCACTTAGACTATAGATAAATTTGGAATTGAATGCCGCACTAATTTCAGATAAAATCAGACTTAAAACGGATTTTAAATTTATGCCGAAGAACTGCCGGATATGAACGGACTGGAATCAGATTTCACTTAGACTATTAATAATTTCGGAATTGAATGCCGCACTAATTTCAGATAAAACCAGACTTATAACGGATTAAAAATTTATGCCTGAAAACGGCCGGATGTGAGCGGACTAGAATCGGATTTCACTTAGACTATAAATAATTTCGGAATTGACTTCCGGACTAATTCCACATAAAACCCGACTTAAAACGGATTTAAAATTTATGCTGGACAACTGCCGGATGTAAACGGACTAGAATCGGATTTCACTTAGACTTTAAATAATTTCGGAATTGACTTCCGGACTAATTCCACTTAAAACCCGACTTAAAACGGATTTAAAATTTATGCCGGACAAACGGCCGGATGTAAACGGACTAGAATCGGATTTCACTTAGACTATAAATAATTTTGCAATTGACTTCCCGACTAATTCCAGATATAACCAGACTTAAAACGGATTAAAAATTTATGCTGGACAACTGCCGGATGTAAACGGACTAAAATCGGATTTCACTTAGACTATAAATAATTTTAGAACTGAATGCCGCACTTATTTCAGATAAAACCAGACTTAAAACGGATTTAAAATTTATGCCGGACAACTGCCGGATGTGAACGGACTGGTATCAGATTTCACTTAGACTATAAATAATTTTGGAATTGAATGCCGCACTAATTTCAGATATAACCAGACTAAACACGGATTTAAAATTTATGCCGTACAACTGCCGGATATGAACGGACTGGAATCAGATTTCACTTAGACTATAAATAATTTCGGAATTGAATGCCGCACTAATTTCAGATAAAACCAGACTTATAACGGATTGAAAATTTATGCCTGAAAACGGCCGGATGTAAACGGACTAGAATCGGATTTCACTTAGACTATAAATAATTTTGGACTTGACTTCCGGACTAATTCCAGATATAACCAGACTTAAAACGGATTTGAAATTTATGCCGGAAAACTGCCGGGTGTGAACGGACTAAAATCGGATTTCACTTACACTATAAATAATTTCGAAATTGACTGCCTGACTAATTTCAGATATAACCAGACTTAAAACGGATTTTAAATTTATGCCGGACAACTGCCGCATATGGACAGACTGGAATCGGATTTCACTTAGACTACAAATAATATTGGAATTGAATGCCGCACTAATTCCAAATAAAACCAGACTTAAAACGGATTTAAAATTTATGCTGGACGACTGCCAGATGTGAACGGACTAGAATCGGATTTCACTTAGACAATAAATAATTTTGGAATTGAATGCCGCACTTATTTCAGATAAAACCAGACTTAAAACGGATTTAAAATTTATGCCAGACAACTGCCAGATATGAACGGACTGGAATTGGATTTCACTTAGACTATAAATAATTTCGGAATTGAATGCCGCACTTATTTCAGATAAAACCAGACTTAAAACGGATTTTAAATTTATGCCGGACAACTGCCGGATGTAAACGGACTAGAATCGGATTTCACTTAGACTATAAATAATTTCGGAATTGACTTCCGGACTAATTCCACATAAAACCAGACTTAAAACGGATTTAAAATTTATGCCGTACAACTGCCGGATATGAACGGACTGGAATTGTATTACACGTAGACTCTAAATAATTTTGGAATTGACTTCCCGACTAATTTCAGATATAACCAGACTTAAAACGTTATAAAAATTTATGCCGGACAACTGCCAGATGTAAACGGACTAGAATCGGATTTCACTTAGACTATAAATAATTTCGGAATTGACTTCCGGACTAATTCCACATAAAACCCGACTTAAAACGGATTTAAAATTTATGCCGGACAACTGCTAGATGTAAACAGACTAGAATCGAATTTCACTTGGACTATAAATAATTTTGGAATTGAATGCCGCACTTATTTCAGATAAAACCAGACTTAAAACGTATTAAAAATTTATGCCGGACAACTGCCAGATGTAAACGGACTAGAATCGGATTTCACTTAGACTATAAATAATTTCGGAATTGACTTCTGGACTAATTCCACATAAAACCAGACTTAAAACGTATTTAAAATTTATGCCGGACAACTGCCAGATGTGTACGGACTGGAATCGGATTTCACTTAGACTATAAATAATTTTAGAATTGAATGCCGCACTAATTACAGATATAACCAGACTAAATACGGATTTAAAATTTATGCCGTACAACTGCCGGATATGAACGGACTGGAATTGGATTACACGTAGACTCTAAATAATTTTGGAATTGACTTCCCGACTAATTCCAGATATAACCAGACTTAAAACGGATTAAAAATTTATGCTGGACAACTGCCGGATGTAAACGGACTAAAATCGGATTTCACTTAGACTATAAATAATTTTGGAATTGACTTCCGGACTAATTCCACATAAAACCCGACTTAAAACGGATTTAAAATTTATGCCGGACAACTGCTAGATGTAAACAGACTAGAATCGGATTTCACTTAGACTATAAATAATTTCGGAATTGACTTCCGGACTAATTCCACATAAAACCCGACTTAAAACGGATTTAAAATTTATGCCGGACAACTGCTAGATGTAAACAGACTAGAATCGAATTTCACTTAGATTCTAAATAATTTCGGAATTGACATCCCGACTAATTCCAGATATAACCAGACTTAAAACGGATTAAAAATTTATGCTGGACAACTGCCGGATGTAAACGGACTATAATCGGATTTCACTTAGACTATAAATAATTTTGGAATTGAATGCCGCACTTATTTCAGATAAAACCAGACTAAAAACGGATTTAAAATTTATGCTGGACAACTGCCGGATGTAAACGGACAAGAATCGGATTTTACTTAGACTATAAATAATTTCGGAATTGACTTCCGGACTAATTTCACATAAAACCAGACTCAAAACGGATTTAAAATTTATGCCGGACAACTGCCAGATGTAAACGGACTAGAATCGGATTTCACTTAGACTATAAATTATTTCGGACTTGACTTCCGGACTAATTCCAGATATAACCAGACTTAAAACAGATTTAAAATTTATGCCGGAAATCTGCCGGATGTGAACGGACTAAAATGGGATTTTACTTAGACTAGAAATAAGTTCGGAATTGACTGCCTGACTAATTTCAGATATAACCAGACTTAAAACGGATTTTAAATTTATGCCGGACAACTGCCGGATGTAAACGGACTAGAATCGGATTTCTCTTAGACTATAAATAATTTCGGAATTGACTTCCGGACTAATTCCACATAAAACCAGACTTAAAACGGATTTAAAATTTATGCCGGACAACTGCCGGATATGAACGGACTGGAATTGGATTTCACTTAGACTATAAATAATTTCGGAAATGAATGCCGCAATAATTTCAGATATAACCAGACTGAAAACGGATTAAAAATTTATGCCGGACAACTGCCAGATGTAAACGGACTAGAATTGGATTTCACTTAGACTATAAATAATTTCGGAATTGACTTCCGGACTAATTCCACATTAAACCCGACTTAAAACGGATTTAAAATTTATGCCGGACAACTGCTAGATGTAAACAGACTAGAATCGAATTTCACTTAGACTATAAATAATTTTGGAATTGAATGCCGCACTTATTTCAGATAAAACCAGACTTAAAACGGATTTAAAATTTATGCCGGACAACGGCCGGATGTAAACGGACTGGAATCGGATTTGACTTATCTATAAATAATTTCGGAATTGAATGCCGCACTAATTTCAGATAAAACCAGACTTAAAACGGATTAAAATTTTATGCCGGAAAACTGCCGGATGTGAACGGACTAGAATCGAATTTCACTTAGACTCTAAATAATTTCGGAATTGACTTCCCGACTAATTCCAGATATAACCAGACTTAAAACGGATTAAAAATTTATGCTGGACAACTGATGGATGTAAACGGACTAAAATCGGATTTCACTTAGACTATAAATAATTTCGGAATTGAATGCCGCACTTATTTCAGATAAAACCAGACTTTAAACGGATTTTAAATTTATGCCGGACAACTGCCGGATGTAAACGGACTAGAATCGGATTTCACTCAGACTATAAATAATTTCGGAATTGACTTCCGAACTAATTCCACATAAAACCAGACTTAAAACGGATTTAAAATTTATGCCGGACAACTGCCGGATATGAACGGACTGGAATTTGATTTCACTGAGACTATAAATAATTTCGGAATTGAATGCCGCACTAATTTCAGATAAAACCAGACTTATAACGGATTGAAATTTTATGCCTGAAAACTGCCGGATGTAAACGGACTAAAATCGGATTTCACTTAGACTATAAATAATTTTGGAATTGACTTCCGGACTAATTCCACATAAAACCCGACTTAAAACGCATTTAAAATTTATGCTGGACAACTGCCGGATGTAAACGGACTAGAATAGGATTTCACTTAGACTATAAATAATTTCGGAATTGACTTCCGGTCTAATTCCACATAAAACCCTACTTAAAACGAATTTAAAATTTATGCCGGACAACCTGCCGGATATGAACGGACTAGAACCGGATTTCACTTAGACTATAAATTATTTCGGAATTGACTTCCGGACTAATTCCAGATATAATTAGACTGCACACGTATTTAAAATTTATCTTGTACAACTGCCGGACATGTACGTACTGGAATTAGATTTAACTATAAATAATTTGGAATTGAATGCCGCACTAATTCCAGATAAAACCAGACTTAAAACGGATCTAAAATTTATGCCGGACAACTGACGGATATGAACGGACTGGAATTGGATTTCACTTAGACTCTAAATAATTTTGGAATTGACTGCCTGACTAATTTCAGATATAACCAGACTTAAAACGGATTTTAAATTTATGCCGGACAACTGCCGCATATGGACAGACTGGAATCGGATTTCACTTAGACTACAAATAATATTGGAATTGAATGCCTGACTAATTCCACATAAAACCAGACTTAAAACGGATTTAAAATTTATGCCGGACAACTGCTAGATGTAAACAGACTAGAATCGAATTTCACTTAGACTATAAATAATTTTGGAATTGAATGCCGAACTTATTTCAGATAAAACCAGACTTAAAACGGATTAAAATTTTATGCCGGAAAACTGCCGGATGTGAACGGACTAGAATCGAATTTCACTTAGACTCTAAATAATTTCGGAATTGACTTCCCGACTAATTCCAGATATAACCAGACTTAAAACGGATTAAAAATTTATGCTGGACAACTGATGGATGTAAACGGACTAAAATCGGATTTCACTTAGACTATAAATAATTTCGGAATTGACTTCCGGACTAATTCTACATAAAACCAGACTTAAAACGTATTTAAAATTTATGCCGGACAACTGCCAGATGTGAACTGACTGGAATCGGATTTCACTTAGACTATAAATAATTTTGGAATTGAATGCCGCACTAATTTCAGATATAACCAGACTAAACACGGATTTAAAATTTATGCCGTACAACTGCCGGATATGAACGGACTGGAAGTGGATTACACGTAGACTCTAAATAATTTTGGAATTGACTTCCCGACTAATTCCAGATATAACCAGACTTAAAACGGATTAAAATTTTATGCCGGAAAACTGCCGGATGTGAACGGACTGGAATCGGATTTCTCTTAGACTATAAATAATTTCGGAATTGACTTCCGGACTAATTCCACATAAAACCAGACTTAAAACGGATTTAAAATTTATGCCGGACAACTGCCGGATATGAACGGACTGGAATTGGATTTCACTTAGACTATAAATAATTTCGGAATTTAATGCCGCACTTATTTCAAATAAAACCAGACTTAAAACGGATTTTAAATTTATGCCGGACAACTGCCGGATGTAAACGGACTAGAATCGGATTTCTCTTAGACTATAAATAATTTCGGAATTGACTTCCGGACTATTTCAACATAAAACCAGACTTAAAACGGATTTAAAATTTATGCCGGACAACTGCCGGATATGAACGGACTGGAATTGGATTTCACTTAGACTATAAATAATTTCGGAAATGAATGCCGCAATAATTTCAGATATAACCAGACTTAAAACGGATTAAAAATTTATGCCGGACAACTGCCAGATGTAAACGGACTAGAATCGGATTTCACTTAGACTATAAATAATTTCGGAATTGACTTCCGGACTAATTCCACATAAAACCCGACTTAAAACGGATTTAAAATTTATGCCGGACAACTGCTAGATGTAAACAGACTAGAATCGAATTTCACTTAGACTATAAATAATTTTGGAATTGAATGCTGCACTTATTTCAGATAAAACCAGACTTAAAACGGATTTAAAATTTATGCCGGACAACTGCCGGATGTAAACGGACTGGAATCGGATTTGACTTATCTATAAATAATTTCGGAATTGAATGCCGCACTAATTTCAGATAAAACCAGACTTAAAACGGATTAAAATTTTATGCCGGAAAACTGCCGGATGTGAACGGACTAGAATAGAATTTCACTTAGACTCTAAATAATTTCGGAATTGACTTCCCGACTAATTCCAGATATAACCAGACTTAAAACGGATTAAAAACTTATGCTGGACAACTGATGGATGTAAACGGACTAAAATCGGATTTCACTTAGACTATAAATAATTTCGGAATTGAATGCCGCACTTATTTCAGATAAAACCAGACTTAAAACGGATTTTAAATTTATGCCGGACAACTGCCGGATGTAAACGGACTAGAATCGGATTTCACTTAGACTATAAATAATTTCGGAATTGACTTCCGGACTAATTCCACATAAAACCAGACTTAAAACGGATTTAAAATTTATGCTGGACAACTGCCGGATATGAACGGACTGGAATTGGATTTCACTTAGACTATAAATAATTTCGGAATTGAATGCCGCACTAATTTCAGATAAAACCAGACTTATAACGGATTGAAAATTTATGCCTGAAAACTGCCGGATGTAAACGGACTAAAATCGGATTTCACTTAGACTATAAATAATTTTGGAATTGACTTCCGGACTAATTCCACATAAAACCCGACTTAAAACGCATTTAAAATATATGCTGGACAACTGCTAGATGTGAACCGACTAAAATCGGATTTCACTTAGACTATAAATAATTTTGGAATTGAATGCCGCACTTATTTCAGATATAACCAGACTTAAAACGGATAAAAATTTATGCTGGACAACTGCCGGATGTAAACGGACTAAAATCGGATTTCACTTAGACTATAAATAATTTTGGAATTGAATGCCGCACTAATTTCAGATAAAACCAGACTTAAAACGGATTGAAATTTTATGCCAGAAAACTGCCGGATGTGAACGGACTAGAATCGAATTTCACTTAGACTATAAATAATTTCGGAATTTACTGCCTGACTAATTCCAGATATAACCAGACTTAAAACGGATTTAAAATGTATGCCGTACAACTGCCGGATATGAACGGACTGGAATCGGATTTCACTTAGACTATAAATAATTTTGGAATTGAATGCCGCACTTATTTCAGATAAAACCAGACTTAAAACGGATTTAAAATTTATGCTGGACAACTGCCGGATGTAAACGGACAAGAATCGGATTTCACTTAGACTATAAATAATTTTGGAATTAAATGCCGCACTTATTTCAGATATAACCAGACTTAAAACGGATTAAAAATTTATGCTGGACAACTACCGGATGTAAACGGACTAAAATCGGATTTCACTTAGACTATAAATAATTTTGGAATTGAATGCCGCACTTATTTCAGATAAAACCAGACTTAAAACGGATTTAAATTTTATGCCGGACAACTGCCGGATGTAGACGGACTGAAATCGGATTTCACTTAGACTGTAAATAATTTCGGAATTGAATGCCGCACTAATTCCAGATAAAACCAGACTTAAAACGGATTAAAAATTTATGCTGGACAACTGCCGGATGTAAACGGACTAAAATCGGATTTCACTTAGACTATAAATAATTTCGAAATTGACTGCCTGACTAATTTCAGATATAACCAGACTTAAAACGGATTTTAAATTTATGTCGGACAACTGCCGGATATGAACGGACTGGAATTGGATTTCACTTAGACTATAAATAATTTCGGAATTGAATGCCGCACTTATTTCAGATAAAACCAGACTTAAAACGGATTTTAAATTTATGCCGGACAACTGCCGGATGTAAACGGACTAGAATCGGATTTCACTTAGACTATAAATAATTTCGGAATTGACTTCCGGACTAATTCCACATAAAACCAGACTTAAAACGAATTTAAAATTTATGCCGGACAACTGCCGGATATGAACGGACTGGAATTGGATTTTACTTAGACTATAAATAATTTCGGAAATGAATGCCGCAATAATTTCAGATATAACCAGACTAAACACGGATTTAAAATTTATGCCGTACAACTGCCGGATATGAACGGACTGGAATTGTATTACACGTAGACTCTAAATAATTTTGGAATTGACTTCCCGACTAATTCCAGATATAACCAGACTTAAAACGGATTAAAAATTTATGCCGGACAACTGCCAGATGTAAACGGACTAGAATCGTATTTCACTTAGACTATAAATAATTTCGGAATTGACTTCCGGACTAATTCCACATAAAACCCGACTTAAAACGGATTAAAAATTTATGCTGGACAACTGCTAGATGTAAACAGACTAGAATCGAATTTCACTTAGACTATAAATAATTTTGGAATTGAATGCCGCACTTATTTCAGATAAAACCAGACTTAAAACGGATTTAAAATTTATGCCGGACAACTGCCGGATGTAAACGGACTGGAATCGGATTTGACTTATCTATAAATAATTTCGGAATTGAATGCCGCACTTATTTCAGATAAAACCAGACTTAAAACGGATTAAAATTTTATGCCGGAAAACTGCCGGATGTGAACGGACTAGAATCGAATTCCACTTAGACTCTAAATAATTTCGGAATTGACTTCCCGACTAATTCCAGATATAACCAGACTTAAAACGAATTAAAAATTTATGCTGGACAACTGATGGATGTAAACGGACTAAAATCGGATTTCACTTAGACTATAAATAATTTCGGAATTGAATGCCGCACTTATTTCAGATAAAACCAGACTTAAAACGGATTTTAAATTTATGCCGGACAACTGCCGGATGTAAACGGACTAGAACCGGATTTCACTTATACTATAAATTATTTCGGAATTGACTTCCGGACTAATTCAAGATATAACCAGACTGCACACGTATTTAAAATTTATGTTGTACAACTGCCGGACATGTACGTACTGGAATTAGATTTAACTATAAATAATTTTGGAATTGAATGCCGCACTAATTCCAGATAAAACCAGACTTAAAACGGATTTAAAATTTATGCCGGACAACTGCCGGATATGAACGGACTAAAATCGGATTTCACTTAGACTATAAATAATTTTAGAATTGACTTCCGGACTAATTCCACATGAAACCCGACTTAAAACGCATTTAAAATTTATGCTGGACAACTGCTAGATGTGAACCGACTAAAATCGGATTTCACTTAGACTATAAATAATTTTGGAATTGAATGCCGCACTTATTTCAGATATAACCAGACTTAAAACGGATAAAAATTTATGCTGGACAACTGCCGGATGTAAACGGACTAAAATCGGATTTCACTTAGACTATAAATAATTTTGGAATTGAATGCCGCACTAATTTCAGATAAAACCAGACTTAAAACGGATTGAAATTTTATGCCAGAAAACTGCCGGATGTGAACGGACTAGAATCGAATTTCACTTAGACTATAAATAATTTCGGAATTTACTGCCTGACTAATTCCAGATATAACCAGACTTAAAACGGATTTAAAATGTATGCCGTACAACTGCCGGATATGAACGGACTGGAATCGGATTTCACTTAGACTATAAATAATTTTGGAATTGAATGCCGCACTTATTTCAGATAAAACCAGACTTAAAACGGATTTAAAATTTATGCTGGACAACTGCCGGATGTAAACGGACAAGAATCGGATTTCACTTAGACTATAAATAATTTTGGAATTAAATGCCGCACTTATTTCAGATATAACCAGACTTAAAACGGATTAAAAATTTATGCTGGACAACTACCGGATGTAAACGGACTAAAATCGGATTTCACTTAGACTATAAATAATTTCGGAATTGACTTCCGGACTAATTCCACATAAAACCAGACTTAAAACGGATTTAAAATTTATGCTGGACAACTGCCGGATATGAACGGACTGGAATTGGATTTCACTTAGACTATAAATAATTTCGGAATTGAATGCCGCACTAATTTCAGATAAAACCAGACTTATAACGGATTGAAAATTTATGCCTGAAAACTGCCGGATGTAAACGGACTAAAATCGGATTTCACTTAGACTATAAATAATTTTGGAATTGACTTCCGGACTAATTCCACATAAAACCCGACTTAAAACGCATTTAAAATATATGCTGGACAACTGCTAGATGTGAACCGACTAAAATCGGATTTCCCTTAGACTATAAATAATTTTGGAATTGAATGCCGCACTTATTTCAGATATAACCAGACTTAAAACGGATAAAAATTTATGCTGGACAACTGCCGGATGTAAACGGACTAAAATCGGATTTCACTTAGACTATAAATAATTTTGGAATTGAATGCCGCACTAATTTCAGATAAAACCAGACTTAAAACGGATTGAAATTTTATGCCAGAAAACTGCCGGATGTGAACGGACTAGAATCGAATTTCACTTAGACTATAAATAATTTCGGAATTTACTGCCTGACTAATTCCAGATATAACCAGACTTAAAACGGATTTAAAATGTATGCCGTACAACTGCCGGATATGAACGGACTGGAATCGGATTTCACTTAGACTATAAATAATTTTGGAATTGAATGCCGCACTTATTTCAGATAAAACCAGACTTAAAACGGATTTAAAATTTATGCTGGACAACTGCCGGATGTAAACGGACTAGAACCGGATTTCACTTATACTATAAATTATTTCGGAATTGACTTCCGGACTAATTCAAGATATAACCAGACTGCACACGTATTTAAAATTTATGTTGTACAACTGCCGGACATGTACGTACTGGAATTAGATTTAACTATAAATAATTTTGGAATTGAATGCCGCACTAATTCCAGATAAAACCAGACTTAAAACGGATTTAAAATTTATGCCGGACAACTGCCGGATATGAACGGACTGGAATTGGATTTCACTTAGACTAAATAATTTTGGAATTGACTTCCCGACTAATTTCAGATAAAACCAGACTTATAACGGATTGAAAATTTATGCCTGAAAACTGCCGGATGTAAACGGACTAAAATCGGATTTCACTTAGACTATAAATAATTTTAGAATTGACTTCCGGACTAATTCCACATGAAACCCGACTTAAAACGCATTTAAAATTTATGCTGGACAACTGCTAGATGTGAACCGACTAAAATCGGATTTCACTTAGACTATAAATAATTTTGGAATTGAATGCCGCACTTATTTCAGATATAACCAGACTTAAAACGGATAAAAATTTATGCTGGACAACTGCCGGATGTAAACGGACTAAAATCGGATTTCACTTAGACTATAAATAATTTTGGAATTGAATGCCGCACTAATTTCAGATAAAACCAGACTTAAAACGGATTGAAATTTTATGCCAGAAAACTGCCGGATGTGAACGGACTAGAATCGAATTTCACTTAGACTATAAATAATTTCGGAATTTACTGCCTGACTAATTCCAGATATAACCAGACTTAAAACGGATTTAAAATGTATGCCGTACAACTGCCGGATATGAACGGACTGGAATCGGATTTCACTTAGACTATAAATAATTTTGGAATTGAATGCCGCACTTATTTCAGATAAAACCAGACTTAAAACGGATTTAAAATTTATGCTGGACAACTGCCGGATGTAAACGGACAAGAATCGGATTTCACTTAGACTATAAATAATTTTGGAATTAAATGCCGCACTTATTTCAGATATAACCAGACTTAAAACGGATTAAAAATTTATGCTGGACAACTACCGGATGTAAACGGACTAAAATCGGATTTCACTTAGACTATAAATAATTTCGGAATTGACTTCCGGACTAATTCCACATAAAACCAGACTTAAAACGGATTTAAAATTTATGCTGGACAACTGCCGGATATGAACGGACTGGAATTGGATTTCACTTAGACTATAAATAATTTCGGAATTGAATGCCGCACTAATTTCAGATAAAACCAGACTTATAACGGATTGAAAATTTATGCCTGAAAACTGCCGGATGTAAACGGACTAAAATCGGATTTCACTTAGACTATAAATAATTTTGGAATTGACTTCCGGACTAATTCCACATAAAACCCGACTTAAAACGCATTTAAAATATATGCTGGACAACTGCTAGATGTGAACCGACTAAAATCGGATTTCCCTTAGACTATAAATAATTTTGGAATTGAATGCCGCACTTATTTCAGATATAACCAGACTTAAAACGGATAAAAATTTATGCTGGACAACTGCCGGATGTAAACGGACTAAAATCGGATTTCACTTAGACTATAAATAATTTTGGAATTGAATGCCGCACTAATTTCAGATAAAACCAGACTTAAAACGGATTGAAATTTTATGCCAGAAAACTGCCGGATGTGAACGGACTAGAATCGAATTTCACTTAGACTATAAATAATTTCGGAATTTACTGCCTGACTAATTCCAGATATAACCAGACTTAAAACGGATTTAAAATGTATGCCGTACAACTGCCGGATATGAACGGACTGGAATCGGATTTCACTTAGACTATAAATAATTTTGGAATTGAATGCCGCACTTATTTCAGATAAAACCAGACTTAAAACGGATTTAAAATTTATGCTGGACAACTGCCGGATGTAAACGGACAAGAATCGGATTTCACTTAGACTATAAATAATTTTGGAATTAAATGCCGCACTTATTTCAGATATAACCAGACTTAAAACGGATTAAAAATTTATGCTGGACAACTACCGGATGTAAACGGACTAAAATCGGATTTCACTTAGACTATAAATAATTTTGGAATTGAATGCCGCACTTATTTCAGATAAAACCAGACTTAAAACGGATTTAAATTTTATGCCGGACAACTGCCGGATGTAGACGGACTGAAATCGGATTTCACTTAGACTGTAAATAATTTCGGAATTGAATGCCGCACTAATTCCAGATAAAACCAGACTTAAAACGGATTAAAAATTTATGCTGGACAACTGCCGGATGTAAACGGACTAAAATCGGATTTCACTTAGACTATAAATAATTTCGAAATTGACTGCCTGACTAATTTCAGATATAACCAGACTTAAAACGGATTTTAAATTTATGCCGGACAACTGCCGGATATGAACGGACTGGAATTGGATTTCACTTAGACTATAAATAATTTCGGAATTGAATGCCGCACTTATTTCAGATAAAACCAGACTTAAAACGGATTTTAAATTTATGCCGGACAACTGCCGGATGTAAACGGACTAGAATCGGATTTCACTTAGACTATAAATAATTTCGGAATTGACTTCCGGACTAATTCCACA
The DNA here is from genome assembly GCA_037103525.1 of Ganaspis brasiliensis. Lineage (NCBI taxonomy): Eukaryota > Metazoa > Arthropoda > Insecta > Hymenoptera > Figitidae > Ganaspis > Ganaspis brasiliensis. Next base: position 1,013,397 of record JAZKLR010000008.1, on the reverse strand, counting down.
TAAAACCAGACTTAAAACGAATTTAAAATTTATGCCGGACAACTGCCGGATACGAACGGACTGGAATTGGATTTTACTTAGACTATAAATAATTTCGGAAATGAATGCCGCAATAATTTCAGATATAACCAGACTAAACACGGATTTAAAATTTATGCCGTACAACTGCCGGATATGAACGGACTGGAATTGTATTACACGTAGACTCTAAATAATTTTGGAATTGACTTCCCGACTGATTCCAGATATAACCAGACTTAAAACGGATTAAAAATTTATGCCGGACACCTGCCAGATGTAAACGGACTAGAATCGGATTTCACTTAGACTATAAATAATTTCGGAATTGACTTCCGGACTAATTCCACATAAAACCCGACTTAAAACGGATTAAAAATTTATGCCGGACAACTGCTAGATGTAAACAGACTAGAATCGAATTTCACTTAGACTATAAATAATTTTGGAATTGAATGCCGCACTTATTTCAGATAAAACCAGACTTAAAACGGATTTAAAATTTATGCCGGACAACTGCCGGATGTAAACGGACTGGAATCGGATTTGACTTATCTATAAATAATTTCGGAATTGAATGCCGCACTTATTTCAGATAAAACCAGACTTAAAACGGATTAAAATTTTATGCCGGAAAACTGCCGGATGTGAACGGACTAGAATCGAATTTCACTTAGACTATAAATAATTTCGGAATTTACTGCCTGACTAATTCCAGATATAACCAGACTTAAAACGGATTTAAAATGTATGCCGTACAACTGCCGGATATGAACGGACTGGAATCGGATTTCACTTAGACTATAAATAATTTTGGAATTGAATGCCGCACTTATTTCAGATATAACCAGACTTAAAACGGATAAAAATTTATGCTGGACAACTGCCGGATGTAAACGGACTAAAATCGGATTTCACTTAGACTATAAATAATTTTGGAATTGAATGCCGCACTAATTTCAGATAAAACCAGACTTAAAACGGATTGAAATTTTATGCCAGAAAACTGCCGGATGTGAACGGACTAGAATCGAATTTCACTTAGACTATAAATAATTTCGGAATTTACTGCCTGACTAATTCCAGATATAACCAGACTTAAAACGGATTTAAAATGTATGCCGTACAACTGCCGGATATGAACGGACTGGAATCGGATTTCACTTAGACTATAAATAATTTTGGAATTGAATGCCGCACTTATTTCAGATAAAACCAGACTTAAAACGGATTTAAAATTTATGCTGGACAACTGCCGGATGTAAACGGACAAGAATCGGATTTCACTTAGACTATAAATAATTTTGGAATTAAATGCCGCACTTATTTCAGATATAACCAGACTTAAAACGGATAAAAATTTATGCTGGACAACTGCCGGATGTAAACGGACTAAAATCGGATTTCACTTAGACTATAAATAATTTTGGAATTGAATGCCGCACTTATTTCAGATAAAACCAGACTTAAAACGGATTTAAATTTTATGCCGGACAACTGCCGGATGTAGACGGACTGAAATCGGATTTCACTTAGACTGTAAATAATTTCGGAATTGAATGCCGCACTAATTCCAGATAAAACCAGACTTAAAACGGATTAAAAATTTATGCTGGACAACTGCCGGATGTAAACGGACTAAAATCGGATTTCACTTAGACTATAAATAATTTCGAAATTGACTGCCTGACTAATTTCAGATATAACCAGACTTAAAACGGATTTTAAATTTATGCCGGACAACTGCCGGATATGAACGGACTGGAATTGGATTTCACTTAGACTATAAATAATTTCGGAATTGAATGCCGCACTTATTTCAGATAAAACCAGACTTAAAACGGATTTTAAATTTATGCCGGACAACTGCCGGATGTAAACGGACTAGAATCGGATTTCACTTAGACTATAAATAATTTCGGAATTGACTTCCGGACTAATTCCACATAAAACCAGACTTAAAACGAATTTAAAATTTATGCCGGACAACTGCCGGATATGAACGGACTGGAATTGGATTTTACTTAGACTATAAATAATTTCGGAAATGAATGCCGCAATAATTTCAGATATAACCAGACTAAACACGGATTTAAAATTTATGCCGTACAACTGCCGGATATGAACGGACTGGAATTGTATTACACGTAGACTCTAAATAATTTTGGAATTGACTTCCCGACTAATTCCAGATATAACCAGACTTAAAACGGATTAAAAATTTATGCCGGACAACTGCCAGATGTAAACGGACTAGAATCGGATTTCACTTAGACTATAAATAATTTCGGAATTGACTTCCGGACTAATTCCACATAAAACCCGACTTAAAACGGATTAAAAATTTATGCTGGACAACTGCTAGATGTAAACAGACTAGAATCGAATTTCACTTAGACTATAAATAATTTTGGAATTGAATGCCGCACTTATTTCAGATAAAACCAGACTTAAAACGGATTTAAAATTTATGCCGGACAACTGCCGGATGTAAACGGACTGGAATCGGATTTGACTTATCTATAAATAATTTCGGAATTGAATGCCGCACTTATTTCAGATAAAACCAGACTTAAAACGGATTAAAATTTTATGCCGGAAAACTGCCGGATGTGAACGGACTAGAATCGAATTTCACTTAGACTCTAAATAATTTCGGAATTGACTTCCCGACTAATTCCAGATATAACCAGACTTAAAACGAATTAAAAATTTATGCTGGACAACTGATGGATGTAAACGGACTAAAATCGGATTTCACTTAGACTATAAATAATTTCGGAATTGAATGCCGCACTTATTTCAGATAAAACCAGACTTAAAACGGATTTTAAATTTATGCCGGACAACTGCCGGATGTAAACGGACTAGAACCGGATTTCACTTATACTATAAATTATTTCGGAATTGACTTCCGGACTAATTCAAGATATAACCAGACTGCACACGTATTTAAAATTTATGTTGTACAACTGCCGGACATGTACGTACTGGAATTAGATTTAACTATAAATAATTTTGGAATTGAATGCCGCACTAATTCCAGATAAAACCAGACTTAAAACGGATTTAAAATTTATGCCGGACAACTGCCGGATATGAACGGACTGGAATTGGATTTCACTTAGACTAAATAATTTTGGAATTGACTTCCCGACTAATTTCAGATAAAACCAGACTTATAACGGATTGAAAATTTATGCCTGAAAACTGCCGGATGTAAACGGACTAAAATCGGATTTCACTTAGACTATAAATAATTTTAGAATTGACTTCCGGACTAATTCCACATGAAACCCGACTTAAAACGCATTTAAAATTTATGCTGGACAACTGCTAGATGTGAACCGACTAAAATCGGATTTCACTTAGACTATAAATAATTTTGGAATTGAATGCCGCACTTATTTCAGATATAACCAGACTTAAAACGGATAAAAATTTATGCTGGACAACTGCCGGATGTAAACGGACTAAAATCGGATTTCACTTAGACTATAAATAATTTTGGAATTGAATGCCGCACTAATTTCAGATAAAACCAGACTTAAAACGGATTGAAATTTTATGCCAGAAAACTGCCGGATGTGAACGGACTAGAATCGAATTTCACTTAGACTATAAATAATTTCGGAATTTACTGCCTGACTAATTCCAGATATAACCAGACTTAAAACGGATTTAAAATGTATGCCGTACAACTGCCGGATATGAACGGACTGGAATCGGATTTCACTTAGACTATAAATAATTTTGGAATTGAATGCCGCACTTATTTCAGATAAAACCAGACTTAAAACGGATTTAAAATTTATGCTGGACAACTGCCGGATGTAAACGGACAAGAATCGGATTTCACTTAGACTATAAATAATTTTGGAATTAAATGCCGCACTTATTTCAGATATAACCAGACTTAAAACGGATTAAAAATTTATGCTGGACAACTACCGGATGTAAACGGACTAAAATCGGATTTCACTTAGACTATAAATAATTTTGGAATTGAATGCCGCACTTATTTCAGATAAAACCAGACTTAAAACGGATTTAAATTTTATGCCGGACAACTGCCGGATGTAGACGGACTGAAATCGGATTTCATTAGACTATAAATAATTTCGGAATTGACTTCCGGACTAATTCCACATAAAACCAGACTTAAAACGGATTTAAAATTTATGCTGGACAACTGCCGGATATGAACGGACTGGAATTGGATTTCACTTAGACTATAAATAATTTCGGAATTGAATGCCGCACTAATTTCAGATAAAACCAGACTTATAACGGATTGAAAATTTATGCCTGAAAACTGCCGGATGTAAACGGACTAAAATCGGATTTCACTTAGACTATAAATAATTTTGGAATTGACTTCCGGACTAATTCCACATAAAACCCGACTTAAAACGCATTTAAAATATATGCTGGACAACTACTAGATGTGAACCGACTAAAATCGGATTTCACTTAGACTATAAATAATTTTGGAATTGAATGCCGCACTAATTTCAGATAAAACCAGACTTAAAACGGATTGAAATTTTATGCCAGAAAACTGCCGGATGTGAACGGACTAGAATCGAATTTCACTTAGACTATAAATAATTTCGGAATTTACTGCCTGACTAATTCCAGATATAACCAGACTTAAAACGGATTTAAAATGTATGCCGTACAACTGCCGGATATGAACGGACTGGAATCGGATTTCACTTAGACTATAAATAATTTTGGAATTGAATGCCGCACTTATTTCAGATAAAACCAGACTTAAAACGGATTTAAAATTTATGCTGGACAACTGCCGGATGTAAACGGACAAGAATCGGATTTCACTTAGACTATAAATAATTTTGGAATTAAATGCCGCACTTATTTCAGATATAACCAGACTTAAAACGGATTAAAAATTTATGCTGGACAACTACCGGATGTAAACGGACTAAAATCGGATTTCACTTAGACTATAAATAATTTTGGAATTGAATGCCGCACTTATTTCAGATAAAACCAGACTTAAAACGGATTTAAATTTTATGCCGGACAACTGCCGGATGTAGACGGACTGAAATCGGATTTCACTTAGACTGTAAATAATTTCGGAATTGAATGCCGCACTAATTCCAGATAAAACCAGACTTAAAACGGATTAAAAATTTATGCTGGACAACTGCCGGATGTAAACGGACTAAAATCGGATTTCACTTAGACTATAAATAATTTCGAAATTGACTGCCTGACTAATTTCAGATATAACCAGACTTAAAACGGATTTTAAATTTATGCCGGACAACTGCCGGATATGAACGGACTGGAATTGGATTTCACTTAGACTATAAATAATTTCGGAATTGAATGCCGCACTTATTTCAGATAAAACCAGACTTAAAACGGATTTTAAATTTATGCCGGACAACTGCCGGATGTAAACGGACTAGAATCGGATTTCACTTAGACTATAAATAATTTCGGAATTGACTTCCGGACTAATTCCACATAAAACCAGACTTAAAACGAATTTAAAATTTATGCCGGACAACTGCCGGATATGAACGGACTGGAATTGGATTTTACTTAGACTATAAATAATTTCGGAAATGAATGCCGCAATAATTTCAGATATAACCAGACTAAACACGGATTTAAAATTTATGCCGTACAACTGCCGGATATGAACGGACTGGAATTGTATTACACGTAGACTCTAAATAATTTTGGAATTGACTTCCCGACTGATTCCAGATATAACCAGACTTAAAACGGATTAAAAATTTATGCCGGACAACTGCCAGATGTAAACGGACTAGAATCGGATTTCACTTAGACTATAAATAATTTCGGAATTGACTTCCGGACTAATTCCACATAAAACCCGACTTAAAACGGATTTAAAATTTATGCCGGACAACTGCTAGATGTAAACAGACTAGAATCGAATTTCACTTAGACTATAAATAATTTTGGAATTGAATGCCGCACTTATTTCAGATAAAACCAGACTTAAAACGGATTTAAAATTTATGCCGGACAACTGCCGGATGTAAACGGACTGGAATCGGATTTGACTTATCTATAAATAATTTCGGAATTGAATGCCGCACTTATTTCAGATAAAACCAGACTTAAAACGGATTAAAATTTTATGCCGGAAAACTGCCGGATGTGAACGGACTAGAATCGAATTTCACTTAGACTCTAAATAATTTCGGAATTGACTTCCCGACTAATTCCAGATATAACCAGACTTAAAACGAATTAAAAATTTATGCTGGACAACTGATGGATGTAAACGGACTAAAATCGGATTTCACTTAGACTATAAATAATTTCGGAATTGAATGCCGCACTTATTTCAGATAAAACCAGACTTAAAACGGATTTTAAATTTATGCCGGACAACTGCCGGATGTAAACGGACTAGAACCGGATTTCACTTATACTATAAATTATTTCGGAATTGACTTCCGGACTAATTCAAGATATAACCAGACTGCACACGTATTTAAAATTTATGTTGTACAACTGCCGGACATGTACGTACTGGAATTAGATTTAACTATAAATAATTTTGGAATTGAATGCCGCACTAATTCCAGATAAAACCAGACTTAAAACGGATTTAAAATTTATGCCGGACAACTGCCGGATATGAACGGACTGGAATTGGATTTCACTTAGACTAAATAATTTTGGAATTGACTTCCCGACTAATTTCAGATAAAACCAGACTTATAACGGATTGAAAATTTATTCCTGAAAACTGCCGGATGTAAACGGACTAAAATCGGATTTCACTTAGACTATAAATAATTTTGGAATTGACTTCCGGACTAATTCCACATGAAACCCGACTTAAAACGCATTTAAAATTTATGCTGGACAACTGCTAGATGTGAACCGACTAAAATCGGATTTCACTTAGACTATAAATAATTTTGGAATTGAATGCCGCACTTATTTCAGATATAACCAGACTTAAAACGGATAAAAATTTATGCTGGACAACTGCCGGATGTAAACGGACTAAAATCGGATTTCACTTAGACTATAAATAATTTTGGAATTGAATGCCGCACTAATTTCAGATAAAACCAGACTTAAAACGGATTGAAATTTTATGCCAGAAAACTGCCGGATGTGAACGGACTAGAATCGAATTTCACTTAGACTATAAATAATTTCGGAATTTACTGCCTGACTAATTCCAGATATAACCAGACTTAAAACGGATTTAAAATGTATGCCGTACAACTGCCGGATATGAACGGACTGGAATCGGATTTCACTTAGACTATAAATAATTTTGGAATTGAATGCCGCACTTATTTCAGATAAAACCAGACTTAAAACGGATTTAAAATTTATGCTGGACAACTGCCGGATGTAAACGGACAAGAATCGGATTTCACTTAGACTATAAATAATTTTGGAATTAAATGCCGCACTTATTTCAGATATAACCAGACTTAAAACGGATTAAAAATTTATGCTGGACAACTACCGGATGTAAACGGACTAAAATCGGATTTCACTTAGACTATAAATAATTTTGGAATTGAATGCCGCACTTATTTCAGATAAAACCAGACTTAAAACGGATTTAAATTTTATGCCGGACAACTGCCGGATGTAGACGGACTGAAATCGGATTTCACTTAGACTGTAAATAATTTCGGAATTGAATGCCGCACTAATTCCAGATAAAACCAGACTTAAAACGGATTAAAAATTTATGCTGGACAACTGCCGGATGTAAACGGACTAAAATCGGATTTCACTTAGACTATAAATAATTTCGAAATTGACTGCCTGACTAATTTCAGATATAACCAGACTTAAAACGGATTTTAAATTTATGCCGGACAACTGATGGATGTAAACGGACTAAAATCGGATTTCACTTAGACTATAAATAATTTCGGAATTGAATGCCGCACTTATTTCAGATAAAACCAGACTTAAAACGGATTTTAAATTTATGCCGGACAACTGCCGGATGTAAACGGACTAGAACCGGATTTCACTTATACTATAAATTATTTCGGAATTGACTTCCGGACTAATTCAAGATATAACCAGACTGCACACGTATTTAAAATTTATGTTGTACAACTGCCGGACATGTACGTACTGGAATTAGATTTAACTATAAATAATTTTAGAATTGAATGCCGCACTAATTCCAGATAAAACCAGACTTAAAACGGATTTAAAATTTGATGCCGGACAACTGCCGGATGTAAACGGACTGGAATCGGATTTGACTTATCTATAAATAATTTCGGAATTGAATGCCGCACTAATTTCAGATAAAACCAGACTTAAAACGGATTAAAATTTTATGCCGAAAAACTGCCGGATGTGAACGGACTAGAATCGAATTTCACTTAGACTCTAAATAATTTCGGAATTGACTTCCCGACTAATTCCAGATATAACCAGACTTAAAACGAATTAAAAATTTATGCTGGACAACTGATGGATGTAAACGGACTAAAATCGGATTTCACTTAGACTATAAATAATTTCGGAATTGAATGCCGCACTTATTTCAGATAAAACCAGACTTAAAACGGATTTTAAATTTATGCCGGACAACTGCCGGATGTAAACGGACTAGAACCGGATTTCACTTATACTATAAATTATTTCGGAATTGACTTCCGGACTAATTCAAGATATAACCAGACTGCACACGTATTTAAAATTTATGTTGTACAACTGCCGGACATGTACGTACTGGAATTAGATTTAACTATAAATAATTTTGGAATTGAATGCCGCACTAATTCCAGATAAAACCAGACTTAAAACGGATTTAAAATTTGATGCCGGACAACTGCCGGATATGAACGGACTGGAATTGGATTTCACTTAGACTAAATAATTTTGGAATTGACTTCCCGACTAATTTCAGATAAAACCAGACTTATAACGGATTGAAAATTTATGCCTGAAAACTGCCGGATGTAAACGGACTAAAATCGGATTTCACTTAGACTATAAATAATTTTGGAATTGACTTCCGGACTAATTCCACATAAAACCCGACTTAAAACGCATTTAAAATTTATGCTGGACAACTGCTAGATGTGAACCGACTAAAATCGGATTTCACTTAGACTATAAATAATTTTGGAATTGAATGCCGCACTTATTTCAGATATAACCAGACTTAAAACGGATAAAAATTTATGCTGGACAACTGCCGGATGTAAACGGACTAAAATCGGATTTCACTTAGACTATAAATAATTTTGGAATTGAATGCCGCACTAATTTCAGATAAAACCAGACTTAAAACGGATTGAAATTTTATGCCAGAAAACTGCCGGATGTGAACGGACTAGAATCGAATTTCACTTAGACTATAAATAATTTCGGAATTTACTGCCTGACTAATTCCAGATATAACCAGACTTAAAACGGATTTAAAATGTATGCCGTACAACTGCCGGATATGAACGGACTGGAATCGGATTTCACTTAGACTATAAATAATTTTGGAATTGAATGCCGCACTTATTTCAGATAAAACCAGACTTAAAACGGATTTAAAATTTATGCTGGACAACTGCCGGATGTAAACGGACAAGAATCGGATTTCACTTAGACTATAAATAATTTTGGAATTAAATGCCGCACTTATTTCAGATATAACCAGACTTAAAACGGATTAAAAATTTATGCTGGACAACTACCGGATGTAAACGGACTAAAATCGGATTTCACTTAGACTATAAATAATTTCGAAATTGACTGCCTGACTAATTTCAGATATAACCAGACTTAAAACGGATTTTAAATTTATGCCGGACAACTGCCGGATATGAACGGACTGGAATTGGATTTCACTTAGACTATAAATAATTTCGGAATTGAATGCCGCACTTATTTCAGATAAAACCAGACTTAAAACGGATTTTAAATTTATGCCGGACAACTGCCGGATGTAAACGGACTAGAATCGGATTTCACTTAGACTATAAATAATTTCGGAATTGAATTCCGGACTAATTCCACATAAAACCAGACTTAAAACGAATTTAAAATTTATGCCGGACAACTGCCGGATATGAACGGACTGGAATTGGATTTTACTTAGACTATAAATAATTTCGGAAATGAATGCCGCAATAATTTCAGATATAACCAGACTAAACACGGATTTAAAATTTATGCCGTACAACTGCCGGATATGAACGGACTGGAATTGTATTACACGTAGACTCTAAATAATTTTGGAATTGACTTCCCGACTAATTCCAGATATAACCAGACTTAAAACGGATTAAAAATTTATGCCGGACAACTGCCAGATGTAAACGGACTAGAATCGGATTTCACTTAGACTATAAATAATTTCGGAATTGACTTCCGGACTAATTCCACATAAAACCCGACTTAAAACGGATTTAAAATTTATGCCGGACAACTGCTAGATGTAAACAGACTAGAATCGAATTTCACTTAGACTATAAATAATTTTGGAATTGAATGCCGCACTTATTTCAGATAAAACCAGACTTAAAACGGATTTAAAATTTATGCCGGACAACTGCCGGATGTAAACGGACTGGAATCGGATTTGACTTATCTATAAATAATTTCGGAATTGAATGCCGCACTAATTTCAGATAAAACCAGACTTAAAACGGATTAAAATTTTATGCCGGAAAACTGCCGGATGTGAACGGACTAGAATTGAATTTCACTTAGACTCTAAATAATTTCGGAATTGACTTCCCGACTAATTCCAGATATAACCAGACTTAAAACGAATTAAAAATTTATGCTGGACAACTGATGGATGTAAACGGACTAAAATCGGATTTCACTTAGACTATAAATAATTTCGGAATTGAATGCCGCACTTATTTCAGATAAAACCAGACTTAAAACGGATTTTAAATTTATGCCGGACAACTGCCGGATGTAAACGGACTAGAACCGGATTTCACTTATACTATAAATTATTTCGGAATTGACTTCCGGACTAATTCAAGATATAACCAGACTGCACACGTATTTAAAATTTATGTTGTACAACTGCCGGACATGTACGTACTGGAATTAGATTTAACTATAAATAATTTTGGAATTGAATGCCGCACTAATTCCAGATAAAACCAGACTTAAAACGGATTTAAAATTTATGCCGGACAACTGCCGGATATGAACGGACTGGAATTGGATTTCACTTAGACTAAATAATTTTGGAATTGACTTCCCGACTAATTCCAGATATAACCAGACTTAAAACGGATTGAAAATTTATGCTGGACAACTGCCGGATGTAAACGGACTAAAATCGGATTTCACTTAGACTATAAATAATTTTGGAATTGCATGCCGCACTTATTTCAGATATAACCATACTTAAAACGGATTTAAAATTTATGCCGGACAACTGCCGGATGTAGACGGACTGGAATCGGATTTGACTTATCTATAAATAATTTCGGAATTGAATGCCGCACGTATTTCAGATAAAACCAGACTTAAAACGGATTGAAATTTTATGCCGGAAAACTGCCGGATGTGAACGGACTAGAATCGAATTTCACTTAGACTATAAATAATTTCGGAATTTACTGCCGCACTTATTTCAGATATAACCAGACTTAAAACGGATTAAAAATTTATGCTAGACAACTGCCGGATGTAAACGGACTAAAATCGGATTTCACTTAGACTATAAATAATTTTGGAATTGAATACCGCACTTATTTCAGATAAAACCAGACTTAAAACGGATTTAAAATTTATGCCGGACAACTGCCGGATGTAGACGGACTGAAATCGGATTTCACTTAGACTGTAAATAATTTCGGAATTGAATGCCGCACTAATTCCAGATAAAACCAGACTTAAAACGGATTAAAAATTTATGCTGGACAACTGCCGGATGTAAACGGACTAAAATCGGATTTCACTTAGAGTATAAATAATTTTGGAACTGAATGCCGCACTTATTTCAGATAAAACCGTACTTAAGACGGATTTAAAATTTATGCCGGACAACTGCCGGATGTGAACGGACTGTTATCGGATTTCACTTAGACTATAAATAATTTTGGAATTGAATGCCGCACTAATTTCAGATATAACCAGACTAAACACGGATTTAAAATTTATGCCGTACAACTACCGGATATGAACGGACTGGAATCAGATTTCACTTAGACTATAAATAATTTCGGAATTGAATGCCGCACTAATTTCAGATAAAACCAGACTTATAACGGATTGCAAATTTATGCCTGAAAACTGCCGGATGTGAGCGGACTAGAATCGGATTTCACTTAGACTATAAATAATTTTGGACTTGACTTCCGGACTAATTCTAGATATAACCAGACTTAAAACGGATTTTAAATTTATGCCGGAAAACTGCCGGGTGTGAACGGACTAAAATCGGATTTCACTTAGACTATAAATAATTTCGAAATTGACTGCCTGACTAATTTCAGATATAACCAGACTTAAAACGGATTTTAAATTTATGCCGGACAACTGCCGCATATGGACAGACTGGAATCGGATTTCACTTAGACTACAAATAATATTGGAATTGAATGCCGCACTAATTCCAGATAAAACCAGACTTAAAACGGATTTAAAATTTATGCTGGACGACTGCCAGATGTGAACGGACTAGAATCGGATTTCACTTAGACTTTAAATAATTTCGTACTTGACTTCCGGACTCATTCTAGATATAACCAGACTTAAAACAGATTTAAAATTTATGCCGGACAAGTGCCGGATATGAACAGACTGGAATCGGATTTCACTTAGACTATAAATAATTTTTGAATTGAATGCCGCACTAATTTCAGATATAACCAGACTAAACACGGATTTAAAATTTATGCCGTACAACTGCCGGATATGAACGGACTGGAATTGTATTACACGTAGACTCTAAATAATTTTGGAATTGACTTCCCGACTAATTCCAGATATAACCAGACTTAAAACGGATTAAAAATTTATGCCGGACAACTGCCAGATGTAAACGGACTAGAATCGGATTTCACTTAGACTATAAATAATTTCGGAATTGACTTCCGGACTAATTCCACATAAAACCCGACTTAAAACGGATTTAAAATTTATGCCGGACAACTGCTAGATGTAAACAGACTAGAATCGAATTTCACTTAGACTATAAATAATTTTGGAATTGAATGCCGCACTTATTTCAGATAAAACCAGACTTAAAACGGATTTAAAATTTATGCCGGACAACTGCCGGATGTAAACGGACTGGAATCGGATTTGACTTATCTATAAATAATTTCGGAATTGAATGCCGCACTAATTTCAGATAAAACCAGACTTAAAACGGATTAAAATTTTATGCCGGAAAACTGCCGGATGTGAACGGACTAGAATCGAATTTCACTTAGACTCTAAATAATTTCGGAATTGACTTCCCGACTAATTCCAGATATAACCAGACTTAAAACGAATTAAAAATTTATGCTGGACAACTGATGGATGTAAACGGACTAAAATCGGATTTCACTTAGACTATAAATAATTTCGGAATTGAATGCCGCACTTATTTCAGATAAAACCAGACTTAAAACGGATTTTAAATTTATGCCGGACAACTGCCGGATGTAAACGGACTAGAACCGGATTTCACTTATACTATAAATTATTTCGGAATTGACTTCCGGACTAATTCAAGATATAACCAGACTGCACACGTATTTAAAATTTATGTTGTACAACTGCCGGACATGTACGTACTGGAATTAGATTTAACTATAAATAATTTTGGAATTGAATGCCGCACTAATTCCAGATAAAACCAGACTTAAAACGGATTTAAAATTTATGCCGGACAACTGCCGGATATGAACGGCCTGGAATTGGATTTCACTTAGACTAAATAATTTTGGAATTGACTTCCCGACTAATTCCAGATATAACCAGACTTAAAACGGATTGAAAATTTATGCTGGACAACTGCCGGATGTAAACGGACTAAAATCGGATTTCACTTAGACTATAAATAATTTTGGAATTGCATGCCGCACTTATTTCAGATATAACCATACTTAAAACGGATTTAAAATTTATGCCGGACAACTGCCGGATGTAGACGGACTGGAATCGGATTTGACTTATCTATAAATAATTTCGGAATTGAATGCCGCACGTATTTCAGATAAAACCAGACTTAAAACGGATTGAAATTTTATGCCGGAAAACTGCCGGATGTGAACGGACTAGAATCGAATTTCACTTAGACTATAAATAATTTCGGAATTTACTGCCGCACTTATTTCAGATATAACCAGACTTAAAACGGATTAAAAATTTATGCTAGACAACTGCCGGATGTAAACGGACTAAAATCGGATTTCACTTAGACTATAAATAATTTTGGAATTGAATACCGCACTTATTTCAGATAAAACCAGACTTAAAACGGATTTAAAATTTATGCCGGACAACTGCCGGATGTAGACGGACTGAAATCGGATTTCACTTAGACTGTAAATAATTTCGGAATTGAATGCCGCACTAATTCCAGATAAAACCAGACTTAAAACGGATTAAAAATTTATGCTGGACAACTGCCGGATGTAAACGGACTAAAATCGGATTTCACTTAGAGTATAAATAATTTTGGAACTGAATGCCGCACTTATTTCAGATAAAACCATACTTAAGACGGATTTAAAATTTATGCCGGACAACTGCCGGATGTGAACGGACTGTTATCGGATTTCACTTAGACTATAAATAATTTTGGAATTGAATGCCGCACTAATTTCAGATATAACCAGACTAAACACGGATTTAAAATTTATGCCGTACAACTGCCGGATATGATCGGACTGGAATCAGATTTCACTTAGACTATAAATAATTTCGGAATTGAATGCCGCACTAATTTCAGATAAAACCAGACTTATAACGGATTGAAAATTTATGCCTGAAAACTGCCGGATGTGAGCGGACTAGAATCGGATTTCACTTAGACTATAAATAATTTTGGACTTGACTTCCGGACTAATTCTAGATATAACCAGACTTAAAACGGATTTTAAATTTATGCCGGAAAACTGCCGGGTGTAAACGGACTAAAATCGGATTTCACTTAGACTATAAATAATTTCGAAATTGACTGCCTGACTAATTTCAGATATAACCAGACTTAAAACGGATTTTAAATTTATGCCGGACAACTGCCGCATATGGACAGACTGGAATCGGATTTCACTTAGACTACAAATAATATTGGAATTGAATGCCGCACTAATTCCAGATAAAACCAGACTTAAAACGGATTTAAAATTTATGCTGGACGACTGCCAGATGTGAACGGACTAGAATCGGATTTCACTTAGACTTTAAATAATTTCGTACTTGACTTCCGGACTCATTCTAGATATAACCAGACTTAAAACAGATTTAAAATTTATGCCGGACAAGTGCCGGATATGAACAGACTGGAATCGGATTTCACTTAGAATATAAATAATTTTTGAATTGAATGCCGCACTAATTTCAGATATAACCAGACTAAACACGGATTTAAAATTTATGCCGTACAACTGCCGGATATGAACGGACTGGAATTGGATTACACGTAGAATCTAAATAATTTTGGAATTGACTTCCCGACTAATTCCAGATATAACCAGACTTAAAACGGATTAAAAATTTATGCTGGACAACTGCCGGATGTAAACGGACTAAAATCGGATTTCACTTAGACAATAAATAATTTTGGAATTGAATGCCGCACTTATTTCAGATAAAACCAGACTTAAAACGGATTTAAAATTTGATGCCGGACAACTGCCGGATAAAAACGGACTAGAATCGGATTTCACTTAGACTATAAATAATTTTGGAATTGAATGCCGCACTAATTTCAGATATAACCAGACTAAATACGGATTTAAAATTTATGCCGTACAACTGCCGGATATGAACGGACTGGAATTGGATTACACGTAGAATCTAAATAATTTTGGAATTGACTTCCCGACTAATTCCAGATATAACCAGACTTAAAACGGATTAAAAATTTATGCTGGACAACTGCCGGATGTAAACGGACTAAAATCGGATTTCACTTAGACAATAAATAATTTCGGAATTGAATGCCGCACTAATTTCAGATAAAACCAGACTTAAAACGGATTAAAATTTTATGCCGGAAAACTGACTGATGTGAACGGACTAGAATCGAATTTCACTTAGACTCTAAATAATTTCGGAATTGACTTCCCGACTAATTCCAGATATAACCAGACTTAAAACGAATTAAAAATTTATGCTGGACAACTGATGGATGTAAACGGACTAAAATCGGATTTCACTTAGACTATAAATAATTTCGGAATTGAATGCCGCACTTATTTCAGATAAAACCAGACTTAAAACGTATTTTAAATTTATGCCGGACAACTGCCGGATGTAAACGGACTAGAACCGGATTTCACTTAGACTATAAATTATTTCGGAATTGACTTCCGGACTAATTCCAGATATATCCAGACTGCACACGTATTTAAAATTTATGTTGTACAACTGCCGGACATGTACGTACTGGAATTAGATTTAACTATATATAATTTTGGAATTGAATGCCGCACTAATTCCAGATAAAACCAGACTTAAAACGGATTTAAAATTTATGCCGGACAACTGCCGGATATGAACGGACTGGAATTGGATTTCACTTAGACTAAATAATTTTGGAATTGACTTCCCGACTAATTCCAGATATAACCAGACTTAAAACGGATTGAAAATTTATGCTGGACAACTGCCGGATGTAAACGGACTAAAATCGGATTTTACTTAGACTATAAATAATTTTGGAATTGCATGCCGCACTTATTTCAGATATAGCCATACTTAAAACGGATTTAAAATTTATGCCGGACAACTGCCGGATGTAGACGGACTGGAATCGGATTTGACTTATCTATAAATAATTTCGGAATTGAATGCCGCACGTATTTCAGATAAAACCAGACTTAAAACGGATTGAAATTTTATGCCGGAAAACTGCCGGATGTGAACGGACTAGAATCGAATTTCACTTAGACTATAAATAATTTCGGAATTTACTGCCTGACTAATTCCAGATATAACCAGACTTAAAACGGATTTAAAATGTATGCCGGACAACTGCCGGACATGTACGTACTGGAATTAGATTTAACTATATATAATTTTGGAATTGAATGCCGCACTTATTTCAGATAAAACCAGACTTAAAACGGATTTAAAATTTATGCTGGACAACTGCCGGATGTAAACGGACAAGAATCGGATTTCACTTAGACTATAAATAATTTTGGAATTGAATGCCGCACTTATTTCAGATATAACCAGACTTAAAACGGATTAAAAATTTATGCTGGACAACTGCCAGATGTAAACGGACTAAAATCGGATTTCACTTAGACTATAAATAATTTTGGAATTGAATGCCGCACTTATTTCAGATAAAACCAGACTTAAAACGGATTTAAAATTTATGCCGGACAACTGCCGGATGTAGACGGACTGAAATCGGATTTCACTTAGACTGTAAATAATTTCGGAATTGAATGCCGCACTTATTTCAGATAAAACCAGACTTAAAACGGATTTTAAATTTATGCCGGACAACTGCCGGATGTAAACGGACTAGAATCGGATTTCACTTAGACTATAAATAATTTCGGAATTGATTTCCAGACTAATTCCACATAAAACCAGACTTAAAACGAATTTAAAATTTATGCCGGACAACTGCCGGATATGAACGGACTGGAATTGGATTTTACTTAGACTATAAATAATTTCGGAAATGAATGCCGCAATAATTTTAGATATAACCAGACTAAACACGGATTTAAAATTTATGCCGTACAACTGCCGGATATGAACGGACTGGAATTGTATTACACGTAGACTCTAAATAATTTTGGAATTGACTTCCCGACTAATTCCAGATATAACCAGACTTAAAACGGATTAAAAATTTATGCCGGACAACTGCCAGATGTAAACGGACTAAAATCGGATTTCACTTAGACTATAAATAATTTCGGAATTGACTTCCGGACTAATTCCACATAAAACCCGACTTAAAACGGATTTAAAATTTATGCCGGCCAACTGCTAGTTGTAAACAGACTAGAATCGAATTTCACTTAGACTATAAATAATTTTGGAATTGAATGCCGCACTTATTTCAGATAAAACCAGACTTAAAACGGATTTAAAATTTATGCCGGACAACTGCCGGATGTAAACGGACTGGAATCGGATTTGACTTATCTATAAATAATTTCGGAATTGAATGCCGCACTAATTTCAGATAAAACCAGACTTAAAACGGATTAAAATTTTATGCCGGAAAACTGACTGATGTGAACGGACTAGAATCGAATTTCACTTAGACTCTAAATAATTTCGGAATTGACTTCCCGACTAATTCCAGATATAACCAGACTTAAAACGAATTAAAAATTTATGCTGGACAACTGATGGATGTAAACGGACTAAAATCGGATTTCACTTAGACTATAAATAATTTCGGAATTGAATGCCGCACTTATTTCAGATAAAACCAGACTTAAAACGTATTTTAAATTTATGCCGGACAACTGCCGGATGTAAACGGACTAGAACCGGATTTCACTTAGACTATAAATTATTTCGGAATTGACTTCCGGACTAATTCCAGATATAACCAGACTGCACACGTATTTAAAATTTATGTTGTACAACTGCCGGACATGTACGTACTGGAATTAGATTTAACTATATATAATTTTGGAATTGAATGCCGCACTAATTCCAGATAAAACCAGACTTAAAACGGATTTAAAAATTATGCCGGACAACTGCCGGATATGAACGGACTGGAATTGGATTTCACTTAGACTAAATAATTTTGGAATTGACTTCCCGACTAATTCCAGATATAACCAGACTTAAAACGGATTGAAAATTTATGCTGGACAACTGCCGGATGTAAACAGACTAAAATCGGATTTCACTTAGACTATAAATAATTTTGGAATTGCATGCCGCACTTATTTCAGATATAGCCATACTTAAAACGGATTTAAAATTTATGCCGGACAACTGCCGGATGTAGACGGACTGGAATCGGATTTGACTTATCTATAAATAATTTCGGAATTGAATGCCGCACGTATTTCAGATAAAACCAGACTTAAAACGGATTGAAATTTTATGCCGGAAAACTGCCGGATGTGAACGGACTAGAATCGAATTTCACTTAGACTATAAATAATTTCGGAATTTACTGCCTGACTAATTCCAGATATAACCAGACTTAAAAAGGATTTAAAATGTATTCCGGACAACTGCCGGATATGAACGGACTGGAATCGGATTTCACTTAGACTATAAATAATTTTGGAATTGAATGCCGCACTTATTTCAGATAAAACCAGACTTAAAACGGATTTAAAATTTATGCTGGACAACTGCCGGATGTAAACGGACTAGAATCGGATTTCACTTAGACTATAAATAATTTTGGAATTGAATGCCGCACTTATTTCAGATATAACCAGACTTAAAACGGATTAAAAATTTATGCTGGACAACTGCCAGATGTAAACGGACTAAAATCGGATTTCACTTAGACTATAAATAATTTTGGAATTGAATGCCGCACTTATTTCAGATAAAACCAGACTTAAAACGGATTTTAAATTTATGCCGGACAACTGCCGGATGTAAACGGACTAGAATCGGATTTCACTTAGACTATAAATAATTTCGGAATTGATTTCCGGACTAATTCCACATAAAACCAGACTTAAAACGAATTTAAAATTTATGCCGGACAACTGCCGGATATGAACGGACTGGAATTGGATTTTACTTAGACTATAAATAATTTCGGAAATGAATGCCGCAATAATTTCAGATATAACCAGACTAAACACGGATTTAAAATTTATGCCGTACAACTGCCGGATATGAACGGACTGGAATTGTATTACACGTAGACTCTAAATAATTTTGGAATTGACTTCCCGACTAATTCCAGATATAACCAGACTTAAAACGGATTAAAAATTTATGCCGGACAACTGCCAGATGTAAACGGACTAAAATCGGATTTCACTTAGACTATAAATAATTTCGGAATTGACTTCCGGACTAATTCCACATAAAACCCGATTTAAAACGGATTTAAAATTTATGCCGGACAACTGCCGGATGTAGACGGTGTTACGTCTCGGAATGGAATTCCGAAACTTTCGAAAAGGCCGGTTTTAGTGATCCGAAAGGCGTATGGGGTTACCACGAAATTTTCTTAGACTTAGTTTAAAAATTTTTAATTTCAAGGAATTTGAAGAAAAGTTGAAATTTATAAGGTTCAAAAAAAAATTATTAAATTTATAGGGCAGCGCGTGTCACCACTTTCCTTACGTTTTGAGTCGAAGGAAAGTTCGACTTTTACTAACTATCTATAGTTTTCTTTTGTAAATTTAAAGTTTTGGGTGGATCCCGGAAAATATATAAAACCTTCACTTACCTTTGATAGTTGGCCTTGGTAAGTTTCAAGTAGCAATCGGGTTCAGCGATACTGCAGATTCCTCGATGGATCGTTCTCTCCTTTAGTTCATTGACTTCGATGATTTCGATCGGCAGCCGAATTCAGCGAACAGTTGATTTTGTCTTAGTGTTTTTATTCTAATATTTCCTTTTTTTTTTGATTCTTTTGAGTAAATTTCTTGATAGCTTAATGTTCTTAAAGTTTCAATAAATTTAAACCAAAATTTAAATGTTCTTTCTTTTCTATTTGATTTTTTGTTTCCCTTTCTCCTTTTTTTTTTTTACTTGAATTTTTATAAATTAAATTTAAGTTTCTCTTGGTTCTTGAAAGTCACAATTTTATCAACAATAAAAGTCTTTAAAATTCCATAAATTCTTAATTCTAAAGATCCTTTGGTCCGAATAATTCCATTGGATCGGAAGGATTGGAGGCACTTAGGAATTTTTTCGAGTCACAACACACAATTTCACTATACTGATATCCAGTTTATTTATCGTTTCGAGAATTAGAAAATTTTATAATTACACAAAATGTTCCACAAATTATTACACATTCTTTAACATAGTCAATATAAAGTTTATTTTTGTTACAACACAGTAATTTTAACTTTTCGTAACAAGATCAAAAATCAAGATTTTGATTTAAAATTAAGACCGATGATTACAACTAATTATTAGGACCGATTGAATCTAACTTAACTAAAAGACCGACTATCTCTAATTAAATTGTTTTCTATCAAAATCATACAAGGAAGCTCCTAAACTTCCCCTTCTTTCACATTCATTCGGGCGGGGCTAATTCCCTCTCCGTTGTTTTTTCTCACGCGTTTCACATAATTAATTCTTTTTGTATATCAATACTTATAAATGTTATCCTAATATTTACTGATGAAATAATAATAGTAATAATAATAACAAATTATATGTTTAATCGTTATTTAATTATAATCAGTATAATAAAATAAACGTTATTTCACTATCATCAATGTAATAATATGGTATCATAAATTTATTAAAGTAAGAAGAAAGATTTTCAAGAGTGGATTTGAAGGTTTTTAATATTTATTATTAAACAATATTTTTTTTTTTTCAAAAGAAACTTTCAAGCACAACAGCCTGTTGCTACGTGAATATCGCTGAATCGACAGTAAGTCCACTGTCGGAGTGTCTCGCGCAACAAGTTCGAAAGATCTTATAATATTATTATAAGATATAATGTTATCATATTATTATTATTTAATGTTTTTATCAGAGTTCGATTCAGATTGGATTTATAAGTTTGATAGTGCTTCTATGTTTAAAGTTTTCAACAAAGTGTTGTGTAAAATTTTATTATTAAACACTTGGAAAATAAATAAAGTGTAAATAGTAAAACAGTGGATGGCTTTTTTAAAAGAGAAAATAAATATATATTGAAAGTGAAGTGAAGTGAAGTGAGTTTTTATTCAGTTGTCGATCTTGGATTATCGTCAGATATCGAGTTGGAATACTTCGACTTCGAATTGCTTTGAAGGTAGTGGAATCATTAATATTTTCTTTTAGAAGGTTTTCTTTTTGATCGGGGTTTATATTTTATTTGTTTAAAATTTATTTCTAAATTAAATTTGGAATTTCGAGTTTTCTCGAATTGTTATTAATAATTAATTTTATTATTGTTAATTATTTAATTGATTTGATTATTTAAAGAAAAGATTTTTATTTATTGATTGGACTAAATTTGTTCTAAAATAATTCCGGGTTATTTTATTTGCGAGGCGGTTGGTCACTTATTTTATCAAGTGTAATCAAACACCATATCCGGTCGAGATGCAGGTGTACTGGCCTTGATGGCGATTAGGTCTTTTATTTTAGATTCAAATAAAATTCGAGAATAAATTTTATACTAATTGTAAAATAAATGTTTGGGTTATTAAATTTTGTAATTAATTGTTATTAATTTATTTAAATATTTATTATGTTAAATAATAAACTAAATTTTGTTATTAACTAATTATTGGAATTGTTGTAAGAATTGTTACTTAAATTGTTGTTCTGATTATTATTTAAATTTATTATAATTGTTATTAAATTTATTATTTAAAGTTCACCAAAATTTATTGTTAAAACTCATTATTTAAACTGTTATTCAATTGTTGTTAAAAATTATTATTTATATTTATTATTAAAATTGTTATTAAATATATTGTTTAAATTTATTGTTGAACTTTGTTATTAAAATTAATTATTTAAATAATTATTAAAATTGCTATTAAAATTATTATTGAATTTATTATTAAAGTTATTGTTATATTTTTATTGTTTATATTGTAATACAATTTGTTATTAAAATGTTGATAATATTTATTATAGAATTTATATTTAAATAAATTTTAATTTGTTTATTAAATTGAATATATAATTTTGGGTTTATTGTTTAAACAAATTTCGTTTTAAACATGGGATAATAAATTGTTCGAAATTAGAATATTATTTGAAGAAGCTACGATACATTCATTTATTCAGTGGTCACCTGCAGACTATCTCGAGAATGCGACGTGTTGATGTCAGCATTTCCTGTCTGAGGTTGACTTTGCACTGAATTATGACTTGATTTTATGTTCGTTTAAAAATCGAAAATAAATTCTATGTTAATTGTAAAATAAATGTTTTTTAAATTATTAGATTATTTATAATTAATTATTATTAATTTATTTAAATATTTATTGGGTTAGATAATAAATTAGTTTTGTTATTAGAATAACTATTGAAGTTGATATTAGAATTATTGTTTAGGTTGTTGTTAGAATTATTATCAAATTTTGTTATTAAAATTGATTGTTTAAATAATTATTAAAGTTACTATTAAAATTATTATTGAATTTATTATTAAAGTTATCGTTATATTTTTATTGTTTATATTGTAATACAATTTGTTATTAGAATGTTAATAATATTTATTATAGAGTTTATATTTAAATAAATTTTAATTTGTTTGTAAAATTGAATATATAATTTTAAGTTTATTATTTAAACAAATTTCGTTTTAAACATGGGATAATAAATTGTTCGAAATTAGAATATTATTTGAAGAAGCTACGATACATTTATTTATTCAGTGGTCACCTGCAGACTATCTCGAGAATGCGACGTGTTGATGTCAGCATTTCCTGTCTGAGGTTGACTTTGCACTGAATTATGACTTGATTTTATGTTCGTTTAAAACTCGAAAATAAATTCTATGTTAATTGTAAAATAAATGTTTTTTAAATTATTAGATTATTTATAATTAATTATTATTAATTTATTTAAATATTTATTGGGTTAGATAATAAATTAGTTTTGTTATTAGAATAACTATTGAAGTTGATATTAGAATTATTGTTTAGGTTGTTGTTAGAATTATTATCAAATTTTGTTATTAAAATTGATTGTTTAAATAATTATTAAAGTTACTATTAAAATTATTATTGAATTTATTATTAAAGTTATCGTTATATTTTTATTGTTTATATTGTAATACAATTTGTTATTAGAATGTTAATAATATTTATTATAGAGTTTATATTTAAATAAATTTTAATTTGTTTGTAAAATTGAATATATAATTTTGAGTTTATTATTTAAACAAATTTCGTTTTAAACATGGGATAATAAATTGTTCGAAATTAGAATATTATTTGAAGAAGCTACGATACATTCATTTATTCAGTGGTCACCTGCAGACTATCTCGAGAATGCGACGTGTTGATGTCAGCATTTCCTGTCTGAGGTTGACTTTGCACTGAATTATGACTTGATTTTATGTTCGTTTAAAACTCGAAAATAAATTCTATGTTAATTGTAAAATAAATGTTTTTTAAATTATTAGATTATTTATAATTAATTATTATTAATTTATTTAAATATTTATTGGGTTAGATAATAAATTAGTTTTGTTATTAGAATAACTATTGAAGTTGATATTAGAATTATTGTTTAGGTTGTTGTTAGAATTATTATCAAATTTTGTTATTAAAATTGATTGTTTAAATAATTATTAAAGTTACTATTAAAATTATTATTGAATTTATTATTAAAGTTATCGTTATATTTTTATTGTTTATATTGTAATACAATTTGTTATTAGAATGTTAATAATATTTATTATAGAGTTTATATTTAAATAAATTTTAATTTGTTTGTAAAATTGAATATATAATTTTGAGTTTATTATTTAAACAAATTTCGTTTTAAACATGGGATAATAAATTGTTCGAAATTAGAATATTATTTGAAGAAGCTACGATACATTCATTTATTCAGTGGTCACCTGCAGACTATCTCGAGAATGCGACGTGTTGATGTCAGCATTTCCTGTCTGAGGTTGACTTTGCACTGAATTATGACTTGATTTTATGTTCGTTTAAAACTCGAAAATAAATTCTATGTTAATTGTAAAATAAATGTTTTTAAATTATTAGATTATTTATAATTAATTATTATTAATTTATTTAAATATTTATTGGGTTAGATAATAAATTAATTTTGTTATTAGAATAACTATTGAAATTGATATTGGAATTATTGTTTAGGTTGTTGTTAGAATTATTATTGAAATTTGTTATAATTTTGTTGTAAGATTTATTTTTAAAATTATTATTAAATTTTTTATTGTTAGAGTTGTTATTAAATTTATTATTTAGAATGTTATAAAAATCTATCGTCAGAATCCGTTATTTAAACAATTATTAGAATCGTTATTGCAATCTGTTATTATATTTATTATTAAAATTGTTATTGGATAATTACCAAAATTTATTATTGAGATCAATTTTAAATGTTGTAAGAAAGTTGTTATTAGATTTATTTATAATATTTATTATTGACTCTAGTATTTAGATAGTTTTTAATTTATATTAAAATTTAAATACATATTTTGAATTTATTGTTTAAACAATTATTAAAACAATTATTGAGGTTTATTTATAGAATTCATTGTTTAATTTATTTTATATGTGGTTTTGAGAACTTTTGTAATGTTGAGTGTTTTGGAAGTTACTCTGATTTAAAACTCTGACAAAATTTTCTTCTATATATATAATATTTCGTTTTAGGGTTGAAAGTTTATTTTGAAACTATTTTGTTATATATTGGTGACAATGTTTCGTGAAACAATATTTATTATTTATTCGGCGTTTTAATATGTGTGAACATAAAAACAAATGGCACGCGTCTCTTATCTTAAGGAAATGTCGAGGTAAATTTATCAAGTGTTTATACATATCTATCTCGTGATTATCGTGAGTACAGTGGTACGAGACTCGGAACTGTGATAACAATTCTTAGGTTCTTGGTCGCGTGGCGACAACCTTGAGTGACACATGTCCGGTGTCTCACGTTGCCGTTGTTATCAATATAGTGGCACGCGACTGGAGTTCGAGATAACAAGTTTATTTACTTCGATGTGCGCCTGCTAAGAATATTTCTATTTCTCTTGTTTTGATATTAAAGGGGACATTCATTCATTCAATTCAGTCATACATATTTCGGTCTTTATTAGCATGTATGATTAGTTATACATATAATTTTTTGTTATATAATAATAATTTTTAAATAATTTTCCTAACAATGGACAATAATATTACATTGTTCGAGTAGTATTCATACTTAGTTCGAGCGATTTAATTTATTTCATTAATTCGAGGTAATTATTTTAATATGGTTCTTTTTGTTATAGCTTACCAAAGTTTATTTGTAAGATCAAAACTAATTATTTATTGACTTGAGACTTGAATGTAAAATTTATTAATGTTTGGTAATAAATTTTAGGCAAAAATTTTTACCAGACATAACACCCCCCCGCATAAGAACAAAACCGATTATTTTACGTAATAAAATAAAGGTTTTGTTTAGTCGTAAATAATTTTAACGTATTCGTCGTGGTAATGTATTTATAGCTAAGTTCCTTGGTGGGACTTCAGGAGGATCTGTAAGTGGATTGTTTGGATTTATATTTTGTTGTGTTGTTTGAGTCGAAGTTTGTGGTCTGTCGCTCGTTTCGTCTGCGTTTACTATGACTTCAGTTAAATCTACGTTATCATTCATGATCCTTTCATTTTCGTTTCTGTTTACCTCATTTCGCCTGATTCTTATTTCTCTTGGGTTTAATACCCCCTGTTCGAAATGAAGTAGCAGGTTTGCCAGGGTGCTCCATAAGGCTCCTAATAATTTCACACTCCATCCGTAGATCGCATAGAGTGCGTATCCGTGAAGCAATACATTTACGACATATTTAATTATACCGAAAATGATTGCCACGCCGATCATACCTGCACTTATTGACCCGAATGTAATGAAATATGACCATATTTTAGTCATAGCGTTTTCCGCAAATTTCTCCAAAGCTTTCTCGTCCATCAAATTCATTATATCCAGTTGACTACCGGAAATATCCTCTCCCATGGCGCCTCTTGCCATCTGATTCAGTACAGCGGGTTTCAATAATGGGAACATAACCGTCTGCATGTATGTTTCCATATCTTCTTCCGCGTAAATTCCGTTAGCAAGATCACCAGGGTCGTTATACCTCCAGGTAGGTTTGGTTAAAGGTTGGAGAATCTGCGGAGTTTCAACCTTTGTTGGTTTCGGTGAAAACTCGTACCATTTGGAGTCAATTTCAAAAATTATTGGCAAAATTTTATTGCATTCTACCTGATTTCCTTTCGAGGTTAAAATTAAAGATTTTGAAGTCAAGAATAATGATTTATTGTTATAAGTAACTGGAATTTCGGAAAAACAGGTAATGTTAGTGTTCCGAATTTTCACCGGAACAGCTTGGCATTGGATTATGTGAGCTACGTGGCCTGAGAAAACTGCCAAATAACCAGGTTCTTTCATGATTGTAAATGCGAATTCGTCGGGATTTAAAGAGGATTGTGATAGAGAATTTAATATTACTTTTCGTTCCAATAAGCATCGTTGTGTAATAATGTCTTTATAGAGTGTATTTATTTCTCCTTTTAAATGATGTGCGATATAAATAATTTTAGTATTAAAATATGCAGATAATGAAAGGTCTTTTATATTGATTTTGTAAACGTTTGTTGGAAAGGGATTGTTTAAGGAGGTTTCAAAGATATAAATTTTGGTAAGTTCTGTCTTTCTCAGCGTAAGACCGCATACTTGTACGGAACCATGATCTGTGTAAGCGAATTTAATATTTTCTGTCGAATTAGTAAAATAAATTGTTGGAAGACTGGTTCCGTTTTCTTGTGTTTTGGTCGCGAAGCCCTGGTACAAAATTGCATATGAATTGAAATTACAGATTGCAGTTTCTGGTTTATTCCAAAATGTAAAGAAATTATCCCTATCAACGCATTTAGTGAGTGAAAGGTCACATTTTGTATTAGATGGTAAAATTATTGAATTTTCTTCGATTTTTATAGGTGCTTCTGAAGAGAACAGAGAAATTTCTAAATCAGCTTGAATTATTTGGTTTTGTTTTGATTTATAACTTCCGCCCACACAATTGGATTTATCGTCGACCGTTCCGGCAATCATTTGTGACCTAAAGTTCGTAGTGTTAACTTCGAGGAATTTTATAATCTCATCGTGAAACTTAAACTGTCCGTAGCGATGCATATCGTCACACGCGTCTCTCGAGATTTTTATCATAAAAATTGAGTTATTGTTTGAAGAAAGAGCTATATGTGAATGCATGCCACAGTAAAATGATCTCGTATATATTTTGATTTTACATTGTTTAATAAACACGGAACCAAATTCGACCTTTTGTAATAGGTTTACATAAACTGTGTCCGTTTTAATTTCGGCGGAATCGAAGTTACAATCACCGACGTGTCGTAGGGAAATCGTTGTGATGTTGGGCGGAGTTTTGGTGCCACAATCATACCCAGTTAGAGCGTTTACGTTTACCAAATTAGCAAGAAATAGGAATGCCAACATTTTTCTGAAAATAAAATAAATTTTGCCACATAAATAAAATTTACGAAATAAGTATAAGAGATTTTAGAGAGGAGAATATTTTTTTAAACAGTAATATTTAGTTTGTAATAAAAAGAAAATTTTTTTTTTGATTCGTAAAAAAATTTTTTTTTTTTTAGTCTTCGCATTCGCTCGGAGATTTTAATCTTGTTAACCTTAACTTATTTGTATGCACAATTCTCGTTTTGTTCTTATATGTAATTTCCACGTTATTATTGTCCATTGTACGCAAGATTTTGTAAGGACCTGTGTATTGTAAATCAAATACATTTTTTCGTGGTTCTTTTAACATTAAAACGCGATCACCGACCTCAAATAAACAAGGATTGTTTTTCTTATCATAATAACTTTTGGATTTCATTTTTGCCTTATTTAAATTTTTGTGTGCAAGTTCTTCTATCAAGATTTTCCTACCTTTTAAATTATTTAAATATTCTAAGTAAGTTTCATCTAAATTTTCTTCCAAAGTAATTTTGTCTGATGGTACTCTCGCAAGTTTAGCGAATACACATTCGAAAGGAGTGAGTTTCGTTCCTTCGTGAACACTGGTGTTATAGGCGAAGGTTGCGCACTGTATCCACTGGTCCCAATTGTAGTCCGAATTAACATAACATTTAAAATATTCTTTCAGAACATGGTGCATCCTCTCGATTGAGCCATTGCTCTGCGGGCGGTAAGCAGTAGTTGTGCATTGGTTAATTCTGCAGATTTTGGATACATTTTTCATTAGGGCGCTTGTGAAATTTGACCCTTGATCGGTTAATACGATTTTCGGACATCCATAGGTGAAAACTAAATTATTTAAAAAAGCGGTTGCGATGTTAATACTTGTAGCTTGTATTAAAGGAACAGCTATTACGTATTTGGTGAGAAGGCACTGCATCGTCAAAATATATTTATTTTTATTTGAGGTTTCTGGAAGTTCGACGATATCCATAGATACTTTGTCGAAGGAGGAGCCAGGTGTATCCGTGAGGATCATCGGTTGATGTACTTTCCTTCGAACTAATTTTTTGAGTTGGCAAGTTTTACATTTAGCTATAAAAGTTTGGACATCTTTTTTCAAAGAGGGCCAATAAAAATCTTGTTTGATTCTGAGGTATGTTTTATTTACTCCTTTATGTCCGTTGATTATCGATTCATGGGTGGAGGCAATTATACCCAATCTGTCTTCTTCGTTCGGGGATTGAATTAAACCTTTGCAAATAATAAATTTCGTATTTAGAAAATTGTGAGCAATTCCTTCGATATGTTTTAGTATTGAACTCCATGGTATATCATCGATGTAATTTGTAATAGCTATCCTTAAAGTTTTTAAGTTTTGATTTGTCAGAAAAGTGTTAAGGTTTTCGAAAATTAAATTAAGGGTATCTGGATCTGCCCTAATATTATCATCTTTTTTTAAACAAGCTGAAATATGGATTTTTCTTGAAATATTTTTTGAAGTTATTTCACCCACATCTAAATAAGTGTCGGGTAAAAGGTGTCCTGCGGTTGATAATTCTTTTGCACCTTTACAAAGTGGTTCGTTTTGTGAATTTACGAAACACAAAGTATTGTCATCAAAAGTTAGCAATTTATCTCTAACTTCAATGACATTTTCCATTGGTTGATTTCGTCGGTTTACATCGTATTCGACATCATTTAAATCGAAGATATCCGAGGAAGTTGAATCTAAATCAGATGAATTTGTAAAATTTGTTCTTCTTTCAGGACTTTGTTCCATTGATACATCAAAATTTTCCATATTGTTTCCGAAGTCAAAAGCGTCGTAATTTCTGATTAGATCGTCATCGGTTATCGTTCTACGGGGATTATCAATTGGTGCAGGAGTGATTTCTTCGTAGTTTAATCCATTGTTTCTCTCGTCGTCAACAATTTCTATTCGATTATCTGAGTGGTTCGATGAATTGTTGTCACTTAAAATTCTTTGATTTCTTCGTCTGGGTACGATAATATCAGAATCCTGAGATGAACGATTATTAGTTTCTCTGTTATTGTTGTCATTATTATTATTTATTGTTGGGATTTCTTCGGTTTCTTCCATTTCTTCGACACCACCATTATTATCGATATTAACCGCTCGACTATCAGAAGAGTTCGATGTACTATCGTTTTCAGCATGGACATCTACCCTCACGTTTTGTTGATTTCTAGTTCCGGGAATGGAAAAATCGGAATCGGAAGAGGAAGAGTTGGTAAGGACAAAAAGGTTATTTATTTCATTTTCTGGAGGATTTCGGGATAAGGCGTCGGCAACGTAATTAGTTTTGCCTTCTTTATAGACAACTGTGAATTCGAAGTCTCTTAATTTCAGATAGAATCTTTTCAATCTGGATGTCGGGTCTTTCAATCTATCTACCCAAACTAATGGCTGATGGTCAGTTATAAAGGTGAATTTCCGCCCGAAGAGGCAATATCTAAATTGGAAGGCTGCTTTGACCATGGCTAAAAGTTCTTTTTCTATTGTTGAGTACCTCTGTTCCGTGTCATTTAAACTGCGAGAGTAAAAAGCTATCGGCAGGTCATTGCCCTCGTAATCTTGACTTAAGACCGCCCCTATTGCGAATTGCGACGCGTCGGTTGTGACCACAAAATCCTTTTCGAAGTCGGGGTATTTCAGGAGGGATTCTGACGTTAAATAATTTTTTAAATAATTTAGAGCTCTTTCTTGAGCTTCGGTCCAAATAAAATTTACGTCCTTTTTTAAAAGATAGGTCAATGGTTTCGCTTCTTTGGCGAAATTAGGGATAAACTTCCTGTAATACCCCGCTAAACCTAAGAGCTGTTTAATATTCTTTTGGTTCTTAGGCCTAGGAAAATTTGAGATAGAAATAATCTTTTCTTTGTCGGGACGAACTCCGTCTGAGCTAATTTCATGGCCTAAATAGACAACTTTGTTCTGGTAAAATTTACATTTATCCGGTTGCAATTTCATATTTGCTTTCCGGAGTCTCTCTACAACTTTAGCCAGTTTCCGGTCATGCTCTTCTATTGTTTCACCATGAATAATACAATCGTCGATATATACACAAATTTCTTTGTTTTGCATGTCATAGAAAAGCACGTCCATCTGTCTTTGAAAAGTTGCAGGAGAATTTTTTAACCCAAACGGCATTCGTGTAAAATGGTAATGTCCAAAAGGTGTTGAAAAGGCAGTTTTTGTTTTATCACACTCGCGCATCGGAATTTGGTGAAATCCTGAGACTAAGTCGAGTACGCTAAAATATTTCGAGCCGGCCAACTGGTCGATGACCTCGCTTATATTCGGTATCGGATACGCGTCGCTAATAGTTTTTTTGTTAAGTTCGCGATAATCTATCACGAGTCTCCATTTTTTATTTCCCAAACTATCCGATTTTTTTGGGACAATCCACAAGGGACTGTTGTAAGGAGAATTTGAAGGTTCGATTATTCCATCCTTAATCATTTTTGATACTTGTTTTTCAATTTCTCCTTTCAACATTTGTGGGTACCGGTATTGTTTAACGTTTACCGGTATGCTATCATTTAACTCGATTATATGCGATGTCATGTTCGTTTTGGCCAACTTTTCGTTAGGTAATTGGAAAACGTCAGCGTACTCATCGCAAATCTTAGCCGTCCTAATTCTATTTTCCAAATCGTATTTTTCCAAATTTATTAAATTTTTTACTATATCGGAGCGCATGTTTTCATTTTGAATATTTGAGGTAGGTGAATTCATTCCATTATTTTCAGTTTCGGATTCGTATGCATAAACAATTTCCCGATTGAAATTTAAATTTTCGTTCATGTTGAAAATCGTTTGTCCAATGTCATTATAAAAATTTTCATTTTCTAAAATTGTTTTGTCTGAATCTTTATCAGAATCGTCGTTTGAATAGGTTGTTTCGTCAATTGTGTCATTTTTTGAAAGTGAGTCAAATAGTTCTAAATATTCTGATAGTTCATTTTCTTTGGTTTTTATTTCGTTTCTTTGATCAACTTTGATTTTAGGTTTTGCGTCTAAATTAATTTTATCATTTTCGGTTTCAGTTTTGTGTTTGTCAATTTTTATTTCGTTTGTCGTTTCTGTTTCATTCATGTCGGTTTTGGTAGTATTTTTTGTTTTCGCGGTAAAGATTTGGTTTCGGTTTGTGGCAGTCTGTTCAATTTCTAAGTTAAATTTTCCTTTTTCGTTATTAGTTGTTCTTTTTGTAACAAATTCTCTAATTTCATCGCTATTTTCGTGTTCTTTTTCGATCTCGATTTTATCTATAGCATTCAACCCGTTTTCGTAACCAAGTTCGTTTTTAATTTTTGCTTTAGTATTATCGAATTCTGATTCAAAAACACTAATCTCGGATTTTCCCACGTTTTCCGCCTTTATATTCTCTAATTCAATTTCGTTATCGATTGCTAATTTAATTTTATTAATTTTATTTTCATTAGAAATATCGCGTTTAGTTTTTTCGTTTTCTATTTCTTTTTCTTTATTTAATTTAACTTCATTATTCTCATTTTTTTGTAAGTGTATTGAAACAATCGCATCAAGTGGAGTTTCGTTTTTAGTATCTAACCTAATTTTACTAAATTCATCGTCATTCGAGGTCCCGAATTTAAGATCTTTAACATTATTTTCATCTATATCATCTAAGCTTAAATCGTTATTCGCATTCTTATCGAAAATTTTAAAATCAGTTTCTTTTAACCCGGATTCATTTCTCTTTTCAATCTTAGAATTATTTATTTCATCATTGTTGATAATCGCATCTATTTTAAAATTAAATTCGACAGTTTTATTTTCATCACTTAAACTAAGTTTATCGATCCCGCTTTCATTGTCAGTTTTTATTTCAGTTATCTCGGTTTCAATTCTATTTTCATTACCCGTCTTAAAATTAATACTTTTATCTTCTTTCGTAATTATTGAGACGATTTCGTTTGGTTCAAATTCTTTCTTAATCGCTATCTTTAAATTACTAATTTCTTTTTCAATCAAATCTTCAATTTTACGGTTATCAATATTAGGGTTATTCGTTTCATTATCGTAATCTAAGATCGTTTTTCGTTCTAAAATATTTGTTTCGGTTTCGTATTTTTCTGTTCGTGGTCTATTATCGATTTTATCTAAAGGGCTATCATTTTCGATTTCGTTTTCGTCTTCATTACTTAATGTTTCTAGTTCGGAATTTTTTGTAAGTTGTAAAAGATCGGAGCTTACGGTCTCGATAAACGGCGCGACAGGGATTCTAATTTTCGCTTCGAAAGGTGTAGTATTATTGATAGGAATATGTACTATCCCGTTACTGGTATTCGCACTTTGGGATCCACCCACATATATTCCGGGTATTACTTCCAAAATGGGCACATAACCATTAGAATGACAAATGCGAGTTTGGGCTATTACCCATTTGCATTCATTAGGTAGTAATTTGCAAATTTTTTCCTTTTCAAACGGTACCTGATTGTTTTGATGCGTGAAAACTTCGTGTTTATAGTCTATAATCGATTCATTCTTGTTACAAAATTCGGAACCTAGAAGAGTTCCGGTTCTAATAGGGAAATCGTTAGTGACGACAACGAAATTAGCAGATACATTTAAATTAGAAATTCGTATTCTGGTAATACCGATTGTAGGTGTAAGTCCCTGGCCCACACCAGCAATTCTCGGAGCATGTGAAAAATCAATTTTTGAAAAAGGTGTTAAGTTTCCTATTTTTATTATATTGGGTTGGGCTCCTGTGTCGAGCATACAGTCAGTTATTTCACCGAGAATGTTGTTAGAGACTAATTTAATAACAGGGATTCTTCTGAGGGAATAATCCAGGGAGCAAAGATTTATTACATAAATCACTCCGTCGCCGCAAAGAATATCGGACGGTTGTTCATTTGATTCTCCAGGATCCCGTCCGGTCTTTCCTGGAGAGGGTTCGAGTTTCCCTGCATCTTTCGTGCTTCTCTGTTTTCGTGGTTTATACGGGTGTAACACTTTTCTAAAGTGTGGCCTAATTTTTTACAATAAGCACATTCTATAGGATTTCTTCTAATCGAATTTTCATTATTTTGCGTATTTTGTGGTGGGTAATGTTCGTATTGTTGGGGCGGCAGAGGATTTACGTGATTGTTTTGATTAGAGTGTGATTCATTATTTCCAGAATTTTGTTGATGGGGTGGATTTTCGGAATTCCTATACTGTTGGAAATTTGAGTTTGGTTGTTGGTACCTTGAGTTTTGAGGATTAGGGTTTTCAGGATTTCTATATTGTTGAAAATTTGGATTTGGTTGTTGGTACCTTGGGTTTTGAAAGTTGGGATTTTGTTGTCTAGGATGTTGATTGTTGGAATTTTCAAAGAATCTTGGATGTTGTGAATTTTGATTAGGATGTCTAGGATTAAAGGTCGAGGGTTGTTCGAAAGGATTTGTATTTAGGTGATATGTGTGCTGAAAATCTCTATTATTTTGATAATTATTACCCCTGTTTGTTTGCCTGGGGTTTTGGTAGTAAGGATTTTCAAAGCGTCTAGGATTTTGAGAATTTTCGTAATTTTGATTTATTCGAGAATCGTTAGGGTTAAAATTTCTCCTGGGATATTTTTCTCTGTCAATCTCGATACGTTTTTCCGCTTTGATTGCCTCGTTAAAGGCGTCGGTCAAAGTGATTACATTTTGATTAACGTAATTTCGGAAGGGAGGGGGAAGAGCGAAAAAGAATTCTTGTACGAATTCCTTTTCTAAATTATCAATTTCCAATCTTGATAAGAATTCTCTACCTTGTTCTAAGCAAGTACAATCGATAATCGCTGTTTGGATGTTATCGAACCTTTCAA
Organism: Ganaspis brasiliensis; assembly: GCA_037103525.1. NCBI lineage: Eukaryota > Metazoa > Arthropoda > Insecta > Hymenoptera > Figitidae > Ganaspis > Ganaspis brasiliensis. The sequence continues at coordinate 978,043 of JAZKLR010000008.1, read as the reverse complement.
TAAATTCGAGGATTGGTTCGTTAAATCCTTTTGCAAGATTTGCTAACTGTCCTCTGTAATGATTAGAGGATCTGTGGGTCGCGAAGGTTGTTTTGAGTTTAGTCAGGAATTCTTCTATCGTGTTGAATTCCTGATTTCCTATCGCTATATATGCCCTATCAGTCAATTTAAATTTTAATAATCGTACGATTTCGTTTTCTAAATTTCGAGGGAATTGATTTTTTATTCTACGAACAGTGCGTATAAATTTAAAAACGTCGGTCCCATCGAATTCTGGGACAATAGACAAGCTTTCTTTTAGCAATGCCGACGATGGTATCAGCGGTTGGTTTTTTAGAAAAGGGTTCAAATTTTCATTGGGTTCGGATTCTTGGTTTAACGGATTTCTTATTTCGTCCGAGAAACTTAGGTGTAAATTTGGGTTTCTGGACGGATGCATTTTTATTTTTGGTGTGGAAGCTGCCAATTCGTGTAAGTTTTCATAAATGTTATCGTGATTTTTAATTTTTTGTTCTAATTGGTGTTGCATTAAACTAACGTGAGATTTATTTAATTCGTGGATTTCTTCTTGTAGTTTAAAATCTTCTACCCTTTTTCTTAATTCGCGTTCAGATTGTAACAGTTGTTCCTCTCTAGATTTAATTTCCGCGAGTTTACTTTCGATATCTGATTCAGCCATTTTGGAAAGATTTTGTTTATTTGTTGAAAACTAAAACTTAAAAGAATTTTGTGATATTACACTTTGTAGATAGTCAGATGTTTAAAATTGCGTGAAAATATTTTTTAAAGTTCTCATTAAAATTTCGGTTTTTTACACAAATGTATTGGTAGGATAGGCGAGATCCCACTGAGCTGTCACCAAAAATTGTTACGTCTCGGAATGGAATTCCGAAACTTTCGAAAAGGCCGGTTTTAGTGATCCGAAAGGCGTATGGGGTTACCACGAAATTTTCTTAGACTTAGTTTAAAAATTTTTAATTTCAAGGAATTTGAAGAAAAGTTGAAATTTATAAGGTTCAAAAAAAAATTATTAAATTTATAGGGCAGCGCGTGTCACCACTTTCCTTACGTTTTGAGTCGAAGGAAAGTTCGACTTTTACTAACTATCTATAGTTTTCTTTTGTAAATTTAAAGTTTTGGGTGGATCCCGGAAAATATATAAAACCTTCACTTACCTTTGATAGTTGGCCTTGGTAAGTTTCAAGTAGCAATCGGGTTCAGCGATACTGCAGATTCCTCGATGGATCGTTCTCTCCTTTAGTTCATTGACTTCGATGATTTCGATCGGCAGCCGAATTCAGCGAACAGTTGATTTTGTCTTAGTGTTTTTATTCTAATATTTCCTTTTTTTTTTGATTCTTTTGAGTAAATTTCTTGATAGCTTAATGTTCTTAAAGTTTCAATAAATTTAAACCAAAATTTAAATGTTCTTTCTTTTCTATTTGATTTTTTGTTTCCCTTTCTCCTTTTTTTTTTTTACTTGAATTTTTATAAATTAAATTTAAGTTTCTCTTGGTTCTTGAAAGTCACAATTTTATCAACAATAAAAGTCTTTAAAATTCCATAAATTCTTAATTCTAAAGATCCTTTGGTCCGAATAATTCCATTGGATCGGAAGGATTGGAGGCACTTAGGAATTTTTTCGAGTCACAACACACAATTTCACTATACTGATATCCAGTTTATTTATCGTTTCGAGAATTAGAAAATTTTATAATTACACAAAATGTTCCACAAATTATTACACATTCTTTAACATAGTCAATATAAAGTTTATTTTTGTTACAACACAGTAATTTTAACTTTTCGTAACAAGATCAAAAATCAAGATTTTGATTTAAAATTAAGACCGATGATTACAACTAATTATTAGGACCGATTGAATCTAACTTAACTAAAAGACCGACTATCTCTAATTAAATTGTTTTCTATCAAAATCATACAAGGAAGCTCCTAAACTTCCCCTTCTTTCACATTCATTCGGGCGGGGCTAATTCCCTCTCCGTTGTTTTTTCTCACGCGTTTCACATAATTAATTCTTTTTGTATATCAATACTTATAAATGTTATCCTAATATTTACTGATGAAATAATAATAGTAATAATAATAACAAATTATATGTTTAATCGTTATTTAATTATAATCAGTATAATAAAATAAACGTTATTTCACTATCATCAATGTAATAATATGGTATCATAAATTTATTAAAGTAAGAAGAAAGATTTTCAAGAGTGGATTTGAAGGTTTTTAATATTTATTATTAAACAATATTTTTTTTTTTTCAAAAGAAACTTTCAAGCACAACAGCCTGTTGCTACGTGAATATCGCTGAATCGACAGTAAGTCCACTGTCGGAGTGTCTCGCGCAACAAGTTCGAAAGATCTTATAATATTATTATAAGATATAATGTTATCATATTATTATTATTTAATGTTTTTATCAGAGTTCGATTCAGATTGGATTTATAAGTTTGATAGTGCTTCTATGTTTAAAGTTTTCAACAAAGTGTTGTGTAAAATTTTATTATTAAACACTTGGAAAATAAATAAAGTGTAAATAGTAAAACAGTGGATGGCTTTTTTAAAAGAGAAAATAAATATATATTGAAAGTGAAGTGAAGTGAAGTGAGTTTTTATTCAGTTGTCGATCTTGGATTATCGTCAGATATCGAGTTGGAATACTTCGACTTCGAATTGCTTTGAAGGTAGTGGAATCATTAATATTTTCTTTTAGAAGGTTTTCTTTTTGATCGGGGTTTATATTTTATTTGTTTAAAATTTATTTCTAAATTAAATTTGGAATTTCGAGTTTTCTCGAATTGTTATTAATAATTAATTTTATTATTGTTAATTATTTAATTGATTTGATTATTTAAAGAAAAGATTTTTATTTATTGATTGGACTAAATTTGTTCTAAAATAATTCCGGGTTATTTTATTTGCGAGGCGGTTGGTCACTTATTTTATCAAGTGTAATCAAACACCATATCCGGTCGAGATGCAGGTGTACTGGCCTTGATGGCGATTAGGTCTTTTATTTTAGATTCAAATAAAATTCGAGAATAAATTTTATACTAATTGTAAAATAAATGTTTGGGTTATTAAATTTTGTAATTAATTGTTATTAATTTATTTAAATATTTATTATGTTAAATAATAAACTAAATTTTGTTATTAACTAATTATTGGAATTGTTGTAAGAATTGTTACTTAAATTGTTGTTCTGATTATTATTTAAATTTATTATAATTGTTATTAAATTTATTATTTAAAGTTCACCAAAATTTATTGTTAAAACTCATTATTTAAACTGTTATTCAATTGTTGTTAAAAATTATTATTTATATTTATTATTAAAATTGTTATTAAATATATTGTTTAAATTTATTGTTGAACTTTGTTATTAAAATTAATTATTTAAATAATTATTAAAATTGCTATTAAAATTATTATTGAATTTATTATTAAAGTTATTGTTATATTTTTATTGTTTATATTGTAATACAATTTGTTATTAAAATGTTGATAATATTTATTATAGAATTTATATTTAAATAAATTTTAATTTGTTTATTAAATTGAATATATAATTTTGGGTTTATTGTTTAAACAAATTTCGTTTTAAACATGGGATAATAAATTGTTCGAAATTAGAATATTATTTGAAGAAGCTACGATACATTCATTTATTCAGTGGTCACCTGCAGACTATCTCGAGAATGCGACGTGTTGATGTCAGCATTTCCTGTCTGAGGTTGACTTTGCACTGAATTATGACTTGATTTTATGTTCGTTTAAAAATCGAAAATAAATTCTATGTTAATTGTAAAATAAATGTTTTTTAAATTATTAGATTATTTATAATTAATTATTATTAATTTATTTAAATATTTATTGGGTTAGATAATAAATTAGTTTTGTTATTAGAATAACTATTGAAGTTGATATTAGAATTATTGTTTAGGTTGTTGTTAGAATTATTATCAAATTTTGTTATTAAAATTGATTGTTTAAATAATTATTAAAGTTACTATTAAAATTATTATTGAATTTATTATTAAAGTTATCGTTATATTTTTATTGTTTATATTGTAATACAATTTGTTATTAGAATGTTAATAATATTTATTATAGAGTTTATATTTAAATAAATTTTAATTTGTTTGTAAAATTGAATATATAATTTTAAGTTTATTATTTAAACAAATTTCGTTTTAAACATGGGATAATAAATTGTTCGAAATTAGAATATTATTTGAAGAAGCTACGATACATTTATTTATTCAGTGGTCACCTGCAGACTATCTCGAGAATGCGACGTGTTGATGTCAGCATTTCCTGTCTGAGGTTGACTTTGCACTGAATTATGACTTGATTTTATGTTCGTTTAAAACTCGAAAATAAATTCTATGTTAATTGTAAAATAAATGTTTTTTAAATTATTAGATTATTTATAATTAATTATTATTAATTTATTTAAATATTTATTGGGTTAGATAATAAATTAGTTTTGTTATTAGAATAACTATTGAAGTTGATATTAGAATTATTGTTTAGGTTGTTGTTAGAATTATTATCAAATTTTGTTATTAAAATTGATTGTTTAAATAATTATTAAAGTTACTATTAAAATTATTATTGAATTTATTATTAAAGTTATCGTTATATTTTTATTGTTTATATTGTAATACAATTTGTTATTAGAATGTTAATAATATTTATTATAGAGTTTATATTTAAATAAATTTTAATTTGTTTGTAAAATTGAATATATAATTTTGAGTTTATTATTTAAACAAATTTCGTTTTAAACATGGGATAATAAATTGTTCGAAATTAGAATATTATTTGAAGAAGCTACGATACATTCATTTATTCAGTGGTCACCTGCAGACTATCTCGAGAATGCGACGTGTTGATGTCAGCATTTCCTGTCTGAGGTTGACTTTGCACTGAATTATGACTTGATTTTATGTTCGTTTAAAACTCGAAAATAAATTCTATGTTAATTGTAAAATAAATGTTTTTAAATTATTAGATTATTTATAATTAATTATTATTAATTTATTTAAATATTTATTGGGTTAGATAATAAATTAATTTTGTTATTAGAATAACTATTGAAATTGATATTGGAATTATTGTTTAGGTTGTTGTTAGAATTATTATTGAAATTTGTTATAATTTTGTTGTAAGATTTATTTTTAAAATTATTATTAAATTTTTTATTGTTAGAGTTGTTATTAAATTTATTATTTAGAATGTTATAAAAATCTATCGTCAGAATCCGTTATTTAAACAATTATTAGAATCGTTATTGCAATCTGTTATTATATTTATTATTAAAATTGTTATTGGATAATTACCAAAATTTATTATTGAGATCAATTTTAAATGTTGTAAGAAAGTTGTTATTAGATTTATTTATAATATTTATTATTGACTCTAGTATTTAGATAGTTTTTAATTTATATTAAAATTTAAATACATATTTTGAATTTATTGTTTAAACAATTATTAAAACAATTATTGAGGTTTATTTATAGAATTCATTGTTTAATTTATTTTATATGTGGTTTTGAGAACTTTTGTAATGTTGAGTGTTTTGGAAGTTACTCTGATTTAAAACTCTGACAAAATTTTCTTCTATATATATAATATTTCGTTTTAGGGTTGAAAGTTTATTTTGAAACTATTTTGTTATATATTGGTGACAATGTTTCGTGAAACAATATTTATTATTTATTCGGCGTTTTAATATGTGTGAACATAAAAACAAATGGCACGCGTCTCTTATCTTAAGGAAATGTCGAGGTAAATTTATCAAGTGTTTATACATATCTATCTCGTGATTATCGTGAGTACAGTGGTACGAGACTCGGAACTGTGATAACAATTCTTAGGTTCTTGGTCGCGTGGCGACAACCTTGAGTGACACATGTCCGGTGTCTCACGTTGCCGTTGTTATCAATATAGTGGCACGCGACTGGAGTTCGAGATAACAAGTTTATTTACTTCGATGTGCGCCTGCTAAGAATATTTCTATTTCTCTTGTTTTGATATTAAAGGGGACATTCATTCATTCAATTCAGTCATACATATTTCGGTCTTTATTAGCATGTATGATTAGTTATACATATAATTTTTTGTTATATAATAATAATTTTTAAATAATTTTCCTAACAATGGACAATAATATTACATTGTTCGAGTAGTATTCATACTTAGTTCGAGCGATTTAATTTATTTCATTAATTCGAGGTAATTATTTTAATATGGTTCTTTTTGTTATAGCTTACCAAAGTTTATTTGTAAGATCAAAACTAATTATTTATTGACTTGAGACTTGAATGTAAAATTTATTAATGTTTGGTAATAAATTTTAGGCAAAAATTTTTACCAGACATAACAACGGACTGAAATCGGATTTCACTTAGACTGTAAATAATTTCGGAATTGAATGCCGCACTAATTCCAGATAAAACCAGACTTAAAACGGATTAAAAATTTATGCTGGACAACTGCCGGATGTAAACGGACTAAAATCGGATTTCACTTAGACTATAAATAATTTTGGAACTGAATGCCGCACTTATTTCAGATAAAACCATACTTAAAACGGATTTAAAATTTATGCCGGACAACTGCCGGATGTGAACGGACTGTTATCGGATTTCACTTAGACTATAAATAATTTTGGAATTGAATGCCGCACTAATTTCAGATATAACCAGACTAAACACGGATTTAAAATTTATGCCGTACAACTGCCGGATATGAACGGACTGGAATCAGATTTCACTTAGACTATAAATAATTTCGGAATTGAATGCCGCACTAATTTCAGATAAAACCAGACTTATAACGGATTGAAAATTTATGCCTGAAAACTGCCGGATGTGAGCGGACTAGAATCGGATTTCACTTAGACTATAAATAATTTTGGACTTGACTTCCGGACTAATTCTAGATATAACCAGACTTAAAACGGATTTCAAATTTATGCCGGAAAACTGCCGGATATGAACGGACTGGAATTGGATTACACGTAGAATCTAAATAATTTTGGAATTGACTTCCCGACTAATTCCAGATATAACCAGACTTAAAACGGATTAAAAATTTATGCTGGACAACTGCCGGATGTAAACGGACTAAAATCGGATTTCACTTAGACAATAAATAATTTTGGAATTGAATGCCGCACTTATTTCAGATAAAACCAGACTTAAAACGGATTTAAAATTTGATGTCGGACAACTGCTAGATGTAAACAGACTAGAATCGAATTTCAATTAGACTATAAATAATTTTGGAATTGAATGCCGCACTTATTTCAGATAAATCCAGACTTAAAACGGATTTAAAATTTATGCCGGACAACTGCCGGATGTAAACGGACTGGAATCGGATTTGACTTATCTATAAATAATTTCGGAATTGAATGCCGCACTAATTTCAGATAAAACCAGACTTAAAACGGATTAAAATTTTATGCCGGAAAACTGACTGATGTGAACGGACTAGAATCGAATTTCACTTAGACTCTAAATAATTTCGGAATTGACTTCCCGACTAATTCCAGATATAACCAGACTTAAAACGAATTAAAAATTTATGCTGGACAACTGATGGATGTAAACGGACTAAAATCGGATTTCACTTAGACTATAAATAATTTCGGAATTGAATGCCGCACTTATTTCAGATAAAACCAGACTTAAAACGTATTTTAAATTTATGCCGGACAACTGCCGGATGTAAACGGACTAGAACCGGATTTCACTTAGACTATAAATTATTTCGGAATTGACTTCCGGACTAATTCCAGATATAACCAGACTGCACACGTATTTAAAATTTATGTTGTACAACTGCCGGACATGTACGTACTGGAATTAGATTTAACTATATATAATTTTGGAATTGAATGCCGCACTAATTCCAGATAAAACCAGACTTAAAACGGATTTAAAATTTATGCCGGACAACTGCCGGATATGAACGGACTGGAATTGGATTTCACTTAGACTAAATAATTTTGGAATTGACTTCCCGACTAATTCCAGATATAACCAGACTTAAAACGGATGGAAAATTTATGCTGGACAACTGCCGGATGTAAACGGACTAAAATCGGATTTTACTTAGACTATAAATAATTTTGGAATTGCATGCCGCACTTATTTCAGATATAGCCATACTTAAAACGGATTTAAAATTTATGCCGGACAACTGCCGGATGTAGACGGACTGGAATCGGATTTGACTTATCTATAAATAATTTCGGAATTGAATGCCGCACGTATTTCAGATAAAACCAGACTTAAAACGGATTGAAATTTTATGCCGGAAAACTGCCGGATGTGAACGGACTAGAATCGAATTTCACTTAGACTATAAATAATTTCGGAATTTACTGCCTGACTAATTCCAGATATAACCAGACTTAAAACGGATTTAAAATGTATGCCGGACAACTGCCGGATATGAACGGACTGGAATCGGATTTCACTTAGACTATAAATAATTTTGGAATTGAATGCCGCACTTATTTCAGATAAAACCAGACTTAAAACGGATTTAAAATTTATGCTGGACAACTGCCGGATGTAAACAGACAAGAATCGGATTTCACTTAGACTATAAATAATTTTGGAATTGAATGCCGCACTTATTTCAGATATAACCAGACTTAAAACGGATTCAAAAATTTATGCTGGACAACTGCCAGATGTAAACGGACTAAAATCGGATTTCACTTAGACTATAAATAATTTTGGAATTGAATGCCGCACTTATTTCAGATAAAACCAGACTTAAAACGGATTTAAAATTTATGCCGGACAACTGCCGGATGTAGACGGACTGAAATCGGATTTCACTTAGACTGTAAATAATTTCGGAATTGAATGCCGCACTTATTTCAGATAAAACCAGACTTTAAACGGATTTTAAATTTATGCCGGACAACTGTCGGATGTAAACGGACTAGAATCGGATTTCACTTAGACTATAAATAATTTCGGAATTGATTTCCGGACTAATTCCACATAAAACCAGACTTAAAACGAATTTAAAATTTATGCCGGACAACTGCCGGATATGAACGGACTGGAATTGGATTTTACTTAGACTATAAATAATTTCGGAAATGAATGCCGCAATAATTTTAGATATAACCAGACTAAACACGGATTTAAAATTTATGCCGTACAACTGCCGGATATGAACGGACTGGAATTGTATTACACGTAGACTCTAAATAATTTTGGAATTGACTTCCCGACTAATTTCAGATATAACCAGACTTAAAACGGATTAAAAATTTATGCCGGACAACTGCCAGATGTAAACGGACTAAAATCGGATTTCACTTAGACTATAAATAATTTCGGAATTGACTTCCGGACTAATTCCACATAAAACCCGACTTAAAACGGATTTAAAATTTATGCCGGCCAACTGCTAGTTGTAAACAGACTAGAATCGAATTTCACTTAGACTATAAATAATTTTGGAATTGAATGCCGCACTTATTTCAGATAAAACCAGACTTAAAACGGATTAAAATTTTATGCCGGAAAACTGACTGATGTGAACGGACTAGAATCGAATTTCACTTAGACTCTAAATAATTTCGGAATTAACTTCCCGACTAATTCCAGATATAACCAGACTTAAAACGAATTAAAAATTTATGCTGGACAACTGATGGATGTAAACGGACTAAAATCGGATTTCACTTAGACTATAAATAATTTCGGAATTGAATGCCGCACTAATTCCAGATAAAACCAGACTTAAAACGGATTGAAAATTTATGCTGGACAACTGCCGGATGTAAACGGACTAAAATCGGATTTCACTTAGACTATAAATAATTTTGGAATTGCATGCCGCACTTATTTCAGATATAGCCATACTTAAAACGGATTTAAAATTTATGCCGGACAACTGCCGGATGTAGACGGACTGGAATCGGATTTGACTTATCTATAAATAATTTCGGAATTGAATGCCGCACGTATTTCAGATAAAACCAGACTTAAAACGGATTGAAATTTTATGCCGGAAAACTGCCGGATGTGAACGGACTAGAATCGAATTTCACTTAGACTATAAATAATTTCGGAATTTACTGCCTGACTAATTCCAGATATAACCAGACTTAAAAAGGATTTAAAATGTATGCCGGACAACTGCCGGATATGAACGGACTGGAATCGGATTTCACTTAGACTATAAATAATTTTGGAATTGAATGCCGCACTTATTTCAGATAAAACCAGACTTAAAACGGATTTAAAATTTATGCTGGACAACTGCCGGATGTAAACGGACTAGAATCGGATTTCACTTAGACTATAAATAATTTTGGAATTGAATGCCGCACTTATTTCAGATATAACCAGACTTAAAACGGATTAAAAATTTATGCTGGACAACTGCCAGATGTAAACGGACTAAAATCGGATTTCACTTAGACTATAAATAATTTTGGAATTGAATGCCGCACTTATTTCAGATAAAACCAGACTTAAAACGGATTTAAAATTTATGCCGGACAACTGCCGGATGTAGACGGACTGAAATCGGATTTCACTTAGACTGTAAATAATTTCGGAATTGAATGCCGCACTTATTTCAGATAAAACCAGACTTAAAACGGATTTTAAATTTATGCCGGACAACTGCCGGATGTAAACGGACTAGAATCGGATTTCACTTAGACTATAAATAATTTCGGAATTGATTTCCGGACTAATTCCACATAAAACCAGACTTAAAACGAATTTAAAATTTATGCCGGACAACTGCCGGATATGAACGGACTGGAATTGGATTTTACTTAGACTATAAATAATTTCGGAAATGAATGCCGCAATAATTTCAGATATAACCAGACTAAACACGGATTTAAAATTTATGCCGTACAACTGCCGGATATGAACGGACTGGAATTGTATTACACGTAGACTCTAAATAATTTTGGAATTGACTTCCCGACTAATTCCAGATATAACCAGACTTAAAACGGATTAAAAATTTATGCCGGACAACTGCCAGATGTAAACGGACTAAAATCGGATTTCACTTAGACTATAAATAATTTCGGAATTGACTTCCGGACTAATTCCACATAAAACCCGATTTAAAACGGATTTAAAATTTATGCCGGACAACTGCCGGATGTAGACGGACTGAAATCGGATTTCACTTAGACTGTAAATAATTTCGGAATTGAATGCCGCACTAATTCCAGATAAAACCAGACTTAAAACGGATTAAAAATTTATGCTGGACAACTGCCGGATGTAAACGGACTAAAATCGGATTTCACTTAGACTATAAATAATTTTGGAACTGAATGCCGCACTTATTTCAGATAAAACCATACTTAAAACGGATTTAAAATTTATGCCGGACAACTGCCGGATGTGAACGGACTGTTATCGGATTTCACTTAGACTATAAATAATTTTGGAATTGAATGCCGCACTAATTTCAGATATAACCAGACTAAACACGGATTTAAAATTTATGCCGTACAACTGCCGGATATGAACGGACTGGAATCAGATTTCACTTAGACTATAAATAATTTCGGAATTGAATGCCGCACTAATTTCAGATAAAACCAGACTTATAACGGATTGAAAATTTATGCCTGAAAACTGCCGGATGTGAGCGGACTAGAATCGGATTTCACTTAGACTATAAATAATTTTGGACTTGACTTCCGGACTAATTCTAGATATAACCAGACTTAAAACGGATTTCAAATTTATGCCGGAAAACTGCCGGGTGTGAACGGACTTTAAATCGGATTTCACTTAGACTATAAATAATTTCGAAATTGACTGCCTGACTAATTTCAGATATAACCAGACTTAAAACGGATTTTAAATTTATGCCGGACAACTGCCGCATATGGACAGACTGGAATCGGATTTCACTTAGACTACAAATAATATTGGAATTGAATGCCGCACTAATTCCAGATAAAACTAGACTTAAAACGGATTTAAAATTTATGCAGGACAACTGCCGGATGTAAACGGACAAGAATCGGATTTCACTTAGATTATAAATAATTTTGGAATTGAATGCCGCACTTATTTCAGATATAACCAGACTTAAAACGGATTTAAAATTTATGCTGGACAACTGCCGGATGTAAACGGACTAAAATCGGATTTCACTTAGACTATAAATAATTTTGGAACTGAATGCCGCACTAATTCCAGATAAAACCAGACTTATAACGGATTTAAAATTTATGCTGGACAACTGCCGGATGTAAACGGACTAGAATCGGATTTCACTTAGACTATAAATAATTTTGGAATTGAATGCCGCACTAATTTCAGATATAACCAGACTAAACACGGATTTAAAATTTATGCCGTACAACTGCCGGATATGAACGGACGGGAAGTGGATTACACGTAGAATCTAAATAATTTTGGAATTGACTTCCCGACTAATTCCAGATATAACCAGACTTAAAACGGATTAAAAATTTATGCTGGATAGCTGCCGGATGTAAACGGACTAAAATCGGATTTCACTTAGACAATAAATAATTTTGGAATTGAATGCCGCACTTATTTCAGATAAAACCAGACTTAAAACGGATTTAAAATTTGATGCCGGACAACTGCTAGATGTAAACAGACTAGAATCGAATTTCACTTAGACTATAAATAATTTCGGAATTGATTTCCCGACTAATTCCAGATATAACCAGACTTAAAACGGATTAAAAATTTATGCTGGACAACTGCCGGATGTAAACGGACTAAAATCGGATTTCACTTAGACTGTAAATAATTTTGGAATTGACTTCCGGACTAATTCCACATAGAACCCGACTTAAAACGCATTTAAAATTTATGCCGGACAACTGCCGGATATGAACGGACTGGAATTGGATTTTACTTAGACTATAAATAATTTCGGAATTGACTTCCGGACTAATTCCACATAAAACCCGACTTAAAACGAATTTAAAATTTATGCCGGACAATCTGCCGGATATGAACGGACTAGAACCGGATTTCACTTAGACTATAAATTATTTCGGAATTGACTTCCGGACTAATTCCAGATATAACCAGACTGCACACGTATTTAAAATTTATGTTGTACAACTGCCGGACATGTACGTACTGGAATTAGATTTAACTATAAATAATTTTGGAATTGAATGCCGCACTAATTCCAGATAAAACCAGACTTAAAACGGATTTAAAATTTATGCCGGACAACTGCCGGATATAAACGGACTGGAATTGGATTTCACTTAGACTCTTAATAATTTTGGAATTGACTTCCCGACTAATTCCAGATATAACCAGACTTAAAACGGATTGAAAATTTATGCTGGACAACTGACGGATGTAAACGGACTAAAATCGGATTTCACTTAGACTATAAATAATTTTGGAATTGAATGCCGCACTTATTTAAGATAAAACCATACTTAAAACGGATTTAAAATTTATGCCGGACAACTGCCCGATGTAGACGGACTGGAATCGGATTTGACTTATCTATAAATAATTTCGGAATCGAATGCCGCACTAATTTCAGATAAAACCAGACTTAAAACGGATTGAAATTTTATGCCGGAAAACTGCCGGATGTGAACGGACTAGAATCGAATTTCACTTAGACTATAAATAATTTCGGAATTTACTGCCTGACTAATTCCAGATATAACCAGACTTAAAACGGATTTAAAATGTATGCCGGACAACTGCCGGATATGAACGGACTGGAATCGGATTTCACTTAGACTATAAATAATTTTGGAATTGAATGCCGCACTTATTTCAGATAAAACCAGACTTAAAACGGATTTAAAATTTATGCAGGACAACTGCCGGATGTAAACGGACAAGAATCGGATTTTACTTAGACTATAAATAATTTTGGAATTGAATGCCGCACTTATTTCAGATATAACCAGACTTAAAACGGATTTAAAATTTATGCTGGACAACTGCCGGATGTAAACGGACTAAAATCGGATTTCACTTAGACTATAAATAATTTTGGAACTGAATGCCGCACTTATTTCAGATAAAACCATACTTAAAACGGATTTAAAATTTATGCCCGTCAACTGCCGGATGTGAACGGACTGTTATCGGATTTCACTTAGACTATAAATAATTTTGGAATTGAATGCCGCACTAATTTCAGATATAACCAGACTAAACACGGATTTAAATTTATGCCGTACAACTGCCGGATATGAACGGACTGGAATCAGATTTCACTTAGACTATAAATAATTTCGGAATTGAATGCCGCACTAATTTCAGATAAAACCAGACTTATAACGGATTGAAAATTTATGCCTGAAAACTGCTGGATGTGAGCGGACTAGAATCGGATTTCACTTAGACTATAAATAATTTTGGACTTGACTTCCGGACTAATTCTAGATATAACCAGACTTAAAACGGATTTTAAATTTATGCCGTACAACTGTCGGATATGAACGGACTGGAATTGGATTACACGTAGAATCTAAATAATTTTGGAATTGACTTCCCGACTAATTCCAGATATAACCAGACTTAAAACGGATTAAAAATTTATGCTGGACAACTGCCGGATGTAAACGGACTAAAATCGGATTTCACTTAGACAATAAATAATTTTGGAATTGAATGCCGCACTTAATTCAGATAAAACCAGACTTAAAACGGATTTAAAATTTTATGCCGGACAACTGCCGGATAAAAACGGACTAGAATCGGATTTCACTTAGACTATAAATAATTTCGGAATTGACTTCCGGACTAATTCCACATAAAACCCGACTTAAAACGGATTTAAAATTTATGCCGGACAACTGCTAGATGTAAACAGACTAGAATCGAATTTCACTTAGACTATAAATAATTTCGGAATTGACTTCCCGACTAATTCCAGATATAACCAGACTTAAAACGGATTAAAAATTTATGCTGGACAACTGCCGGATGTAAACGGACTAAAATCGGATTTCACTTAGACTATAAATAATTTTGGAATTGAATGCCGCAATATTTCAGATAAAACCAGACTTAAAACGGATTTAAAATTTATGCCGGACAACTGCCGGATATGAACGGACTGGAATTGTATTACACGTAGACTCTAAATAATTTTGGAATTGACTTCCCGACTAATTCCAGACATAACCAGACTTGAAACGGATTAAAAATTTATGCCGGACAACTGCCAGATGTAAACGGACTAGAATCGGATTTCACTTAGACTATAAATAATTTCGGAATTGACTTCCGGACTAATTCCACATAAAACCCGACTTAAAACGGATTTAAAATTTATGCCGGACAACTGCTAGATGTAAACAGACTAGAATCGAATTTCACTTAGACTATAAATAATTTTGGAATTAAATGCCGCACTTATTTCAGATAAAACCAGACTTAAAACGGATTTAAAATTTATGCCGGACAACTGCCGGATGTAAACGGACTGGAATCGAATTTGACTTATCTATAAATAATTTCGGAATTGAATGCCGCACTAATTTCAGATAAAACCAGACTTAAAACGGATTGAAATTTTATGCCGGAAAACTGCCGGATGTGAACGGACTAGAATCGAATTTCACTTAGACTATAAATAATTTCGGAATTTACTGCCTGACTAATTCTAGATATAACCAGACTTAAAACGGATTTAAAATGTATGCCGGACAATTGCCGGATATGAACGGACTGGAATCGGATTTCACTTAGACTATAAATAATTTTGGAATTGAATGCCGCACTTATTTCAGATAAAACCAGACTTAAAACGGATTTAAAATTTATGCTGGACAACTGCCGGATGTAAACTGACAAGAATCGGATTTCACTTAGACTATAAATAATTTTGGAATTGAATGCCGCACTTATTTCAGATATAACCAGACTTAAAACGGATTTAAAATTTATGCCGGACAACTGCCGAATGTGAACGGACCGTTATCGGATGTCACTTAGACTATAAATAATTTTGGAATTGAATGCCGCACTAATTTCAGATATAACCAGACTAAACACGGATTTAAAATTTATGCCGTACAACTGCCGAATATGAACGGACTGGAATCAGATTTCACTTAGACTATAAATAATTTCGGAATTGAATGCCGCACTAATTTCAGATAAAACCAGACTTATAACGGATTGAAAATTTATGCCTGAAAACTGCCGGATGTGAGCGGACTAGAATCGGATTTCACTTAGACTATAAATAATTTTGGACTTGACTTCCGGACTAATTCTAGATATAACCAGACTTAAAACGGATTTTAAATTTATGCCGTACAACTGCCGGATATGAACGGACTGGAATTGGATTACACGTAGAATCTAAATAATTTTGGAATTGACTTCCCGACTAATTCCAGATATAACCAGAATTAAAACGGATTAAAAATTTATGCTGGACAACTGCCGGATGTAAACGGACTAAAATCGGATTTCACTTAGACAATAAATAATTTTGGAATTGAATGCCGCACTTAATTCAGATAAAACCAGACTTAAAACGGATTTAAAATTTTATGCCGGACAACTGCCGGATAAAAACGGACTAGAATCGGATTTCACTTAGACTATAAATAATTTCGGAATTGACTTCCGGACTAATTCCACATAAAACCCGACTTAAAACGGATTTAAAATTTATGCCGGACAACTGCTAGATGTAAACAGACTAGAATCGAATTTCACTTAGACTATAAATAATTTCGGAATTGACTTCCCGATTAATTCCAGATATAACCAGACTTAAAACGGATTAAAAATTTATGCTGGACAACTGCCGGATGTAAACGGACTAAAATCGGATTTAACTTAGACTATAAATAATTTTGGAATTGAATGCCGCAATATTTCAGATAAAACCAGACTTAAAACGGATTTAAAATTTATGCCGGACAACTGCCGGATATGAACGGACTGGAATTGGATTTCACTTAGACTATAAATAATTTCGGAATTGAATGCCGCACTTATTTCAGATAAAACCAGACTTAAAACGGATTTTAAATTTATGCCGGACAACTGCCGGATGTAAACGGACTAGAATCGGATTTTACTTAGACTATAAATAATTTCGGAATTGACTTCCGGAATAATTCCACATAAAACCAGACTTAAAACGGATTTAAAATTTATGCCGGACAACTGCCGGATATAAACGGACTGGAATTGTATTACACGTAGACTCTAAATAATTTTGGAATTGACTTCCCGACTAATTCCAGATATAACCAGACTTAAAACGGATTAAAAATTTATGCCGGACAACTGCCAGATGTAAACGGACTAGAATCGGATTTCACTTAGACTATAAATAATTTCGGAATTGACTTCCGGACTAATTCCACATAAAACCCGACTTAAAACGGATTTAAAATTTATGCCGGACAACTGCTAGATGTAAACAGACTAGAATCGAATTTCACTTAGACTATAAATAATTTCGGAATTGACTTCCCGACTAATTCCAGATATAACCAGACTTAAAACGGATTAAAAATTTATGCTGGACAACTGCCGGATGTAAACGGACTGGAATCGGATTTGACTTATCTATAAATAATTTCGGAATTGAATGCCGCACTAATTTCAGATAAAACCAGACTTAAAACGGATTAAAATTTTATGCCGGAAAACTGCCGGATGTGAACGGACTAGAATCGAATTTCACTTAGACTCTAAATAATTTCGGAATTGACTTCCCGACTAATTCCAGATATAACCAGACTTAAAACGAATTAAAAATTTATGCTGGACAACTGATGGATGTAAACGGACTAAAATTGGATTTGACTTATCTATAAATAATTTCGGAATTGAATGCCGCACTAATTTCAGATAAAACCAGACTTAAAACGGATTAAAATTTTATGCCGGAAAACTGCCGGATGTGAACGGACTAGAATCGAATTTCACTTAGACTCTAAATAATTTCGAAATTGACTTCCCGACTAATTCCAGATATAACCAGACTTAAAACGAATTAAAAATTTATGCTGGACAACTGATGGATGTAAACGGACTAAAATCGGATTTCACTTAGACTATAAATAATTTCGGGATTGAATGCCGCACTTATTTCGGATAAAACCAGACTTAAAACGGATTTTAAATTTATGACGGACAACTGCCGGATGTAAACGGACTAGAATCGGATTTCACTTAGACTATAAATAATTTCGGAATTGACTTCCGGACTAATTCCACATAAAACCAGACTTAAAACGGATTTAAAATTTATGCCAGACAACTGCCGGATATGAACGGACTGGAATTGGATTTCACTTAGACTATAAATAATTTCGGAATTAAATGCCGCACTAATTTCAGATAAAACCAGACTTATAACGGATTGAAAATTTATGCCTGAAAACTGCCGGATGTAAACGGACTAAAATCGGATTTCACTTAGACTATAAATAATTTTGGAATTGACTTCCGGACTAATTCCACATAAAACCCGACTTAAAACGCATTTAAAATTTATGCTGGACAACTGCCGGATGTAAACGGACTAGAATCGGATTTCACTTAGACTATAAATAATTTCGGAATTGACTTCCGGACTAATTCCACATAAAACCCGACTTAAAACGAATTTAAAATTTATGCCGGACAATCTGCCGGATATGAACGGACTAGAACCGGATTTCACTTAGAATATAAATTATTTCGGAATTGACTTCCAGACTAATTCCAGATATAACCAGACTGCACACGTATTTAAAATTTATGTTGTACAACTGCCGGACATGTACGTACTGGAATTAGATTAAACTATAAATAATTTTGGAATTGAATGCCGCACTAATTCCAGATAAAACCAGACTTAAAACGGATTTAAAATTTATGCCGGACAACTGCCGGATATGAACGGACTGGAATTGGATTTCACTTAGACTCTAAATAATTTTAAAATTGACTTCCCGACTAATTCCAGATATAACCAGACTTAAAACGGATTTAAAATTTATGCTGGATAACTGCCGGATGTAAACGGACTAAAATCGGATTTCACTTAGACTATAAATAATTTTTGAATTGAATGCCGCACTTATTTCAGATAAAACCAGACTTAAAACGGATTTAAAATTTATGCTGGACAACTGCCGGATGTAAACGGACTAGAATCGGATTTCACTTAGACTATAAATAATTTCGGAATTGACTTCCGGACTAATTCCACATAAAACCAGACTTAAAACGGATTTAAAATTTATGCCGGACAACTGCCGGATATGAAGGGACTGGAATTGGATTTCACTTAGACTATAAATAATTTCGGAATTGAATGCCGCACTAATTTCAGATAAAACCAGACTTATAACGGATTGAAAATTTATGCCTGAAAACTGCCGGATGTAAACGGACTAAAATCGGATTTCACTTAGACTATAAATAATTTTGGAATTGACTTCCGGACTAATTTCACATAAAACACGACTTAAAACGCATTTAAAATTTATGCTGGACAACTGCCAGATGTAAACGGACTAGAATCGGATTTCACTTAGACTATAAATAATTTTGGAATTGACTTCCGGACTAATTCCACATAAAACCCGACTTAAAACGAATTTAAAATTTATGCCGGACAATCTGCCGGATATGAACGGACTAGAACCGGATTTCACTTAGACTATAAATTATTTCGGAATTGACTTCCGGACTAATTCCAGATATAACCAGACTGCACACGTATTTAAAATTTATGTTGTACAACTGCCGGACATGTACGTACTGGAATTAGATTTAACTATAAATAATTTTGGAATTGAATGCCGCACTAATTCCAGATAAAACCAGACTTAAAACGGATTTTAAATTTATGCCGGACAACTGCCGGATATGAACGGACTGGAATTGGATTTCACTTAGACTATAAATAATTTCGGAATTGACTTCCGGACTAATTCCACATAAAACCAGACTTAAAACGGATTTAAAATTTATGCCGGACAACTGCCGGATATGAAGGGACTGGAATTGGATTTCACTTAGACTATAAATAATTTCGGAATTGAATGCCGCACTAATTTCAGATAAAACCAGACTTATAACGGATTGAAAATTTATGCCTGAAAACTGCCGGATGTAAACGGACTAAAATCGGATTTCACTTAGACTATAAATAATTTTGGAATTGACTTCCGGACTAATTTCACATAAAACACGACTTAAAACGCATTTAAAATTTATGCTGGACAACTGCCAGATGTAAACGGACTAGAATCGGATTTCACTTAGACTATAAATAATTTTGGAATTGACTTCTGGACTAATTCCACATAAAACCCGACTTAAAACGAATTTAAAATTTATGCCGGACAATCTGCCGGATATGAACGGACTAGAACCGGATTTCACTTAGACTATAAATTATTTCGGAATTGACTTCCGGACTAATTCCAGATATAACCAGACTGCACACGTATTTAAAATTTATGTTGTACAACTGCCGGACATGTACGTACTGGAATTAGATTTAACTATAAATAATTTTGGAATTGAATGCCGCACTAATTCCAGATAAAACCAGACTTAAAACGGATTTTAAATTTATGCCGGACAACTGCCGGATATGAACGGACTGGAATTGGATTTCACTTAGACTATAAATAATTTCGGAATTGACTTCCGGACTAATTCCAGATATAACCAGACTTAAAACGGATTTAAAATTTATGCTGGATAACTGCCGGATGTAAACGGACTAAAATCGGATTTCACTTAGACTATAAATAATTTTTGAATTGAATGCCGCACTTATTTCAGATAAAACCAGACTTAAAACGGATTTAAAATTTATGCTGGACAACTGCCGGATGTAAACGGACTAGAATCGGATTTCACTTAGACTATAAATAATTTCGGAATTGACTTCCGGACTAATTCCACATAAAACCAGACTTAAAACGGATTTAAAATTTATGCCGGACAACTGCCGGATATGAAGGGACTGGAATTGGATTTCACTTAGACTATAAATAATTTCGGAATTGAATGCCGCACTAATTTCAGATAAAACCAGACTTATAACGGATTGAAAATTTATGCCTGAAAACTGCCGGATGTAAACGGACTAAAATCGGATTTCACTTAGACTATAAATAATTTTAGAATTGACTTCCGGACTAATTCCACATAAAACACGACTTAAAACGCATTTAAAATTTATGCTGGACAACTGCCAGATGTAAACGGACTAGAATCGGATTTCACTTAGACTATAAATAATTTCGGAATTGACTTCCGGACTAATTCCACATAAAACCCGACTTAAAACGAATTTAAAATTTATGCCGGACAATCTGCCGGATATGAACGGACTAGAACCGGATTTCACTTAGACTATAAATTATTTCGGAATTTACTTCCGGACTAATTTCAGATATAACCAGACAGCACACGTATTTAAAATTTATGTTGTACAACTGCCGGACATGTACGTACTGGAATTAGATTTAACTGTAAATAATTTTGGAATTGAATGCCGCACTAATTCCAGATAAAACCAGACTTAAAACGGATTTTAAATTTATGCCGGACAACTGCCGGATATGAACGGACTGGAATTGGATTTCACTTAGACTATAAATAATTTCGGAATTGACTTCCGGACTAATTCCACATAAAACCAGACTTAAAACGGATTTAAAATTTATGCCGGACAACTGCCGGATATGAAGGGACTGGAATTGGATTTCACTTAGACTATAAATAATTTCGGAATTGAATGCCGCACTAATTTCAGATAAAACCAGACTTATAACGGATTGAAAATTTATGCCTGAAAACTGCCGGATGTAAACGGACTAAAATCGGATTTCACTTAGACTATAAATAATTTTGGAATTGACTTCCGGACTAATTCCACATAAAACCCGACTTAAAACGCATTTAAAATTTATGCTGGACAACTGCCAGATGTAAACGGACTAGAATCGGATTTCACTTAGACTATAAATAATTTCGGAATTGACTTCCGGACTAATTCCACATAAAACCCGACTTAAAACGAATTTAAAATTTATGCCGGACAATCTGCCGGATATGAACGGACTAGAACCGGATTTCACTTAGACTATAAATTATTTCGGAATTGACTTCCGGACTAATTCCAGATATAACCAGACTTAAAACGGATTTAAAATTTATGCTGGATAACTGCCGGATGTAAACGGACTAAAATCGGATTTCACTTAGACTATAAATAATTTTTGAATTGAATGCCGCACTTATTTCAGATAAAACCAGACTTAAAACGGATTTAAAATTTATGCTGGACAACTGCCGGATGTAAACGGACTAGAATCGGATTTCACTTAGACTATAAATAATTTCGAAATTGACTTCCGGACTAATTCCACATAAAACCAGACTTAAAACGGATTTAAAATTTATGCCGGACAACTGCCGGATATGAAGGGACTGGAATTGGATTTCACTTAGACTATAAATAATTTCGGAATTGAATGCCGCACTAATTTCAGATAAAACCAGACTTATAACGGATTGAAAATTTATGCTGGATAACTGCCGGATGTAAACGGACTAAAATCGGATTTCACTTAGACTATAAATAATTTCGGAATTGAATGCCGCACTTATTTCAGATAAAACCAGACTTAAAACGGATTTTAAATTTATGCCGGACAACTGACGGATGTAAACGGACTAGAATCGGATTTCACTTAGACTATAAATAATTTCGGAATTGACTTCCGGACTAATTCCACATAAAACCAGACTTAAAACGGATTTAAAATTTATGCCGGACAACTGCCGGATATGAACGGACTGGAATTGGATTTCACTTAGACTATAAATAATTTCGGAATTGAATGCCGCACTAATTTCAGATAAAACCAGACTTATAACGGATTGAAAATTTATGCCTGAAAACTGCCGGATGTAAACGGACTAAAATCGGATTTCACTTAGACTATAAATAATTTTGGAATTGACTTCCGGACTAATTCCACATAAAACCCGACTTAAAACGCATTTAAAATTTATGCTGGACAACTGCCAGATGTAAACGGACTAGAATCGGATTTCACTTAGACTATAAATAATTTCGGAATTGACTTCCGGACTAATTCCACATAAAACCAGACTTAAAACGGATTTAAAATTTATGCCGGACAACTGCCGGATATGAACGGACTGGAATTGGATTTCACTTAGACTCTAAATAATTTTAAAATTGACTTCCCGACTAATTCCAGATATAACCAGACTTAAAACGGATTTAAAATTTATGCTGGATAACTGCCGGATGTAAACGGACTAAAATCGGATTTCACTTAGACTATAAATAATTTTTGAATTGAATGCCGCACTTATTTCAGATAAAACCAGACTTAAAACGGATTTAAAATTTATGCTGGACAACTGCCGGATGTAAACGGACTAGAATCGGATTTCACTTAGACTATAAATAATTTCGAAATTGACTTCCGGACTAATTCCACATAAAACCAGACTTAAAACGGATTTAAAATTTATGCCGGACAACTGCCGGATATGAAGGGACTGGAATTGGATTTCACTTAGACTATAAATAATTTCGGAATTGAATGCCGCACTAATTTCAGATAAAACCAGACTTATAACGGATTGAAAATTTATGCTGGATAACTGCCGGATGTAAACGGACTAAAATCGGATTTCACTTAGACTATAAATAATTTCGGAATTGAATGCCGCACTTATTTCAGATAAAACCAGACTTAAAACGGATTTTAAATTTATGCCGGACAACTGACGGATGTAAACGGACTAGAATCGGATTTCACTTAGACTATAAATAATTTCGGAATTGACTTCCGGACTAATTCCACATAAAACCAGACTTAAAACGGATTTAAAATTTATGCCGGACAACTGCCGGATATGAACGGACTGGAATTGGATTTCACTTAGACTATAAATAATTTCGGAATTGAATGCCGCACTTATTTCAGATAAAACCAGACTTAAAACGGATTTTAAATTTATGCCGGACAACTGCCGGATATGAACGGACTGGAATTGGATTTCACTTAGACTATAAATAATTTCGGAATTGAATGCCGCACTTATTTCAGATAAAACCAGACTTAAAACGGATTTTAAATTTATGCCGGACAACTGCCGGATGTAAACGGACTAGAATCGGATTTCACTTAGACTATAAATAATTTCGGAATTGACTTCCGGACTAATTCCACATAAAACCCGACTTAAAACGAATTTAAAATTTATGCCGGACAATCTGCCGGATATGAACGGACTAGAACCGGATTTCACTTAGACTATAAATTGTTTCGGAATTTACTTCCGGACTTATTCCAGATATAACCAGACTGCACACGTATTTAAAATTTATGTTGTACAACTGCCGGACATGTACGTACTGGAATAAGATTTAACTATAAATAATTTTGGAATTGAATGCCGCACTAATTCCAGATAAAACCAGACTTAAAACGGATTTAAAATTTATGCCGGACAACTGCCGGATATGAACGGACTGGAATTGGATTTCACTTAGACTCTAAATAATTTTGGAATTGACTTCCCGACTAATTCCAGATATAACCAGACTTAAAACGGATTGAAAATTTATGCTGGATAACTGCCGGATGTAAACGGACTAAAATCGGATTTCACTTAGACTATAAATAATTTTTGAATTGAATGCCGCACTTATTTCAGATAAAACCAGACTTAAAACGGATTTTAAATTTATGCCGGACAACTGCCGGATGTAAACGGACTAGAATCGGATTTCACTTAGACTATAAATAATTTAGGAATTGACTTCCGGACTAATTCCACATAAAACCAGACTTAATACGTATTTAAAATTTATGCCGGACAACTGCCAGATGTGAACGGACTGGAATCGGATTTCACTTAGACTATAAATAATTTTGGAATTGAATGCCGAACTAATTTCAGATATAACCAGACTAAACACGGATTTAAAATTTATGCCGTACAACTGCCGGATATGAACGGACTGGAATTGGATTACACGTAGACTCTAAATAATTTTGGAATTGACTTCCCGACTAATTCCAGATATAACCAGACTTAAAACGGATTAAAATTTTATGCCGGAAAACTGCCGGATGTGAACGGACTGGAATCGGATTTCACTTAGACTATAAATAATTTTGGAATTGAATGCCGCACTTATTTCAGATAAAACCAGACTTAAAACGGATTTAAAATTTATGCCGGACAACTGCCGGATCTAAACGGACTGGAATCGGATTTGACTTATCTAAAAATAATTTCGGAATTGAATGCCGCACTAATTTCAGATAAAACCAGACTTAAAACGGATTAAAATTTTATGCCGAAAAGCTGCCGGATGTGAACGGACTGGAATCGGATTTCACTTAGACTATAAATAATTTCGGAATTGACTTCCGGACTAATTCCACATAAAACCAGACTTAATACGGATTTAAAATTTATGCCGGACAACTGCCAGATGTGAACGGACTAGAATCGGATTTCACTTAGACTATAAATTATTTCGGACTTGACTTTCGGATTAATTCCAGATATAACCAGACTTAAAACGGATTTAAAATTTATGCCGGAAAACTGCTGGATGTGAACGGACTAAAATGGGATTTCACTTAGACTAGAAATAATTTCGGAATTGACTGCCTGACTAATTTCAGATATAACCAGACTTAAAACGGATTTTAAATTTATGCCGGACAACTGCCGCATATGGACAGACTGGAATCGGATTTCACTTAGACTACAAATAATATTGGAATTGAATGCCGCACTAATTCCAGATAAAACCAGACTTAAAACGGATTTAAAATTTATGCCGGACAACTGCCGGATGTAAACGGACTAGAATCGGATTTCACTTAGACTATAAATTATTTCGGAATTGACTTCCGGACTAATTCCAGATATAACCAGACTGCACACGTATTTAAAATTTATGTTGTACAACTGCCGGACATGTACGTACTGGAATTAGATTTAACTATAAATAATTTTGGAATTGAATGCCGCACTAATTCCAGATAAAACCAGACTTAAAACGGATTTAAAATTTATGCCGGACAACTGCCGGATATGAACGGACTGGAATTGGATTTCACTTAGACTCTAAATAATTTTGGAATTGACTTCCCGACTAATTCCAGATATAACCAGACTTAAAACGGATTGAAAATTTATGCTGGATAACTGCCGGATGTAAACGGACTAAAATCGGATTTCACTTAGACTATAAATAATTTTTGAATTAAATGCCGCACTTATTTCAGATAAAACCAGACTTAAAACGGATTTAAAATTTATGCCGGACAACTGCCGGATATGAACGGACTGGAATTGGATTTCACTTAGACTATAAATAATTTCGGAATTGAATGCCGCACTTATTTCAGATAAAACCAGACTTAAAACGGATTTTAAATTTATGCCGGACAACTGCCGGATGTAAACGGACTAGAATCGGATTTCACTTAGACTATAAATAATTTCGGAATTGACTTCCGGACTAATTCCACATAAAACCAGACTTAAAACGCATTTAAAATTTATGCTGGACAACTGCCGGATGTAAACGGACTAGAATCGGATTTCACTTAGACTATAAATAATTTCGGAATTGACTTCCGGACTAATTCCACATAAAACCCGACTTAAAACGAATTAAAAATTTATGCCGGACAATCTGCCGGATATGAACGGACTAGAACCGGATTTCACTTAGACTATAAATTGTTTCGGAATTTACTTCCGGACTAATTCCAGATATAACCAGACTGCACACGTATTTAAAATTTATGTTGTACAACTGCCGGACATGTACGTACTGGAATTAGATTTAACTATAAATAATTTTGGAATTGAATGCCGCACTAATTCCAGATAAAACCAGACTTAAAACGGATTTAAAATTTATGCCGGACAACTGCCGGATATGAACGGACTGGAATTGGATTTCACTTAGACTCTAAATAATTTTGGAATTGACTTCCCGACTAATTCCAGATATAACCAGACTTAAAACGGATTAAAATTTTATGCCGGAAAACTGCCGGATGTGAACGGACTGGAATCGGATTTACTTAGACTATAAATAATTTTGGAATTGAATGCCGCACTTATTTCAGATAAAACCAGACTTAAAACGGATTTAAAATTTATGCCGGACAACTGCCGGATCTAAACGGACTGGAATCGAATTTGACTTATCTAAAAATAATTTCGGAATTGAATGCCGCACTAATTTCAGATAAAACCAGACTTAAAACGGATTAAAATTTTATGCCGAAAAGCTGCCGGATGTGAACGGACTGGAATCGGATTTCACTTAGACTATAAATAATTTCGGAATTGACTTCCGGACTAATTCCACATAAAACCAGACTTAATACGGATTTAAAATTTATGCCGGACAACTGCCAGATGTGAACGGACTAGAATCGGATTTCACTTAGACTATAAATTATTTCGGACTTGACTTTCGGACTAATTCCAGATATAACCAGACTTAAAACGGATTTAAAATTTATGCCGGAAAACTGCCGGATGTGAACGGACTAAAATGGGATTTCACTTAGACTAGAAATAATTTCGGAATTGACTGCCTGACTAATTTCAGATATAACCAGACTTAAAACGGATTTTAAATTTATGCCGGACAACTGCCGCATATGGACAGACTGGAATCGGATTTCACTTAGACTACAAATAATATTGGAATTGAATGCCGCACTAATTCCAGATAAAACCAGAGTTAAAACGGATTTAAAATTTATGCCGGACAACTGCCGGATGTAAACGGACTAGAATCGGATTTCACTTAGACTATAAATAATTTCGGAATTGACTTCCGGTCTAATTCCACATAAAACCCGACTTAAAACGGATTTAAAATTTATGCTGGACAACTGCTAGATGTGAACGGACTAAAATCGGATTTCACTTAGACTATAAATAATTTTGGAATTGAATGCCGCACTTATTTCAGATATAACCAGACTTAAAACGGATTAAAAATTTATGCTGGACAACTGCCGGATGTAAATGGACTAAAATCGGATTTCACTTAGACTATAAATAAATTTAGAATTGAATGCCGCACTTATTTCAGATAAAACCAGACTTAAAACGGATTTAAAATTTATGCCGGACAACTGCCGGATGTAGACGGACTGGAATCGGATTTGACTTATCTATAAATAATTTCGGAATTGAATGCCGCACTAATTTCAGATAAAACCAGACTTAAAACGGATTGAAATTTTATGCCGTAAAACTGCCGGATGTGAACGGACTAGAATCGAATTTCACTTAGACTATAAATAATTTCGGAATTTACTGCCTGACTAATTCCAGATATAACCAGACTTAAAACGGATTAAAATTTATGCCGGACAACTGCCGGATATGAACGGACTGGAATCGGATTTCACTTAGACTATAAATAATTTTGGAATTGAATGCCGCACTTATTTCAGATAAAACTAGACTTAAAACGGATTTAAAATTTATGCTGGACAACTGCCGGATGTAAACGGACAAGAATCGGATTTCACTTAGACTATAAAAAATTTCGGAATTGACTTCCGGACTCATTCTAGATATAACCAGACTTAAAACGGATTTAAAATTTATGCCGGACAAACTGCCGGATATGAACGGACTGGAATCGGATTTCATTTAGACTATAAATAATTTCGGAATTGAATGCTTCACTTATTTCAGATAAAGGCAGACTTAAAACGGATTTAAAATTTATGCTGGACAACTGCCGGATATGAGCGGACTAGAATCGGATTTCACTTAGACTATAAATAATTTCGGAATTGAATGCCGCACTTATTTCAGATAAAACCAGACTTAAAACGGATTTTAAATTTATGCCGGACCACTGCCGGATGTAAACGCACTAGAATCGGATTTCACTTAGACTATAAATAATTTCGGAATTGACTTCCGGACTAATTCCACATAAAACCAGACTTAAAACGGATTTAAAATTTATGCCGGACAACTGCCGGATATGAACGGACTGGAATTGGATTTCACTTAGACTATAAATAATTTCGGAATTGAATGCCGCACTAATTTCAGATAAAACCAGACTTATAACGGATTGAAAATTTATGCCTGAAAACTGCCGGATGTAAACGGACTAAAATCGGATTTCACTTAGACTATAAATAATTTTGGAATTGACTTCCGGACTAATTCCACATAAAACCCGACTTAAAACGCATTTAAAATTTATGCTGGACAACTGCCAAATGTAAACGGACTAGAATCGGATTTCACTTAGACTATAAATAATTTCGGAATTGACTTCCGGACTAATTCCACATAAAACCCGACTTAAAACGAATTTAAAATTTATGCCGGACAATCTGCCGGATATGAACGGACTAGAACCGGATTTCACTTAGACTATAAATTATTTCGGAATTGACTTCCGAACTAATTCCAGATATAACCAGACTGCACACGTATTTAAAATTTATGTTGTACAACTGCCGGACATGTACGTACTGGAATTAGATTAAACTATAAATAATTTTGGAATTGAATGCCGCACTAATTCCAGATAAAACCAGACTTAAAACGGATTTAAAATTTATGCCGGACAACTGCCGGATATGAACGGACTGGAATTGGATTTCACTTAGACTCTAAATAATTTTGGAATTGACTTCCCGACTAATTCCAGATATAACCAGACTTAAAACGGATTGAAAATTTATGGTGGATAACTGCCGGATGTAAACGGACTAAAATCGGATTTCACTTAGACTATAAATAATTTTTGAATTAAATGCCGCACTTATTTCAGATAAAACCAGACTTAAAACGGATTTAAAATTTATGCCGGACAACTGCCGGATATGAACGGACTGGAATTGGATTTCACTTAGACTATAAATAATTTCGGAATTGAATGCCGCACTTATTTCAGATAAAACCAGACTTAAAACGGATTTTAAATTTATGCCGGACAACTGCCGGATGTAAACGGACTAGAATCGGATTTCACTTAGACTATAAATAATTTCGGAATTGACTTCCGGACTAATTCCACATAAAACCAGACTTAAAACGCATTTAAAATTTATGCTGGACAACTGCCGGATGTAAACGGACTAGAATCGGATTTCACTTAGACTATAAATAATTTCGGAATTGACTTCCGGACTAATTCCACATAAAACCCGACTTAAAACGAATTAAAAATTTATGCCGGACAATCTGCCGGATATGAACGGACTAGAACCGGATTTCACTTAGACTATAAATTGTTTCGGAATTTACTTCCGGACTAATTCCAGATATAACCAGACTGCACACGTATTTAAAATTTATGTTGTACAACTGCCGGACATGTACGTACTGGAATTAGATTTAACTATAAATAATTTTGGAATTGAATGCCGCACTAATTCCAGATAAAACCAGACTTAAAACGGATTTAAAATTTATGCCGGACAACTGCCGGATATGAACGGACTGGAATTGGATTTCACTTAGACTCTAAATAATTTTGGAATTGACTTCCCGACTAATTCCAGATATAACCAGACTTAAAACGGATTGAAAATTTATGCTGGATAACTGCCGGATGTAAACGGACTAAAATCGGATTTCACTTAGACTATAAATAATTTTTGAATTGAATGCCGCACTTATTTCAGATAAAACCAGACTTAAAACGGATTTAAAATTTATGCCGGACAACTGCCGGATATGAACGGACTGGAATTGGATTACACGTAGACTCTAAATAATTTTGGAATTGACTTCCCGACTAATTCCAGATATAACCAGACTTAAAACGGATTAAAATTTTATGCCGGAAAACTGCCGGATGTGAACGGACTGGAATCGGATTTACTTAGACTATAAATAATTTTGGAATTGAATGCCGCACTTATTTCAGATAAAACCAGACTTAAAACGGATTTAAAATTTATGCCGGACAACTGCCGGATCTAAACGGACTGGAATCGAATTTGACTTATCTAAAAATAATTTCGGAATTGAATGCCGCACTAATTTCAGATAAAACCAGACTTAAAACGGATTAAAATTTTATGCCGAAAAGCTGCCGGATGTGAACGGACTGGAATCGGATTTCACTTAGACTATAAATAATTTCGGAATTGACTTCCGGACTAATTCCACATAAAACCAGACTTAATACGGATTTAAAATTTATGCCGGACAACTGCCAGATGTGAACGGACTAGAATCGGATTTCACTTAGACTATAAATTATTTCGGACTTGACTTTCGGACTAATTCCAGATATAACCAGACTTAAAACGGATTTAAAATTTATGCCGGAAAACTGCCGGATGTGAACGGACTAAAATGGGATTTCACTTAGACTAGAAATAATTTCGGAATTGACTGCCTGACTAATTTCAGATATAACCAGACTTAAAACGGATTTTAAATTTATGCCGGACAACTGCCGCATATGGACAGACTGGAATCGGATTTCACTTAGACTACAAATAATATTGGAATTGAATGCCGCACTAATTCCAGATAAAACCAGACTTAAAACGGATTTAAAATTTATGCCGGACAACTGCCGGATGTAAACGGACTAGAATCGGATTTCACTTAGACTATAAATAATTTCGGAATTGACTTCCGGTCTAATTCCACATAAAACCCGACTTAAAACGGATTTAAAATTTATGCTGGACAACTGCTAGATGTGAACGGACTGGAATCGGATTTGACTTATCTATAAATAATTTCGGAATTGAATGCCGCACTAATTTCAGATAAAACCAGACTTAAAACGGATTGAAATTTTATGCCGGAAAACTGCCGGATGTGAACGGACTAGAATCGAATTTCACTTAGACTATAAATAATTTCGGAATTGACTTCCGGTCTAATTCCACATAAAACCCGACTTAAAACGGATTTAAAATTTATGCTGGACAACTGCTAGATGTGAACGGACTAAAATCGGATTTCACTTAGACTATAAATAATTTTAGAATTGAATGCCGCACTTATTTCAGATATAACCAGACTTAAAACGGATTAAAAATTTATGCTGGACAACTGCCGGATGAAAACGGACTAAAATCGGATTTCACCTAGACTATAAATAAATTTGGAATTGAATGCCGCACTTATTTCAGATAAAACCAGACTTAAAACGGATTTAAAATTTATGCCGGACAACTGCCGGATGTAGACGGACTGGAATCGGATTTGACTTATCTATAAATAATTTCGGAATTGAATGCCGCACTAATTTCAGATAAAACCAGACTTAAAACGGATTGAAATTTTATGCCGGAAAACTGCCGGATGTGAACGGACTAGAATCGAATTTCACTTAGACTATAAATAATTTCGGAATTTACTGCCTGACTAATTCCAGATATAACCAGACTTAAAACGGATTAAAATTTATGCCGGACAACTGCCGGATATGAACGGACTGGAATCGGATTTCACTTAGACTATAAATAATTTTGGAATTGAATGCCGCACTTATTTCAGATAAAACCAGACTTAAAACGGATTTAAAATTTATGCTGGACAACTGCCGGATGTAAACGGACAAGAATCGGATTTCACTTAGACTATAAAAAATTTCGGAATTGACTTCCGGACTCATTCTAGATATAACCAGACTTAAAACGGATTTAAAATTTATGCCGGACAAACTGCCGGATATGAACGGACTGGAATCGGATTTCATTTAGACTATAAATAATTTCGGAATTGAATGCTTCACTTATTTCAGATAAAGGCAGACTTAAAACGGATTTAAAATTTATGCTGGACAACTGCCGGATATGAGCGGACTAGAATCGGATTTCACTTAGACTATAAATAATTTCGGAATTGAATGCCGCACTTATTTCAGATAAAACCAGACTTAAAACGGATTTTAAATTTATGCCGGACAACTGCCGGATGTAAACGCACTAGAATCGGATTTCACTTAGACTATAAATAATTTCGGAATTGACTTCCGGACTAATTCCACATAAAACCACACTTAAAACGGATTTAAAATTTATGCCGGACAACTGCCGGATATGAACGGACTGGAATTGGATTTCACTTAGACTATAAATAATTTCGGAATTGAATGCCGCACTAATTTCAGATAAAACCAGACTTATAACGGATTGAAAATTTATGCCTGAAAACTGCCGGATGTAAACGGACTAAAATCGGATTTCACTTAGACTATAAATAATTTTGGAATTGACTTCCGGACTAATTCCACATAAAACCCGACTTAAAACGCATTTAAAATTTATGCTGGACAACTGCCAAATGTAAACGGACTAGAATCGGATTTCACTTAGACTATAAATAATTTCGGAATTG
The DNA here is from genome assembly GCA_037103525.1 of Ganaspis brasiliensis. Lineage (NCBI taxonomy): Eukaryota > Metazoa > Arthropoda > Insecta > Hymenoptera > Figitidae > Ganaspis > Ganaspis brasiliensis. Next base: position 944,591 of record JAZKLR010000008.1, on the reverse strand, counting down.
ACTTCCGGACTAATTCCACATAAAACCCGACTTAAAACGAATTTAAAATTTATGCCGGACAATCTGCCGGATATGAACGGACTAGAACCGGATTTCACTTAGACTATAAATTATTTCGGAATTGACTTCCGAACTAATTCCAGATATAACCAGACTGCACACGTATTTAAAATTTATGTTGTACAACTGCCGGACATGTACGTACTGGAATTAGATTAAACTATAAATAATTTTGAAATTGAATGCCGCACTAATTCCAGATAAAACCAGACTTAAAACGGATTTAAAATTTATGCCGGACAACTGCCGGATATGAACGGACTGGAATTGGATTTCACTTAGACTCTAAATAATTTTAAAATTGACTTCTTGACTAATTCCAGATATAACCAGACTTAAAACGGATTTAAAATTTATGCTGGATAACTGCCGGATGTAAACGGACTGAAATCGGATTTCACTTAGACTATAAATAATTTTTGAATTGAATGCCGCACTTATTTCAGATAAAACCAGACTTAAAACGGATTTAAAATTTATGCTGGACAACTGCCGGATGTAAACGGACTAGAATCGGATTTCACTTAGACTATAAATAATTTCGGAATTGACTTCCGGACTAATTCCATATAAAACCAGACTTAAAACGGATTTAAAATTTATGCCGGACAACTGCCGGATATGAAGGGACTGGAATTGGATTTCACTTAGACTATAAATAATTTCGGAATTGAATGCCGCACTAATTTCAGATAAAACCAGACTTATAACGGATTGAAAATTTATGCCTGAAAACTGCCGGATGTAAACGGACTAAAATCGGATTTCACTTAGACTATAAATAATTTTGGAATAGACTTCCGGACTAATTCCACATAAAACCCGACTTAAAACGCATTTAAAATTTATGCTGGACAACTGCCAGATGTAAACGGACTAGAATCGGATTTCACTTAGACTATAAATAATTTCGGAATTGACTTCCGGACTAATTCCACATAAAACCCGACTTAAAACGAATTTAAAATTTATGCCGGACAATCTGCCGGATATGAACGGACTAGAACCGGATTTCACTTAGACTATAAATTATTTCGGAATTGACTTCCGGACTAATTCCAGATATAACCAGACTGCACACGTATTTAAAATTTATGTTGTACAACTGCCGGACATGTACGTACTGGAATTAGATTTAACTATAAATAATTTTGGAATTGAATGCCGCACTAATTCCAGATAAAACCAGACTTAAAACGGATTTTAAATTTATGCCGGACAACTGCCGGATATGAACGGACTGGAATTGGATTTCACTTAGACTCTAAATAATTTTGGAATTGACTTCCCGACTAATTCCAGATATAACCAGACTTAAAACGGATTGAAAATTTATGCTGGATAACTGCCGGATGTAAACGGACTAAAATCGGATTTCACTTAGACTATAAATAATTTCGGAATTGAATGCCGCACTTATTTCAGATAAAACCAGACTTAAAACGGATTTTAAATTTATGCCGGACAACTGCCGGATGTAAACGGACTATAATCGGATTTCACTTAGACTATAAATAATTTCGGAATTGACTTCCGGACTAATTCCACATAAAACCAGACTTAAAACGGATTTAAAATTTATGCCGGACAACTGCCGGATATGAACGGACTGGAATTGGATTTCACTTAGACTATAAATAATTTCGGAATTGAATGCCGCACTTATTTCAGATAAAACCAGACTTAAAACGGATTTTAAATTTATGCCGGACAACTGCCGGATATGAACGGACTGGAATTGGATTTCACTTAGACTATAAATCATTTCGGAATTGAATGCCGCACTTATTTCAGATAAAACCAGACTTAAAACGGATTTTAAATTTATGCCGGACAACTGCCGGATGTAAACGGACTAGAATCGGATTTCACTTAGACTATAAATAATTTTTGAATTGAATGCCGCACTTATTTCAGATAAAACCAGACTTAAAACGGATTTTAAATTTATGCCGGACAACTGCCGGATATGAACGGACTGGAATTGGATTTCACTTAGACTATAAATAATTTCGGAATTGAATGCCGCACTTATTTCAGATAAAACCAGACTTAAAACGGATTTTAAATTTATGCCGGACAACTGCCGGATGTAAACGGACTAGAATCGGATTTCACTTAGACTATAAATAATTTCGGAATTGAATGCCGCACTAATTTCAGATAAAACCAGACTTATAACGGATTGAAAATTTATGCCTGAAAACTGCCGGATGTAAACGAACTAAAATTGGATTTCACTTAGACTATAAATTGTTTCGGAATTTACTTCCGGACTAATTCCAGATATAACCAGACTGCACACGAATTTAAAATTTATGTTGTACAACTGCCGGACATGTACGTACTGGAATTAGATTTAACTATAAATAATTTTGGAATTGAATGCCGGACTAATTCCACATAAAACCCGACTTAAAACGAATTTAAAATTTATGCCGGACAATCTGCCGGATATGAACGGACTAGAACCGGATTTCACTTAGACTATAAATTGTTTCGGAATTTACTTCCGGACTAATTCCAGATATAACCAGACTGCACACGAATTTAAAATTTATGTTGTACAACTGCCGGACATGTACGTACTGGAATTAGATTTAACTATAAATAATTTTGGAATTGAATGCCGTACTAATTCCAGCTAAAACCAGACTTAAAACGGATTTAAAATTTATGCCGGACAACTGCCGGATATGAACGGACTGGAATCGGATTTTACTTAGACTATAAATAATTTTGGAATTGAATGCCGCACTTATTTCAGATAAAACCAGACTTAAAACGGATTTAAAATTTATGCTGGACAACTGCCGGATGTAAACGGACAAGAATCGGATTTCACTTAGACTATAAAAAATTTCGGAATTGAATTCCGGACTCATTCTAGATATAACCAGACTTAAAACGGATTTAAAATTTATGCCGGACAAACTGCCGGATATGCACGGACTGGAATCGGATTTCATTTAGACTATAAATAATTTCGGAATTGAATGCCGCACTAATTTCAGATAAAACCAGACTTATAACGGATTGAAAATTTATGCCGGACAACTGCCGGATATAAACGGACTGGAATTGGATTTCACTTAGACTATAAATAATTTCGGAATTGAATGCCGCACTAATTTCAGATAAAACCAGACTTATAACGGATTGAAAATTTATGCCTGAAAACTGCCGGATGTAAACGAACTAAAATTGGATTTCACTTAGACTATAAATTGTTTCGGAATTTACTTCCGGACTAATTCCAGATATAACCAGACTGCACACGAATTTAAAATTTATGTTGTACAACTGCCGGACATGTACGTACTGGAATTAGATTTAACTATAAATAATTTTGGAATTGAATGCCGCACTAATTCCAGATAAAACCAGACTTAAAACGGATTTAAAATTTATGCTGGACAACTGCCGGATATGAGCGGACTAGAATCGGATTTCACTTAGACTATAAATAATTTCGGAATTGAATGCCGCACTTATTTCAGATAAAACCAGACTTAAAACGGATTTTAAATTTATGCCGAACAACTGCCGGATGTAAACGCACTACAAACGGATTTCACTTAGACTATAAATAATTTCGGAATTGACTTCCGGACTAATTCCACATAAAACCAGACTTAAAACGGATTTAAAATTTATGCCGGACAACTGCCGGATATAAACGGACTGGAATTGGATTTCACTTAGACTATAAATAATTTCGGAATTGAATGCCGCACTAATTTCAGATAAAACCAGACTTATAACGGATTGAAAATTTATGCCTGAAAACTGCCGGATGTAAACGAACTAAAATTGGATTTCACTTAGACTATAAATAATTTTGGAATTGACTTCCGGACTAATTCCACATAAAACCCGACTTAAAACGCATTTAAAATTTATGCTGGACAACTGCCAGATGTAAACGGACTAGAATCGGATTTCACTTAGACTATAAATAATTTCGGAATTGACTTCCGGACTAATTCCACATAAAACCCGACTTAAAACGAATTTAAAATTTATGCCGGACAATCTGCCGGATATGAACGGACTAGAACCGGATTTCACTTAGACTATAAATTATTTCGGAATTGACTTCCGGACTAATTCCAGATATAACCAGACTGCACACGTATTTAAAATTTATGTTGTACAACTGCCGGACATGTACGTACTGGAATTAGATTAAACTATAAATAATTTTGGAATTGAATGCCGCACTAATTCCAGATAAAACCAGACTTAAAACGGATTTTAAATTTATGCCGGACAACTGCCGGATATGAACGGACTGGAATTGGATTTCACTTAGACTCTAAATAATTTTGGAATTGACTTCCCGACTAATTCCAGATATAACCAGACTTAAAACGGATTGAAAATTTATGCTGGATAACTGCCGGATGTAAACGGACTAAAATCGGATTTCACTTAGACTATAAATAATTTCGGAATTGAATGCCGCACTTATTTCAGATAAAACCAGACTTAAAACGGATTTTAAATTTATGCCGGACCACTGCCGGATGTAAACGGACTATAATCGGATTTCACTTAGACTATAAATAATTTCGGAATTGACTTCCGGACTAATTCCACATAAAACCAGACTTAAAACGGATTTAAAATTTATGCCGGACAACTGCCGGATATGAACGGACTGGAATTGGATTTCACTTAGACTATAAATAATTTCGGAATTGAATGCCGCACTTATTTCAGATAAAACCAGACTTAAAACGGATTTTAAATTTATGCCGGACAACTGCCGGATATGAACGGACTGGAATTGGATTTCACTTAGACTATAAATAATTTCGGAATTGAATGCCGCACTTATTTCAGATAAAACCAGACTTAAAACGGATTTTAAATTTATGCCGGACAACTGCCGGATGTAAACGGACTAGAATCGGATTTCACTTAGACTATAAATAATTTCGGAATTGACTTCCGGACTAATTCCACATAAAACCAGACTTAAAACGCATTTAAAATTTATGCTGGACAACTGCCAGATGTAAACGGACTAGAATCGGATTTCACTTAGACTATAAATAATTTCGGAATTGACTTCCGGACTAATTCCACATAAAACCCGACTTAAAACGAATTTAAAATTTATGCCGGACAATCTGCCGGATATGAACGGACTAGAACCGGATTTCACTTAGACTATAAATTGTTTCGGAATTTACTTCCGGACTAATTCCAGATATAACCAGACTGCACACGAATTTAAAATTTATGTTGTACAACTGCCGGACATGTACGTACTGGAATTAGATTTAACTATAAATAATTTTGGAATTGAATGCCGCACTAATTCCAGATAAAACCAGACTTAAAACGGATTTAAAATTTATGCCGGACAACTGCCGGATATGAACGGACTGGAATCGGATTTTACTTAGACTATAAATAATTTTGGAATTGAATGCCGCACTTATTTCAGATAAAACCAGACTTAAAACGGATTTAAAATTTATGCTGGACAACTGCCGGATGTAAACGGACAAGAATCGGATTTCACTTAGACTATAAAAAATTTCGGAATTGACTTCCGGACTCATTCTAGATATAACCAGACTTAAAATGGATTTAAAATTTATGCCGGACAAACTGCCGGATATGAACGGACTGGAATCGGATTTCATTTAGACTATAAATAATTTCGGAATTGAATGCCGCACTAATTTCAGATAAAACCAGACTTATAACGGATTGAAAATTTATGCCGGACAACTGCCGGATATAAACGGACTGGAATTGGATTTCACTTAGACTATAAATAATTTCGGAATTGAATGCCGCACTAATTTCAGATAAAACCAGACTTATAACGGATTGAAAATTTATGCCTGAAAACTGCCGGATGTAAACGAACTAAAATTGGATTTCACTTAGACTATAAATTGTTTCGGAATTTACTTCCGGACTAATTCCAGATATAACCAGACTGCACACGAATTTAAAATTTATGTTGTACAACTGCCGGACATGTACGTACTGGAATTAGATTTAACTATAAATAATTTTGGAATTGAATGCCGCACTAATTCCAGATAAAACCAGACTTAAAACGGATTTAAAATTTATGCTGGACAACTGCCGGATATGAGCGGACTAGAATCGGATTTCACTTAGACTATAAATAATTTCGGAATTGAATGCCGCACTTATTTCAGATAAAACCAGACTTAAAACGGATTTTAAATTTATGCCGGACAACTGCCGGATGTAAACGCACTAGAAACGGATTTCACTTAGACTATAAATAATTTCGGAATTGACTTCCGGACTAATTCCACATAAAACCAGACTTAAAACGGATTTAAAATTTATGCCGGACAACTGCCGGATATAAACGGACTGGAATTGGATTTCACTTAGACTATAAATAATTTCGGAATTGAATGCCGCACTAATTTCAGATAAAACCAGACTTATAACGGATTGAAAATTTATGCCTGAAAACTGCCGGATGTAAACGAACTAAAATTGGATTTCACTTAGACTATAAATAATTTTGGAATTGACTTCCGGACTAATTCCACATAAAACCCGACTTAAAACGCATTTAAAATTTATGCTGGACAACTGCCAGATGTAAACGGACTAGAATCGGATTTCACTTAGACTATAAATAATTTCGGAATTGACTTCCGGACTAATTCCACATAAAACCCGACTTAAAACGAATTTAAAATTTATGCCGGACAATCTGCCGGATATGAACGGACTAGAACCGGATTTCACTTAGACTATAAATTATTTCGGAATTGACTTCCGGACTAATTCCAGATATAACCAGACTGCACACGTATTTAAAATTTATGTTGTACAACTGCCGGACATGTACGTACTGGAATTAGATTAAACTATAAATAATTTTGGAATTGAATGCCGCACTAATTCCAGATAAAACCAGACTTAAAACGGATTTAAAATTTATGCCGGACAACTGCCGGATATGAACGGACTGGAATTGGATTTCACTTAGACTCTAAATAATTTTAAAATTGACTTCCCGACTAATTCCAGATATAACCAGACTTAAAACGGATTTAAAATTTATGCTGGATAACTGCCGGATGTAAACGGACTAAAATCGGATTTCACTTAGACTATAAATAATTTTTGAATTGAATGCCGCACTTATTTCAGATAAAACCAGACTTAAAACGGATTTAAAATTTATGCTGGACAACTGCCGGATGTAAACGGACTAGAATCGGATTTCACTTAGACTATAAATAATTTCGGAATTGACTTCCGGACTAATTCCACATAAAACCAGACTTAAAACGGATTTAAAATTTATGCCGGACAACTGCCGGATATGAAGAGACTGGAATTGGATTTCACTTAGACTATAAATAATTTCGGAATTGAATGCCGCACTAATTTCAGATAAAACCAGACTTATAACGGATTGAAAATTTATGCCGGACAACTGCCGGATATGAACGGACTGGAATTGGATTTCACTTAGACTATAAATAATTTCGGAATTGAATGCCGCACTTATTTCAGATAAAACCAGACTTAAAACGGATTTTAAATTTATGCCGGACAACTGCCGGATGTAAACGGACTAGAATCGGATTTCACTTAGACTATAAATAATTTCGGAATTGACTTCCGGACTAATTCCACATAAAACCAGACTTAAAACGCATTTAAAATTTATGCTGGACAACTGCCAGATGTAAACGGACTAGAATCGGATTTCACTTAGACTATAAATAATTTCGGAATTGACTTCCGGACTAATTCCACATAAAACCCGACTTAAAACGAATTTAAAATTTATGCCGGACAATCTGCCGGATATGAACGGACTAGAACCGGATTTCACTTAGACTATAAATTGTTTCGGAATTTACTTCCGGACTAATTCCAGATATAACCAGACTGCACACGTATTTAAAATTTATGTTGTACAACTGCCGGACATGTACGTACTGGAATTAGATTTAACTATAAATAATTTTGGAATTGAATGCCGCACTAATTCCAGATAAAACCAGACTTAAAACGGATTTAAAATTTATGCCGGACAACTGCCGGATATGAACGGACTGGAATTGGATTTCACTTAGACTCTAAATAATTTTGGAATTGACTTCCCGACTAATTCCAGATATAACCAGACTTAAAACGGATTGAAAATTTATGCTGGATAACTGCCGGATATAAACGGACTAAAATCGGATTTCACTTAGACTATAAATAATTTTTTAATTGAATGCCGCACTTATTTCAGATAAAACCAGACTTAAAACGGATTTTAAATTTATGCCGGACAACTGCCGGATGTAAACGGACTAGAATCGGATTTCACTTAGACTATAAATAATTTAGGAATTGACTTCCGGACTAATTCCACATAAAACCAGACTTAATACGTATTTAAAATTTATGCCGGACAACTGCCAGATGTGAACGGACTGGAATCGGATTTCACTTAGACTATAAATAATTTTGGAATTGAATGCCGAACTAATTTCAGATAAAACCAGACTAAATACGGATTTAAAATTTATGCCGGACAACTGCCAGATGTGAACGGACTAGAATCGGATTTCACTTAGACTATAAATTATTTCGGACTTGACTTTCGGATTAATTCCAGATATAACCAGACTTAAAACGGATTTAAAATTTATGCCGGAAAACTGCCGGATGTGAACGGACTAAAATGGGATTTCACTTAGACTAGAAATAATTTCGGAATTGACTGCCTGACTAATTTCAGATATAACCAGACTTAAAACGGATTTTAAATTTATGCCGGACAACTGCCGCATATGGACAGACTGGAATCGGATTTCACTTAGACTACAAATAATATTGGAATTGAATGCCGCACTAATTCCAGATAAAACCAGACTTAAAACGGATGTAAACGGACTAGAATCGGATTTCACTTAGACTATAAATTATTTCGGAATTGACTTCCGGACTAATTCCAGATATAACCAGACTGCACACGTATTTAAAATTTATGTTGTACAACTGCCGGACATGTACGAACTGGAATTAGATTTAACTATAAATAATTTTGGAATTGAATGCCGCACTAATTCCAGATAAAACCAGACTTAAAACGGATTTAAAATTTATGCCGGACAACTGCCGGATATGAACGGACTGGAATTGGATTTCACTTAGACTCTAAATAATTTTGGAATTGACTTCCCGACTAATTCCAGATATAACCAGACTTAAAACGGATTGAAAATTTATGCTTGATAACTGCCGGATGTAAACGGACTAAAATCGGATTTCACTTAGACTATAAATAATTTTTAAATTAAATGCCGCACTTATTTCAGATAAAACCAGACTTAAAACGGATTTAAAATTTATGCCGGACAACTGCCGGATATGAACGGACTGGAATTGGATTTCACTTAGACTATAAATAATTTCGGAATTGAATGCCGCACTTATTTCAGATAAAACCAGACTTAAAACGGATTTTAAATTTATGCCGGACAACTGCCGGATGTAAACGGACTAGAATCGGATTTCACTTAGACTATAAATAATTTCGGAATTGACTTCCGGACTAATTCCACATAAAACCAGACTTAAAACGCATTTAAAATTTATGCTGGACAACTGCCAGATGTAAACGGACTAGAATCGGATTTCACTTAGACTATAAATAATTTCGGAATTGACTTCCGGACTAATTCCACATAAAACCCGACTTAAAACGAATTTAAAATTTATGCCGGACAATCTGCCGGATATGAACGGACTAGAACCGGATTTCACTTAGACTATAAATTGTTTCGGAATTTACTTCCGGACTAATTCCAGATATAACCAGACTGCACACGTATTTAAAATTTATGTTGTACAACTGCCGGACATGTACGTACTGGAATTAGATTTAACTATAAATAATTTTGGAATTGAATGCCGCACTAATTCCAGATAAAACCAGACTTAAAACGGATTTAAAATTTATGCCGGACAACTGCCGGATATGAACGGACTGGAATTGGATTTCACTTAGACTCTAAATAATTTTGGAATTGACTTTCCGACTAATTCCAGATATAACCAGACTTAAAACGGATTGAAAATTTATGCTGGATAACTGCCGGATGTAAACGGACTAAAATCGGATTTCACTTAGACTATAAATAATTTTTGAATTGAATGCCGCACTTATTTCAGATAAAACCAGACTTAAAACGGATTTTAAATTTATGCCGGACAACTGCCGGATGTAAACGGACTAGAATCGGATTTCACTTAGACTATAAATAATTTAGGAATTGACTTCCGGACTAATTCCACATAAAACCAGACTTAATACGTATTTAAAATTTATGCCGGACAACTGCCAGATGTGAACGGACTGGAATCGGATTTCACTTAGACTATAAATAATTTTGGAATTGAATGCCGAACTAATTTCAGATATAACCAGACTTAAAACGGATTTAAAATTTATGCCGGACAACTGCCGGATCTAAACGGACTGGAATCGGATTTGACTTATCTAAAAATAATTTCGGAATTGAATGCCGCACTAATTTCAGATAAAACCAGACTTAAAACGGATTAAAATTTTATGCCGAAAAGCTGCCGGATGTGAACGGACTGGACTCGGATTTCACTTAGACTATAAATAATTTCGGAATTGACTTCCGGACTAATTCCACATAAAACCAGACTAAATACGGATTTAAAATTTATGCCGGACAACTGCCAGATGTGAACGGACTAGAATCGGATTTCACTTAGACTATAAATTATTTCGGACTTGACTTTCGGATTAATTCCAGATATAACCAGACTTAAAACGGATTTAAAATTTATGCCGAAAAACTGCCGGATGTGAACGGACTAAAATGGGATTTCACTTAGACTAGAAATAATTTCGGAATTGACTGCCTGACTAATTTCAGATATAACCAGACTTAAAACGGATTTTAAATTTATGCCGGACAACTGCCGCATATGGACAGACTGGAATCTGATTTCACTTAGACTACAAATAATATTGGAATTGAATGCCGCACTAATTCCAGATAAAACCAGACTTAAAACGGATTTAAAATTTATGCCGGACAACTGCCGGATGTAAACGGACTAGAATCGGATTTCACTTAGACTATAAATTATTTCGGAATTGACTTCCTGACTAATTCCAGATATAACCAGACTGCACACGTATTTAAAATTTATGTTGTACAACTGCCGGACATGTACGTACTGGAATTAGATTTAACTATAAATAATTTTGGAATTGAATGCCGCACTAATTCCAGATAAAACCAGACTTAAAACGGATTTAAAATTTATGCCGGACAACTGCCGGATATGAACGGACTGGAATTGGATTTCACTTAGACTCTAAATAAATTTGGAATTGACTTCCCGACTAATTCCAGATATAACCAGACTTAAAACGGATTGAAAATTTATTCTTGATAACTGCCGGATGTAAACGGACTAAAATCGGATTTCACTTAGACTATAAATAATTTTTAAATTGAATGCCGCACTTATTTCAGATAAAACCAGACTTAAAACGGATTTAAAATTTATGCCGGACAACTGCCGGATATGAACGGACTGGAATTGGATTTCACTTAGACTATAAATAATTTCGGAATTGAATGCCGCACTTATTTCAGATAAAACCAGACTTAAAACGGATTTTAAATTTATGCCGGACAACTGCCGAATGTAAACGGACTAGAATCTGATTTCACTTAGACTATAAATAATTTCGGAATTGACTTCCGGACTAATTCCACATAAAACCAGACTTAAAACGGATTTAAAATTTATGCCGGACAACTGCCGGATATGAACGGACTGGAATTGGATTTTACTTAGACTCTAAATAATTTTGGAATTGACTTCCCGACTAATTCCAGATATAACCAGACTTAAAACGGATTGAAAATTTATGCTGGATAACTGCCGGATGTAAACGGACTAAAATCGGATTTCACTTAGACTATAAATAATTTTTGAATTGAATGCCGCACTTATTTCAGATAAAACCAGACTTAAAACGGATTTAAAATTTATGCCGGACAACTGCCGGATATGAACGGACTGGAATTGGATTTCACTTAGACTATAAATAATTTCGGAATTGAATGCCGCACTTATTTCAGATAAAACCAGACTTAAAACGGATTTTAAATTTATGCCGGACAACTGCCGGATGTAAACGGACTAGAATCGGATTTCACTTAGACTATAAATAATTTCGGAATTGACTTCCGGACTAATTCCACATAAAACCAGACTTAAAACGCATTTAAAATTTATGCTGGACAACTGCCAGATGTAAACGGACTACAATCGGATTTCACTTAGACTATAAATAATTTCGGAATTGACTTCCGGACTAATTCCACATAAAACCCGACTTAAAACGAATTTAAAATTTATGCCGGACAATCTGCCGGATATGAACGGACTGGAATTGGATTTCACTTAGACTCTAAATAATTTTGGAATTGACTTCCCGACTAATTCCAGATATAACCAGACTTAAAACGGATTGAAAATTTATGCTGGATAACTGCCGGATGTAAACGGACTAAAATCGGATTTCACTTAGACTATAAATAATTTTTGAATTGAATGCCGCACTTATTTCAGATAAAACCAGACTTAAAACGGATTTTAAATTTATGCCGGACAACTGCCGGATGTAAACGGACTAGAATCGGATTTCACTTAGACTATAAATAATTTAGGAATTGACTTCCGGACTAATTCCACATAAAACCAGACTTAATACGTATTTAAAATTTATGCCGGACAACTGCCAGATTTAAACGGACTGGAATCGGATTTCACTTAGACTATAAATAATTTTGGAATTGAATGCCGAACTAATTTCAGATATAACCAGACTAAACACGGATTTAAAATTTATGCCGTACAACTGCCGGATATGAACGGACTGGAATTGGATTACACGTAGACTCTAAATAATTTTGGAATTGACTTCCCGACTAATTCCAGATATAACCAGACTTAAAACGGATTAAAATTTTATGCCGGAAAACTGCCGGATGTGAACGGACTGGAATCGGATTTACTTAGACTATAAATAATTTTGGAATTGAATGCCGCACTTATTTCAGATAAAACCAGACTTAAAACGGATTTAAAATTTATGCCGGACAACTGCCGGATCTAAACGGACTGGAATCGGATTTGACTTATCTAAAAATAATTTCGGAATTGAATGCCGCACTAATTTCAGATAAAACCAGACTTAAAACGGATTAAAATTTTATGCCGGAAAACTGCCGGATGTGAACGGACTAGAATCGAATTTCACTTAGACTCTAAATAATTTCGAAATTGACTTCCCGACTAATTCCAGATATAACCAGACTTAAAACGGATTAAAAATTTGTGCTGGACAACTGATGGATGTAAACAGACTAAAATCGGATTTCACTTAGACTATAAATAATTTCGGAATTGAATGCCGCACTTATTTCAGATAAAACCAGACTTAAAACGGATTTAAAATTTATGCCGGACAACTGCCGGATGTAAACGGACTGGAATCGGATTTGACTTATCTATAAATAATTTCGGAATTGAATGCCGCACTAGTTTAAGATAAAACCAGACTTAAAACGGATTAAAATTTTATGCCGGAAAACTGCCGGATGTGAACGGACTAGAATCGAATTTCACTTAGACTCTAAATAATTTCGAAATTGACTTCCCGACTAATTCCAGATATAACCAGACTTAAAACGGATTAAAAATTTGTGCTGGACAACTGATGGATGTAAACAGACTAAAATCGGATTTCACTTAGACTATAAATAATTTCGGAATTGAATGCCGCACTTATTTCAGATAAAACCAGACTTAAAACGGATTTTAAATTTATGCCGGACAACTGCCGGATGTAAACGGACTAAAATCGGATTTCACTTAGACTATAAATAATTTCGGAATTGACTTCCGGACTAATTCCACATAAAACCAGACTTAAAACGGATTTAAAATTTATGCCGGACAACTGCCGGATATGAACGGACTGGAATTGGATTTTACTTAGACTACAAATAATTTCGGAATTGAATGCCGCACTAATTTCAGATAAAACCAGACTTATAACGGATTGAAAATTTATGCCTGAAAACTGCCGGATGTAAACGGACTAAAATCGGATTTCACTTAGACTATAAATAATTTTGGAATTGACTTCCGGACTAATTCCACATAAAACCCGACTTAAAACGAATTTAAAATTTATGCCGGACAATCTGCCGGATATGAACGGACTAGAACCGGATTTCACTTAGACTATAAATTATTTCGGAATTGACTTCCGGACTAATTCCAGATATAACCAGACTGCACACGTATTTAAAATTTATGTTGTACAACTGCCGGACATGTACGTACTGGAATTAGATTAAACTATAAATAATTTTGGAATTGAATGCCGCACTAATTCCAGATAAAACCAGACTTAAAACGGATTTAAAATTTATGCCGGACAACTGCCGGATATGAACGGACTGGAATTGGATTTCACTTAGACTCTAAATAATTTTGGAATTGACTTTTCGACTAATTCTAGATATAACCAGACTTAAAACGGATTTAAAATTTATGCCGGACAACTGCTAGTTGTAAACAGACTAGAATCGAATTTCACTTAGACTATAAATAAATTTGGAATTGAATGCCTGACTAATTTCAGATATAACCAGACTTAAAACGGATTTAAAATTTATGCCGGACAACTGCCGGATGTAAACGGACTAGAATCGGATTTCACTTAGACTCAAATAATTTCGGAATTGACTTCCGGTCTAATTCCACATAAAACCCGACTTAAAACGGATTTAAAATTTATGCTGGACAACTGCTAGATGTGAACGGACTAAAATCGGATTTCACTTAGACTATAAATAATTTTGGAATTGAATGCCGCACTTATTTCAGATATAACCAGACTTAAAACGGATTAAAAATTTATGCTGGACAACTGCCGGATGTAAACGGACTAAAATCGGATTTCACTTAGACTATAAATAATTTTGGAATTTACTGCCTGACTAATTCCAGATATAACCAGACTTAAAACGGATTGAAAATTTATGCTGGATAACTGCCGGATGTAAACGGACTAAAATCGGATTTCACTTAGACTATAAATAATTTTTGAATTGAATGCCGCACTTATTTCAGATAAAACCAGACTTAAAACGGATTTTAAATTTATGCCGGACAACTGCCGGATATGAACGGACTGGAATCGGATTTCACTTAGACTATAAATAATTTTGGAATTGAATGCCGCACTTATTTCTGATAAAACCAGACTTAAAACGGATTTAAAATTTATGCTGGACAACTGCCGGATATGAACGGACTGGAATTGTATAACACGTAGACTCTAAATAATTTTGGAATTGACTTCCCGACTAATTCCAGATATAACCAGACTTAAAACGGATTGAAAATTTATGCTGGATAACTGCCGGATGTAAACGGACTAAAATCGGATTTCACTTAGACTATAAATAATTTTTGAATTGAATGCCGCACTTATTTCAGATAAAACCAGACTTAAAACGGATTTTAAATTTATGCCGGACAACTGCCGGATGTAAACGGACTAGAATCGGATTTCACTTAGACTATAAATAATTTAGGAATTGACTTCCGGACTAATTCCACATAAAACCAGACTTAATACCTATTTATAATTTATGCCGGACAACTGCCGGATATGAACGGACTGGAATCGGATTTCACTTAGACTATAAATAATTTTTGAATTGAATGCCGCACTTATTTCAGATAAAACCAGACTTAAAACGGATTTTGAATTTATGCCGGACAACTGCCGGATGTAAACGGACTAGAATCGGATTTCAATTAGACTATAAATAATTTCGGAATTGACTTCCGGACTAATTCCACATAAAACCAGACTTAAAACGGATTTAAAATTTATGCCGGACAACTGCCGGATATGAACGGACTGGAATTGGATTTTACTTAGACTATAAATAATTTCGGAAATGAATGCTGCAATAATTTCAGATATAACCAGACTAAACACGGATTTAAAATTTATGCCGTACAACTGCCGGATATGAACGGACTGGAATTGTATAACACGTAGACTCTAAATAATTTTGGAATTGACTTCCCGACTAATTCCAGATATAACCAGACTTAAAACGGATTGAAAATTTATGCTGGATAACTGCCGGATGTAAACGGACTAAAATCGGATTTCACTTAGACTATAAATAATTTTTGAATTGAATGCCGCACTTATTTCAGATAAAACCAGACTTAAAACGGATTTTAAATTTATGCCGGACAACTGCCGGATGTAAACGGACTAGAATCGGATTTCACTTAGACTATAAATAATTTAGGAATTGACTTCCGGACTAATTCCACATAAAACCAGACTTAATACGTATTTAAAATTTATGCCGGACAACTGCCGGATATGAACGGACTGGAATCGGATTTCACTTAGACTATAAATAATTTTGGAATTGAATGCCGCACTTATTTTAGATAAAACCAGACTTAAAACAGATTTAAAATTTATGCTGGACAACTGCCGGATGTAAACGGACAAGAATCGGATTTCACTTAGACTATAAAAAATTTCGGAATTGACTTCCGGACTCATTCTAGATATAACCAGACTTAAAACGGATTTTAAATTTATGCCGGACAAACTGCCGGATATGAACGGACTGGAATCGGATTTCACTTAGACTATAAATAATTTCGGAATTGAATGCTTCACTTATTTCAGATAAAGGCAGACTTAAAACGGATTTAAAATTTATGCTGCACAACTGCCGGATATGAGCGGACTAGAATCGGATTTCACTTAGACTATAAATAATTTCGGAATTAAATGCCGCACTTATTTCAGATAAAACCAGACTTAAAACGGATTTTAAATTTATGCCGGACAACTGCCGGATATGAACGGACTAGAACCGGATTTCACTTAGACTATAAATTATTTCGGAATTGACTTCCGGACTAATTCCAGATATAACCAGACTGCACACGTATTTAAAATTTATGTTGTACAACTGCCGGACATGTACGTACTGGAATTAGATTAAACTATAAATAATTTTGGAATTGAATGCCGCACTAATTCCAGATAAAACCAGACTTAAAACGGATTTAAAATTTATGCCGGACAACTGCTGGTTATGAACGGACTAGAACCGGATTTCACTTAGACTATAAATTATTTCGGAATTGACTTCCGGACTAATTCCAGATATAACCAGACTGCACACGTATTTAAAATTTATGTTGTACAACTGCCGGACATGTACGTACTGGAATTAGATTAAACTATAAATAATTTTGGAATTGAATGCCGCACTAATTCCAGATAAAACCAGACTTAAAACGGATTTAAAATTTATGCCGGACAACTGCTGGTTATGAACGGACTGGAATTGGATTTCACTTAGACTCTAAATAATTTTGGAATTGACTTCCCGACTAATTCCAGATATAACCAGACTTAAAACGGATTGAAAATTTATGCTGGATAACTGCCGGATGTAAACGGACTAAAATCAGATTTCACTTAGACTATAAATAATTTTGGAATTGAATGCCGCACTTATTTCAGATAAAACCAGACTTAAAACGGATTGAAAATTTATGCTGGACAACTGCCGGATATGAACGGACTGGAATTGGATTTTGCTTAGACTATAAATAATTTTGGAATTGAATGCCGCACTTATTTCAGATAAAACCAGACTTAAAACGGATTTAAAATTTATGCTGGACAACTGCTGGATGTAAACGGACTAGAATCGGATTTCACTTAGACTATAAATAATTTCGGAATTGACTTCCGGACTAATTCCACATAAAACCAGACTTAAAACGGATTTAAAATTTATGCCGGACAACTGCCGGATATGAACGGACTGGAATTGGATTTCACTTAGACTATAAATAATTTCGCAATTGAATGCCGCACTAATTTCAGATAAAACCAGACTTATAACGGATTGAAAATTTATGCCTGAAAACTGCCGGATGTAAACGGACTAAAATCGGATTTCACTTAGACTATAAATAATTTTGAAACTGACTTCCGGACTAATTCCACATAAAACCCGACTTAAAACGCATTTAAAATTTATGCTGGACAACTGCCAGATGTAAACGGACTAGAATCGGATTTCACTTAGACTATAAATAATTTCGGAATTGACTTCCGGACTAATTCCACATAAAACCCGACTTAAAACGAATTTAAAATTTATGCCGGACAATCTGCCGGATATGAACGGACTAGAACCGGATTTCACTTAGACTATAAATTGTTTCGGAATTTACTTCCGGACTAATTCCAGATAGAACCAGACTGCACACGTATTTAAAATTTATGTTGTACAACTGCCGGACATGTACGTACTGGAATTAGATTTAACTATAAATAATTTTGGAATTGAATGCCGCACTAATTCCAGATAAAACCAGACTTAAAACGGATTTAAAATTTATGCCGGACAACTGCCGGATATGAACGGACTGGAATTGGATTTCACTTAAACTCTAAATAATTTTGGAATTGACTTCCCGACTAATTCCAGATATAACCAGACTTAAAACGGATTGAAAATTTATGCCGGACAACTGCCAGATGTAAACGGACTAGAATCGGATTTCACTTAGACTATAAATAATTTCGGAATTGACTTCCGGACTAATTCCACATAAAACCAGACTTAATACGTATTTAAAATTTATGCCGGACAACTGCCAGATGTGAACGGACTGGAATCAAATTTCACTTAGACTATAAATAATTTTGGAATTGAATGCCGAACTAATTTCAGATATAACCAGACTAAACACGGATTTAAAATTTATGCCGTACAACTGCCGGATATGAACGGACTGGAATTGGATTACACGTAGACTCTAAATAATTTTGGAATTGACTTCCCGACTAATTCCAGATATAACCAGACTTAAAACGGATTAAAATTTTATGCCGGAAAACTGCCGGATGTGAACGGACTGGAATCGGATTTCACTTAGACTATAAATAATTTTGGAATTGAATGCCGCACTTATTTCAGATAAAACCAGACTTAAAACGGATTTAAAATTTATGCCGGACAACTGCCGGATGTAAACGGACTGGAATCGGATTTCACTTAGACTATAAATAATTTCGGAATTGACTTCCGGACTAATTCCACATAAAACCAGACTTAATACGGATTTAAAATTTATGCCGGACAACTGCCAGATCTGAACGGACTAGAATCGGATTTCACTTAGACTATAAATTATTTCGGACTTGACTTTCGGACTAATTCCAGATATAACCAGACTTAAAACGGATTTAAAATTTATGCCGGAAAACTGCTGGATGTGAACGGACTAAAATGGGATTTCACTGAGACTAGAAATAATTTCGGAATTGACTGCCTGACTAATTTCAGATATAACCAGACTTAAAACGGATTTTAAATTTATGCCGGACAACTGCCGCATATGGACAGACTGCAGTCGGATTTCACTTTGACTACAAATAATATTGGAATTGAATGCTGCACTAATTTCAGATAATACCAGACTTAAAACGGATTTAAAATTTATGCCGGACAACTGCCGGATGTAGACGGACTAGAATCGGATTTGACTTATCTATAAATAATTTCGGAATTGAATGCCGCACTAATTTCAGATAAAACCAGACTTAAAACGGATTGAAATTTTATGCCGGAAAACTGCCGGATGTGAACGGACTAGAATCGAATTTCACTTAGACTATAAATAATTTCTGAATTTACTGCCTGACTAATTCCAGATATAACCAGACTTAAAACGGATTTAAAATTTATGCCGGACAACTGCCGGATATGAACGGACTGGAATCGGATTTCACTTAGACTATAAATAATTTTGGAATTGAATGCCGCACTTATTTCAGATAAAACCAGACTTAAAACGGATTTAAAATTTATGCTGGACAACTGCCGGATGTAAACGGACAAGAATCGGATTTCACTTAGACTATAAATAATTTCGGAATTGACTTCCGGACTAATTCCACATAAAACCAGACTTAAAACGGATTTAAAATTTATGCCGGACAACTGCCGGATATGAACGGACTGGAATTGGATTTCACTTAGACTATAAATAATTTCGGAATTGAATGCCGCACTAATTTCAGATAAAACCAGACTTATAACGGATTGAAAGTTTATGCCTGAAAACTGCCGGATGTAAACGGACTAAAATCGGATTTCACTTAGACTATAAATAATTTTGGAATTGACTTCCGGACTAATTCCACATAAAACCCGACTTAAAACGCATTTAAAATTTATGCTGGACAACTGCCAGATGTAAACGGACTAGAATCGGATTTCACTTAGACTATAAATAATTTCGGAATTGACTTGCGGACTAATTCCACATAAAACCCGACTTAAAACGAATTTAAAATTTATGCCGGACAATCTGCCGGATATGAACGGACTAGAACCGGATTTCACTTAGACTATAAATTATTTCGGAATTGACTTCCGGACTAATTCCAGATGTAACCAGACTGCACACGTATTTAAAATTTATGTTGTACAACTGCCGGACATGTACGTACTGGAATTAGATTTAACTATAAATAATTTTGGAATTGAATGCCGCACTAATTCCAGATAAAACCAGACTTAAAACGGATTTAAAATTTATGCCGGACAACTGCCGAATATGAACGGACTGGAATTGGAATTCACTAAGACTCTAAATAATTTTGAAATTGACTTCCCGACTAATTCCAGATATAACCAGACTTAAAACGGATTGAAAATTTATGCTGGATAACTGCCGGATGTGAACGGACTAAAATCGGATTTCACTTAGACTATAAATAATTTTTGAATTGAATGCCGCACTTATTTCAGATAAAACCAGACTTAAAACGGATTTTAAATTTATGCCGGACAACTGCCGGATGTAAACGGACTAAAATCGGATTTCACTTAGACTATAAATAATTTTGGAATTGACTTCCGGACTAATTCCACATAAAACCCGACTTAAAACGAATTTAAAATTTATGCTGGATATCTGCCGGATGTAAACGGACTAGAATCGGATTTCACTTAGACTACAAATAATTTCGGAATTGACTTCCGGACTAATTCCACATAAAACCCGACTTAAAACGAATTTAAAATTTATGCCGGACAATCTGCCGGATATGAACGGACTAGAACCGGATTTCACTTAGACTATAAATTATTTCGGAATTGACTTCCGGACTAATTCCAGATATAACCAGACTGCACACGTATTTAAAATTTATGTTGTACAACTGCCGGACATGTACGTACTGGAATTAGATTAAACTATAAATAATTTTGGAATTGAATGCCGCACTAATTCCAGATAAAACCAGACTTAAAACGGATTTAAAATTTATTCAGGACAACTGCCGGATATGAACGGACTGGAATTGGATTTCACTTAGACTCTAAATAATTTTGGAATTGACTTCCCGACTAATTCCAGATATAACCAGACTTAAAACGGATTTAAAATTTATGCTGGATAACTGCCGGATGTAAACGGACTAAAATCGGATTTCACTTAGACTATAAATAATTTCGGAATTGACTTCCGGACTAATTCCACATAAAACCAGACTTAAAACGGATTTAAAATTTATGCCGGACAACTGCCGGATATGAACGGACTGGAATTTGATTTCACTTAGACTATAAATAATTTCGGAATTGAATGCCGCACTAATTTCAGATAAAACCAGACTTATAACGGATTGAAAATTTATGCCTGAAAACTGCCGGATGTAAACGGACTAAAATCGGATTTCACTTAGACTATAAATAATTTTGGAATTGACTTCCGGACTAATTCCACATAAAACCCGACTTAAAACGCATTTAAAATTTATGCTGGACAACTGCCAGATGTAAACGGACTAGAATCGGATTTCACTTAGACTATAAATAATTTCGGAATTGACTTCCGGACTAATTCCACATAAAACCCGACTTAAAACGAATTTAAAATTTATGCCGGACAATCTGCCGGATATGAACGGACTAGAACCGGATTTCACTTAGACTATAAATTATTTCGG
Organism: Ganaspis brasiliensis; assembly: GCA_037103525.1. Lineage (NCBI taxonomy): Eukaryota > Metazoa > Arthropoda > Insecta > Hymenoptera > Figitidae > Ganaspis > Ganaspis brasiliensis. Next base: position 922,342 of record JAZKLR010000008.1, on the reverse strand, counting down.
AATTGACTTCCGGACTAATTCCAGATATAACCAGACTGCACACGTATTTAAAATTTATGTTGTACAACTGCCGGACATGTACGTACTGGAATTAGATTTAACTATAAATAATTTTGGAATTGAATGCCGCACTAATTCCAGATAAAACCAGACTTAAAACGGATTTAAAATTTATGCCGGACAACTGCCGGATATGAACGGACTGGAATTGGATTTCACTTAGACTATAAATAATTTCGGAATTGAATGCCGCACTTATTTCAGATAAAACCAGACTTAAAACGGATTTTAAATTTATGCCGGACAACTGCCGGATGTAAACGGACTAGAATCGGATTTCACTTAGACTATAAATAATTTCGGAACTGACTTCCGGACTAATTCCACATAAAACCAGACTTAAAACGGATTTAAAATTTATGCCGGACAACTGCCGGATATGAACGGACTGGAATTGGATTTTACTTAGACTATAAATAATTTCGGAAATGAATGCCGCAATAATTTCAGATATAACCAGACTAAACACGGATTTAAAATTTATGCCGTACAACTGCCGGATATGAACGGACTGGAATTGTATAACACGTAGACTCTAAATAATTTTGGAATTGACTTTCCGACTAATTCCAGATATAACCAGACTTAAAACGGATTAAAAATTTATGCCGGACAGCTGCCAGATGTAAACTGACTAGAATCGGATTTCACTTAGACTATAAATAATTTCGGAAATGACTTCCGGACTAATTCCACATAAAACCCGACTTAAAACGGATTTAAAATTTATGTCGGACAACTGCTAGTTGTAAACAGACTAGAATCGAATTTCACTTAGACTATAAATAATTTTGGAGTTGAATGCCTGACTAATTTCAGATATAACCAGACTTAAAACGGATTTAAAATTTATGCCGGACAACTGCCGGATGTAAACGGACTAGAATCGGATTTCACTTAGACTCAAATAATTTCGGAATTGACTTCCGGTCTAATTCCACATAAAACCCGACTTAAAACGGATTTAAAATTTATGCTGGACAACTGCTAGATGTGAACGGACTAAAATCGGATTTCACTTAGACTATAAATAACTTTGGAATTGAATGCCGCACTTATTTCAGATATAACCAGACTTAAAACGGATTAAAAATTTATGCTGGACAACTGCCGGATGTAAACGGACTAAAATCGGATTTCACTTAGACTATAAATAATTTTGGAATTGAATGCCGCACTTATTTCAGATAAAACCAGACTTAAAACGGATTTAAAATTTATGCCGGACAACTGCCGGATGTAGACGGACTGGAATCGGATTTGACTTATCTATAAATAATTTCGGAATTGAATGCCGCACTAATTTCAGATAAAACCAGACTTAAAACGGATTGAAATTTTATGCCGGAAAACTGCCGGATGTGAACGGACTAGAATCGAATTTCACTTAGACTATAAATAATTTCGGAATTTACTGCCTGACTAATTCCAGATATAACCAGACTTAAAACGGATTTAAAATTTATGCCGGACAACTGCCGGATATGAACGGACTGGAATCGGATTTCACTTAGACTATAAATAATTTTGGAATTGAATGCCGCACTTATTTCAGATAAAACCAGACTTAAAACGGATTTAAAATTTATGCTGGACAACTGCCGGATGTAAACGGACCAAAATCGGATTTCACTTAGACTATAAATAATTTCGGAATTGACTTCCGGACTAATTCCACATAAAACCCGACTTAAAACGAATTTAAAATTTATGCCGGACAATCTGCCGGATATGAACGAACTAGAACCGGATTTCACTTAGACTATAAATTATTTCGGAATTGACTTCCGGACTAATTCCAGATGTAACCAGACTGCACACGTATTTAAAATTTATGTTGTACAACTGCCGGACATGTACGTACTGGAATTAGATTTAACTATAAATAATTTTGGAATTGAATGCCGCACTAATTCCAGATAAAACCAGACTTAAAACGGATTTAAAATTTATGCCGGACAACTGCCGAATATGAACGGACTGGAATTGGAATTCACTAAGACTCTAAATAATTTTGAAATTGACTTCCCGACTAATTCCAGATATAACCAGACTTAAAACGGATTGAAAATTTATGCTGGATAACTGCCGGATGTAAACGGACTAAAATCGGATTTCACTTAGACTATAAATAATTTTTGAATTGAATGCCGCACTTACTTCAGATAAAACCAGACTTAAAACGGATTTTAAATTTATGCCGGACAACTGCCGGATGTAAACGGACTAAAATCGGATTTCACTTAGACTATAAATAATTTTGGAATTGACTTCCGGACTAATTCCACATAAAACCCGACTTAAAACGAATTTAAAATTTATGCTGGATATCTGCCGGATGTAAACGGACTAGAATCGGATTTCACTTAGACTACAAATAATTTCGGAATTGACTTCCGGACTAATTCCACATAAAACCCGACTTAAAACGAATTTAAAATTTATGCCGGATAATCTGCCGGATATGAACGGACTAGAACCGGATTTCACTTAGACTATAAATTATTTCGGAATTGACTTCCGGACTAATTCCAGATATAACCAGACTGCACACGTATTTAAAATTTATGTTGTACAACTGCCGGACATGTACGTACTGGAATTAGATTAAACTATAAATAATTTTGGAATTGAATGCCGCACTAATTCCAGATAAAACCAGACTTAAAACGGATTTAAAATTTATGCCGGACAACTGCCGGATATGAACGGACTGGAATTGGATTTCACTTAGACTCTAAATAATTTTGGAATTGACTTCCCGACTAATTCCAGATATAACCAGACTTAAAACGGATTTAAAATTTATGCTGGATAACTGCCGGATGTAAACGGACTAAAATCGGATTTCACTTAGACTATAAATAATTTTTGAATTGAATGCCGCACTTATTTCAGATAAAACCAGACTTAAAACGGATTTAAAATTTATGCTGGATAACTGCCGGGTGTAAACGGACTAGAATCGGATTTCACTTAGACTATAAATAATTTCGGAATTGACTTCCGGACTAATTCCACATAAAACCAGACTTAAAACGGATTTAAAATTTATGCCGGACAACTGCCGGATATGAACGGACTGGAATTGGATTTCACTTAGACTATAAATAATTTCGGAATTGAATGCCGCACTAATTTCAGATAAAACCAGACTTATAACGGATTGAAAATTTATGCCTGAAAACTGCCGGATGTAAACGGACTAAAATCGGATTTCACTTAGACTATAAATAATTTTGGAATTGACTTCCGGACTAATTCCACATAAAACCCGACTTAAAACGCATTTAAAATTTATGCTGGACAACTGCCAGATGTAAACGGACTAGAATCGGATTTCACTTAGACTATAAATAATTTCGGAATTGACTTCCGGACTAATTCCACATAAAACCCGACTTAAAACGAATTTAAAATTTATGCCGGACAATCTGCCGGATATGAACGGACTAGAACCGGATTTCACTTAGACTATAAATTATTTCGGAATTGACTTCCGGACTAATTCCAGATATAACCAGACTGCACACGTATTTAAAATTTATGTTGTACAACTGCCGGACATGTACGTACTGGAATTAGATTTAACTATAAATAATTTTGGAATTGAATGCCGCACTAATTCCAGATAAAACCAGACTTAAAACGGATTTAAAATTTATGCCGGACAACTGCCGGATATGAACGGACTGGAATTGGATTTCACTTAGACTATAAATAATTTCGGAATTGAATGCCGCACTTATTTCAGATAAAACCAGACTTAAAACGGATTTTAAATTTATGCCGGACAACTGCCGGATGTAAACGGACTAGAATCGGATTTCACTTAGACTATAAATAATTTCGGAACTGACTTCCGGACTAATTCCACATAAAACCAGACTTAAAACGGATTTAAAATTTATGCCGGACAACTGCCGGATATGAACGGACTGGAATTGGATTTTACTTAGACTATAAATAATTTCGGAAATGAATGCCGCAATAATTTCAGATATAACCAGACTAAACACGGATTTAAAATTTATGCCGTACAACTGCCGGATATGAACGGACTGGAATTGTATAACACGTAGACTCTAAATAATTTTGGAATTGACTTTCCGACTAATTCCAGATATAACCCGACTTAAAACGGATTTAAAATTTATGCCGGACAACTGCCGGATGTAAACGGACTAGAATCGGATTTCACTTAGACTCAAATAATTTCGGAATTGACTTCCGGTCTAATTCCACATAAAACCCGACTTAAAACGGATTTAAAATTTATGCTGGACAACTGCTAGATGTGAACGGACTAAAATCGGATTTCACTTAGACTATAAATAATTTTGGAATTGAATGCCGCACTTATTTCAGATATAACCAGACTTAAAACGGATTAAAAATTTATGCTGGACAACTGCCGGATGTAAACGGACTAAAATCGGATTTCACTTAGACTATAAATAATTTTGGAATTGAATGCCGCACTTATTTCAGATAAAACCAGACTTAAAACGGATTTAAAATTTATGCCGGACAACTGCCGGATGTAGACGGACTGGAATCGGATTTGACTTATCTATAAATAATTTCGGAATTGAATGCCGCACTAATTTCAGATAAAACCAGACTTAAAACGGATTGAAATTTTATGCCGGAAAACTGCCGGATGTGAACGGACTAGAATCGAATTTCACTTAGACTATAAATAATTTCGGAATTTACTGCCTGACTAATTCCAGATATAACCAGACTTAAAACGGATTTAAAATTTATGCCGGACAACTGCCGGATATGAACGGACTGGAATCGGATTTCACTTAGACTATAAATAATTTTGGAATTGAATGCCGCACTTATTTCAGATAAAACCAGACTTAAAACGGATTTAAAATTTATGCTGGACAACTGCCGGATGTAAACGGACAAGAATCGGATTTCACTTAGACTATAAAAAATTTCGGAATTGACTTCCGGACTCATTCTAGATATAACCAGACTTAAAACAGATTTAAAATTTATGCCGGACAAACTGCCGGATATGAACGGACTGGAATCGGATTTCACTTAGACTATAAATAATTTCGGAATTGAATGCTTCACTTATTTCAGATAAAGGCAGACTTAAAACGGATTTAAAATTTATGCTGGACAACTGCCGGATATGAGCGGACTAGAATCGGATTTCACTTAGACTATAAATAATTTCGGAATTGACTTCCCGACTAATTCCAGATATAACCAGACTTAAAACGGATTAAAATTTTATGCCGGAAAACTGCCGGATGTGAACGGACTGGAATCGGATTTCACTTAGACTATAAATAATTTTGGAATTGAATGCCGCACTTATTTCAGATAAAACCAGACTTAAAACGGATTTAAAATTTATGCCGGACAACTGCCGGATGTAAACGGACTGGAATCGGATTTGACTTATCTAAAAATAATTTCGGAATTGAATGCCGCACTAATTTCAGATAAAACCAGACTTAAAACGGATTAAAATTTTATGCCGAAAAGCTGCCGGATGTGAACGGACTGGAATCGGATTTCACTTAGACTATAAATAATTTCGGAATTGACTTCCGGACTAATTCCACATAAAACCAGACTTAATACGGATTTAAAATTTATGCCGGACAACTGCCAGATGTGAACGGACTAGAATCGGATTTCACTTAGACTATAAATTATTTCGGACTTGACTTTCGGACTAATTCCAGATATAACCAGACTTAAAACGGATTTAAAATTTATGCCGGAAAACTGCCGGATGTGAACGGACTAAAATGGGATTTCACTGAGACTAGAAATAATTTCGGAATTGACTGCCTGACTAATTTCAGATATAACCAGAATAAAACGGATTTTAAATTTATGCCGGACAACTGCCGCATATGGAGAGACTGGAATCGGATTTCACTTAGACTATAAATAATTTTGGAATTGAATGCCGCACTTATTTAAGATATAACCAGACTTAAAATGGATTAAAAATTTATGCTGGACAACTGCCGGATGTAAACGGACTAAAATCGGATTTCACTTAGACTATAAATAATTTTGGAATAGAATGCCGCACTTATTTCAGATAAAACCAGACTTAAAACGGATTTAAAATTTATGCCGGACAACTGCCGGATGTAGACGGACTGGAATCGGATTTGACTTATCTATAAATAATTTCGGAATTGAATGCCGCACTAATTTCAGATAAAACCAGACTTAAAACGGATTAAAAATTTTATGCCGGAAAACTGACGGATGTGAACGGACTAGAATCGAATTTCACTTAGACTATAAATAATTTCTGAATTTACTGCCTGACTAATTCCAGATATAACCAGACTTAAAACGGATTTAAAATTTATGCCGGACAACTGCCGGATATGAACGGACTGGAATCGGATTTCACTTAGACTATAAATAATTTTGGAATTGAATGCCGCACTTATTTCAGATAAAACCAGACTTAAAACGGATTTAAAATTTATGCTGGACAACTGCCGGATGTAAACGGACAAGAATCGGATTTCACTTAGACTATAAAAAATTTCGGAATTGACTTCCGGACTCATTCTAGATATAACCAGACTTAAAACGGATTTAAAATTTATGCCGGACAAACTGCCGGATATGAGCGGACTGGAATCGGATTTCACTTAGACTATAAATAATTTCGGAATTGAATGCTTCACTTATTTCAGATAAAGGCAGACTTAAAACGGATTTAAAATTTATGCTGGACAACTGCCGGATATGAGCGGACTAGAATCGGATTTCACTTAGACTATAAATAATTTCGGAATTGAATGCCGCACTTATTTCAGATAAAACCAGACTTAAAACGGATTTTAAATTTATGCCGGACAACTGCCGGATGTAAACGGACTAGAATCGGATTTCACTTAGACTATAAATAATTTCGGAATTGACTTCCGGACTAATTCCACATAAAACCAGACTTAAAACGGATTGAAAATTTATGCTGGATAACTGCCGGATGTAAACGGACTAAAATCGGATTTCACTTAGACTATAAATAATTTTTGAATTGAATGCCGCACTTATTTCAGATAAAACCAGACTTAAAACGGATTTTAAATTTATGCCGGACAACTGCCGGATGTAAACGGACTAGAATCGGATTTCACTTAGACTATAAATAATTTCGGAATTGACTTCCGGACTAATTCCACATAAAACCAGACTTAAAACGGATTTAAAATTTATGCCGGACAACTGCCGGATATGAACGGACTGGAATTGGATTTCACTTAGACTATAAATAATTTTGGAATTGAATGCCGCACTTATTTCAGATAAAACCAGACTTACAACGGATTTAAAATTTATGCTGGACAACTGCCGGATGTAAACGGACTAGAATCGGATTTCACTTAGACTATAAATAATTTCGGAATTGACTTCCGGACTAATTCCACATAAAACCCGACTTAAAACGAATTTAAAATTTATGCCGGACAATCTGCCGGATATGAACGGACTAGAACCGGATTTCACTTAGACTATAAATTATTTCGGAATTGACTTCCGGACTAATTCCAGATGTAACCAGACTGCACACGTATTTAAAATTTATGTTGTACAACTGCCGGACATGTACGTACTGGAATTAGATTTAACTATAAATAATTTTGGAATTGAATGCCGCACTAATTCCAGATAAAACCAGACTTAAAACGGATTTAAAATTTATGCCGGACAACTGCCGGATATGAACGGACTGGAATTGGATTTCACTTAGACTCTAAATAATTTTGGAATTGACTTCCCGACTAATTCCAGATATAACCAGACTTAAAACGGATTGAAAATTTATGCTGGATAACTGCCGGATGTAAACGGACTAAAATCGGATTTCACTTAGACTATAAATAATTTTTGAATTGAATGCCGCACTTATTTCAGATAAAACCAGACTTAAAACGGATTTTAAATTTATGCCGGACAACTGCCGGATGTAAACGGACTAGAATCGGATTTCACTTAGACTATAAATAAATTCGGAATTGACTTCCGGACTAATTCCACATAAAACCAGACTTAAAACGGATTTAAAATTTATGCCGGACAACTGCCGGATATTAACGGACTGGAATTGGATTTCACTAAGACTCTAAATAATTTTGGAATTGACTTCCCGACTAATTCCAGATATAACCAGACTTAAAACGGATTGAAAATTTATGCTGGATAACTGCCGGATGTAAACGGACTAAAATCGGATTTCACTTAGACTATAAATAATTTTTGAATTGAATGCCGCACTTATTTCAGATAAAACCAGACTTAAAACGGATTTTAAATTTATGCCGGACAACTGCCGGATGTAAACGGACTAGAATCGGATTTCACTTAGACTATAAATAATTTCGGAATTGACTTCCGGACTAATTCCACATAAAACCAGACTTAAAACGGATTTAAAATTTATGCCGGACAATCTGCCGGATATGAACGGACTGGAATTGGATTTCACTTAGACTATAAATTATTTCGGAATTGACTTCCGGACTAATTCCAGATGTAACCAGACTGCACACGTATTTAAAATTTATGTTGTACAACTGCCGGACATGTACGTACTGGAATTAGATTTAACTATAAATAATTTTGGAATTGAATGCCGCACTAATTCCAGATAAAACCAGACTTAAAACGGATTAAAAATTTTATGCCGGAAAACTGACGGATGTGAACGGACTAGAATCGAATTTCACTTAGACTATAAATAATTTCTGAATTTACTGCCTGACTAATTCCAGATATAACCAGACTTAAAACGGATTTAAAATTTATGCCGGACAACTGCCGGATATGAACGGACTGGAATCGGATTTCACTTAGACTATAAATAATTTTGGAATTGAATGCCGCACTTATTTCAGATAAAACCAGACTTAAAACGGATTTAAAATTTATGCTGGACAACTGCCGGATGTAAACGGACAAGAATCGGATTTCACTTAGACTATAAAAAATTTCGGAATTGACTTCCGGACTCATTCTAGATATAACCAGACTTAAAACGGATTTAAAATTTATGCCGGACAAACTGCCGGATATGAGCGGACTGGAATCGGATTTCACTTAGACTATAAATAATTTCGGAATTGAATGCTTCACTTATTTCAGATAAAGGCAGACTTAAAACGGATTTAAAATTTATGCTGGACAACTGCCGGATATGAGCGGACTAGAATCGGATTTCACTTAGACTATAAATAATTTCGGAATTGAATGCCGCACTTATTTCAGATAAAACCAGACTTAAAACGGATTTTAAATTTATGCCGGACAACTGCCGGATGTAAACGGACTAGAATCGGATTTCACTTAGACTATAAATAATTTCGGAATTGACTTCCGGACTAATTCCACATAAAACCAGACTTAAAACGGATTGAAAATTTATGCTGGATAACTGCCGGATGTAAACGGACTAAAATCGGATTTCACTTAGACTATAAATAATTTTTGAATTGAATGCCGCACTTATTTCAGATAAAACCAGACTTAAAACGGATTTTAAATTTATGCCGGACAACTGCCGGATGTAAACGGACTAGAATCGGATTTCACTTAGACTATAAATAATTTCGGAATTGACTTCCGGACTAATTCCACATAAAACCAGACTTAAAACGGATTTAAAATTTATGCCGGACAACTGCCGGATATGAACGGACTGGAATTGGATTTCACTTAGACTATAAATAATTTTGGAATTGAATGCCGCACTTATTTCAGATAAAACCAGACTTACAACGGATTTAAAATTTATGCTGGACAACTGCCGGATGTAAACGGACTAGAATCGGATTTCACTTAGACTATAAATAATTTCGGAATTGACTTCCGGACTAATTCCACATAAAACCCGACTTAAAACGAATTTAAAATTTATGCCGGACAATCTGCCGGATATGAACGGACTAGAACCGGATTTCACTTAGACTATAAATTATTTCGGAATTGACTTCCGGACTAATTCCAGATGTAACCAGACTGCACACGTATTTAAAATTTATGTTGTACAACTGCCGGACATGTACGTACTGGAATTAGATTTAACTATAAATAATTTTGGAATTGAATGCCGCACTAATTCCAGATAAAACCAGACTTAAAACGGATTTAAAATTTATGCCGGACAACTGCCGGATATGAACGGACTGGAATTGGATTTCACTTAGACTCTAAATAATTTTGGAATTGACTTCCCGACTAATTCCAGATATAACCAGACTTAAAACGGATTGAAAATTTATGCTGGATAACTGCCGGATGTAAACGGACTAAAATCGGATTTCACTTAGACTATAAATAATTTTTGAATTGAATGCCGCACTTATTTCAGATAAAACCAGACTTAAAACGGATTTTAAATTTATGCCGGACAACTGCCGGATGTAAACGGACTAGAATCGGATTTCACTTAGACTATAAATAAATTCGGAATTGACTTCCGGACTAATTCCACATAAAACCAGACTTAAAACGGATTTAAAATTTATGCCGGACAACTGCCGGATATTAACGGACTGGAATTGGATTTCACTAAGACTCTAAATAATTTTGGAATTGACTTCCCGACTAATTCCAGATATAACCAGACTTAAAACGGATTGAAAATTTATGCTGGATAACTGCCGGATGTAAACGGACTAAAATCGGATTTCACTTAGACTATAAATAATTTTTGAATTGAATGCCGCACTTATTTCAGATAAAACCAGACTTAAAACGGATTTTAAATTTATGCCGGACAACTGCCGGATGTAAACGGACTAGAATCGGATTTCACTTAGACTATAAATAATTTCGGAATTGACTTCCGGACTAATTCCACATAAAACCAGACTTAAAACGGATTTAAAATTTATGCCGGACAATCTGCCGGATATGAACGGACTGGAATTGGATTTCACTTAGACTATAAATTATTTCGGAATTGACTTCCGGACTAATTCCAGATGTAACCAGACTGCACACGTATTTAAAATTTATGTTGTACAACTGCCGGACATGTACGTACTGGAATTAGATTTAACTATAAATAATTTTGGAATTGAATGCCGCACTAATTCCAGATAAAACCAGACTTAAAACGGATTTAAAATTTATGCCGGACAACTGCCGGATATGAACGGACTGGAATTGGATTTCACTTAATCTCTAAATAATTTTGGAATTGATTTCCCGACTAATTCCAGATATAACCAGACTTAAAACGGATTGAAAATTTATGCTGGATAACTGCCGGATGTAAACGGACTAAAATCGGATTTCACTTAGACTATAAATAATTTTTGAATTGAATGCCGCACTTATTTCAGATAAAACCAGACTTAAAACGGATTTTAAATTTATGCCGGACAACTGCCGGATGTAAACGGACTAGAATCGGATTTCACTTAGACTATAAATAATTTCGGAATTGACTTCCGGACTAATTCCACATAAAACCAGACTTAAAACGGATTTAAAATTTATGCCGGACAACTGCCGGATATGAACGGACTGGAATTGGATTTCACTTAGACTATAAATAATTTTGGAATTGAATGCCGCACTTATTTCAGATAAAACCAGACTTACAACGGATTTAAAATTTATGCTGGACAACTGCCGGATGTAAACGGACTAGAATCGGATTTCACTTAGACTATAAATAATTTCGGAATTGACTTCCGGACTAATTCCACATAAAACCCGACTTAAAACGAATTTAAAATTTATGCCGGACAATCTGCCGGCTATGAACGGACTAGAACCGGATTTCACTTAGACTATAAATTATTTCGGAATTGACTTCCGGACTAATTCCAGATGTAACCAGACTGCACACGTATTTAAAATTTATGTTGTACAACTGCCGGACATGTACGTACTGGAATTTGATTTAACTATAAATAATTTTGGAATTGAATGCCGCACTAATTCCAGATAAAACCAGACTTAAAACGGATTTAAAATTTATGCCGGACAACTGCCGGATATGAACGGACTGGAATTGGATTTCACTTAGACTCTAAATAATTTTGGAATTGACTTCCCGACTAATTCCAGATATAACCAGACTTAAAACGGATTAAAATTTTATGCTGGAAAACTGCCGGATGTGAATGGACTGGAATCGGATTTCACTTAGACTATAAATAATTTTGGAATTGAATGCCGCACTTATTTCAGATAAAACCAGACTTAAAACGGATTTAAAATTTATGCCGGACAACTGCCGGATGTAAACGGACTGGAATCGGATTTGACTTATCTAAAAATAATTTCGGAATTGAATGCCGCACTAATTTCAGATAAAACCAGACTTAAAACGGATTAAAATTTTATGCCGAAAAGCTGCCGGATGTGAACGGACTGGAATCGGATTTCACTTAGACTATAAATAATTTCGGAATTGACTTCCGGACTAATTCCACATAAAACCAGACTTAATACGGATTTAAAATTTATGCCGGACAACTGCCAGATGTGAACGGACTAGAATCGGATTTCACTTAGACTATAAATTATTTCGGACTTGACTTTCGGACTAATTCCAGATATAACCAGACTTAAAACGGATTTAAAATTTATGCCGGAAAACTGCCGGATGTGAACGGACTAAAATGGGATTTCACTGAGACTAGAAATAATTTCGGAATTGACTGCCTGACTAATTTCAGATATAACCAGACTTAAAACGGATTTTAAATTTATGCCGGACAACTGCCGCATATGGACAGACTGGAATCGGATTTCACTTAGACTATAAATAATTTTGGAATTGAATGCCGCACTTATTTCAGATATAACCAGACTTAAAATGGATTAAAAATTTATGCTGGACAACTGCCGGATGTAAACGGACTAAAATCGGATTTCACTTAGACTATAAATAATTTTGGAATAGAATGCCGCACCTATTTCAGATAAAACCAGACTTAAAACGGATTTAAAATTTATGCCGGACAACTGCCGGATGTAGACGGACTGGAATCGGATTTGACTTATCTATAAATAATTTCGGAATTGAATGCCGCACTAATTTCAGATAAAACCAGACTTAAAACGGATTAAAAATTTTATGCCGGAAAACTGACGGATGTAAACGGACTAGAATCGAATTTCACTTAGACTATAAATAATTTCTGAATTTACTGCCTGACTAATTCCAGATATAACCAGACTTAAAACGGATTTAAAATTTATGCCGGACAACTGCCGGATATGAACGGACTGGAATCGGATTTCACTTAGACTATAAATAATTTTGGAATTGAATGCCGCACTTATTTCAGATAAAACCAGACTTAAAACGGATTTAAAATTTATGCTGGACAACTGCCGGATGTAAACGGACAAGAATCGGATTTCACTTAGACTATAAAAAATTTTGGAATTGACTTCCGGACTCATTCTAGATATAACCAGACTTAAAACGGATTTAAAATTTATGCCGGACAAACTGCCGGATATGAGCGGACTGGAATCGGATTTCACTTAGACTATAAATAATTTCGGAATTGAATGCTGCACTTATTTCAGATAAAGGCAGACTTAAAACGGATTTAAAATTTATGCCGGACAACTGCCGGATGTAAACGGACTAGAATCGGATTTCACTTAGACTATAAATAATTTCGGAATTGACTTCCGGACTAATTCCACATAAAACCAGACTTAAAACGGATTTAAAATTTATGCCGGACAATCTGCCGGATATGAACGGACTGGAATTGGATTTCACTTAGACTATAAATTATTTCGGAATTGACTTCCGGACTAATTCCAGATGTAACCAGACTGCACACGTATTTAAAATTTATGTTGTACAACTGCCGGACATGTACGTACTGGAATTAGATTTAACTATAAATAATTTGGAATTGAATGCCGCACTAATTCCAGATAAAACCAGACTTAAAACGGATTTAAAATTTATGCCGGACAACTGCCGGATATGAACGGACTGGAATTGGATTTCACTTAGACTCTAAATAATTTTGGAATTGACTTCCCGACTAATTCCAGATATAACCAGACTTAAAACGGATTGAAAATTTATGCTGGATAACTGCCGGATGTAAACGGACTAAAATCGGATTTCACTTAGACTATAAATAATTTTTGAATTGAATGCCGCACTTATTTCAGACAAAACCAGACTTACAACGGATTTAAAATTTATGCTGGACAACTGCCGGATGTAAACGGACTAGAATCGGATTTCACTTAGACTATAAATAATTTCGGAATTGACTTCCGGACTAATTCCACATAAAACACGACTTAAAACGAATTTAAAATTTATGCCGGACAATCTGCCGGCTATGAACGGACTAGAACCGGATTTCACTTAGACTATAAATTATTTCGGAATTGACTTCCGGACTAATTCCAGATGTAACCAGACTGCACACGTATTTAAAATTTATGTTGTACAACTGCCGGACATGTACGTACTGGAATTAGATTTAACTATAAATAATTTTAGAATTGAATGCCGCACTAATTCCAGATAAAACCAGACTTAAAACGGATTTAAAATTTATGCCGGACAACTGCCGGATATGAACGGACTGGAATTGGATTTCACTAAGACTCTAAATAATTTTGGAATTGACTTCCCGACTAATTCCAGATATAACCAGACTTAAAACGGATTGAAAATTTATGCTGGATAACTGCCGGATGTAAACGGACTAAAATCGGATTTCACTTAGACTATAAATAATTTCGGAATTGACTTCCGGACTAATTCCACATAAAACCAGACTTAAAACGTATTTAAAATTTATGCCGGACAACTGCCAGATGTGAACGGACTGGAATCGGATTTCACTTAGACTATAAATAATTTTGGAATTGAATGCCGAACTAATTTCAGATATAACCAGACTAAACACGGATTTAAAATTTATGCCGTAAAACTGCCGGATATGAACGGACTGGAATTGGATTACACGTAGACTCTAAATAATTTAGGAATTGACTTCCCGACTAATTCCAGATATAACCAGACTTAAAACGGATTAAAATTTTATGCCGGAAAACTGCCGGATGTGAACGGACTGGAATCGGATTTCACTTAGACTATAAATAATTTTGGAATTGAATGCCGCACTTATTTCAGATAAAACCAGACTTAAAACGGATTTAAAATTTATGCCGGACAACTGCCGGATGTAAACGGACTGGAATCGGATTTGACTTATCTATAAATAATTTCGGAATTGAATGCCGCACTAATTTCAGATAAAACCAGACTTAAAACGGATTAAAATTTTATGCCGAAAAGCTGCCGGATGTGAACGGACTGGAATCGGATTTCACTTAGACTATAAATAATTTTGGAATTGAATGCCGCACTTATTTCAGATAAAACCAGACTTAAAACGGATTTAAAATTTATGCTGGACAACTGCCGGATGTAAACGGACAAGAATCGGATTTCACTTAGACTATAAATAATTTCGGAATTGACTTCCGGACTAATTTCACAGAAAACCAGACTTTATACGGATTTAAAATTTATGCCGGACAACTGCCAGATGTGAACGGACTAGAATCGGATTTCACTTAGACTATAAATTATTACGGACTTGACTTTCGGACTAACTCCAGATATAACCAGACTTAAAACGGATTTAAAATTTATGCCGGACAACTGCCGGATGTAAACGGACAAGAATCGGATTTCACTTAGACTATAAAAAATTTCGGAATTTACTGCCTGACTAATTCCAGATATAACCAGACTTAAAACGGATTTAAAATTTATGCCGGACAAACTGCCGGATATGAACGGACTGGAATCGGATTTCACTTAGACTATAAATAATTTCGGAATTGAATGCCGCACTTATTTCAGATAAAACCAGACTTAAAACGGATTTTAAATTTATGCCGGACAACTACCGGATGTAAACGGAAAAGAATCGGATTTCACTTAGACTATAAATAATTTCGGAATTTACTGCCTGACTAATTCCAGATATAACCAGACTTAAAACGGATTTTAAATTTATGCCGGACAAACTGCCGGATATGAACGGACTGGAATCGGATTTCACTTAGACTATAAATAATTTCGGAATTGAATGCCGCACTTATTTCAGATAAAAGCAGACTTAAAACGGATTTAAAATTTATGCTGGACAACTGCCGGATATGAGCGGACTAGAATCGGATTTCACTTAGACTATAAATAATTTTGGAATTGAATGCCGCACTTATTTCAGATAAAACCAGACTTAAAACGGATTTTAAATTTATGCCGGACAACTGCCGGATGTAAACGTACAAGAATCGGATTTCACTTAGACTATAAAAAATTTCGGAATTGACTTCCGGACTTATTCTAGATATAACCAGACTTAAAACGGATTTAAAATTTATGCCGGACAAACTACCGGATATGAACGGACTGGAATCGGATTTCACTTAGACTATAAATTATTTAGGAATTGACTTCCGGACTAATTCCAGATATAACCAGACTGCACACGTATTTAAAATTTATGTTGTACAACTGCCGGACATGTACGTACTAGAATTAGATTTAACTATAAATAATTTTAGAATTGAATGCTGCACTAATTCCAGATAAAACCAGACTTAAAACGGATTTAAAATTTATGCCGGACAACTGCCGGATATGAACGGACTGGAATTGGATTTCACTTAGACTATAAATAATTTCGGAATTGACTTCCGGACTAATTCCACATAAAACCAGACTTAAAACGTATTTAAAATTTATGCCGGACAACTGCCAGATGTGAACGGACTGGAATCGGATTTCACTTAGACTATAAATAATTTTGGAATTGAATGCCGAACTAATTTCAGATATAACCAGACTAAACACGGATTTAAAATTTATGCCGTACAACTGCCGGATATGAACGGACTGGAATTAAATTACACGTAGACTCTAAATAATTTTGGAATTGACTTCCCGACTAATTCCAGATATAACCAGACTTAAAACGGATTAAAATTTTATGCCGGAAAACTGCCGGATGTGAACGGACTGGAATCGGATTTCACTTAGACTATAAATAATTTCGGAATTGACTTCCGGACTAATTCCACATAAAACCAGACTTAAAACGTATTTAAAATTTATGCCGGACAACTGCCAGATGTGAACGGACTAGAATCGGATTTCACTTAGACTATAAATTATTTTGGAATTGAATGCCGAACTAATTTCAGATATAACCAGACTAAACACGGATTTAAAATTTATGCCGTACAACTGCCGGATATGAACGGACTGGAATTAAATTACACGTAGACTCTAAATAATTTTGGAATTGACTTCCCGACTAATTCCAGATATAACCAGACTTAAAACGGATTAAAATTTTATGCCGGAAAACTGCCGGATGTGAACGGACTGGAATCGGATTTCACTTAGACTATAAATAATTTTGGAATTGAATGCCGCACTTATTTCTGATAAAACCAGACTTAAAACGGATTTAAAATTTATGCCGGACAACTGCCAGATGTGAACGGACTAGAATCGGATTTCACTTAGACTATAAATTATTTCGGACTTGACTTTCGGACTAATTCCAGATATAACCAGACTTAAAACGGATTTAAAATTTATGCCGGAAAACTGCCGGATGTGAACGGACTAAAATGGGATATCACTTAGACTAGAAATAATTTCGGAATTGACTTCCGGTCTAATTCCACATAAAACCCGACTTAAAACGGATTTAAAATTTATGCTGGACAACTGCTAGATGTGAACGGACTAAAATCGGATTTCACTTAGACTATAAATAATTTTGGAATTGAATGCCGCACTTATTTCAGATATAACCAGACTTAAAACGGATTAAAAATTTATGCTGGACAACTGCCGGATGTAAACGGACTAAAATCGGATTTCACTTAGACTATAAATAATTTTGGAATTGAATGCCGCACTTATTTCAGATAAAACCAGACTTAAAACGGATTTACAATTTATGCCGGACAACTGCCGGATGTAGACGGACTGGAATCGGATTTGACTTATCTATAAATAATTTCGGAATTGACTTCCGGACTCATTCTAGATATAACCAGACTTAAAACGGATTTAAAATTTATGCCGGACAAACTGCCGGATATGAACGGACTAGAATCGAATTTCACTTAGACTATAAATAATTTCGGAATTTACTGCCTGACTAATTCCAGATATAACCAGACTTAAAACGGATTTAAAATTTATGCCGGACAACTGCCGGATATGAACGGACTGAAATCGGATTTCACTTAGACTATAAATAATTTTGGAATTGAATGCCGCACTTATTTCAGATAAAACCAGACTTAAAACGGATTTAAAATTTATGCTGGACAACTGCCGGATGTAAACAGACAAGAATCGGATTTCACTTAGACTATAAAAAATTTCGGAATTGACTTCCGGACTCATTCTAGATATAACCAGACTTAAAACGGATTTAAAATTTATGCCGGACAAACTGCCGGATATGAACGGACTGGAATCGGATTTCACTTAGACTATAAATAATTTTGGAATTGACTTCCCAAATAATTCCAGATATAACCAGACTTAAAACGGATTAAAATTTTATGCCGGAAAACTGCCGGATGTGAACGGACTGGAATCGGATTTCACTTAGACTATAAATAATTTTGGAATTGAATGCCGCACTTATTTCAGATAAAACCAGACTTAAAACGGATTTAAAATTTATGCCGGACAACTGCCAGATGTGAACGGACTAGAATCGGATTTCACTTAGACTATAAATTATTTCGGACTTGACTTTCGGACTAATTCCAGATATAACCAGACTTAAAACGGATTTAAAATTTATGCCGGAAAACTGCCGGATGTGAACGGACTAAAATGGGATATCACTTAGACTAGAAATAATTTCGGAATTGACTTCCGGTCTAATTCCACATAAAACCCGACTTAAAACGGATTTAAAATTTATGCTGGACAACTGCTAGATGTGAACGGACTAAAATCGGATTTCACTTAGACTATAAATAATTTTGGAATTGAATGCCGCACTAATTCCAGATAAAACCAGACTTAAAACGGATTTAAAATTTATGCTGGATAACTGCCGGATGTAAACGGACTAAAATCGGATTTCACTTAGACTATAAATAATTTTTGAATTGAATGCCGCACTTATTTCAGATAAAACCAGACTTAAAACGGATTTTAAATTTATGCCGGACAACTGCCGGATGTAAACGGACTAGAATCGGATTTCACTTAGACTATAAATAATTTCGGAATTGACTTCCGGACTAATTCCACATAAAACCA
Source organism: Ganaspis brasiliensis (assembly GCA_037103525.1). Lineage (NCBI taxonomy): Eukaryota > Metazoa > Arthropoda > Insecta > Hymenoptera > Figitidae > Ganaspis > Ganaspis brasiliensis. The sequence goes on along the minus strand of JAZKLR010000008.1, from coordinate 902,937 downwards.
GACTTAAAACGGATTTAAAATTTATGCCGGACAACTGCCGGATATGAACGGACTGGAATTGGATTTCACTTAGACTATAAATAATTTTAGAATTGAATGCCGCACTTATTTCAGATAAAACCAGACTTACAACGGATTTTATATTTATGCTGGACAACTGCCGAATGTAAACGGACTAGAATCGGAATTCACTTAGACTATAAATAATTTCGGAATTGACTCCGGACTAATTCCACATAAAACCCGACTTAAAACGGATTTAAAATTTATGCCGGACAATCTGCCGGATATGAACGGACTAGAACCGGATTTCACTTAGACTATAAATTATTTCGGAATTGACTTCCGGACTAATTCCAGATATAACCAGACTGCACACGTATTTAAAATTTATGTTGTACAACTGCCGGACATGTACGTACTGGAATTAGATTTAACTATAAATAATTTTGGAATTGAATGCCGCACTAATTCCAGATAAAACCAGACTTAAAACGGATTTAAAATTTATGCCGGACAACTGCCGGATATGAACGGACTGGAATTGGATTTCACTTAGACTCTAAATAATTTTGGAATTGACTTCCCGACTAATTCCAGATAAAACCAGACTTAAAACGGATTTAAAATTTATGCCGGACAACTGCCGGATGTAAACGGACTAAAATCGGATTTCACTTAGACTATAAATAATTTTGGAATTGACTCCGGACTAATTCCACATAAAACCCGACTTAAAACGGATTTAAAATTTATGCCGGACAATCTGTCGGATATGAACGGACTAGAACCGGATTTCACTTCGACTATAAATTATTTCGGAATTGACTTCCGGACTAATTCCAGATATAACCAGACTGCACACGTATTTAAAATTTATGTTGTACAACTGCCGGACATGTACGTACTGGAATTAGATTTAACTATAAATAATTTTGGAATTGAATGCCGCACTAATTCCAGATAAAACCAGACTTAAAACGGATTTAAAATTTATGCCGGACAACTGCCGGATATGAACGGACTGGAATTGGATTTCATTTAGACTATAAATAATTTCGGAATTGAATGCCGCACTAATTTCAAATAAAACCAGACTTATAACGGATTGAAAATTTATGCCTGAAAACTGCCGGATGTAAACGGACTAAAATCGGATTTCACTTAGACTATAAATAATTTTGGAATTGACTTCCAGACTAATTCCACATAAAACCCGGCTTAAAACGAATTTAAAATTTATGCTGGACAACTGCCGGATGTAAACGGACTAGAATCGGATTTCACTTAGACTATAAATAATTTCGGAATTGACTTCCGGACTAATTCCACATAAAACCAGACTTAAAACGGATTTTAAATTTATGCCGGACAACTGCCGGATGTAAACGGACTAGAATCGGATTTCACTTAGACTATAAATAATTTCGGAATTGACTTCCGGACTAATTTCAGATAAAACCAGACTTAAAACGGATTTAAAATTTATGCCGGACAACTGCCGGATAAGAACGGACTGGAATTGGATTTCACTTAGACTATAAATAATTTCGGAATTGAATGCCGCACTAATTTCAGATAAAACCAGACTTATAACGGATTGAAAATTTATTCCTGAAAAGTGCCGGATGTAAACGGACTAAAATCGGATTTTACTTAGACTATAAATAATTTTGGAATTGACTCCGGACTAATTCCACATAAAACCCGACTTAAAACGCATTTAAAATTTATGCCGGACAATCTGCCGGATATGAACGGACTAGAACCGGATTTCACTTAGACTATAAATAATTTCGGAATTGACTTCCGGACTAATTCCACATAAAACCAGACTTAAAACGGATTTAAAATTTATGCCGGACAACTGCCGGATATGAACGGACTGGAATTGGATTTCACTTAGACTATAAATAATTTCGGAATTGAATGCCGCACTAATTTCAGATAAAACCAGACGTATAACGGATTGAAAATTTATGCCTGAAAACTGCCGGATGTAAACGGACTAAAATCGGATTTCACTCAGACTATAAATAATTTCGGAATTGACTTCCGGACTAATTCCACATAAAACCCGACTTAAAACGAATTTAAAATTTATGCCGGACAATCTGCCGGATATGAACGGACTAGAACCGGATTTCACTTAGACTATAAATTATTTCGGAATTGACTTCCGGACTAATTCCAGATATAACCAGACTGCACACGTATTTAAAATTTATGTTGTACAACTGCCGGACATGTACGTACTGGAATTAGATTAAACTATAAATAATTTTGGAATTGAATGCCGCACTAATTCCAGATAAAACCAGACTTAAAACGGATTTAAAATTTATGCCGGACAACTGCCGGATGTAAACGGACTAGATTTGGATTTCACTTATCTATAAATAATTTCGGAATTGAATGCCGCACTAATTTCAGATAAAACCAGACTTAAAACGAATTGAAATTTTATGACGGAAAACTGCCGGATGTGAACGGACTAGAATCGAATTTCACTTAGACTATAAATAATTTCGGAATATACTGCCTGACTAATTCCAGATATAACCAGACTTAAAACGGATTTAAAATTTATGCTGGACAACTGCCGGATGTAAACGGACTAAAATCGGATTTCACTTAGACTATAAATAATTTCGGAATTGAATGCCGCACTAATTTCAGATAAAACCAGACTTATAACGGATTGAAAATTTATGCCTGAAAACTGCCGGATGTAAACGGACTAAAATCGGATTTCACTTAGACTATAAATAATTTTGGAATTGAATGCCGCACTTATTTCAGATATAACCAGACTTAAAACGGATTAAAAATTTATGCTGGACAACTGCCGGATGTAAACGGACTAAAATCGGATTTCACTTAGACTATAAATAATTTTGGAATTGAATGCCGCAGTTATTTCAGATAAAACCAGACTTAAAACGGATTTAAAATTGATGCCGGTCAACTGCCGGATGTAGACGGACTGGAATCGGATTTGACTTATCTATAAATAATTTCGGAATTGAATGCCGCACTAATTTCAGATAAAACCAGACTTAAAACGAATTGAAATTTTATGACGGAAAACTGCCGGATGTGAACGGACTAGAATCGAATTTCACTTAGACTATAAATAATTTCGGAATATACTGCCTGACTAATTCCAGATATAACCAGACTTAAAACGGATTTAAAATTTATGCTGGACAACTGCCGGATGTAAACGGACTAAAATCGGATTTCACTTAGACTATAAATAATTTCGGAATTGAATGCCGCACTAATTTCAGATAAAACCAGACTTATAACGGATTGAAAATTTATGCCGGACAACTGCCGGATATGAACGGACTGGAATTGGATTTCACTTAGACTCTAAATAATTTTGGAATTGACTTCCCGACTAATTCCAGATATAACCAGACTTAAAACGGATTGAAAATTTATGCTGGACAACTGCCGGATGTAAACGGACTAAAATCGGATTTCACTTAGACTATAAATAATTTTTGAACTAAATGCCGCACTTATTTCAGATAAAACCAGACTTAAAACGGATTTAAAATTTATGCCGGACAACTGCCGGATATGAACGGACTGGAATTGGATTTCACGTAGACTATAAATAATTTCGGAATTGAATGCCGCACTAATTTCAGATAAAACCAGACTTATAACGGATTGAAAATTTATGCCTGAAAACTGCCGGATGTAAACGGACTAAAATCGGATTTCACTTAGACTATAAATAATTTTGGAATTGACTCCGGACTAATTCCACATAAAACCCGACTTAAAACGGATTTAAAATTTATGCCGGACAATCTGCCGGATATGAACGGACTAGAACCGGATTTCACTTAGACTATAAATTATTTCGGAATTGACTTCCGGACTAATTCCAGATATAACCAGACTGCACACGTATTTAAAATTTATGTTGTACAACTGCCTGACATGTACGTACTGGAATTAGATTTAACTATAAATAATTTTGGAATTGAATGCCGCACTAATTCCAGATAAAACAATACTTAAAACGGATTGAAAATTTATGCTGGATAACTGCCGGATGTAAACGGACTAAAATCGGATTTCACTTAGACTATAAATAATTTTTGAATTGAATGCCGCACTGATTTCAGATAAAACCAGACTTAAAACGGATTTTAAATTTATGCCGGACAACTGCCGGATGTAAACGGACTAGAATCGGATTTCACTTAGACTATAAATAATTTCGGAATTGACTTCCGGACTAATTCCACATAAAACCAGACTTAAAACGGATTTAAAATTTATGACGGACAACTGCCGGATATGAACGGACTGGAATTGGATTTCACTTAGACTATAAATAATTTCGGAATTGAATGCCGCACTAATTTCAGATAAAACCAGACTTATAACGGATTTAAAATTTATGCCGGACAACTGCCGGATGTAAACGGACTAGAATCGGATTTCACTTATCTATAAATAATTTCGGAATTGAATGCCGCACTAATTTCAGATAAAACCCGACTTAAAACGAATTTAAAATTTATGCTGGACAACTGCCGGATGTAAACGGACTAGAATCGGATTTCACTTAGACTATAAATAATTTCGGAATTGACTTCCGGACTAATTCCACATAAAACCCGACTTAAAACGAATTTAAAATTTATGCCGGACAATCTGCCGGATATGAACGGACTAGAACCGGATTTCACTTAGACTATAAATTATTTCGGAATTGACTTCCGGACTAATTCCAGATATAACCAGACTGCACACGTATTTAAAATTTATGTTGTACAACTGCCGGACATGTACGTACTGGAATTAGATTAAACTATAAATAATTTTGGAATTGAATGCCGCACTGATTCCAGATAAAACCAGACTTAAAACGGATTTAAAATTTATGCCGGACAACTGCCGGATGTAAACGGACTAGAATCGGATTTCACTTATCTATAAATAATTTCGGAATTGAATGCCGCACTAATTTCAGATAAAACCAGACTTAAAACGAATTGAAATTTTATGACGGAAAACTGCCGGATGTGAACGGACTAAAATCGGATTTCACTTAGACTATAAATAATTTTGGAATTGAATGCCGCACTTATTTCAGATATAACCAGACTTAAAACGGATTAAAAATTTATGCTGGACAACTGCCGGATGTCAACGGACTAAAATCGGATTTCACTTAGACTATAAATAATTTTGGAATTGAATGCCGCACTTATTTCAGATAAAACCAGACTTAAAACGGATTTAAAATTTATGCCGGACAACTGCCGGATGTAGACGGACTGGAATCGGATTTGACTTATCTATAAATAATTTCGGAATTGAATGCCGCACTAATTTCAGATAAAACCAGACTTAAAACGAATTGAAATTTTATGACGGAAAACTGCCGGATGTGAACGGACTAGAATCGAATTTCACTTAGACTATAAATAATTTCGGAATATACTGCCTGACTAATTCCAGATATAACCAGACTTAAAACGGATTTAAAATTTATGCTGGACAACTGCCGGATGTAAACGGACTAAAATCGGATTTCACTTAGACTATAAATAATTTCGGAATTGAATGCCGCACTAATTTCAGATAAAACCAGACTTATAACGGATTGAAAATTTATGCCTGAAAACTGCCGGATGTAAACGGACTAAAATCGGATTTCACTTAGACTATAAATAATTTTGGAATTGACTCCGGACTAATTCCACATAAAACCCGACTTAAAACGGATTTAAAATTTATGCCGGTCAATCTGCCGGATATGAACGGACTAGAACCGGATTTCACTTAGACTATAAATTATTTCGGAATTGACTTCCGGACTAATTCCAGATATAACCAGACTGCACACGTATTTAAAATTTATGTTGTACAACTGCCGGACATGTACGTACTGGAATTAGATTTAACTATAAATAATTTTGGAATTGAATGCCGCACTAATTCCAGATAAAACCAGACTTAAAACGGATTTAAAATTTATGCCAGACAACTGCCGGATATGAACGGACTGGAATTGGATTTCACTTAGACTCTAAATAATTTTGGAATTGACTTCCCGACTAATTCCAGATATAACCAGACTTAAAACGGATTGAAAATTTATGCTGGACAACTGCCGGATGTAAACGGACTAAAATCGGATTTCACTTAGACTATAAATAATTTTTGAACTAAATGCCGCACTTATTTCAGATAAAACCAGACTTCAAACGGATTTTAAATTTATGCCGGACAACTGCCGGATGTAAACGGACTAGAATCGGATTTCACTTAGACTATAAATAATTTCGGAATTGACTTCCGGACTAATTCCACATAAAACCAGACTTAAAACGGATTTAAAATTTATGCCGGACAACTGCCGGATATGAACGGACTGGAATTGGATTTCACTTAGACTATAAATAATTTCGGAATTGAATGCCGCACTAATTTCAGATAAAACCAGACTTATAACGGATTGAAACTTTATGCCTGAAAACTGCCGGATGTAAACGGACTAAAATCGGATTTCACTTAGACTATAAATAATTTTGGAATTGACTCCGGACTAATTCCACATAAAACCCGACTTAAAACGGATTTAAAATTTATGCCGGACAATCTGCCGGATATGAACGGACTAGAACCGGATTTCACTTAGACTATAAATTATTTCGGAATTGACTTCCGGACTAATTCCAGATATAACCAGACTGCACACGTATTTAAAATTTATGTTGTACAACTGCCTGACATGTACGTACTGGAATTAGATTTAACTATAAATAATTTTGGAATTAAATGCCGCACTAATTCCAGATAAAACAAGACTTAAAACGGATTTAAAATTTATGCCGGACAACTGCCGGATATGAACGGACTGGAATTGGATTTCACTTAGACTCTAAATAATTTTGGAATTGACTTCCGGACTAATTCCACATAAAACCAGACTTAAAACGGATTTTAAATTTATGCCGGACAACTGCCGGATGTAAACGGACTAGAATCGGATTTCACTTAGACTATAAATAATTTCGGAATTGACTTCCGGACTAATTCCACATAAAACCAGACTTAAAACGGATTTAAAATTTATGCCGGACAACTGCCGGATATGAACGGACTGGAATTGGATTTCACTTAGACTATAAATAATTTCGGAATTGAATGCCGCACTAATTTCAGATAAAACCAGACTTATAACGGATTGAAACTTTATGCCTGAAAACTGCCGGATGTAAACGGACTAAAATCGGATTTCACTTAGACTATAAATAATTTTGGAATTGACTTCCGGACTAATTCCACATAAAACCCGACTTAAAACGAATTTAAAATTTATGCTGGACAACTGCCGGATGTAAACGGACTAGAATCGGATTTCACTTAGACTATAAATAATTTCGGAATTGACTTCCGGACTAATTCCACATAAAACCAGACTTAAAACGGATTTTAAATTTATGCCGGACAACTGCCGGATGTAAACGGACTAGAATCGGATTTCACTTAGACTATAAATAATTTCGGAATTGACTTCCGGACTAATTTCAGATAAAACCAGACTTAAAACGGATTTAAAATTTATGCCGGACAACTGCCGGATATGAACGGACTGGAATTGGAATTCACTTAGACTCTAAATAATTTTGGAATTGACTTCCCGACTAATTCCAGATATAACCAGACTTAAAACGGATTGAAAATTTATGCTGGATAACTGCCGGATGTAAACGGACTAAAATCGGATTTCACTTAGACTATAAATAATTTTTGAATTGAATGCCGCACTGATTTCAGATAAAACCAGACTTAAAACGGATTTAAAATTTATGCCGGACAACTGCCGGATATGAACGGACTGGAATTGGATTTCACTTAGACTATAAATAATTTCGGAATTGAATGCCGCACTAATTTCAGATAAAACCAGACTTATAACGGATTAAAAATTTATGCCTGAAAACTGCCGGATGTAAACGGACTAAAATCGGATTTCACTTAGACTATAAATAATTTTGGAATTGACTTCCGGACTAATTCCACATAAAACCCGACTTAAAACGAATTTAAAATTTATGCTGGACAACTGCCGGATGTAAACGGACTAGAATCGGATTTCACGTAGACTATAAATAATTTCGGAATTGACTTCCGGACTAATTCCACATAAAACTTGACTTAAAACGAATTTAAAATTTATGCCGGACAATCTGCCGGATATGAACGGACTAGAACCGGATTTCACTTAGACTATAAATTATTTCGGAATTGACTTCCGGACTAATTCCAGATATAACCAGACTGCACACGTATTTAAAATTTATGTTGTACAACTGCCGGACATGTACGTACTGGAATTAGATTAAACTATAAATAATTTTGGAATTGAATGCCGCACTAATTCCACATAAAACCCGACTTAAAACGGATTTAAAATTTATGCTGGACAACTGCTAGATGTGAACGGACTAAAATCGGATTTCACTTAGACTATAAATAATTTTGGAATTGAATGCCGCACTTATTTCAGATATAACCAGACTTAAAACGGATTAAAAATTTATGCTGGACAACTGCCGGATGTAGACGGACTGGAATCGGATTTGACTTATCTATAAATAATTTGGGAATTGAATGCCGCACTAATTTCAGATAAAACCAGACTTAAAACGAATTGAAATTTTATGCCGGAAAACTGCCGGATGTGAACGGACTAGAATCGAATTTCACTTAGACTATAAATAATTTCGGAATTTACTGCCTGACTAATTCCAAATATAACCAGACTTAAAACGGATTTAAAATTTATTCCGGACAACTGCCGGATATGAACGGACTGGAATCGGATTTCACTTAGACTATAAATAATTTTGGAATTGAATGCCGCACTTATTTCAGATAAAACCAGACTTAAAACGGATTTAAAATTTATGCTGGACAACTGCCGGATGTAAACGGACAAGAATCGGATTTCACTTAGACTATAAAAAATTTCGGAATTGACTTCCGGACTCATTCTAGATATAACCAGACTTAAAACGGATTTAAAATTTATGACGGACAAACTGCCGGATATGAACGGACTGGAATCGGATTTCACTTAGACTATAAATAATTTCGGAATTGAATGCCGCACTTATTTCAGATAAAGGCAGACTTAAAACGGATTTAAAATTTATGCTGGACAACTGCCGGATATGAGCGGACTAGAATCGGATTTCACTTAGACTATAAATAATTTGGGAATTGAATGCCGCACTTATTTCAGATAAAGGCAGACTTAAAACGGATTTAAAATTTATGCTGGACAACTGCCGGATATGAGCGGACTAGAATCGGATTTCACTTAGACTATAAATAATTTCGGAATTGACTTCCGGACTACTTTTACATAAAACCAGACTTAAAACGGATTTAAAATTTATGCCGGACAACTGCCGGATATGAACGGACTGGAATTGGATTTCACTTAGACTATAAATAATTTCGGAATTGAATGCCGCACTAATTTCAGATAAAACCAGACTTATAACGGATTGAAAATTTATGCCTGAAAACTGCCGGATGTAAACGGACTAAAATCGGATTTCACTTAGACTATAAATAATTTTTGAATTGAATGCCGCACTGATTTCAGATAAAACCAGACTTAAAACGGATTTTAAATTTATGCCGGACAACTGCCGGATATGAACGGACTAGAACCGGATTTCACTTAGACTATAAATTATTTCGGAATTGACTTCCGGACTAATTCCAGATATAACCAGACTGCACACGTATTTAAAATTTATGTTGTACAACTGCCGGACATGTACGTACTGGAATTAGATTTAACTATAAATAATTTTCGAATTGAATGCCGCACTAATTCCAGATAAAACCAGACTTAAAACGGATTTAAAATTTATGCCGGACAACTGCCGGATATGAACGGACTGGAATTGGATTTCACTTAGACTATAAATAATTTCGGAATTGAATGCCGCACTAATTTCAGATAAAACCAGACTTATAACGGATTGAAAATTTATGCCTGAAAACTGCCGGATGTAAACGGACTAAAATCGGATTTCACTTAGACTATAAATAATTTTGGAATTGACTCCGCACTAATTCCACATAAAACCCGACTTAAAACGGATTTAAAATTTATGCCGGACAATCTGCCGGATATGAACGGACTAGAACCGGATTTCACTTAGACTATAAATTATTTCGGAATTGACTTCCGGACTAATTCCAGATATAACCAGACTGCATACGTATTTAAAATTTATGTTGTACAACTGCCGGACATGTACGTACTGGAATTAGATTTAACTATAAATAATTTTGGAATTGAATGCCGCACTAATTCCAGATAAAACCAGACTTAAAACGGATTTAAAATTTATGCCGGACAACTGCCGGATATGAACGGACTGGAATTGGATTTCACTTAGACTCTAAATAATTTTGGAATTGACTTCCCGACTAATTCCAGATATAACCAGACTTAAAACGGATTGAAAATTTATGCTGGATAACTGCCGGATGTAAACGGACTAAAATCGGATTTCACTTAGACTATAAATAATTTCGGAATTGAATGCCGCACTTATTTCAGATAAAGGCAGACTTAAAACGGATTTAAAATTTATGCTGGACAACTGCCGGATATGAGCGGACTAGAATCGGATTTCACTTAGACTATAAATAATTTCGGAATTGAATGCCGTACTTATTTCAGATAAAACCAGACTTAAAACGGATTTTAAATTTATGCCGGACAACTGCCGGATGTAAACGGACTAGAATCGGATTTGACTTATCTATAAATAATTTCGGAATTGAATGCCGCACTAATTTCAGATAAAACCAGACTTAAAACGAATTGAAATTTTATGCCGGAAAACTGCCGGATGTGAACGGACTAGAATCTAATTTCACTTAGACTATAAATAATTTCGGAATTTACTGCCTGACTAATTCCAGATATAACCAGACTTAAAACGGATTTAAAATTTATGCCGGACAACTGCCGGATATGAACGGACTGGAATCGGATTTCACTTAGACTATAAATAATTTTGGAATTGAATGCCGCACTTATTTCAGATAAAACCAGAATTAAAACGGATTTAAAATTTATGCTGGACAACTGCCGGATGTAAACGGACAAGAATCGGATTTCACTTAGACTATAAAAAATTTCGGAATTGACTTCCGGACTCATTCTAGATATAACCAGACTTAAAACGGATTTAAAATTTATGCCGGACAAACTGCCGGATATGAACGGACTGGAATCGGATTTCACTTAGACTATAAATAATTTGGGAATTGAATGCCGCACTTATTTCAGATAAAGGCAGACTTAAAACGGATTTAAAATTTATGCTGGACAACTGCCGGATATGAGCGGACTAGAATCGGATTTCACTTAGACTATAAATAATTTCGGAATTGACTTCCGGACTAATTTTACATAAAACCAGACTTAAAACGGATTTAAAATTTATGCCGGACAACTGCCGGATATGAACGGACTGGAATTGGATTTCACTTAGACTATAAATAATTTCGGAATTGAATGCCGCACTAATTTCAGATAAAACCAGACTTATAACGGATTGAAAATTTATGCCTGAAAACTGCCGGATGTAAACGGACTAAAATCGGATTTCACTTAGACTATAAATAATTTCGGAATTGAATGCCGTACTTATTTCAGATAAAACCAGACTTAAAACGGATTTTAAATTTATGCCGGACAACTGCCGGATGTAAACGGACTAGAATCGGATTTCACTTAGACTATAAATAATTTCGGAATTGACTTCCGGACTAATTCCACATAAAACCCGACTTAAAACGGATTTAAAATTTATGCTGGACAACTGCTAGATGTGAACGGACTAAAATCGGATTTCACTTAGACTATAAATAATTTTGGAATTGAATGCCGCACTTATTTCAGATATAACCAGACTTAAAACGGATTAAAAATTTATGCTGGACAACTGCCGGATGTAAACGGACTAAAATCGGATTTCACTTAGACTATAAATAATTTTGGAATTGAATGCCGCACTTATTTCAGATAAAACCAGACTTAAAACGGATTTAAAATTTATGCCGGACAACTGCCGGATGAAGACGGACTGGAATCGGATTTGACTTATCTATAAATAATTTCGGAATTGAATGCCGCACTAATTTCAGATAAAATTAGACTTAAAACGAATTGAAATTTTATGCCGGAAAACTGCCGGATGTGAACGGACTAGAATCGAATTTCACTTAGACTATAAATAATTTCGGAATTTACTGCCTGACTAATTTCAGATATAACGAGACTTAAAACGGATTTAAAATTTATGCCGGACAACTGCCGGATATGAACGGACTGGAATCGGATTTCACTTAGACTATAAATAATTTTGGAATTGAATGCCGCACTTATTTCAGATAAAACCAGACTTAAAACGGATTTAAAATTTATGCTGGACAACTGCCGGATGTAAACGGACAAGAATCGGATTTCACTTAGACTATAAAAAATTTCGGAATTGACTTCCGGACTCATTCTAGATATAACCAGACTTAAAACGGATTTAAAATTTATGCCGGACAAACTGCCGGATATGAACGGACTGGAATCGGATTTCACTTAGACTATAAATAATTTGGGAATTGAATGCCGCACTTATTTCAGATAAAGGCAGACTTAAAACGGATTTAAAATTTATGCTGGACAACTGCCGGATATGAGCGGACTAGAATCGGATTTCACTTAGACTATAAAAAATTTCGGAATTGACTTCCGGACTAATTCCAGATATAACCAGACTTAAAACGGATTTAAAATTTATGCCGGACAACTGCCGGATATGAACGGACTGGAATTGGATTTCACTTAGACTATAAATAATTTCGGAATTGAATGCCGCACTAATTTCAGATAAAACCAGACTTATAACGGATTGAAAATTTATGCCTGAAAACTGCCGGATGTAAACGGACTAAAATCGGATTTCACTTAGACTATAAATAATTTTGGAATTAACTCCGGACTAATTCCACATAAAACCCGACTTAAAACGGATTTAAAATTTATGCCGGACAATCTGCCGGATATGAACGGACTAGAACCGGATTTCACTTAGACTATAAATTATTTCGGAATTGACTTCCGGACTAATTTTACATAAAACCAGACTTAAAACGGATTTAAAATTTATGCCGGACAACTGCCGGATATGAACGGACTGGAATTGGATTTTACTTAGACTCCAAATAATTTTGGAATTGACTTCCCGACTAATTCCAGATATAACCAGACTTAAAACGGATTGAAAATTTATGCTGAATAACTGCCGGATGTAAACGGACTAAAATCGGATTTCACTTAGACTATAAATAATTTTTGAATTGAATGCCGCACTGATTTCAGATAAAACCAGACTTAAAACGGATTTTAAATTTATGCCGGACAACTGCCGGATGTAAACGGACTAGAATCGGATTTCACTTAGACTATAAATAATTTCGGAATTGACTTCCGGACTAATTCCACATAAAACCAGACTTAAAACGGATTTAAAATGTATGCCGGACAACTGCCGGATATGAACGGACTGGAATTGGATTTCACTTAGACTATAAATAATTTCGGAATTGAATGCCGCACTAATTTCAGATAAAACCAGACTTATAACGGATTGAAAATTTATGCCTGAAAACTGCCGGATGTAAACGGACTAAAATCGGATTTCACTTAGACTATAAATAATTTTTGAATTGAATGCCGCACTGATTTCAGATAAAACCAGACTTAAAACGGATTTTAAATTTATGCCGGACAACTGCCGGATATGAACGGACTAGAACCGGATTTCACTTAGACTATAAATTATTTCGGAATTGACTTCCGGACTAATTCCAGATATAACCAGACTGCACACGTATTTAAAATTTATGTTGTACAACTGCCGGACATGTACGTACTGGAATTAGATTTAACTATAAATAATTTTGGAATTGAATGCCGCACTAATTCCAGATAAAACCAGACTTAAAACGGATTTAAAATTTATGCCGGACAACTGCCGGATATGAACGGACTGGAATTGGATTTCACTTAGACTATAAATAATTTCGGAATTGAATGCCGCACTAATTTCAGATAAAACCAGACTTATAACGGATTGAAAATTTATGCCTGAAAACTGCCGGATATGAACGGACTGGAATTGGATTTCACTTAGACTCTAAATAATTTTGGAATTGACTTCCCGACTAATTCCAGATATAACCAGACTTAAAACGGATTGAAAATTTATGCTAGATAACTGCCGGATGTAAACGGACTAAAATCGGATTTCACTTAGACTATAAATAATTTTTGAATTGAATGCCGCACTGATTTCAGATAAAACCAGACTTAAAACGGATTTTAAATTTATGCCGGACAAACTGCCGGATATGAACGGACTGGAATCGGATTTCACTTAGACTATAAATAATTTCGGAATTGAATGCCGCACTTATTTCAGATAAAGGCAGACTTAAAACGGATTTAAAATTTATGCTGGACAACTGCCGGATATGAGCGGACTAGAATCGGATTTCACTTAGACTATAAATAATTTCGGAATTGAATGCCGTACTTATTTCAGATAAAACCAGACTTAAAACGGATTTTAAATTTATGCCGGACAACTGCCGGATGTAAACGGACTAGAATCGGATTTGACTTATCTATAAATAATTTCGGAATTGAATGCCGCACTAATTTCAGATAAAACCAGACTTAAAACGAATTGAAATTTTATGCCGGAAAACTGCCGGATGTGAACGGACTAGAATCTAATTTCACTTAGACTATAAATAATTTCGGAATTTACTGCCTGACTAATTCCAGATATAACCAGACTTAAAACGGATTTAAAATTTATGCCGGACAACTGCCGGATATGAACGGACTGGAATCGGATTTCACTTAGACTATAAATAATTTTGGAATTGAATGCCGCACTTATTTCAGATAAAACCAGACTTAAAACGGATTTAAAATTTATGCTGGACAACTGCCGGATGTAAACGGACAAGAATCGGATTTCACTTAGACTATAAAAAATTTCGGAATTGACTTCCGGACTCATTCTAGATATAACCAGACTTAAAACGGATTTAAAATTTATGCCGGACAAACTGCCGGATATGAACGGACTGGAATCGGATTTCACTTAGACTATAAATAATTTGGGAATTGAATGCCGCACTTATTTCAGATAAAGGCAGACTTAAAACGGATTTAAAATTTATGCTGGACAACTGCCGGATATGAGCGGACTAGAATCGGATTTCACTTAGACTATAAATAATTTCGGAATTGACTTCCGGACTAATTTTACATAAAACCAGACTTAAAACGGATTTAAAATTTATGCCGGACAACTGCCGGATATGAACGGACTGGAATTGGATTTCACTTAGACTATAAATAATTTCGGAATTGAATGCCGCACTAATTTCAGATAAAACCAGACTTATAACGGATTGAAAATTTATGCCTGAAAACTGCCGGATGTAAACGGACTAAAATCGGATTTCACTTAGACTATAAATAATTTCGGAATTGAATGCCGTACTTATTTCAGATAAAACCAGACTTAAAACGGATTTTAAATTTATGCCGGACAACTGCCGGATGTAAACGGACTAGAATCGGATTTCACTTAGACTATAAATAATTTCGGAATTGACTTCCGGACTAATTCCACATAAAACCCGACTTAAAACGGATTTAAAATTTATGCTGGACAACTGCTAGATGTGAACGGACTAAAATCGGATTTCACTTAGACTATAAATAATTTTGGAATTGAATGCCGCACTTATTTCAGATATAACCAGACTTAAAACGGATTAAAAATTTATGCTGGACAACTGCCGGATGTAAACGGACTAAAATCGGATTTCACTTAGACTATAAATAATTTTGGAATTGAATGCCGCACTTATTTCAGATAAAACCAGACTTAAAACGGATTTAAAATTTATGCCGGACAACTGCCGGATGAAGACGGACTGGAATCGGATTTGACTTATCTATAAATAATTTCGGAATTGAATGCCGCACTAATTTCAGATAAAATTAGACTTAAAACGAATTGAAATTTTATGCCGGAAAACTGCCGGATGTGAACGGACTAGAATCGAATTTCACTTAGACTATAAATAATTTCGGAATTTACTGCCTGACTAATTCCAGATATAACCAGACTTAAAACGGATTTAAAATTTATGCCGGACAACTGCCGGATATGAACGGACTGGAATCGGATTTCACTTAGACTATAAATAATTTTGGAATTGAATGCCGCACTTATTTCAGATAAAACCAGACTTAAAACGGATTTAAAATTTATGCTGGACAACTGCCGGATGTAAACGGACAAGAATCGGATTTCACTTAGACTATAAAAAATTTCGGAATTGACTTCCGGACTCATTCTAGATATAACCAGACTTAAAACGGATTTAAAATTTATGCCGGACAAACTGCCGGATATGAACGGACTGGAATCGGATTTCACTTAGACTATAAATAATTTGGGAATTGAATGCCGCACTTATTTCAGATAAAGGCAGACTTAAAACGGATTTAAAATTTATGCTGGACAACTGCCGGATATGAGCGGACTAGAATCGGATTTCACTTAGACTATAAAAAATTTCGGAATTGACTTCCGGACTAATTCCAGATATAACCAGACTTAAAACGGATTGAAAATTTATGCTGAATAACTGCCGGATGTAAACGGACTAAAATCGGATTTCACTTAGACTATAAATAATTTTTGAATTGAATGCCGCACTGATTTCAGATAAAACCAGACTTAAAACGGATTTTAAATTTATGCCGGACAACTGCCGGATGTAAACGGACTAGAATCGGATTTCACTTAGACTATAAATAATTTCGGAATTGACTTCCGGACTAATTCCACATAAAACCAGACTTAAAACGGATTTAAAATGTATGCCGGACAACTGCCGGATATGAACGGACTAGAACCGGATTTCACTTAGACTATAAATAATTTTTGAATTGAATGCCGCACTGATTTCAGATAAAACCAGACTTAAAACGGATTTTAAATTTATGCCGGACAACTGCCGGATATGAACGGACTGGAATTGGATTTTACTTAGACTCTAAATAATTTTGGAATTGACTTCCCGACTAATTCCAGATATAACCAGACTTAAAACGGATTGAAAATTTATGCTGAATAACTGCCGGATGTAAACGGACTAAAATCGGATTTCACTTAGACTATAAATAATTTTTGAATTGAATGCCGCACTGATTTCAGATAAAACCAGACTTAAAACGGATTTTAAATTTATGCCGGACAACTGCCGGATGTAAACGGACTAGAATCGGATTTCACTTAGACTATAAATAATTTCGGAATTGACTTCCGGACTAATTCCACATAAAACCAGACTTAAAACGGATTTAAAATGTATGCCGGACAACTGCCGGATATGAACGGACTAGAACCGGATTTCACTTAGACTATAAATAATTTTTGAATTGAATGCCGCACTGATTTCAGATAAAACCAGACTTAAAACGGATTTTAAATTTATGCCGGACAACTGCCGGATGTAAACGGACTAGAATCGGATTTCACTTAGACTATAAATAATTTCGGAATTGACTTCCGGACTAATTCCACATAAAACCAGACTTAAAACGGATTTTAAATTTATGCCGGACAACTGCCGGATGTAAACGGACTAGAATCGGATTTCACTTAGACTATAAATAATTTTGGAATTGACTTCCCGACTAATTCCAGATATAACCAGACTTAAAACGGATTGAAAATTTATGCTGAATAACTGCCGGATGTAAACGGACTAAAATCGGATTTCACTTAGACTATAAATAATTTTTGAATTGAATGCCGCACTAATTTCAGATAAAACCAGACTTATAACGGATTGAAAATTTATGCCTGAAAACTGCCGGATGTAAACGGACTAAAATCGGATTTCACTTAGACTATAAATAATTTCGGAATTGACTTCCGGACTAATTCCACATAAAACCCGACTTAAAACGAATTTAAAATTTATGCCGGACAATCTGCCGGATATGAACGGACTAGAACCGGATTTCACTTAGACTATAAATTATTTCGGAATTGACTTCCGGACTAATTCCAGATATAAACAGACTGCACACGTATTTAAAATTTATGTTGTACAACTGCCGGACATGTACGTACTGGAATTAGATTTAACAATAAATAATTTTGGAATTGAATGCCGCACTAATTCCAGATAAAACCAGACTTAAAACGGATTTAAAATTTATGCCGGACAACTGCCGGATATGAACGGACTGGAATTGGATTTCACTTAGACTCTAAATAATTTTGGAATTAACTTCCCGACTAATTCCAGATATAACCAGACTTAAAACGGATTGAAAATTTATGCTGGATAACTGCCGGATGTAAACGGATTAAAATCGGATTTCACTTAGTCTATAAATAATTTTTGAATTGAATGCCGCACTTATTTCAGATAAAACCAGACTTAAAACGGATTTTAAATTTATGCCGGACAACTGCCGGATGTAAACGGACTAGAATCGGATTTCACTTAGACTATAAATAATTTCGGAATTGACTTCCGGACTAATTCCACATAAAACCAGACATAAAACGTATTTAAAATTTATGCCGGACAACTGATAGATGTGAACGGACTGGAATCGGATTTCACTTAGACTATAAATAATTTTAGAATTGAATGTTGCACTAATTTCAGATATAACCATACTAAACACGGATTTAAAATTTATGCCGTACAACTGCCGGATATGAACGGACTGGAATTGGATTACACGTAGACTCTAAATAATTTTGGAATTGACTTCCCGACTAATTCCAGATATAACCAGACTTAAAACGGATTAAAAATTTATGCTGTACAACTGCCGGATGTAAACGGACTAAAATCGGATTTCACTTAGACTATAAATAATTTTGGAATTGAATGCCGCACTTATTTCAGATAAAACCAGACTTAAAACGGATTTAAAATTTATGCCGGACAACTGCCGGATGTAAACGGACTAGAATCGGATTTCACTTAGACTATAAATAATTTCGGAATTAACTCCGGACTAATTCCACATAAAACACGACTTAAAACGGATTTAAAATTTATGCCGGACAATCTGCCGGATATGAACGGACTAGAACCGGATTTCACTTAGACTATAAATTATTTCGGAATTGACTTCCGGACTAATTCCAGATATAACCAGACTGCACACGTATTTAAAATTTATGTTGTACAACTGCCGGACATGTACGTACTGGAATTAGATTTAACTATAAATAATTTTGGAATTGAATGCCGCACTAATTCCAGATAAAACCAGACTTAAAACGGATTTAAAATTTATGCCGGACAACTGCCGGATATGAACGGACTGGAATTGGATTTCACTTAGACTCTAAATAATTTTGGAATTGACTTCCCGACTAATTCCAGATATAACCAGACTTAAAACGGATTGAAAATTTATGCTGAATAACTGCCGGATGTAAACGGACTAAAATCGGATTTCACTTAGACTATAAATAATTTTGGAATTGAATGTTGCACTTATTTCAGATATAACCAGACTTAAAACGGATTAAAAATTTATGCTGGACAACTGCCGGATGTAAACGGACTAAAATCGGATTTCACTTAGACCATAAATAATTTTGGAATTGAATGCCGCACTTATTTCAGATAAAACCAGACTTAAAACGGATTTAAAATTTATGCCGGACAACTGCCGGATGTAGACGGACTGTAATCGGATTTGACTTATCTATAAATAATTTCGGAATTGAATGCCGCACTAATTTCAGATAAAACCAGACTTAAAACGAATTGAAATTTTATGCCCGAAAACTGCCGGATGTGAACGGACTAGAATCGAATTTCACTTAGACTATAAATAATTTTGGAATTTACTGCCTGACTAATTCCAGATATAACCAGACTTAAAACGGATTTAAAATTTATGCCGGAAAACTGCCGGATATGAACGGACTGGAATCGGATTTCACTTAGACTATAAATAATTTTGGAATTGAATGCCGCACTTATTTCAGATAAAACCAGACTTAAAACGGATTTAAAATTTATGCTGGACAACTGCCGGATGTAAACGGACAAGAATCGGATTTCACTTAGACTATAAAAAATTTCGGAATTGACTTCCGGACTAATTCCAGATATAACCAGACTTAAAACGGATTTCAAATTTATGCCGGAATACTGCCGGATATGAACGGACTAGAATCGAATTTCACTTAGACTATAAATAATTTCGGAATTTACTGCCTGACTAATTCCAGATATAACCAGACTTAAAACGGATTTAAAATTTATGCCGGACAAACTGCCGGATATGAACGGACTGGAATCGGATTTCACTTAGACTATAAATAATTTCGGAATTTACTGCCTGACTAATTCCAGATATAACCAGACTTAAAACGGATTTAAAATTTATGCCGGACAAACTGCCGGATATGAACGGACTGGAATCGGATTTCACTTAGACTATAAATAATTTCGGAATTGAATGCCGCACTTATTTCAGATAAAGGCAAACTTAAAACGGATTTAAAATTTATGCTGGACAACTGCCGGATGTAAACGGACTAGAATCGGATTTCACTTAGACTATAAATAATTTCGGAATTGACTTCCGGACTAATTTTACATAAAACCAGACTTAAAACGGATTTAAAATTTATGCCGGACAACTGCCGGATATGAACGTACTGGAATTGGATTTCACTTAGACTATAAATAATTTCGGAATTGAATGCCGCACTAATTTCAGATAAAACCAGACTTATAACGGATTGAAAATTTATGCCTGAAAACTGCCGGATGTAAACGGACTAAAATCGGATTTCAATTAGACTATAAATAATTTTGGAATTGACTCCGGAGTAATTCCACATAAAACCCGACTTAAAACGGATTTAAAATTTATGCCGGACAATCTGCCGGATATGAACGGACTAGAACCGGATTTCACTTAGACTATAAATTATTTCGGAATTGACTTCCGGACTAATTCCAGATATAACCAGACTGCACACGTATTTAAAATTTATGTTGTACAACTGCCGGACATGTACGTACTGGAATTAGATTTGACTATAAATAATTTTGGAATTGAATGCCGCACTAATTCCAGATAAAACCAGACTTAAAACGGATTTAAAATTTATGCCGGACAACTGCCGGATATGAACGGACTGGAATTGGATTTCACTTAGACTCTAAATAATTTTGGAATTGACTTCCCGACTAATTCCAGATATAACCAGACTTAAAACGGATTGAAAATTTATGCTGAATAACTGCCGGATGTAAACGGACTAAAATCGGATTTCACTTAGACTATAAATAATTTTTGAATTGAATGCCGCACTGATTTCAGATAAAACCAGACTTAAAACTGATTTTAAATTTATGCCGGACAACTGCCGGATGTAAACGGACTAGAATCGGATTTCACTTAGACTATAAATAATTTCGGAATTGAATGCCGCACTAATTTCAGATAAAACCAGACTTATAACGGATTGAAAATTTATGCCTGAAAACTGCCGGATGTAAACGGACTAAAATCGGATTTCACTTAGACTATAAATAATTTTTGAATTGAATGCCGCACTGATTTCAGATAAAACCAGACTTAAAACGGATTTAAAATTTATGCCGGACAACTGCCGGATATGAACGGACTGGAATTGGATTTCACTTAGACTATAAATAATTTCGGAATTGAATGCCGCACTAATTTCAGATAAAACCAGACTTATAACGGATTGAAAATTTATGCCTGAAAACTGCCGGATGTAAACGGACTAAAATCGGATTTCACTTAGACTATAAATAATTTTGGAATTGACTCCGGACTAATTCCACATAAAACCCGACTTAAAACGGATTTAAAATTTATGCTGAATAACTGCCGGATGTAAACGGACTAAAATCGGATTTCACTTAGATTATAAATAATTTCGGAATTGAATGCCGCACTAATTTCAGATAAAACCAGACTTATAACGGATTGAAAATTTATGCCTGAAAACTGCCGGATGTAAACGGACTAAAATCGGATTTCACTTAGACTATAAATAATTTTGGAATTGACTTCCGGACTAATTCCACATAAAACCCGACTTAAAACGAATTTAAAATTTATGCTGGACAACTGCCGGATGTAAACGGACTAGAATCGGATTTCACTTAGACTATAAATAATTTCGGAATTGACTTCCGGACTAATTCCACATAAAACCAGACTTAAAACGGATTTAAAATTTATGCCGGACAACTGCCGGATATGAACGGACTGGAATTGGATTTCACTTAGACTATAAATAATTTCGGAATTGAATGCCGCACTAATTTCAGATAAAACCAGACTTATAACGGATTGAAAATTTATGCCTGAAAACTGCCGGATGTAAACGGACTAAAATCGGATTTCACTTAGACTATAAATAATTTTGGAATTGACTTCCGGACTAATTCCACATAAAACCCGACTTAAAACGAATTTAAAATTTATGCTGGACAACTGCCGGATGTAAACGGACTAGAATCGGATTTCACTTAGACTATAAATAATTTCGGAATTGACTTCCGGACTAATTCCACATAAAACCCGACTTAAAACGAATTTAAAATTTATGCTGGACAACTGCCGGATGTAAACGGACTAGAATCGGATTTCACTTAGACTATAAATAATTTCGGAATTGACTTCCGGACTAATTCCACATAAAACCCGACTTAAAACGAATTTAAAATTTATGCTGGACAACTGCCGGATGTAAACGGACTAGAATCGGATTTCACTTAGACTATAAATAATTTCGGAATTGACTTGCGGACTAATTCCACATAAAACCAGACTTAAAACGGATTTAAAATTTATGCCGGACAACTGCCGGATATGAACGGACTGGAATTGGATTTCACTTAGACTATAAATAATTTCGGAATTGAATGCCGCACTAATTTCAGATAAAACCAGACTTATAACGGATTGAAAATTTATGCCTGAAAACTGCCGGATGTAAACGGACTAAAATCGGATTTCACTTAGACTATAAATAATTTTGGAATTGACTTCCGGACTAATTCCACATAAAACCCGACTTAAAACGAATTTAAAATTTATGCTGGACAACTGCCGGATGTAAACGGACTAGAATCGGATTTCACTTAGACTATAAATAATTTCGGAATTGACTTCCGGACTAATTCCACATAAAACCCGACTTAAAACGAATTTAAAATTTATGCTGGACAACTGCCGGATGTAAACGGACTAGAATCGGATTTCACTTAGACTATAAATAATTTTGGAATTGACTCCGGACTAATTCCACATAAAACCCGACTTAAAACGGATTTAAAATTTATGCTGAATAACTGCCGGATGTAAACGGACTAAAATCGGATTTCACTTAGACTATAAATAATTTCGGAATTGAATGCCGCACTAATTTCAGATAAAACCAGACTTATAACGGATTGAAAATTTATGCCTGAAAACTGCCGGATGTAAACGGACTAAAATCGGATTTCACTTAGACTATAAATAATTTTGGAATTGACTTCCGGACTAATTCCACATAAAACCCGACTTAAAACGAATTTAAAATTAATGCTGGACAACTGCCGGATGTAAACGGACTAGAATCGGATTTCACTTAGACTATAAATAATTTCGGAATTGACTTCCGGACTAATTCCACATAAAACCAGACTTAAAACGGATTTAAAATTTATGCCGGACAACTGCCGGATATGAACGGACTGGAATTGGATTTCACTTAGACTATAAATAATTTCGGAATTGAATGCCGCACTAATTTCAGATAAAACCAGACTTATAACGGATTGAAAATTTATGCCTGAAAACTGCCGGATGTAAACGGACTAAAATCGGATTTCACTTAGACTATAAATAATTTTGGAATTGACTTCCGGACTAATTCCACATAAAACCCGACTTAAAACGAATTTAAAATTTATGCTGGACAACTGCCGGATGTAAACGGACTAGAATCGGATTTCACTTAGACTATAAATAATTTCGGAATTGACTTCCGGACTAATTCCACATAAAACCCGACTTAAAACGAATTTAAAATTTATGCCGGACAATCTGCCGGATATGAACGGACTAGAACCGGATTTCACTTAGACTATAAATTATTTCGGAATTGACTTCCGGACAAATTCCAGATATAACCAGACTGCACACGTATTTAAAATTTATGTTGTACAACTGCCGGACATGTACGTACTGGAATTAGATTAAACTATAAATAATTTTGGAATTTAATGCCGCACTAATTCCAGATAAAACCAGACTTAAAACGGATTTAAAATTTATGCCGGACAACTACCGGATATGAACGGACTGGAATTGGATTTCACTTAGACTCTAAATAATTTTGGAATTGACTTCCCGACTAATTCCAGATATAACCAGACTTAAAACGGATTGAAAATTTATGCTGGATAACTGCCGGATGTAAACGGACTAAAATCGGATTTCACTTAGACTATAAATAATTTTTGAATTGAATGCCGCACTGATTTCAGATAAAACCAGACTTAAAACGGATTTTAAATTTATGCCGGACAACTGCCGGATGTAAACGGACTAGAATCGGATTTCACTTAGACTATAAATAATTTCGGAATTGACTTCCGGACTAATTCCACATAAAACCAGACTTAAAACGGATTTAAAATTTATGCCGGACAACTGCCGGATATGAACGGACTGGAATTGGATTTCACTTAGACTATAATTAATTTTGGAATTGAATTCCGCACTTATTTCAGATAAAACCAGACTTAAAACGGATTTAAAATTTATGCTGGACAACTGCCGGATGTAAACGGACTAGAATCGGATTTCACTTAGACTATAAATAATTTCGGAATTGACTTCTGGACTAATTCAACATAAAACCAGACTTAAAACGGATTTAAAATTTATGCCGGACAACTGCCGGATATGAACGGACTGGAATTGGATTTCACTTAGACTATAAATAATTTCGGAATTGAATGCCGCACTAATTTCAGATAAAACCAGACTTATAACGGATTGAAAATTTATGCCTGAAAACTGCTGGATGTAAACGGACTAAAATCGGATTTCACTTAGACTATAAATAATTTTGGAATTGACTTCCGGACTAATTCCACATAAAACCCGACTTAAAACGAATTTAAAATTTATGCCGGACAATCTGCCGGATATGAACGGACTAGAACCGGATTTCACTTAGACTATAAATTATTTCGGAATTGACTTCCGGACTAATTCCAGATATAAACAGACTGCACACGTATTTAAAATTTATGTTGTACAACTGCCGGACATGTACGTACTGGAATTAGATTTAACTATAAATAATTTTGGAATTGAATGCCGCACTAATTCCAGATAAAACCAGACTTAAAACGGATTTAAAATTTATGCCGGACAACTGCCGGATATGAACGGACTGGAATTGGATTTCACTTAGACTCTAAATAATTTTGGAATTAACTTCCCGACTAATTCCAGATATAACCAGACTTAAAACGGATTGAAAATTTATGCTGGATAACTGCCGGATGTAAACGGACTAAAATCGGATTTCACTTAGTCTATAAATAATTTTTGAATTGAATGCCGCACTTATTTCAGATAAAACCAGACTTAAAACGGATTTAAAATTTTATGCCGGACAACTGCCGGATAAAAACGGACTAGAATCGGATTTCACTTAGACTATAAATAATTTCGGAATTGACTTCCGGACTAATTCCACATAAAACCCGACTTAAAACGGATTTAAAATTTATGCCGGACAACTGCTAGATGTAAACAGACTAGAATCGAATTTCACTTAGACTATAAATAATTTCGGAATTGACTTCCCGACTAATTCCAGATATAACCAGACTTAAAACGGATTAAAAATTTATGCTGGACAACTGCCGGATGTAAACGGACTAAAATCGGATTTCACTTAGACTATAAATAATTTCGGAATTGACTTCCGGACTAATTCCACATAAAACTAGACTTAAAACGGATTTAAAATTTATGCCGGACAACTGCCGGATATGAACGGACTGGAATTGGATTTCACTTAGACTAAAAATAATTTTGGAATTGAATGCCGCACTTATTTCAGATAAAACCAGACTTAAAACGGATTTAAAATTTATGCTGGACAACTGCCGGATGTAAACGGACTAGAATCGGATTTCACTTAGACTATAAATAATTTCGGAATTGACTTCCGGACTAATTCCACATAAAACCAGACTTAAAACGGATTTAAAATTTATGCCGGACAACTGCCGGATATGAACGGACTGGAATTGGATTTCACTTAGACTATAAATAATTTCGGAATTGAATGCCGCACTAATTTCAGATAAAACCAGACTTATAACGGATTGAAAATTTATGCCTGAAAACTGCCGGATGTAAACGGACTAAAATCGGATTTCGCTTAGACTATAAATAATTTTGGAATTGACTTCCGGACTAATTCCACATAAAAGCCGACTTAAAACGCATTTAAAATTTATGCTGGACAACTGCCAGATGTAAACGGACTAGAATCGGATTTCACTTAGACTATAAATAATTTCGGAATTGACTTCCGGACTAATTCCACATAAAACCCGACTTAAAACGAATTTAAAATTTATGCCGGACAATCTGCCGGATATGAACGGACTAGAACCGGATTTCACTTAGACTATAAATTATTTCGGAATTGACTTCCGGACTAATTCCAGATATAAACAGACTGCACACGTATTTAAAATTTATGTTGTACAACTGCCGGACATGTACGTACTGGAATTAGATTTAACTATAAATAATTTTGGAATTGAATGCCGCACTAATTCCAGATAAAACCAGACTTAAAACGGATTTAAAATTTATGCCGGACAACTGCCGGATATGAACGGACTGGAATTGGATTTCACTTAGACTCTAAATAATTTTGGAATTAACTTCCCGACTAATTCCAGATATAACCAGACTTAAAACGGATTGAAAATTTATGCTGGATAACTGCCGGATGTAAACGGACTAAAATCGGATTTCACTTAGTCTATAAATAATTTTTGAATTGAATGCCGCACTTATTTCAGATAAAACCAGACTTAAAACGGATTTTAAATTTATGCCGGACAACTGCCGGATGTAAACGGACTAGAATCGGATTTCACTTAGACTATAAATAATTTCGGAATTGACTTCCGGACTAATTCCACATAAAACCAGACATAAAACGTATTTAAAATTCATGCCGGACAACTGATAGATGTGAACGGAGTGGAATCGGATTTCACTTAGACTATAAATAATTTTAGAATTGAATGTTGCACTAATTTCAGATATAACCATACTAAACACGGATTTAAAATTTATGCCGTACAACTGCCGGATATGAACGGACTGGAATTGGATTACACGTAGACTCTAAATAATTTTGGAATTGACTTCCCGACTAATTCCAGATATAACCAGACTTAAAACGGATTAAAAATTTATGCTGTACAACTGCCGGATGTAAACGGACTAAAATCGGATTTCACTTAGACTATAAATAATTTTGGAATTGAATGCCGCACTTATTTCAGATAAAACCAGACTTAAAACGGATTGAAAATTTATGCTGGATAACTGCCGGATGTAAACGGACTAAAATCGGATTTCACTTAGTCTATAAATAATTTTTGAATTGAATGCCGCACTTATTTCAGATAAAACCAGACTTAAAACGGATTTTAAATTTATGCCGGACAACTGCCGGCTGTAAACGGACTAGAATCGGATTTCACTTAGACTATAAATAATTTCGGAATTGACTTCCGGACTAATTCCACATAAAACCAGACATAAAACGTATTTAAAATTCATGCCGGACAACTGATAGATGTGAACGGAGTGGAATCGGATTTCACTTAGACTATAAATAATTTTAGAATTGAATGTTGCACTAATTTCAGATATAACCATACTAAACACGGATTTAAAATTTATGCCGTACAACTGCCGGATATGAACGGACTGGAATTGGATTACACGTAGACTCTAAATAATTTTGGAATTGACTTCCCGACTAATTCCAGATATAACCAGACTTAAAACGGATTAAAAATTTATGCTGTACAACTGCCGGATGTAAACGGACTAAAATCGGATTTCACTTAGACTATAAATAATTTTGGAATTGAATGCCGCACTTATTTCAGATAAAACCAGACTTAAAACGGATTTAAAATTTATGCCGGACAACTGCCGGATGTAAACGGACTAGAATCGGATTTCACTTAGACTATAAATAATTTCGGAATTAACTCCGGACTAATTCCACATAAAACCCGACTTAAAACGGATTTAAAATTTATGCCGGACAATCTGCCGGATATGAACGGACTAGAACCGGATTTCACTTAGACTATAAATTATTTCGGAATTGACTTCCGGACTAATTCCAGATATAACCAGACTGCACACGTATTTAAAATTTATGTTGTACAACTACCGGATATGAACGGACTGGAATTGGATTTCACTTAGACTCTAAATAATTTTGGAATTGACTTCCCGACTAATTCCAGATATAACCAGACTTAAAACGGATTGAAAATTTATGCTGAATAACTGCCGGATGTAAACGGACTAAAATCGGATTTTACTTAGACTATAAATAATTTTGGAATTGAATGCCGCACTTATTTCAGATATAACCAGACTTAAAACGGATTAAAAATTTATGCTGGACAACTGCCGGATGTAAACGGACTAAAATCGGATTTCACTTAGACTATAAATAATTTTGGAATTGAATGCCGCACTTATTTCAGATAAAACCAGACTTAAAACGGATTTAAAATTTATGCCGGACAACTGCCGGATGTAGACGGACTGGAATCGGATTTGACTTATCTATAAATAATTTCGGAATTGAATGCCGCACTAATTTCAGATAAAACCAGACTTAAAACGAATTGAAATTTTATGCCGGAAAACTGCCGGATGTGAACGGACTAGAATCGAATTTCACTTAGACTATAAATAATTTCGGAATTTACTGCCTGACTAATTCCAGATATAACCAGACTTAAAACGGATTTAAAATTTATGCCGGAAAACTGCCGGATATGAACGGACTGGAATCGGATTTCACTTAGACTATAAATAATTTTGGAATTGAATGCCGCACTTATTTCAGATAAAACCAGACTTAAAACGGATTTAAAATTTATGCTGGACAACTGCCGCATGTAAACGGACAAGAATCGGATTTCACTTAGACTATAAAAAATTTCGGAATTGACTTCCGGACTAATTCCAGATATAACCAGACTTAAAACGGATTTAAAATTTATGCCGGAAAACTGCCGGATATGAACGGACTAGAATCGAATTTCACTTAGACTATAAATAATTTCGGAATTTACTGCCTGACTAATTCCAGATATAACCAGACTTAAAACGGATTTAAAATTTATGCCGGACAAACTGCCGGATATGAACGGACTGGAATCGGATTTCACTTAGACTATAAATAATTTCGGAATTGAATGCCGCACTTATTTCAGATAAAGGCAAACTTAAAACGGATTTAAAATTTATGCTGGACAACTGCCGGATATGAGCGGACTAGAATCGGATTTCACTTAGACTATAAATAATTTCGGAATTGAATGCCGTACTTATTTCAGATAAAACCAGACTTAAAACGGATTTTAAATTTATGCCGGACAACTGCCGGATGTAAACGGACTAGAATCGGATTTCACTTAGACTATAAATAATTTCGGAATTGACTTCCGGACTAATTTTACATAAAACCAGACTTAAAACGGATTTAAAATTTATGCCGGACAACTGCCGGATATGAACGGACTGGAATTGGATTTCACTTAGACTATAAATAATTTCGGAATTGAATGCCGCACTAATTTCAGATAAAACCAGACTTATAACGGATTGAAAATTTATGCCTGAAAACTGCCGGATGTAAACGGACTAAAATCGGATTTCACTTAGACTATAAATAATTTTTGAATTGACTCCGGACTAATTCCACATAAAACCCGACTTAAAACGGATTTAAAATTTATGCCGGACAATCTGCCGGATATGAACGGACTAGAACCGGATTTCACTTAGACTATAAATTATTTCGGAATTGACTTCCGGACTAATTCCAGATATAACCAAACTGCACACGTATTTAAAATTTATGTTGTACAACTGCCGGACATGTACGTACTGGAATTACTTTTAACTATAAATAATTTTGGAATTGAATGCCGCACTAATTCCAGATAAAACCAGACTTAAAACGGATTTAAAATTTATGCCGGACAACTGCCGGATATGAACGGACTGGAATTGGATTTCACTTAGACTCTAAATAATTTTGGAATTGACTTCCCGACTAATTCCAGATATAACCAGACTTAAAACGGATTGAAAATTTATGCTGAATAACTGCCGGATGTAAACGGACTAAAATCGGATTTCACTTAGACTATAAATAATTTTGGAATTGAATGCCGCACTAATTCCAGATAAAACCAGACTTAAAACAGATTTTAAATTTATGCCGGACAACTGCCGGATGTAAACGGACTAGAATCGGATTTCACTTAGACTATAAATAATTTCGGAATTGACTTCCGGACTAATTCCACATAAAACCAGACTTAAAACGGATTTAAAATTTATGCCGGGCAACTGCCGGATATGAACGGACTGGAATTGGATTTCACTTAGACTCTAAATAATTTTGGAATTGACTTCCCGACTAATTCCAGATATAACCAGACTTAAAACGGATTGAAAATTTATGCTGAATAACTGCCGGATGTAAACGGACTAAAATCGGATTTCACTTAGACTATAAATAATTTTGGAATTGAATGCCGCACTAATTCCAGATAAAACCAGACTTAAAACGGATTTAAAATTTATGCCGGACAACTGCCGGATATGAACGGACTAGAATCGGATTTCACTTAGACTATAAATAATTTCGGAATTGACTTCCGGACTAATTCCACATAAAACCAGACTTAAAACGGATTTAAAATTTATGCCGGGCAACTGCCGGATATGAACGGACTGGAATTGGATTTCACTTAGACTAAAAATAATTTTGGAATTGAATGCCGCACTTATTTCAGATAAAACCCGACTTAAAACGGATTTAAAATTTATGCTGAATAACTGCCGGATATGAACGGACTGGAATTGGATTTCACTTAGACTATAATTAATTTTGGAATTGAATTCCGCACTTATTTCAGATAAAACCAGACTTAAAACGGATTTAAAATTTATGCTGGACAACTGCCGGATGTAAACGGACTAGAATCGGATTTCACTTAGACAATAAATAATTTCGGAATTGACTTCCGGACTAATTCAACATAAAACCAGACTTAAAACGGATTTAAAATTTATGCCGGACAACTGCCGGATATGAACGGACTGGAATTGGATTTCACTTAGACTATAATTAATTTTGGAATTGAATTCCGCACTTATTTCAGATAAAACCAGACTTAAAACGGATTTAAAATTTATGCTGGACAACTGCCGGATGTAAACGGACTAGAATCGGATTTCACTTAGACAATAAATAATTTCGGAATTGACTTCCGGACTAATTCAACATAAAACCAGACTTAAAACGGATTTAAAATTTATGCCGGACAACTGCCGGATATGAACGGACTGGAATTGGATTTCACTTAGACTATAAATAATTTCGGAATTGAATGCCGCACTAATTTCAGATAAAACCAGACTTATAACGGATTGAAAATTTATGCCTGAAAACTGCCGGATGTAAACGGACTAAAATCGGATTTCACTTAGACTATAAATAATTTTGGAATTGACTTCCGGACTAATTCCACATAAAACCCGACTTAAAACGCATTTAAAATTTATGCTGGACAACGGCCAGATGTAAACGGACTAGAATCGGATTTCACTTAGACTATAAATAATTTCGGAATTGACTTCCGGACTAATTCCACATAAAACCCGACTTAAAACGAATTTAAAATTTATGCCGGACAATCTGCCGGATATGAACGGACTGGAATTGGATTTCACTTAGACTCTAAATAATTTTGGAATTAACTTCCCGACTAATTCCAGATATAACCAGACTTAAAACGAATTTAAAATTTATGCCGGACAATCTGCCGGATATGAACGGACTGGAATTGGATTTCACTTAGACTCTAAATAATTTTGGAATTAACTTCCCGACTAATTCCAGATATAACCAGACTTAAAACGGATTGAAAATTTATGCTGGATAACTGCCGGATGTAAACGGACTAAAATCGGATTTCACTTAGTCTATAAATAATTTTTGAATTGAATGCCGCACTTATTTCAGATAAAACCAGACTTAAAACGGATTTAAAATTTTATGCCGGACAACTGCCGGATAAAAACGGACTAGAATCGGATTTCACTTAGACTATAAATAATTTCGGAATTGACTTCCGGACTAATTCCACATAAAACCCGACTTAAAACGGATTTTAAATTTATGCCGGACAACTGCTAGATGTAAACAGACTAGAATCGAATTTCACTTAGACTATAAATAATTTCGGAATTGACTTCCCGACTAATTCCAGATATAACCAGACTTAAAACGGATTAAAAATTTATGCTGGACAACTGCCGGATGTAAACGGACTAAAATCGGATTTCACTTAGACTATAAATAATTTCGGAATTGACTTCCGGACTAATTCCACATAAAACTAGACTTAAAACGGATTTAAAATTTATGCCGGGCAACTGCCGGATATGAACGGACTGGAATTGGATTTCACTTAGACTAAAAATAATTTTGGAATTGAATGCCGCACTTATTTCAGATAAAACCAGACTTAAAACGGATTTAAAATTTATGCTGGACAACTGCCGGATGTAAACGGACTAGAATCGGATTTCACTTAGACTATAAATAATTTCGGAATTGACTTCCGGACTAATTCCACATAAAACCAGACTTAAAACGGATTTAAAATTTATGCCGGGCAACTGCCGGATATGAACGGACTGGAATTGGATTTCACTTAGACTAAAAATAATTTTGGAATTGAATGCCGCACTTATTTCAGATAAAACCAGACTTAAAACGGATTTAAAATTTATGCCGGACAACTGCCGGATGTAAACGGACTAGAATCGGATTTCACTTAGACTATAAATAATTTCGGAATTGACTTCCGGACTAATTCCACATAAAACCAGACTTAAAACGGATTTAAAATTTATGCCAGACAACTGCCGGATGTAAACGGACTAAAATCGGATTTCACTTAGTCTATAAATAATTTTTGAATTGAATGCCGCACTTATTTCAGATAAAACCAGACTTAAAACGGATTTAAAATTTTATGCCGGACAACTGCCGGATAAAAACGGACTAGAATCGGATTTCACTTAGACTATAAATAATTTCGGAATTGACTTCCGGACTAATTCCACATAAAACCCGACTTAAAACGGATTTTAAATTTATGCCGGACAACTGCTAGATGTAAACAGACTAGAATCGAATTTCACTTAGACTATAAATAATTTCGGAATTGACTTCCCGACTAATTCCAGATATAACCAGACTTAAAACGGATTAAAAATTTATGCTGGACAACTGCCGGATGTAAACGGACTAAAATCGGATTTCACTTAGACTATAAATAATTTCGGAATTGACTTCCGGACTAATTCCACATAAAACTAGACTTAAAACGGATTTAAAATTTATGCCGGGCAACTGCCGGATATGAACGGACTGGAATTGGATTTCACTTAGACTAAAAATAATTTTGGAATTGAATGCCGCACTTATTTCAGATAAAACCAGACTTAAAACGGATTTAAAATTTATGCTGGACAACTGCCGGATGTAAACGGACTAGAATCGGATTTCACTTAGACTATAAATAATTTCGGAATTGACTTCCGGACTAATTCCACATAAAACCCGACTTAAAACGGATTTTAAATTTATGCCGGACAACTGCTAGATGTAAACAGACTAGAATCGAATTTCACTTAGACTATAAATAATTTCGGAATTGACTTCCCGACTAATTCCAGATATAACCAGACTTAAAACGGATTTAAAATTTATGCTGGACAACTGCCGGATGTAAACGGACTAGAATCGGATTTCACTTAGACTATAAATAATTTCGGAATTGACTTCCGGACTAATTCCACATAAAACCAGACTTAAAACGAATTTAAAATTTATGCCGGACAACTGCCGGATATGAACGGACTGGAATTGGATTTCACTTAGACTATAAATAATTTCGGAATTGAATGCCGCACTAATTTCAGATAAAACCAGACTTATAACGGATT
This sequence comes from Ganaspis brasiliensis, assembly GCA_037103525.1. Classification (NCBI taxonomy): domain Eukaryota; kingdom Metazoa; phylum Arthropoda; class Insecta; order Hymenoptera; family Figitidae; genus Ganaspis; species Ganaspis brasiliensis. The sequence continues at coordinate 868,337 of JAZKLR010000008.1, read as the reverse complement.
GAAAATTTATGCCTGAAAACTGCCGGATGTAAACGGACTAAAATCGGATTTCGCTTAGACTATAAATAATTTTGGAATTGACTTCCGGACTAATTCCACATAAAACCCGACTTAAAACGCATTTAAAATTTATGCTGGACAACTGCCAGATGTAAACGGACTAGAATCGGATTTCACTTAGACTATAAATAATTTCGGAATTGACTTCCGGACTAATTCCACATAAAACCCGACTTAAAACGAATTTAAAATTTATGCCGGACAATCTGCCGGATATGAACGGACTAGAACCGGATTTCACTTAGACTATAAATTATTTCGGAATTGACTTCCGGACTAATTCCAGATATAAACAGACTGCACACGTATTTAAAATTTATGTTGTACAACTGCCGGACATGTACGTACTGGAATTAGATTTAACTATAAATAATTTTGGAATTGAATGCCGCACTAATTCCAGATAAAACCAGACTTAAAACGAATTTAAAATTTATGCCGGACAACTGCCGGATGTAAACGGACTAGAATCGGATTTCACTTAGACTATAAATAATTTCGGAATTGACTTCTGGACTAATTCCACATAAAACCAGACTTAAAACGTATTTAAAATTTATGCCGGACAACTGATAGATGTGAACGGACTGGAATCGGATTTCACTTAGACTATAAATAATTTTGGAATTGAATGCCGCACTTATTTCAGATAAAACCAGACTTAAAACGGATTTAAAATTTATGCCGGACAACTGCCGGATGTAAACGGACTAAAATCGGAATTCACTTAGACTATAAATAATTTCGGAATTGACTTCCGGACTAATTCCACATAAAACTAGACTTAAAACGGATTTAAAATTTATGCCGGGCAACTGCCGGATATGAACGGACTGGAATTGGATTTCACTTAGACTAAAAATAATTTTGGAATTGAATGCCGCACTTATTTCAGATAAAACCAGACTTAAAACGGATTTAAAATTTATGCTGGACAACTGCCGGATGTAAACGGACTAGAATCGGATTTCACATAGACTATAAATAATTTCGGAATTGACTTCCGTACTAATTCCACATAAAACCAGACTTAAAACGGATTTAAAATTTATGCCGGACAACTGCCGGATATGAACGGACTGGCATTGGATTTCACTTAGACTATAAATAATTTCGGAATTGAATGCCGCACTAATTTCAGATAAAACCAGACTTATAACGGATTTAAAATTTATGCCGGACAACTGCCGGATGTAAACGGACTAGAATCGGATTTCACTTTGACTATAAATAATTTCGGAATTGACTTCCGGACTAATTCCACATAAAACCAGACTTAAAACGTATTTAAAATTTATGCCGGACAACTGATAGATGTGAACGGACTGGAATCGGATTTCACTTAGACTATAAATAATTTCGGAATTGACTTCCGGACTAATTCCACATAAAACCAGACTTAAAACGGATTTAAAATTTATGCCGGACAACTGCCGGATATGAACGGACTGGAATTGGATTTCACTTAGACTAAAAATAATTTTGGAATTGAATGCCGCACTTATTTCAGATAAAACCAGACTTAAAACGGATTTAAAATTTATGCCGGACAACTGCCGGATGTAAACGGACTAGAATCGGATTTCACTTAGACTATAAATAATTTCGGAATTGACTTCCGGACTAATTCCACATAAAACCAGACTTAAAACGGATTTAAAATTTATGCCGGACAACTTCCGGATATGAACGGACTGGAATTGGATTTCACTTAGACTAAAAATAATTTTGGAATTGAATGCCGCACTTATTTCAGATAAAACCAGACTTAAAACGGATTTAAAATTTATGCCGGACAACTGCCGGATGTAAACGGACTAAAATCGGATTTCACTTAGACTATAAATAATTTCGGAATTGACTTCCGGACTAATTCCACATAAAACTAGACTTAAAACGGATTTAAAATTTATGCCGGGCAACTGCCGGATATGAACGGACTGGAATTGGATTTCACTTAGACTAAAAATAATTTTGGAATTGAATGCCGCACTTATTTCAGATAAAACCAGACTTAAAACGGATTTAAAATTTATGCTGGACAACTGCCGGATGTAAACGGACTAGAATCGGATTTCACTTAGACTATAAATAATTTTGGAATTGAATGCCGCACTTATTTCCGATAAAACCAGACTTAAAACGGATTTAAAATTTATGCCGGACAACTGCCGGATATGAACGGACTAGAATCGAATTTCACTTAGACTATAAATAATTTCGGAATTTACTGCCTGACTAATTCCAGATATAACCAGACTTAAAACGGATTTAAAATTTATGCCGGACAAACTGCCGGATATGAACGGACTGGAATCGGATTTCACTTAGACTATAAATAATTTCGGAATTGAATGCCGCACTTATTTCAGATAAAGGCAAACTTAAAACGGATTTAAAATTTATGCTGGACAACTGCCGGATATGAGCGGACTAGAATCGGATTTCACTTAGACTATAAATAATTTCGGAATTGAATGCCGTACTTATTTCAGATAAAACCAGACTTAAAACGGATTTTAAATTTATGCCGGACAACTGCCGGATGTAAACGGACTAGAATCGGATTTCACTTAGACTATAAATAATTTCGGAATTGACTTCCGGACTAATTTTACATAAAACCAGACTTAAAACGGATTTAAAATTTATGCCGGACAACTGCCGGATATGAACGGACTGGAATTGGATTTCACTTAGACTATAAATAATTTCGGAATTGAATGCCGCACTAATTTCAGATAAAACCAGACTTATAACGGATTGAAAATTTATGCCTGAAAACTGCCGGATGTAAACGGACTAAAATCGGATTTCACTTAGACTATAAATAATTTTGGAATTGACTCCGGACTAATTCCACATAAAACCCGACTTAAAACGGATTTAAAATTTATGCCGGACAATCTGCCGGATATGAACGGACTAGAACCGGATTTCACTTAGACTATAAATTATTTCGGAATTGACTTCCGGACTAATTCCAGATATAAACAGACTGCACACGTATTTAAAATTTATGTTGTACAACTGCCGGACATGTACGTACTGGAATTAGATTTAACTATAAATAATTTTGGAATTGAATGCCGCACTAATTCCAGATAAAACCAGACTTAAAACGGATTTAAAATTTATGCCGGACAACTGCCGGATATGAACGGACTGGAATTGGATTTCACTTAGACTCTAAATAATTTTGGAATTAACTTCCCGACTAATTCCAGATATAACCAGACTTAAAACGGATTGAAAATTTATGCTGGATAACTGCCGGATGTAAACGGACAAAAATCGGATTTCACTTAGTCTATAAATAATTTTTGAATTGAATGCCGCACTTATTTCAGATAAAACCAGACTTAAAACGGATTTAAAATTTTATGCCGGACAACTGCCGGATAAAAACGGACTAGAATCGGATTTCACTTAGACAATAAATAATTTCGGAATTGACTTCCGGACTAATTCCACATAAAACCCGACTTAAAACGGATTTAAAATTTATGCCGGACAACTGCTAGATGTAAACAGACTAGAATCGAATTTCACTTAGACTATAAATAATTTCGGAATTGACTTCCCGACTAATTCCAGATATAACCAGACTTAAAACGGATTAAAAATTTATGCTGGACAACTGCCGGATGTAAACGGACTAAAATCGGATTTCACTTAGACTATAAATAATTTCGGAATTGACTTCCGGACTAATTCCACATAAAACTAGACTTAAAACGGATTTAAAATTTATGCCGGGCAACTGCCGGATATGAACGGACTGGAATTGGATTTCACTTAGACTAAAAATAATTTTGGAATTGAATGCCGCACTTATTTCAGATAAAACCAGACTTAAAACGGATTTAAAATTTATGCTGGACAACTGCCGGATGTAAACGGACTAGAATCGGATTTCACTTAGACTATAAATAATTTCGGAATTGACTTCCGGACTAATTCCACATAAAACCAGACTTAAAACGGATTTAAAATTTATGCCGGACAACTGCCGGATATGAACGGACTGGAATTGGATTTCACTTAGACTATAAATAATTTCGGAATTGAATGCCGCACTAATTTCAGATAAAACCAGACTTATAACGGATTGAAAATTTATGCCTGAAAACTGCCGGATGTAAACGGACTAAAATCGGATTTCGCTTAGACTATAAATAATTTTGGAATTGACTTCCGGACTAATTCCACATAAAACCCGACTTAAAACGCATTTTAAATTTATGCTGGACAACTGCCAGATGTAAACGGACTAGAATCGGATTTCACTTAGACTATAAATAATTTCGGAATTGACTTCCGGACTAATTCCACATAAAACCCGACTTAAAACGAATTTAAAATTTATGCCGGACAATCTGCCGGATATGAACGGACTAGAACCGGATTTCACTTAGACTATAAATTATTTCGGAATTGACTTCCGGACTAATTCCAGATATAAACAGACTGCACACGTATTTAAAATTTATGTTGTACAACTGCCGGACATGTACGTACTGGAATTAGATTTAACTATAAATAATTTTGGAATTGAATGCCGCACTAATTCCAGATAAAACCAGACTTAAAACGGATTTAAAATTTATGCCGGACAACTGCCGGATATGAACGGACTGGAATTGGATTTCACTTAGACTCTAAATAATTTTGGAATTAACTTCCCGACTAATTCCAGTTATAACCAGACTTAAAACGGATTGAAAATTTATGCTGGATAACTGCCGGATGTAAACGGACTAAAATCGGATTTCACTTAGTCTATAAATAATTTTTGAATTGAATGCCGCACTTATTTCAGATAAAACCAGACTTAAAACGGATTTTAAATTTATGCCGGACAACTGCCGGATGTAAACGGACTAGAATCGGATTTCACTTAGACTATAAATAATTTCGGAATTGACTTCCGGACTAATTCCACATAAAACCAGACTTAAAACGTATTTAAAATTTATGCCGGACAACTGATAGATGTGAACGGACTGGAATCGGATTTCACTTAGACTATAAATAATTTTAGAATTGAATGTTGCACTAATTTCAGATATAACCATACTAAACACGGATTTAAAATTTATGCCGTACAACTGCCGGATATGAACGGACTGGAATTGGATTACACGTAGACTCTAAATAATTTTGGAATTGACTTCCCGACTAATTCCAGATATAACCAGACTTAAAACGGATTAAAAATTTATGCTGTACAACTGCCGGATGTAAACGGACTAAAATCGGATTTCACTTAGACTATAAATAATTTTGGAATTGAATGCCGCACTTATTTCAGATAAAACCAGACTTAAAACGGATTTAAAATTTATGCCGGACAACTGCCGGATGTAAACGGACTAAAATCGGATTTCACTTAGACTATAAATAATTTCGGAATTGACTTCCGGACTAATTCCACATAAAACTAGACTTAAAACGGATTTAAAATTTATGCCGGGCAACTGCCGGATATGAACGGACTGGAATTGGATTTCACTTAGACTAAAAATAATTTTGGAATTGAATGCCGCACTTATTTCAGATAAAACCAGACTTAAAACGGATTTAAAATTTATGCTGGACAACTGCCGGATGTAAACGGACTAGAATCGGATTTCACTTAGACTATAAATAATTTCGGAATTGACTTCCGGACTAATTCCACATAAAACCAGACTTAAAACGGATTTAAAATTTATGCCGGACAACTGCCGGATATGAACGGACTGGAATTGGATTTCACTTAGACTATAAATAATTTCGGAATTGAATGCCGCACTAATTTCAGATAAAACCAGACTTATAACGGATTTAAAATTTATGCCGGACAACTGCCGGATGTAAACGGACTAGAATCGGATTTCACTTAGACTATAAATAATTTCGGAATTGACTTCCGGACTAATTCCACATAAAACCAGACTTAAAACGTATTTAAAATTTATGCCGGACAACTGATAGATGTGAACGGACTGGAATCGGATTTCACTTAGACTATAAATAATTTCGGAATTGACTTCCGGACTAATTCCACATAAAACCAGACTTAAAACGGATTTAAAATTTATGCCGGACAACTGCCGGATATGAACGGACTGGAATTGGATTTCACTTAGACTAAAAATAATTTTGGAATTGAATGCCGCACTTATTTCAGATAAAACCAGACTTAAAACGGATTTAAAATTTATGCCGGACAACTGCCGGATGTAAACGGACTAGAATCGGATTTCACTTAGACTATAAATAATTTCGGAATTGACTTCCGGACTAATTCCACATAAAACCAGACTTAAAACGTATTTAAAATTTATGCCGGACAACTGATAGATGTGAACGGACTGGAATCGGATTTCACTTGGACTATAAATAATTTTAGAATTGAATGTTGCACTAATTTCAGATATAACCATACTAAACACGGATTTAAAATTTATGCCGTACAACTGCCGGATATGAACGGACTGGAATTGGATTACACGTAGACTCTAAATAATTTTGGAATTGACTTCCCGACTAATTCCAGATATAACCAGACTTAAAACGGATTAAAAATTTATGCTGTACAACTGCCGGATGTAAACGGACTAAAATCGGATTTCACTTAGACTATAAATAATTTTGGAATTGAATGCCGCACTTATTTCAGATAAAACCAGACTTAAAACGGATTTAAAATTTATGCCGGACAACTGCCGGATGTAAACGGACTAAAATCGGATTTCACTTAGACTATAAATAATTTCGGAATTGACTTCCGGACTAATTCCACATAAAACTAGACTTAAAACGGATTTAAAATTTATGCCGGGCAACTGCCGGATATGAACGGACTGGAATTGGATTTCACTTAGACTAAAAATAATTTTGGAATTAAATGCCGCACTTATTTCAGATAAAAACAGACTTAAAACGGATTTAAAATTTATGCTGGACAACTGCCGGATGTAAACGGACTAGAATCGGATTTCACTTAGACTATAAATAATTTTGGAATTGAATGCCGCACTTATTTCAGATAAAACCAGACTTAAAACGGATTTAAAATTTATGCCGGACAACTGCCGGATGTAGACGGACTGGAATCGGATTTGACTTATCTATAACTAATTTCGGAATTGAATGCCGCACTAATTTCAGATAAAACCAGACTTAAAACGAATTGAAATTTTATGCCGGAAAACTGCCGGATGTGAACGGACTAGAATCGAATTTCACTTAGACTATAAATAATTTCGGAATTTACTGCCTGACTAATTCCAGATATAACCAGACTTAAAACGGATTTAAAATTTATGCCGGAAAACTGCCGGATATGAACGGACTGGAATCGGATTTCACTTAGACTATAAATAATTTTGGAATTGAATGCCGCACTTATTTCAGATAAAACCAGACTTAAAACGGATTTAAAATTTATGCTGAATAACTGCCGGATGTAAACGGACTAAAATCGGATTTCACTTAGACTATAAATAATTTTTGAATTGAATGCCGCACTGATTTTAGATAAAACCAGACTTAAAACGGATTTTAAATTTATGCCGGACAACTGCCGGATGTAAACGGACTAGAATCGGATTTCACTTAGACTATAAATAATTTCGGAATTGACTTCCGGACTAATTTTACATAAAACCAGACTTAAAACGGATTTAAAATTTATGCCGGACAACTGCCGGATATGAACGGACTGGAATTGGATTTCACTTAGACTATAAATAATTTCGGAATTGAATGCCGCACTAATTTCAGATAAAACCAGACTTATATAGGATTGAAAATTTATGCCTGAAAACTGCCGGATGTAAACGGACTAAAATCGGATTTCACTTAGACTATAAATAATTTTGGAATTGACTCCGGACTAATTCCACATAAAACCCGACTTAAAACGGATTTAAAATTTATGCTGAATAACTGCCGGATGTAAACGGACTAAAATCGGATTTCACTTAGACTATAAATAATTTCGGAATTGAATGCCGCACTAATTTCAGATAAAACCAGACTTATAACGGATTGAAAATTTATGCCTGAAAACTGCCGGATGTAAACGGACTAAAATCGGATTTCACTTAGACTATAAATAATTTTGGAATTGACTTCCGGACTAATTCCACATAAAACCCGACTTGAAACGAATTTAAAATTTATGCTGGACAACTGCCGGATGTAAACGGACTAGAATCGGATTTCACTTAGACTATAAATAATTTCGGAATTGACTTCCGGACTAATTCCACATAAAACCCGACTTAAAACGAATTTAAAATTTATGCCGGACAATCTGCCGGATATGAACGGACTAGAACCGGATTTCACTTAGACTATAAATTATTTCGGAATTGACTTCCGGACTAATTCCAGATATAACCAGACTGCACACGTATTTAAAATTTATGTTGTACAACTGCCGGACATGTACGTACTGGAATTAGATTAAACTATAAATAATTTTGGAATTTAATGCCGCACTAATTCCAGATAAAACCAGACTTAAAACGGATTTAAAATTTATGCCGGACAACTACCGGATATGAACGGACTGGAATTGGATTTCACTTAGACTCTAAATAATTTTTGAATTGAATGCCGCACTGATTTCAGATAAAACCAGACTTAAAACGGATTTTAAATTTATACCGGACAACTGCCGGATGTAAACGGACTAGAATCGGATTTCACTTAGACTATAAATAATTTCGGAATTGACTTCCGGACTAATTCCACATAAAACCAGACTTAAAACGGATTTAAAATTTATGCCGGACAACTGCCGGATATGAACGGACTGGAATTGGATTTCACTTAGACTATAATTAATTTTGGAATTGACTTCCGCACTTATTTCAGATAAAACCAGACTTAAAACGGATTTAAAATTTATGCTGGACAACTGCCGGATGTAAACGGACTAGAATCGGATTTCACTTAGACAATAAATAATTTCGGAATTGACTTCCGGACTAATTCAACATAAAACCAGACTTAAAACGGATTTAAAATTTATGCCGGACAACTGCCGGATATGAACGGACTGGAATTGGATTTCACTTAGACTAAAAATAATTTCGGAATTGAATGCCGCACTAATTTCAGATAAAACCAGACTTATAACGGATTGAAAATTTATGCCTGAAAACTGCCGGATGTAAACGGACTAAAATCGGATTTCACTTAGACTATAAATAATTTTGGAATTGACTTCCGGACTAATTCCACATAAAACCAGACTTAAAACGGATTTAAAATTTATGCTGGACAACTGCCGGATGTAAACGGACTAGAATCGGATTTCACTTAGACTATAAATAATTTTGGAATTGAATGCCGCACTTATTTCAGATAAAACCAGACTTAAAACGGATTTAAAATTTATGCCGGACAACTGCCGGATGTAGACGGACTGGAATCGGATTTGACTTATCTATAAATAATTTCGGAATTGAATGCCGCACTAATTTCAGATAAAACCAGACTTAAAACGAATTGAAATTTTATGCCGGAAAACTGCCGGATGTGAACGGACTAGAATCGAATTTCACTTAGACTATAAATAATTTCGGAATTTACTGCCTGACTAATTCCAGATATAACCAGACTTAAAACGGATTTAAAATTTATGCCGGAAAACTGCCGGATATGAACGGACTGGAATCGGATTTCACTTAGACTATAAATAATTTTGGAATTGAATGCCGCACTTATTTCAGATAAAACCAGACTTAAAACGGATTTAAAATTTATGCTGGACAACTGCCGGATGTAAACGGACAAGAATCGGATTTCACTTAGACTATAAAAAATTTCGGAATTGACTTCCGGACTAATTCCAGATATAACCAGACTTAAAACGGATTTAAAATTTATGCCGGAAAACTGCCGGATATGAACGGACTAGAATCGAATTTCACTTAGACTATAAATAATTTCGGAATTTACTGCCTGACTAATTCCAGATATAACCAGACTTAAAACGAATTTAAAATTTATGCCGGACAAACTGCCGGATATGAACGGACTGGAATCGGATTTCACTTAGACTATAAATAATTTCGGAATTGAATGCCGCACTTATTTCAGATAAAGGCAAACTTAAAACGGATTTAAAATTTATGCTGGACAACTGCCGGATATGAGCGGACTAGAATCGGATTTCACTTAGACTATAAATAATTTCGGAATTGAATGCCGTACTTATTTCAGATAAAACCAGACTTAAAACGGATTTTAAATTTATGCCGGACAACTGCCGGATGTAAACGGACTAGAATCGGATTTCACTTAGACTATAAATAATTTCGGAATTGACTTCCGGACTAATTTTACATAAAACCAGACTTAAAACGGATTTAAAATTTATGCCGGACAACTGCCGGATATGAACGGACTGGAATTGGATTTCACTTAGACTATAAATAATTTCGGAATTGAATGTTGCACTAATTTCAGATAAAACCAGACTTATAACGGATTGAAAATTTATGCCTGAAAACTGCCGGATGTAAACGGACTAAAATCGGATTTCACTTAGACTATAAATAATTTTGGAATTGACTCCGGACTAATTCCACATAAAACCCGACTTAAAACGGATTTAAAATTTATGCCGGACAATCTGCCGGATATGAACGGACTAGAACCGGATTTCACTTAGACTATAAATTATTTCGGAATTGACTTCCGGACTAATTCCAGATATAACCAGACTGCACACGTATTTAAAATTTATGTTGTACAACTGCCGGACATGTACGTACTGGAATTAGATTTAACTATAAATAATTTTGGAATTGAATGCCGCACTAATTCCAGATAAAACCAGACTTAAAACGGATTTAAAATTTATGCCGGACAACTGCCGGATATGAACGGACTGGAATTGGATTTCACTTAGACTCTAAATAATTTTGGAATTGACTTCCCGACTAATTCCAGATATAACCAGACTTAAAACGGATTGAAAATTTATGCTGAATAACTGCCGGATGTAAACGGACTAAAATCGGATTTCACTTAGACTATAAATAATTTTTGAATTGAATGCCGCACTGATTTTAGATAAAACCAGACTTAAAACGGATTTTAAATTTATGCCGGACAACTGCCGGATGTAAACGGACTAGAATCGGATTTCACTTAGACTATAAATAATTTCGGAATTGACTTCCGGACTAATTTTACATAAAACCAGACTTAAAACGGATTTAAAATTTATGCCGGACAACTGCCGGATATGAACGGACTGGAATTGGATTTCACTTAGACTATAAATAATTTCGGAATTGAATGCCGCACTAATTTCAGATAAAACCAGACTTATATAGGATTGAAAATTTATGCCTGAAAACTGCCGTATGTAAACGGACTAAAATCGGATTTCACTTAGACTATAAATAATTTTGGAATTGACTCCGGACTAATTCCACATAAAACCCGACTTAAAACGGATTTAAAATTTATGCTGAATAACTGCCGGATGTAAACGGACTAAAATCGGATTTCACTTAGACTATAAATAATTTCGGAATTGAATGCCGCACTAATTTCAGATAAAACCAGACTTATAACGGATTGAAAATTTATGCCTGAAAACTGCCGGATGTAAACGGACTAAAATCGGATTTCACTTAGACTATAAATAATTTTGGAATTGACTTCCGGACTAATTCCACATAAAACCCGACTTAAAACGAATTTAAAATTTATGCTGGACAACTGCCGGATGTAAACGGACTAGAATCGGATTTCACTTAGACTATAAATAATTTCGGAATTGACTTCCGGACTAATTCCACATAAAACCCGACTTAAAACGAATTTAAAATTTATGCCGGACAATCTGCCGGATATGAACGGACTAGAACCGGATTTCACTTAGACTATAAATTATTTCGGAATTGACTTCCGGACTAATTCCAGATATAACCAGACTGCACACGTATTTAAAATTTATGTTGTACAACTGCCGGACATGTACGTACTGGAATTAGATTAAACTATAAATAATTTTGGAATTTAATGCCGCACTAATTCCAGATAAAACCAGACTTAAAACGGATTTAAAATTTATGCCGGACAACTACCGGATATGAACGGACTGGAATTGGATTTCACTTAGACTCTAAATAATTTTTGAATTGAATGCCGCACTGATTTCAGATAAAACCAGACTTAAAACGGATTTTAAATTTATGCCGGACAACTGCCGGATGTAAACGGACTAGAATCGGATTTCACTTAGACTATAAATAATTTCGGAATTGACTTCCGGACTAATTCCACATAAAACCAGACTTAAAACGGATTTAAAATTTATGCCGGACAACTGCCGGATATGAACGGACTGGAATTGGATTTCACTTAGACTATAATTAATTTTGGAATTGAATTCCGCACTTATTTCAGATAAAACCAGACTTAAAACGGATTTAAAATTTATGCTGGACAACTGCCGGATGTAAACGGACTAGAATCGGATTTCACTTAGACAATAAATAATTTCGGAATTGACTTCCGGACTAATTCAACATAAAACCAGACTTAAAACGGATTTAAAATTTATGCCGGACAACTGCCGGATATGAACGGACTGGAATTGGATTTCACTTAGACTAAAAATAATTTCGGAATTGACTTCCGGACTAATTCCACATAAAACCCGACTTAAAACGAATTTAAAATTTATGCCGGACAATCTGCCGGATATGAACGGACTGGAATTGGATTTCACTTAGACAATAAATAATTTCGGAATTGACTTCCGGACTAATTCAACATAAAACCAGACTTAAAACGCATTTAAAATTTATGCTGGACAACGGCCAGATGTAAACGGACTAGAATCGGATTTCACTTAGACTATAAATAATTTCGGAATTGACTTCCGGACTAATTCCACATAAAACCCGACTTAAAACGAATTTAAAATTTATGCCGGACAATCTGCCGGATATGAACGGACTGGAATTGGATTTCACTTAGACTCTAAATAATTTTGGAATTAACTTCCCGACTAATTCCAGATATAACCAGACTTAAAACGAATTTAAAATTTATGCCGGACAATCTGCCGGATATGAACGGACTGGAATTGGATTTCACTTAGACTCTAAATAATTTTGGAATTAACTTCCCGACTAATTCCAGATATAACCAGACTTAAAACGGATTGAAAATTTATGCTGGATAACTGCCGGATGTAAACGGACTAAAATCGGATTTCACTTAGTCTATAAATAATTTTTGAATTGAATGCCGCACTTATTTCAGATAAAACCAGACTTAAAATGGATTTAAAATTTTATGCCGGACAACTGCCGGATAAAAACGGACTAGAATCGGATTTCACTTAGACTATAAATAATTTCGGAATTGACTTCCGGACTAATTCCACATAAAACCCGACTTAAAACGGATTTAAAATTTTATGCCGGACAACTGCCGGATAAAAACGGACTAGAATCGGATTTCACTTAGACTATAAATTATTTCGGAATTGACTTCCGGACTAATTCCAGATATAAACAGACTGCACACGTATTTAAAATTTATGTTGTACAACTGCCGGACATGTACGTACTGGAATTAGATTTAACTATAAATAATTTTGGAATTGAATGCCGCACTAATTCCAGATAAAACCAGACTTAAAACGGATTTAAAATTTATGCCGGACAACTGCCGGATATGAACGGACTGGAATTGGATTTCACTTAGACTCTAAATAATTTTGGAATTAACTTCCCGACTAATTCCAGATATAACCAGACTTAAAACGGATTGAAAATTTATGCTGGATAACTGCCGGATGTAAACGGACTAAAATCGGATTTCACTTAGTCTATAAATAATTTTTTAATTGAATGCCGCACTTATTTCAGATAAAACCAGACTTAAAACGGATTTAAAATTTTATGCCGGACAACTGCCGGATAAAAACGGACTAGAATCGGATTTCACTTAGACTATAAATAATTTCGGAATTGACTTCCGGACTAATTCCACATAAAACCCGACTTAAAACGGATTTAAAATTTATGCCGGACAACTGCTAGATGTAAACAGACTAGAATCGAATTTCACTTAGACTATAAATAATTTCGGAATTGACTTCCCGACTAATTCCAGATATAACCAGACTTAAAACGGATTAAAAATTTATGCTGGACAACTGCCGGATGTAAACGGACTAAAATCGGATTTCACTTAGACTATAAATAATTTCGGAATTGACTTCCGGACTAATTCCACATAAAACTAGACTTAAAACGGATTTAAAATTTATGCCGGGCAACTGCCGGATATGAACGGACTGGAATTGGATTTCATTTAGACTAAAAATAATTTTGGAATTGAATGCCGCACTTATTTCAGATAAAACCAGACTTAAAACGGATTTAAAATTTATGCTGGACAACTGCCGGATGTAAACGGACTAGAATCGGATTTCACTTAGACTATAAATAATATCGGAATTGACTTCCGGACTAATTCCACATAAAACCAGACTTAAAACGGATTTAAAATTTATGCCGGACAACTGCCGGATATGAACGGACTGGAATTGGATTTCACTTAGACTATAAATTATTTCGGAATTGAATGCCGCACTAATTTCAGATAAAACCAGACTTATAACGGATTGAAAATTTATGCCTGAAAACTGCCGGATGTAAACGGACTAAAATCGGATTTCGCTTAGACTATAAATAATTTTGGAATTGACTTCCGGACTAATTCCACATAAAACCCGACTTAAAACGCATTTAAAATTTATGCTGGACAACTGCCAGATGTAAACGGACTAGAATCGGATTTCACTTAGACTATAAATAATTTCGGAATTGACTTCCGGACTAATTCCACATAAAACCCGACTTAAAACGAATTTAAAATTTATGCCGGACAATCTGCTGGATATGAACGGACTAGAACCGGATTTCACTTAGACTATAAATTATTTCGGAATTGACTTCCGGACTAATTCCAGATATAAACAGACTGCACACGTATTTAAAATTTATGTTGTACAACTGCCGGACATGTACGTACTGGAATTAGATTTAACTATAAATAATTTTGGAATTGAATGCCGCACTAATTCCAGATAAAACCAGACTTAAAACGGATTTAAAATTTATGCCGGACAACTGCCGGATATGAACGGACTGGAATTGGATTTCACTTAGACTCTAAATAATTTTGGAATTAACTTCCCGACTAATTCCAGATATAACCAGACTTAAAACGGATTGAAAATTTATGCTGGATAACTGCCGGATGTAAACGGACTAAAATCGGATTTCACTTAGTCTATAAAAAATTTTTGAATTGAATGCCGCACTTATTTCAGATAAAACCAGACTTAAAACGGATTTTAAATTTATGCCGGACAACTGCCGGATGTAAACGGACTAGAATCGGATTTCACTTAGACTATAAATAATTTTGGAATTGAATGCCGCACTTATTTCAGATAAAACCAGACTTAAAACGGATTTAAAATTTATGCCGGACAACTGCCGGATGTAAACGGACTAAAATCGGATTTCACTTAGACTATAAATAATTTCGGAATTGACTTCCGGACTAATTCCACATAAAACTAGACTTAAAACGGATTTAAAATTTATGCCGGGCAACTGCCGGATATGAACGGACTGGAATTGGATTTCACTTAGACTAAAATTAATTTTGGAATTGAATACCGCACTTATTTCAGATAAAACCAGACTTAAAACGGATTTAAAATTTATGCTGGACAACTGCCGGATGTAAACGGACTAGAATCGGATTTCACTTAGACTATAAATAATTTCGGAATTGACTTCCGGACTAATTCCACATAAAACCAGACTTAAAACGGATTTAAAATTTATGCCGGACAACTGCCGGATATGAACGGACTGGAATTGGATTTTACTTAGACTATAAATAATTTCGGAATTGAATGCCGCACTAATTTCAGATAAAACCAGACTTATAACGGATTTAAAATTTATGCCGGACAACTGCCGGATGTAAACGGACTAGAATCGGATTTCACTTAGACTATAAATAATTTCGGAATTGACTTCCGGACTAATTCCACATAAAACCAGACTTAAAACGTATTTAAAATTTATGCCGGACAACTGATAGATGTGAACGGACTGGAATCGGATTTCACTTAGACTATAAATAATTTCGGAATTGACTTCCGGACTAATTCCCCATAAAACCAGACTTAAAACGGATTTAAAATTTATGCCGGACAACTGCCGGATATGAACGGACTGGAATTGGATTTCACTTAGACTAAAAATAATTTTGGAATTGAATGCCGCACTTATTTCAGATAAAACCAGACTTAAAACGGATTTAAAATTTATGCCGGACAACTGCCGGATGTAAACGGACTAGAATCGGATTTCACTTAGACTATAAATAATTTCGGAATTGACTTCCGGACTAATTCCACATAAAACCAGACTTAAAACGTATTTAAAATTTATGCCGGACAACTGATAGATGTGAACGGACTGGAATCGGATTTCACTTAGACTATAAATAATTTTAGAATTGAATGTTGCACTAATTTCAGATATAACCATACTAAACACGGATTTAAAATTTATGCCGTACAACTGCCGGATATGAACGGACTGGAATTGGATTACACGTAGACTCTAAATAATTTTGGAATTGACTTCCCGACTAATGCCAGATATAACCAGACTTAAAACGGATTAAAAATTTATGCTGTACAACTGCCGGATGTAAACGGACTAAAATCGGATTTCACTTAGACTATAAATAATTTTGGAATTGAATGCCGCACTTATTTCAGATAAAACCAGACTTAAAACGGATTTAAAATTTATGCCGGACAACTGCCGGATGTAAACGGACTAAAATCGGATTTCACTTAGACTATAAATAATTTCGGAATTGACTTCCGGACTAATTCCACATAAAACTAGACTTAAAACGGATTTAAAATTTATGCCGGGCAACTGCCGGATATGAATGGACTGGAATTGGATTTCACTTAGACTAAAAATAATTTTGGAATTGAATGCCGCACTTATTTCAGATAAAACCAGACTTAAAACGGATTTAAAATTTATGCTGGACAACTGCCGGATGTAAACGGACTAGAATCGGATTTCACTTAGACTATAAATAATTTCGGAATTGACTTCCGGACTAATTCCACATAAAACCAGACTTAAAACGGATTTAAAATTTATGCCGGACAACTGCCGGATATGAACGGACTGGAATTGGATTTCACTTAGACTATAAATAATTTCGGAATTGAATGCCGCACTAATTTCAGATAAAACCAGACTTATAACGGATTGAAAATTTATGCCTGAAAACTGCCGGATGTAAACGGACTAAAATCGGATTTCGCTTAGACTATAAATAATTTCGGAATTGACTTCCGGACTAATTCCACATAAAACTAGACTTAAAACGGATTTAAAATTTATGCCGGACAACTACCGGATATGAACGGACTGGAATTGGATTTCACTTAGACTCTAAATAATTTTTGAATTGAATGCCGCACTGATTTCAGATAAAACCAGACTTAAAACGGATTTTAAATTTATGCCGGACAACTGCCGGATGTAAACGGACTAGAATCGGATTTCACTTAGTCTATAAAAAATTTTTGAATTGAATGCCGCACTTATTTCAGATAAAACCAGACTTAAAACGGATTTAAAATTTATGCCGGACAACTGCCGGATGTAAACGGACTAGAATCGGATTTCACTTAGACTATAAATAATTTCGGAATTGACTTCCGGACTAATTCCACATAAAACCAGACTTAAAACGTATTTAAAATTTATGCCGGACAACTGATAGATGTGAACGGACTGGAATCGGATTTCACTTAGACTATAAATAATTTTAGAATTGAATGTTGCACTAATTTCAGATATAACCATACTAAACACGGATTTAAAATTTATGCCGTACAACTGCCGGATATGAACGGACTGGAATTGGATTACACGTAGACTCTAAATAATTTTGGAATTGACTTCCCGACTAATTCCAGATATAACCAGACTTAAAACGGATTAAAAATTTATGCTGTACAACTGCCGGATGTAAACGGACTAAAATCGGATTTCACTTAGACTATAAATAATTTTGGAATTGAATGCCGCACTTATTTCAGATAAAACCAGACTTAAAACGGATTTAAAATTTATGCCGGACAACTGCCGGATGTAAACGGACTAAAATCGGATTTCACTTAGACTATAAATAATTTCGGAATTGACTTCCGGACTAATTCCACATAAAACTAGACTTAAAACGGATTTAAAATTTATGCCGGGCAACTGCCGGATATGAATGGACTGGAATTGGATTTCACTTAGACTAAAAATAATTTTGGAATTGAATGCCGCACTTATTTCAGATAAAACCAGACTTAAAACGGATTTAAAATTTATGCTGGACAACTGCCGGATGTAAACGGACTAGAATCGGATTTCACTTAGACTATAAATAATTTCGGAATTGACTTCCGGACTAATTCCACATAAAACCAGACTTAAAACGGATTTAAAATTTATGCCGGACAACTGCCGGATATGAACGGACTGGAATTGGATTTCACTTAGACTATAAATAATTTCGGAATTGAATGCCGCACTAATTTCAGATAAAACCAGACTTATAACGGATTGAAAATTTATGCCTGAAAACTGCCGGATGTAAACGGACTAAAATCGGATTTCGCTTAGACTATAAATAATTTCGGAATTGACTTCCGGACTAATTCCACATAAAACTAGACTTAAAACGGATTTAAAATTTATGCCGGACAACTACCGGATATGAACGGACTGGAATTGGATTTCACTTAGACTCTAAATAATTTTTGAATTGAATGCCGCACTGATTTCAGATAAAACCAGACTTAAAACGGATTTTAAATTTATGCCGGACAACTGCCGGATGTAAACGGACTAGAATCGGATTTCACTTAGACTATAAATAATTTCGGAATTGACTTCCGGACTAATTCCACATAAAACCAGACTTAAAACGGATTTAAAATTTATGCCGGACAACTGCCGGATATGAACGGACTGGAATTGGATTTCACTTAGACTATAATTAATTTTGGAATTGAATTCCGCACTTATTTCAGATAAAACCAGACTTAAAACGGATTTAAAATTTATGCTGGACAACTGCCGGATGTAAACGGACTAGAATCGGATTTCACTTAGACAATAAATAATTTCGGAATTGACTTCCGGACTAATTCAACATAAAACCAGACTTAAAACGGATTTAAAATTTATGCCGGACAACTGCCGGATATGAACGGACTGGAATTGGATTTCACTTAGACTAAAAATAATTTCGGAATTGACTTCCGGACTAATTCCACATAAAACCCGACTTAAAACGAATTTAAAATTTATGCCGGACAATCTGCCGGATATGAACGGACTGGAATTGGATTTCACTTAGACAATAAATAATTTCGGAATTGACTTCCGGACTAATTCAACATAAAACCAGACTTAAAACGCATTTAAAATTTATGCTGGACAACGGCCAGATGTAAACGGACTAGAATCGGATTTCACTTAGACTATAAATAATTTCGGAATTGACTTCCGGACTAATTCCACATAAAACCCGACTTAAAACGAATTTAAAATTTATGCCGGACAATCTGCCGGATATGAACGGACTGGAATTGGATTTCACTTAGACTCTAAATAATTTTGGAATTAACTTCCCGACTAATTCCAGATATAACCAGACTTAAAACGAATTTAAAATTTATGCCGGACAATCTGCCGGATATGAACGGACTGGAATTGGATTTCACTTAGACTCTAAATAATTTTGGAATTAACTTCCCGACTAATTCCAGATATAACCAGACTTAAAACGGATTGAAAATTTATGCTGGATAACTGCCGGATGTAAACGGACTAAAATCGGATTTCACTTAGTCTATAAATAATTTTTGAATTGAATGCCGCACTTATTTCAGATAAAACCAGACTTAAAATGGATTTAAAATTTTATGCCGGACAACTGCCGGATAAAAACGGACTAGAATCGGATTTCACTTAGACTATAAATAATTTCGGAATTGACTTCCGGACTAATTCCACATAAAACCCGACTTAAAACGGATTTAAAATTTTATGCCGGACAACTGCCGGATAAAAACGGACTAGAATCGGATTTCACTTAGACTATAAATTATTTCGGAATTGACTTCCGGACTAATTCCAGATATAAACAGACTGCACACGTATTTAAAATTTATGTTGTACAACTGCCGGACATGTACGTACTGGAATTAGATTTAACTATAAATAATTTTGGAATTGAATGCCGCACTAATTCCAGATAAAACCAGACTTAAAACGGATTTAAAATTTATGCCGGACAACTGCCGGATATGAACGGACTGGAATTGGATTTCACTTAGACTCTAAATAATTTTGGAATTAACTTCCCGACTAATTCCAGATATAACCAGACTTAAAACGGATTGAAAATTTATGCTGGATAACTGCCGGATGTAAACGGACTAAAATCGGATTTCACTTAGTCTATAAATAATTTTTTAATTGAATGCCGCACTTATTTCAGATAAAACCAGACTTAAAACGGATTTAAAATTTTATGCCGGACAACTGCCGGATAAAAACGGACTAGAATCGGATTTCACTTAGACTATAAATAATTTCGGAATTGACTTCCGGACTAATTCCACATAAAACCCGACTTAAAACGGATTTAAAATTTATGCCGGACAACTGCTAGATGTAAACAGACTAGAATCGAATTTCACTTAGACTATAAATAATTTCGGAATTGACTTCCCGACTAATTCCAGATATAACCAGACTTAAAACGGATTAAAAATTTATGCCGGACAACTGCCGGATAAAAACGGACTAGAATCGGATTTCACTTAGACTATAAATAATTTCGGAATTGACTTCCGGACTAATTCCACATAAAACTAGACTTAAAACGGATTTAAAATTTATGCCGGGCAACTGCCGGATATGAACGGACTGGAATTGGATTTCATTTAGACTAAAAATAATTTTGGAATTGAATGCCGCACTTATTTCAGATAAAACCAGACTTAAAACGGATTTAAAATTTATGCTGGACAACTGCCGGATGTAAACGGACTAGAATCGGATTTCACTTAGACTATAAATAATATCGGAATTGACTTCCGGACTAATTCCACATAAAACCAGACTTAAAACGGATTTAAAATTTATGCCGGACAACTGCCGGATATGAACGGACTGGAATTGGATTTCACTTAGACTATAAATTATTTCGGAATTGAATGCCGCACTAATTTCAGATAAAACCAGACTTATAACGGATTGAAAATTTATGCCTGAAAACTGCCGGATGTAAACGGACTAAAATCGGATTTCGCTTAGACTATAAATAATTTTGGAATTGACTTCCGGACTAATTCCACATAAAACCCGACTTAAAACGCATTTAAAATTTATGCTGGACAACTGCCAGATGTAAACGGACTAGAATCGGATTTCACTTAGACTATAAATAATTTCGGAATTGACTTCCGGACTAATTCCACATAAAACCCGACTTAAAACGAATTTAAAATTTATGCCGGACAATCTGCTGGATATGAACGGACTAGAACCGGATTTCACTTAGACTATAAATTATTTCGGAATTGACTTCCGGACTAATTCCAGATATAAACAGACTGCACACGTATTTAAAATTTATGTTGTACAACTGCCGGACATGTACGTACTGGAATTAGATTTAACTATAAATAATTTTGGAATTGAATGCCGCACTAATTCCAGATAAAACCAGACTTAAAACGGATTTAAAATTTATGCCGGACAACTGCCGGATATGAACGGACTGGAATTGGATTTCACTTAGACTCTAAATAATTTTGGAATTAACTTCCCGACTAATTCCAGATATAACCAGACTTAAAACGGATTGAAAATTTATGCTGGATAACTGCCGGATGTAAACGGACTAAAATCGGATTTCACTTAGTCTATAAAAAATTTTTGAATTGAATGCCGCACTTATTTCAGATAAAACCAGACTTAAAACGGATTTTAAATTTATGCCGGACAACTGCCGGATGTAAACGGACTAGAATCGGATTTCACTTAGACTATAAATAATTTTGGAATTGAATGCCGCACTTATTTCAGATAAAACCAGACTTAAAACGGATTTAAAATTTATGCCGGACAACTGCCGGATGTAAACGGACTAAAATCGGATTTCACTTAGACTATAAATAATTTCGGAATTGACTTCCGGACTAATTCCACATAAAACTAGACTTAAAACGGATTTAAAATTTATGCCGGGCAACTGCCGGATATGAACGGACTGGAATTGGATTTCACTTAGACTAAAATTAATTTTGGAATTGAATGCCGCACTTATTTCAGATAAAACCAGACTTAAAACGGATTTAAAATTTATGCTGGACAACTGCCGGATGTAAACGGACTAGAATCGGATTTCACTTAGACTATAAATAATTTCGGAATTGACTTCCGGACTAATTCCACATAAAACCAGACTTAAAACGGATTTAAAATTTATGCCGGACAACTGCCGGATATGAACGGACTGGAATTGGATTTTACTTAGACTATAAATAATTTCGGAATTGAATGCCGCACTAATTTCAGATAAAACCAGACTTATAACGGATTTAAAATTTATGCCGGACAACTGCCGGATGTAAACGGACTAGAATCGGATTTCACTTAGACTATAAATAATTTCGGAATTGACTTCCGGACTAATTCCACATAAAACCAGACTTAAAACGTATTTAAAATTTATGCCGGACAACTGATAGATGTGAACGGACTGGAATCGGATTTCACTTAGACTATAAATAATTTCGGAATTGACTTCCGGACTAATTCCCCATAAAACCAGACTTAAAACGGATTTAAAATTTATGCCGGACAACTGCCGGATATGAACGGACTGGAATTGGATTTCACTTAGACTAAAAATAATTTTGGAATTGAATGCCGCACTTATTTCAGATAAAACCAGACTTAAAACGGATTTAAAATTTATGCCGGACAACTGCCGGATGTAAACGGACTAGAATCGGATTTCACTTAGACTATAAATAATTTCGGAATTGACTTCCGGACTAATTCCACATAAAACCAGACTTAAAACGTATTTAAAATTTATGCCGGACAACTGATAGATGTGAACGGACTGGAATCGGATTTCACTTAGACTATAAATAATTTTAGAATTGAATGTTGCACTAATTTCAGATATAACCATACTAAACACGGATTTAAAATTTATGCCGTACAACTGCCGGATATGAACGGACTGGAATTGGATTACACGTAGACTCTAAATAATTTTGGAATTGACTTCCCGACTAATTCCAGATATAACCAGACTTAAAACGGATTAAAAATTTATGCTGTACAACTGCCGGATGTAAACGGACTAAAATCGGATTTCACTTAGACTATAAATAATTTTGGAATTGAATGCCGCACTTATTTCAGATAAAACCAGACTTAAAACGGATTTAAAATTTATGCCGGACAACTGCCGGATGTAAACGGACTAAAATCGGATTTCACTTAGACTATAAATAATTTCGGAATTGACTTCCGGACTAATTCCACATAAAACTAGACTTAAAACGGATTTAAAATTTATGCCGGGCAACTGCCGGATATGAATGGACTGGAATTGGATTTCACTTAGACTAAAAATAATTTTGGAATTGAATGCCGCACTTATTTCAGATAAAACCAGACTTAAAACGGATTTAAAATTTATGCTGGACAACTGCCGGATGTAAACGGACTAGAATCGGATTTCACTTAGACTATAAATAATTTCGGAATTGACTTCCGGACTAATTCCACATAAAACCAGACTTAAAACGGATTTAAAATTTATGCCGGACAACTGCCGGATATGAACGGACTGGAATTGGATTTCACTTAGACTATAAATAATTTCGGAATTGAATGCCGCACTAATTTCAGATAAAACCAGACTTATAACGGATTGAAAATTTATGCCTGAAAACTGCCGGATGTAAACGGACTAAAATCGGATTTCGCTTAGACTATAAATAATTTTGGAATTGACTTCCGGACTAATTCCACATAAAACCCGACTTAAAACGCATTTAAAATTTATGCTGGACAACTGCCAGATGTAAACGGACTAGAATCGGATTTCACTTAGACTATAAATAATTTCGGAATTGACTTCCGGACTAATTCCACATAAAACCCGACTTAAAACGAATTTAAAATTTATGCCGGACAATCTGCCGGATATGAACGGACTAGAACCGGATTTCACTTAGACTATAAATTATTTCGGAATTGACTTCCGGACTAATTCCAGATATAAACAGACTGCACACGTATTTAAAATTTATGTTGTACAACTGCCGGACATGTACGTACTGGAATTAGATTTAACTATAAATAATTTTGGAATTGAATGCCGCACTAATTCCAGATAAAACCAGACTTAAAACGGATTTAAAATTTATGCCGGACAACTGCCGGATATGAACGGACTGGAATTGGATTTCACTTAGACTCTAAATAATTTTGGAATTAACTTCCCGACTAATTCCAGATATAACCAGACTTAAAACGGATTGAAAATTTATGCTGGATAACTGCCGGATGTAAACGGACTAAAATCGGATTTCACTTAGTCTATAAATAATTTTTGAATTGAATGCCGCACTTATTTCAGATAAAACCAGACTTAAAACGGATTTTAAATTTATGCCGGACAACTGCCGGATGTAAACGGACTAGAATCGGATTTCACTTAGACTATAAATAATTTCGGAATTGACTTCCGGACTAATTCCACATAAAACCAGACTTAAAACGTATTTAAAATTTATGCCGGACAACTGATAGATGTGAACGGACTGGAATCGGATTTCACTTAGACTATAAATAATTTTAGAATTGAATGTTGCACTAATTTCAGATATAACCATACTAAACACGGATTTAAAATTTATGCCGTACAACTGCCGGATATGAACGGACTGGAATTGGATTACACGTAGACTCTAAATAATTTTGGAATTGACTTCCCGACTAATTCCAGATATAACCAGACTTAAAACGGATTAAAAATTTATGCTGTACAACTGCCGGATGTAAACGGACTAAAATCGGATTTCACTTAGACTATAAGTAATTTTGGAATTGAATGCCGCACTTATTTCAGATAAAACCAGACTTAAAACGGATTTAAAATTTATGCCGGACAACTGCCGGATGCAAACGGACTAGAATCGGATTTCACTTAGACTATAAATAATTTCGGAATTGACTTCCGGACTAATACCACATAAAACCAGACTTAAAACGTATTTAAAATTTATGCCGGACAACTGCCAGATGTGAACGGACTAAAATCGGATTTCACTTAGACTATAAATAATTTCGAAATTGACTGCCTGACTAATTTCAGATATAACCAGACTTAAAACTTATTTTAAATTTATGCCGGACAACTGCCGCATATGGACAGACTGGAATCGGATTTCACTTAGACTACAAATAATATTGGAATTAAATGCCGCACTAATTCCAGATAAGACCAGACTTAAAACGGATTTAAAATTTATGCTGGACGACTGCCAGATGTGAACGGACTAGAATTGGATTTCACTTAGACTATAAATAATTTTTGAATTGAATGCCGCACTAATTCCAGATAAAACCAGACTTATAACGGATTTAAAATTTATGCTGGACAACTGCCGGATGTAAACGGACTTGAATCGGATTTCACTTAGACTATAAATAATTTCGAAATTGACTGCCTGACTAATTTCAGATATAACCAGACTTAAAACGGATTTTAAATTTATGCCGGACAACTGCCGCATATGGACAGACTGGAATCGGATTTCACTTAGACTACAAATAATATTGGAATTGAATGCCGCACTAATTCCAGATAAAACCAGACTTAAAACGGATTTAAAATTTATGCTGGACAACTGCCGGATGTAAACGGACTAGAATCGGATTTCACTTAGACTATTAATAATTTTGGAATTGAATGCCGCAATATTTCAGATAAAACCAGACTTAAAACGGATTTAAAATTTATGCCGGACAACTGCCGGATATGAACGGACTGGAATTGGATTTCACTTAGACTATAAATAATTTCGGAATGGAATGCCGCACTTATTTCAGATAAAACCAGACTTAAAACGGATTTTAAATTTATGCCGGACAACTGCCGGATGTAAACGGACTAGAATCGGATTTCACTTAGACTATAAATAATTTCGGAATTGACTTCCGGACTAATTCCACATAAAACCAGACTTAAAACGGATTTAAAATTTATGCCGGACAACTGCCGGATATGAACGGACTGGAATTGGATATTACTTAGACTATAAATAATTTCGGAATTGAATGCCGCACTAATTTCAAATATAACCAGACTAAACACGGATTTAAAATTTATGCCGTACAACTGCCGGATATGAACGGACTGGAATTGTATTACACGTAGAATCTAAATAATTTTGGAATTGACTTCCCGACTAATTCCAGATATAACCAGACTTAAAACGTTTAAAAAATTTATGCCGGACAACTGCCAGATGTAAACGGACTAGAATCGGATTTCACTTAGACTATAAATAATTTCGGAATTGACTTCCGGACTAATTCCACATAAAACCCGACTTAAAACGGATTTAAAATTTATGCCGGACAACTGCCGAATATAAACGGACTGGAATTGGATATTACTTAGACTATAAATAATTTCGGAATTGAATGCCGCACTAATTTCAGATATAACCAGACTAAACACGGATTTAAAATTTATGCCGTACAACTGCCGGATATGAACGGACTGGAATTGTATTACACGTAGACTCTAAATAATTTTAGAATTGACTTCCCGACTAATTCCAGATATAACCAGAATTAAAACGTATTAAAAATTTATGCCGGACAACTGCCAGATGTAAACGGACTAGAATCGGATTTCACTTAGACTATAAATAATTTCGGAATTGACTTCCGGACTAATTCCACATAAAACCCGACTTAAAACGGATTTAAAATTTATGCCGGACAACTGCTAGATGTAAACAGACTAGAATCGAATTTCACTTAGACTCTAAATAATTTCGGAATTGACTTCCCGACTAATTACAGATATAACCAGACTTAAAACGGATTAAAAATTTATGCTGGACAACTGCCGGATGTAAACGGACTAAAATCGGATTTCACTTAGACTATAAATACATTCGGAATTGAATGCCGCACTTATTTCAGATAAAACCAGACTTAAAACGGATTTTAAATTTATGCCGGACAACTGCCGGACATGTACGTACTGGAATTAGATTTAACTATAAATAATTTTGGAATTGAATGCCGCACTAATTCCAGATAAAACCAGACTTAAAACGGATTTAAAATTTATGCCGGACAACTGCCGGATATGAACGGACTAAAATCGGATTTCACTTAGACTATGAATAATTTTTGAATTGAATGCCGCACTTATTTCAGATAAAACCAGACTTAAAACGGATTTTAAATTTATGCCGGACAACTGCCGGATGTAAACGGACTAGAATCGGATTTCACTTAGACTATAAATAATTTCGGAATTGACTTCCGGACTAATTCCACATAAAACCAGACTTAAAACGTATTTAAAATTTATGCCGGACAACTGCCAGATGTGAACGGACTGGAATCGGATTTCACTTAAACTATAAATAATTTTGGAATTAAATGCCGCACTAATTTCAGATATAACCAGACTAAACACGGATTTAAAATTTATGCCGTACAACTGCCGGATATGAACGGACTGGAATTGGATTACACGTAGACTCTAAATAATTTTGGAATTGACTTCCCGACTAATTCCAGATATAACCAGACTTAAAACGGATTAAAAATTTATGCTGGACAACTGCCGGATGTAAACGGACTAAAATCGGATTTCACTTAGACCATAAATAATTTTGGAATTGAATGCCGCACTTATTTTAGATAAAACCAGACTTAAAACGGATTTAAAATTTATGCCGGACAACTGCCGGATGTAAACGGACTGGACTCGGATTTGACTTATCTATAAATAATTTCGGAATTGAATGCCGCACTTATTTCAGATAAAACCAGACTAAAAACGGATTTAAAATTTATGCTGTACAACTGCCAGATGTAAACGGACTAGAATCGGATTTCACTTAGACTATAAATAATTTCGGAATTGACTTCCGGACTAATTCCACATAAAACCCGACTTAAAACGGATTAAAAATTTATGCTGGACAACTGCCGGATGTAAACGGACTAAAATCGGATTTCACTTAGACTATAAATACATTCGGAATTGAATGCCGCACTTATTTCAGATAAAACCAGACTTATAACGGATTTAAAATTTATGCTGGACAACTGCCGGATGTAAACGGACTTGAATCGGATTTCACTTAGACTATAAATAATTTCGAAATTGACTGCCTGACTAATTTCAGATATAACCACACTTAAAACGGATTTTAAATTTATGCCGGACAACTGCCGCATATGGACAGACTGGAATCGGATTTCACTTAGACTACAAATAATATTGGAATTGAATGCCGCACTAATTCCAGATAAAACCAGACTTAAAACGGATTTAAAATTTATGCCGGACAAGTGCCGGATATGAACAGACTGGAATCGGATTTCACTTAGACTATTAATAATTTTGGAATTGAATGCCGCAATATTTCAGATAAAACCAGACTTAAAACGGATTTAAAATTTATGCCGGACAACTGCCGGATATGAACGGACTGGAATTGGATTTCACTTAGACTATAAATAATTTCGGAATGGAATGCCGCACTTATTTCAGATAAAACCAGACTTAAAACGGATTTTAAATTTATGCCGGACAACTGCCGGATGTAAACGGACTAGAATCGGATTTCACTTAGACTATAAATAATTTCGGAATTGACTTCCGGACTAATTCCACATAAAACCAGACTTAAAACGGATTTAAAATTTATGCCGGACAACTGCCGGATGTAAACGGACTAAAATCGGATTTCACTTAGACCATAAATAATTTTGGAATTGAATGCCGCACTTATTTTAGATAAAACCAGACTTAAAACGGATTTAAAATTTATGCCGGACAACTGCCGGATGTAAACGGACTGGACTCGGATTTGACTTATCTATAAATAATTTCGGAATTGAATGCCGCACTAATTTCAGATAAAACCAGACATAAAACGGATTAAAATTTTATGCCGGAAAACTGCCGGATGTGAACGGACTGGAATCGGATTTCACTTAGACTATAAATAATTTTGGAATTGAATGCCGCACTTATTTCAGATAAAACCAGACTTAAAACGGATTTAAAATTTATGCTGTACAACTGCCGGATGTAAACGGACAAGAATCGGAATTCACTTAGACTATTAATAATTTTGGAATTGAATGCCGCAATATTTCAGATAAAACCAGACTTAAAACGGATTTAAAATTTATGCCGGACAACTGCCGGATATGAACGGACTGGAATCGGATTTCACTTAGACTATAAATAATTTTTGAATTGAATGCCGCACTAATTCCAGATAAAACCAGACTTATAACGGATTTAAAATCTATGCTGGACAACTGCCGGATGTAAACGGACTAGAATCGGATTTCACTTAGACTATCATAAATTTTGGAATTGAATGCCGCAATATTTCAGATAAAACCAGACTTAAAACGGATTTAAAATTTATGCCGGACAACTGCCGGATAAGAACGGACTGGAATTGGATTTCACTTAGACTATAAATAATTTCGGAATGGAATGCCGCACTTATTTCAGATAAAACCAGACTTAAAACGGATTTTAAATTTATGCCGGACAACTGCCGGATGTAAACGGACTAGAATCGGATTTCACTTAGACTATAAATAATTTCGGAATTGACTTCCGGACTAATTCCACATAAAACCAGACTTAAAACGGATTTAAAATTTATGCCGGACAACTGCCGGATATGAACGGACTGGAATTGGATATTACTTAGACTATAAATAATTTCGGAATTGAATGCCGCACTAATTTCAAATATAACCAGACTAAACACGGATTTAAAATTTATGCCGTACAACTGCCGGATATGAACGGACTGGAATTGTATTACACGTAGAATCTAAATAATTTTGGAATTGACTTCCCGACTAATTCCAGATATAACCAGACTTAAAACGTTTAAAAAATTTATGCCGGACAACTGCCAGATGTAAACGGACTAGAATCGGATTTCACTTAGACTATAAATAATTTCGGAATTGACTTCCGGACTAATTCCACATAAAACCCGACTTAAAACGGATTTAAAATTTATGCCGGACAACTGCTAGATGTAAACAGACTAGAATCGAATTTCACTTAGACTCTAAATAATTTCGGAATTGACTTCCCGACTAATTCCAGATATAACCAGACTTAAAACGGATTAAAAATTTATGCTGGACAACTGCCGGATGTAAACGGACTAAAATCGGATTTCACTTAGACTATAAATACATTCGGAATTGAATGCCGCACTTATTTCAGATAAAACCAGACTTAAAACGGATTTTAAATTTATGCCGGACAACTGCCGGACATGTACGTACTGGAATTAGATTTAACTATAAATAATTTTGGAATTGAATGCCGCACTAATTCCAGATAAAACCAGACTTAAAACGGATTTAAAATTTATGCCGGACAACTGCCGGATATGAACGGACTAAAATCGGATTTCACTTAGACTATGAATAATTTTTGAATTGAATGCCGCACTTATTTCAGATAAAACCAGACTTAAAACGGATTTTAAATTTATGCCGGACAACTGCCGGATGTAAACGGACTAGAATCGGATTTCACTTAGACTATAAATAATTTCGAAGTTGACTTCCGGACTAATTCCACATAAAACCAGACTTAAAACGTATTTAAAATTTATGCCGGACAACTGCCAGATGTGAACGGACTGGAATCGGATTTCACTTAAACTATAAATAATTTTGGAATTAAATGCCGCACTAATTTCAGATATAACCAGACTAAACACGGATTTAAAATTTATGCCGTACAACTGCCGGATATGAACGGACTGGAATTGGATTACACGTAGACTCTAAATAATTTTGGAATTGACTTCCCGACTAATTCCAGATATAACCAGACTTAAAACGGATTAAAAATTTATGCTGGACAACTGCCGGATGTAAACGGACTAAAATCGGATTTCACTTAGACCATAAATAATTTTGGAATTGAATGCCGCACTTATTTTAGATAAAACCAGACTTAAAACGGATTTAAAATTTATGCCGGACAACTGCCGGATGTAAACGGACTGGACTCGGATTTGACTTATCTATAAATAATTTCGGAATTGAATGCCGCACTTATTTCAGATAAAACCAGACTTAAAACGGATTTAAAATTTATGCTGTACAACTGCCAGATGTAAACGGACTAGAATCGGATTTCACTTAGACTATAAATAATTTCGGAATTGACTTCCGGACTAATTCCACATAAAACCCGACTTAAAACGGATTTAAAATTTATGCCGGACAACTGCTAGATGTAAACAGACTAGAATCGAATTTCACTTAGACTCTAAATAATTTCGGAATTGACTTCCCGACTAATTCCAGATATAACCAGACTTAAAACGGATTAAAAATTTATGCTGGACAACTGCCGGATGTAAACGGACTAAAATCGGATTTCACTTAGACCATAAATAATTTTGGATTTGAATGCCGCACTTATTTTAGATAAAACCAGACTTAAAACGGATTTAAAATTTATGCCGGACAACTGCCGGATGTAAACGGACTGGACTCGGATTTGACTTATCTATAAATAATTTCGGAATTGAATGCCGCACTAATTTCAGATAAAACCAGACTTAAAACGGATTAAAATTTTATGCCGGAAAACTGCCGGATGTGAACGGACTGGAATCGGATTTCACTTAGACTATAAATAATTTTGGAATTGAATGCCGCACTTATTTCAGATAAAACCAGACTTAAAACGGATTTAAAATTTATGCTGTACAACTGCCGGATGTAAACGGACAAGAATCGGAATTCACTTAGACTATTAATAATTTTGGAATTGAATGCCGCAATATTTCAGATAAAACCAGACTTAAAACGGATTTAAAATTTATGCCGGACAACTGCCGGATATGAACGGACTGGAATTGGATTTCACTTAGACTATAAATAATTTCGGAATGGAATGCCGCACTTATTTCAGATAAAACCAGACTTAAAACGGATTTTAAATTTATGCCGGACAACTGCCGGATGAAAACGGACTAGAATCGGATTTCACTTAGACTATAAATAATTTCGGAATTGACTTCCGGACTAATTCCACATAAAACCAGACTTAAAACGAATTTAAAATTTATGCCGGACAACTGCCGGATATGAACGGACTGGAATTGGATATTACTTAGACTATAAATAATTTCGGAATTGAATGCCGCACTAATTTCAAATATAACCAGACTAAACACGGATTTAAAATTTATGCCGTACAACTGCCGGATATGAACGGACTGGAATTGTATTACACGTAGAATCTAAATAATTTTGGAATTGACTTCCCGACTAATTCCAGATATAACCAGACTTAAAACGTTTGAAAAATTTATGCCGGACAACTGCCAGATGTAAACGGACTAGAATCGGATTTCACTTCGACTATAAATAATTTCGGAATTGACTTCCGGACTAATTCCACATAAAACCCGACTTAAAACGGATTTAAAATTTATGCCGGACAACTGCCGAATATGAACGGACTGGAATTGGATATTACTTAGACTATAAATAATTTCGGAATTGAATGCCGCACTAATTTCAGATATAACCAGACTAAACACGGATTTAAAATTTATGCCGTACAACTGCCGGATATGAACGGACTGGAATTGTATTACACGTAGACTCTAAATAATTTTAGAATTGACTTCCCGACTAATTCCAGATATAACCAGAATTAAAACGTATTAAAAATTTATGCCGGACAACTGCCAGATGTAAACGGACTAGAATCGGATTTCACTTAGACTATAAATAATTTCGGAATTGACTTCCGGACTAATTCCACATAAAACCCGACTTAAAACGGATTTAAAATTTATGCCGGACAACTGCTAGATGTAAACAGACTAGAATCGAATTTCACTTAGACTCTAAATAATTTCGGAATTGACTTCCCGACTAATTCCAGATATAACCAGACTTAAAACGGATTAAAAATTTATGCTGGACAACTGCCGGATGTAAACGGACTAAAATCGGATTTCACTTAGACTATAAATACATTCGGAATTGAATGCCGCACTTATTTCAGATAAAACCAGACTTAAAACGGATTTTAAATTTATGCCGGACAACTGCCGGACATGTACGTACTGGAATTAGATTTAACTATAAATAATTTTGGAATTGAATGCCGCACTAATTCCAGATAAAACCAGACTTAAAACGGATTTAAAATTTATGCCGGACAACTGCCGGATATGAACGGACTAAAATCGGATTTCACTTAGACTATGAATAATTTTTGAATTGAATGCCGCACTTATTTCAGATAAAACCAGACTTAAAACGGATTTTAAATTTATGCCGGACAACTGCCGGATGTAAACGGACTAGAATCGGATTTCACTTAGACTATAAATAATTTCGGAATTGACTTCCGGACTAATTCCACATAAAACCAGACTTAAAACGTATTTAAAATCTATGCCGGACAACTGCCAGATGTGAACGGACTGGAATCGGATTTCACTTAAACTATAAATAATTTTGGAATTAAATGCCGCACTAATTTCAGATATAACCAGACTAAACACGGATTTAAAATTTATGCCGTACAACTGCCGGATATGAACGGACTGGAATTGGATTACACGTAGACTCTAAATAATTTTGGAATTGACTTCCCGACTAATTCCAGATATAACCAGACTTAAAACGGATTAAAAATTTATGCTGGACAACTGCCGGATGTAAACGGACTAAAATCGGATTTCACTTAGACCATAAATAATTTTGGAATTGAATGCCGCACTTATTTTAGATACAACCAGACTTAAATCGGATTTAAAATTTATGCCGGACAATGCCGGATGTAAACGGACTGGACTCGGATTTGACTTATCTATAAATAATTTCGGAATTGAATGCCGCACTTATTTCAGATAAAACCAGACTTAAAACGGATTTAAAATTTATGCTGTACAACTGCCAGATGTAAACGGACTAGAATCGGATTTCACTTAGACTATAAATAATTTCGGAATTGACTTCCGGACTAATTCCACATAAAACCTGACTTAAAACGGATTTAAAATTTATGCCGGACAACTGCTAGATGTAAACAGACTAGAATCGAATTTCACTTAGACTCTAAATAATTTCGGAATTGACTTCCCGACTAATTCCAGATATAACCAGACTTAAAACGGATTAAAAATTTATGCTGGACAACTGCCGGATGTAAACGGACTAAAATCGGATTTCACTTAGACTATAAATACATTCGGAATTGAATGTTGCACTTATTTCAGATAAAACCAGACTTAAAACGGATTTTAAATTTATGCCGGACAACTGCCGGACATGTACGTACTGGAATTAGATTTAACTATAAATAATTTTGGAATTGAATGCCGCACTAATTCCAGATAAAACCAGACTTAAAACGGATTTAAAATTTATGCCGGACAACTGCCGGATATGAACGGACTAAAATCGGATTTCACTTAGACTATAACTAATTTTTGAATTGAATGCCGCACTTATTTCAGATAAAACCAGACTTAAAACGGATTTAAAATTTATGCCGTACAACTGCCGGATATGAACGGACTGGAATTGGATTACACGTAGACTCTAAATAATTTTGGAATTGACTTCCCGACTAATTCCAGATATAACCAGACTTAAAACGGATTAAAAATTTATGCTGGACAACTGCCGGATGTAAACGGACTAAAATCGGATTTCACTTAGACCATAAATAATTTTGGAATTGAATGCCGCACTTATTTTAGATAAAACCAGACTTAAAACGTATTTAAAATTTATGCCGGACAACTGCCAGATGTGAACGGACTGGAATCGGATTTCACTTAAACTATAAATAATTTTGGAATTAAATGCCGCACTAATTTCAGATATAACCAGACTAAACACGGATTTAAAATTTATGCCGTACAACTGCCGGATATGAACGGACTGGAATTGGATTACACGTAGACTCTAAATAATTTTGGAATTGACTTCCCGACTAATTCCAGATATAACCAGACTTAAAACGGATTAAAAATTTATGCTGGACAACTGCCGGATGTAAACGGACTAAAATCGGATTTCACTTAGACCATAAATAATTTTGGAATTGAATGCCGCACTTATTTTAGATAAAACCAGACTTAAAACGGATTTAAAATTTATGCCGGACAACTGCCGGATGTAAACGGACTGGACTCGGATTTGACTTATCTATAAATAATTTCGAAATTGAATGCCGCACTAATTTCAGATAAAACCAGACTTAAAACGGATTAAAATTTTATGCCGGAAAACTGCCGGATGTGAACGGACTGGAATCGGATTTCACTTAGACTATAAATAATTTTGGAATTGAATGCCGCACTTATTTCAGATAAAACCAGACTTAAAACGGATTTAAAATTTATGCTGTACAACTGCCGGATGTAAACGGACAAGAATCGGAATTCACTTAGACTATAAATAATTTCGGAATTGACTTCCGGACTAATTCCACATAAAACCAGACTTAAAACGGATTTAAAATTTATGCCGGACAACTGCCAGATGTGAACGGACTAGAATCGGATTTCACTTAGACTACAAATAATATTGGAATTGAATGCCGCACTAATTCCAGATAAAACCAGACTTAAAACGGATTTAAAATTTATGCTGGACGACTGCCAGATGTGAACGGACTAGAATCGGATTTTACTTAGACTTTAAATAATTTCGTACTTGACTTCCGGACTCATTCTAGATATAACCAGACTTAAAACGGATTTAAAATTTATGCCGGACAAACTGCCGGATATGAACGGACTGGAATTGGATTTCATTTAGACTATAAATAATTTCGGAATTGAATGCCGCACTTATTTCAGATAAAAGCAGACTTAAAACGGATTTTAAATTTATGCCGGACAACTGCCGGATGCAAACGGACTAGAATCGGATTTCACTTAGACTATAAATAATTTCGGAATTGACTTCCGGACTAATTCCACATAAAACCCGACTTAAAACGGATTTAAAATTTATGCCGGACAACTGCTAGATGTAAACAGACTAGAATCGAATTTCACTTAGACTATAAATAATTTCGGAATTGACTTCCGGACTAATTCCACATAAAACCCGACTTAAAACGGATTTAAAATTTATGCCGGACAACTGCTAGATGTAAACAGACTAGAATCGAATTTCACTTAGACTCTAAATAATTTCGGAATTGACTTCCGACTAATTCCAGATATAACCAGACTTAAAACGGATTAAAAATTTATGCTGGACAACTGCCGGATGTAAACGGACTAAAATCGGATTTCACTTAGACTATAAATACATTCGGAATTGAATGCCGCACTTATTTCAGATAAAACCAGACTTAAAACGGATTTTAAATTTATGCCGGACAACTGCCGGACATGTACGTACTGGAATTAGATTTAACTATAAATAATTTTGGAATTGAATGCCGCACTAATTCCAGATAAAACCAGACTTAAAACGGATTTAAAATTTATGCCGGACAACTGCCGGATATGAACGGACTAAAATCGGATTTCACTTAGACTATAAATAATTTTTGAATTGAATGCCGCACTTATTTCAGATATAACCAGACTAAACACGGATTTAAAATTTATGCCGTACAACTGCCGGATATGAACGGACTGGAATTGGATTACACGTAGACTCTAAATAATTTTGGAATTGACTTCCCGACTAATTCCAGATATAACCAGACTTAAAACGGATTAAAAATTTATGCTGGACAACTGCCGGATGTAAACGGACTAAAATCGGATTTCACTTAGACTATAAATAATTTTGGAATTGAATGCCGCACTTATTTTAGATAAAACCAGACTTAAAACGGATTTAAAATTTATGCCGGACAACTGCCGGATGTAAACGGACTGGAATCGGATTTGACTTATCTATAAATAATTTCGGAATTGAATGCCGCACTAATTCCACATTAAACCCTACTTAAAACGGATTTAAAATTTATGCCGGACAACTGCTAGATGTAAACAGACTAGAATCGAATTTCACTTAGACTCTAAATAATTTCGGAATTGAATTCCCGACTAATTCCAGATATAACCAGACTTAAAACGGATTAAAATTTTATGCCGGAAAACTGCCGGATGTGAACGGACTGGAATCGGATTTCACTTAGACTATAAATAATTTTGGAATTGAATGCCGCACTTATTTCAGATAAAACCAGACTTAAAACGGATTTAAAATTTATGCTGGACAACTGCCGGATGTAAACGGACAAGAATCGGATTTCACTTAGACTATAAATAATTTCGGAATTGACTTCCGGACTAATTCCACATAAAACCAGACTTAAAACGGATTTAAAATTTATGCCGGACAACTGCCAGATGTGAACGGACTAGAATCGGATTTCACTTAGACTACAAATAATATTGGAATTGAATGCCGCACTAATTCCAGATAAAACCAGACTTAAAACAGATTTAAAATTTATGCTGGACGACTGCCAGATGTGAACGGACTAGAATCGGATTTTACTTAGACTTTAAATAATTTCGTACTTGACTTCCGGACTTATTCTAGATATAACCAGACTTAAAACGGATTTAAAATTTATGCCGGACAAACTGCCGGATATGAACGGACTGGAATTGGATTTCATTTAGACTATAAATAATTTCGGAATTGAATGCCGCACTTATTTCAGATAAAAGCAGACTTAAAACGGATTTTAAATTTATGCCGGACAACTGCCGGATGCAAACGGACTAGAATCGGATTTCACTTAGACTATAAATAATTTCGGAACTGACTTCCGGACTAATTCCACATAAAACCCGACTTAAAACGGATTTAAAATTTATGCCGGACAACTGCCGGATATGAACGGACTAAAATCGGATTTCACTTAGACTATAAATAATTTTTGAATTGAATGCCGCACTTATTTCAGATAAAACCAGACTTAAAACGGATTAAAATTTTATGCCGGAAAACTGCCGGATGTGAACAGACTGGAATCGGATTTCACTTAGACTATAAATAATTTTGGAATTGAATGCCGCACTTATTTCAGATAAAACCAGACTTAAAACGGATTTAAAATTTTATGCCGGAAAACTGCCGGATGTGAACAGACTGGAATCGGATTTCACTTAGACTATAAATAATTTTGGAATTGAATGCCGCACTTATTTCAGATCAAACCAGACTTAAAACGGATTTAAAATTTATGCTGGACAACTGCTGGATGTAAACGGACAAGAATCGGATTTCACTTAGACTATAAATAATTTCGGAATTGACTTCCGGACTAATTCCACATAAAACCAGACTTAAAACGTATTTAAAATTAATGCCGGACAACTGCCAGATGTGAACGGACTGGAATCGGATTTCACTTAGACTATAAATAATTTTGGAATTAAATGCCG
This sequence comes from Ganaspis brasiliensis, assembly GCA_037103525.1. NCBI lineage: Eukaryota > Metazoa > Arthropoda > Insecta > Hymenoptera > Figitidae > Ganaspis > Ganaspis brasiliensis. The sequence goes on along the minus strand of JAZKLR010000008.1, from coordinate 829,348 downwards.
CACTAATTCCACATTAAACCCAACTTAAAACGGATTTAAAATTTATGCCGGACAACTGCTAGATGTAAACAGACTAGAATCGAATTTCACTTAGACTCTAAATAATTTCGGAATTGAATTCCCGACTAATTCCAGATATAACCAGACTTAAAACGGATTAAAATTTTATGCCGGAAAACTGCCGGATGTGAACGGACTGGAATCGGATTTCACTTAGACTATAAATAATTTTGGAATTGAATGCCGCACTTATTTCAGATAAAACCAGACTTAAAACGGATTTAAAATTTATGCTGGACAACTGCCGGATGTAAACGGACAAGAATCGGATTTCACTTAGACTATAAATAATTTCGGAATTGACTTCCGGACTAATTCCACATAAAACCAGACTTAAAACGGATTTAAAATTTATGCCGGACAACTGCCAGATGTGAACGGACTAGAATCGGATTTCACTTAGACTACAAATAATATTGGAATTGAATGCCGCACTAATTCCAGATAAAACCAGACTTAAAACAGATTTAAAATTTATGCTGGACGACTGCCAGATGTGAACGGACTAGAATCGGATTTTACTTAGACTTTAAATAATTTCGTACTTGACTTCCGGACTTATTCTAGATATAACCAGACTTAAAACGGATTTAAAATTTATGCCGGACAAACTGCCGGATATGAACGGACTGGAATTGGATTTCATTTAGACTATAAATAATTTCGGAATTGAATGCCGCACTTATTTCAGATAAAAGCAGACTTAAAACGGATTTTAAATTTATGCCGGACAACTGCCGGATGCAAACGGACTAGAATCGGATTTCACTTAGACTATAAATAATTTCGGAACTGACTTCCGGACTAATTCCACATAAAACCCGACTTAAAACGGATTTAAAATTTATGCCGGACAATCTGCCGGATATGAACGGACTAGAACCGGATTTCCCTTAGACTATAAATTATTTCGGAATTGACTTCCGGACTAATTCCAGATATAACCAGACTGCACACGTATTTAAAATTTATGTTGTACAACTGCCGGACATGTACGTACTGGAATTAGATTTAACTATAAATAATTTTGGAATTGAATGCCGCACTAATTCCAGATAAAACCAGACATAAAACGGATTTAAAATTTATGCCGGACAACTGCCGGATATGAACGGACTAAAATCGGATTTAACTTAGACTATAAATAATTTTTGAATTGAATGCCGCACTTATTTCAGATAAAACCAGACTTAAAACGGATTAAAATTTTATGCCGGAAAACTGCCGGATGTGAACAGACTGGAATCGGATTTCACTTAGACTATAAATAATTTTGGAATTGAATGCCGCACTTATTTCAGATAAAACCAGACTTAAAACGGATTTAAAATTTTATGCCGGAAAACTGCCGGATGTGAACAGACTGGAATCGGATTTCACTTAGACTATAAATAATTTTGGAATTGAATGCCGCACTTATTTCAGATCAAACCAGACTTAAAACGGATTTAAAATTTATGCTGGACAACTGCTGGATGTAAACGGACAAGAATCGGATTTCACTTAGACTATAAATAATTTCGGAATTGACTTCCGGACTAATTCCACATAAAACCAGACTTAAAACGTATTTAAAATTAATGCCGGACAACTGCCAGATGTGAACGGACTGGAATCGGATTTCACTTAGACTATAAATAATTTTGGAATTAAATGCCGCACTAATTTCAGATATAACCAGACTAAACACGGATTTAAAATTTATGCCGTACAACTGCCGGGTATGAACGGACTGGAATTGGATTACACTTAGACTATAAATAATTTTGGAATTGAATGCCGCACTTATTTCAGATAAAACCAGACTTAAAACGGATTTAAAATTTATGCTGGACAACTGCCGGATGTAAACGGACAAGAATCGGATTTCACTTAGACTATAAATAATTTTGGAATTGAATGCCGCACTTATTTCAGATAAAACCAGACTTAAAACGGATTTAAAATTTATGCCGGACAACTGCCGGATGTAAACGGACTAAAATCGGATTTCACTTAGACTATAAATAATTTTGGAATTGAATGCCGCACTTATTTCAGATAAAACCAGACTTATAACGGATTGAAAATTTATGCCGGAAACCTGCCGGATGTGAACGGACTGGAATCGGATTTCACTTAGACTATAAATAATTTCGGAATTGACTTCCGGACTAATTCCACAGAAAACCAGACTTAAAACGTATTTAAAAATTATGCCGGACAACTGCCAGATGTGAACGGACTAAAATCGGATTTCACTTAGACTATAAATAATTTTGGAATTGAATGCCGCACTTATTTCAGATAAAACCAGACTTAAAACGGATTTAAAATTTATGCCGGACAACTGCCGGATGTAAACGGACTAAAATCGGATTTCACTTAGACTATAAATAATTTTGGAATTGAATGCCGCACTTATTTCAGATAAAACCAGACTTATAACGGATTGAAAATTTATGCCGGAAACCTGCCGGATGTGAACGGACTGGAATCGGATTTCACTTAGACTATAAATAATTTTGGAATTGAATGCCGCACTTATATCAGATAAAACCAGACTTAAAACGGATTTAAAATTTATGCTGGACAACTGCCGGATGTAAACGGACAAGAATCGGATTTCACTTAGACTATAAATAATTTCGGAATTGACTTCCGGACTAATTCCACATAAAACCAGACTTAAAACGGATTTTAAATTTATGCCGGACAGCTGCCGCATATGGACAGACTGGAATCGGATTTCACTTAGACTACAAATAATATTGGAATTGAATGCCGCACTAATTCCAGATAAAACCAGACTTAAAACGGATTTAAAATTTATGCTGGACGACTGCCAGATGTGAACGGACTAGAATCAGATTTTACTTAGACTTTAAATAATTTCGTACTTGACTTCCGGACTCATTCTAGATATAACCAGACTTAAAACGGATTTAAAATTTATGCCGGACAAACTGCCGGATATGAACGGACTGGAATTGGATTTCACTTAGACTATAAATAATTTCGGAATTGAATGCCGCACTTTTTTCAGATAAAAGCAGACTTAAAACGGATTTTAAATTTATGCCGGACAACTGCCGGATGCAAACGGACTAGAATCGGATTTCACTTAGACTATAAATAATTTCGGAACTGACTTCCGGACTAATTCCACATAAAACCCGACTTAAAACGGATTTAAAATTTATGCCGGACAATCTGCCGGATATGAACGGACTAGAACCGGATTTCCCTTAGACTATAAATTATTTCGGAATTGACTTCCGGACTAATTCCAGATATAACCAGACTGCACACGTATTTAAAATTTATGTTGTACAACTGCCGGACATGTACGTACTGGAATTAGATTTAACTATAAATAATTTTGGAATTGAATGCCGCACTAATTCCAGATAAAACCAGACATAAAACGGATTTAAAATTTATGCCGGACAACTGCCGGATATGAACGGACTGAAATCGGATTTCACTTAGACTCTAAATAATTTTGGAATTGACTTCTCGACTAATTACAGATATAACCAGACTTAAAACGGATTTTAAATTTATGCCGGACAACTGACGGATGTCAACGGACTAGAATCGGATTTCACTTAGACTATAAATAATTTCGGAATTGACTTCCGGACTAATTCCACATAAAACCAGACTTAAAACGTATTTAAAATTTATGCCGGACAACTGCCAGATGTGAACGGACTGGAATCGGATTTCACTTAGACTATAAATAATTTTGGAATTAAATGCCGCACTAATTTCAGATATAACCAGACTAAACACGGATTTAAAATTTATGCCGTACAACTGCCGGATATGAACGGACTGGAATTGGATTACACGTAGACTCTAAATAATTTTGGAATTGACTTCTCGACTAATTACAGATATAACCAGACTTAAAACGGATTAAAAATTTATGCTGGACAACTGCCAGATGTAAACGGACTAAAATCGGATTTCACATAGACTATAAATAATTTTGGAATTGAATGCCGCACTAATTTCAGATAAAACCAGACTTAAAACGGATTAAAATTTTATGCCGGAAAACTGCCGGATGTGAACAGACTGGAATCGGATTTCACTTAGACTATAAATAATTTTGGAATTGAATGCCGCACTTATTTCAGATAAAACCAGACTTAAAACGGATTTAAAATTTTATGCCGGAAAACTGCCGGATGTGAACAGACTGGAATCGGATTTCACTTAGACTATAAATAATTTTGGAATTGAATGCCGCACTTATATCAGATAAAACCAGACTTAAAACGGATTTAAAATTTATGCTGGACAACTGCCGGATGTAAACGGACAAGAATCGGATTTCACTTAGACTATAAATAATTTCGGAATTGACTTCCGGACTAATTCCACATAAAACCAGACTTAAAACGGATTTTAAATTTATGCCGGACAGCTGCCGCATATGGACAGACTGGAATCGGATTTCACTTAGACTACAAATAATATTGGAATTGAATGCCGCACTAATTCCAGATAAAACCAGACTTAAAACGGATTTAAAATTTATGCTGGACGACTGCCAGATGTGAACGGACTAGAATCAGATTTTACTTAGACTTTAAATAATTTCGTACTTGACTTCCGGACTCATTCTAGATATAACCAGACTTAAAACGGATTTAAAATTTATGCCGGACAAACTGCCGGATATGAACGGACTGGAATTGGATTTCACTTAGACTATAAATAATTTCGGAATTGAATGCCGCACTTATTTCAGATAAAAGCAGACTTAAAACGGATTTTAAATTTATGCCGGACAACTGCCGGATGCAAACGGACTAGAATCGGATTTCACTTAGACTATAAATAATTTCGGAATTGACTTCCGGACTAATTCCACATAAAACCAGACTTAAAACGTATTTAAAAATTATGCCGGACAACTGCCAGATGTGAACGGACTAAAATCGGATTTCACTTAGACTATAAATAATTTTGGAATTGAATGCCGCACTTATTTCAGATAAAACCAGACTTATAACGGATTGAAAATTTATGCCGGAAACCTGCCGGATGTGAACGGACTGGAATCGGATTTCACTTAGACTATAAATAATTTTGGAATTGAATGCCGCACTTATTTCAGATATAACCAGACTTAAAACGGATTTTAAATTTATGCCGGACAACTGCCGCATATGGACAGACTGGAATCGAATTTCACTTAGACTACAAATAATATTGGAATTGAATGCCGCACTAATTCCAGATAAAACCAGACTTAAAACGGATTTAAAATTTATGCTGGACGACTGCCAGATGTGAACGGACTAGAATCGGATTTTACTTAGACTTTAAATAATTTCGTACTTGACTTCCGGACTCATTCTAGATATAACCAGACTTAAAACGGATTTAAAATTTATGCCGGACAAACTGCCGGATATGAACGGACTGGAATTGGATTTCACTTAGACTATAAATAATTTCGGAATTGAATGCCGCACTTATTTCAGATAAAAGCAGACTTAAAACGGATTTTAAATTTATGCCGGACAACTGCTGGATGTAAACGGACTAGAATCGGATTTCACTAAGACTATAAATAATTTCGGAATTGACTTCCGGACTAATTCCAAATAAAACCCGACTTAAAACGGATTTAAAATTTATGCTGGACAACTGCTAGATGTGAACGGACTAAAATCGGAATTCACTTAGACTATAAATAATTTTGGAATTGAATGCCGCACTTATTTCAGATAAAACCAGACTTAAAACGGATTTAAAATTTATGCCGGACAAATGCCGGATGTAGACGGACTGGAATCGGATTTGACTTATCTATAAATAATTTCGGAATTGAATGCCGCACTAATTTCAGATAAAACCAGACTTAAAACGGATTGAAATTTTATGCCGGAAAACTGCCGGGTGTGAGCGGACGAGAATCACATTTCACTTAGACTATAAATAATTTCGGACTTGACTTCCGGAATAATTCCAGATATAACCAGACTTAAAACGGATTTAAAATTTATGCCGGACAAACTGCCGGATATAAACGGACTGGAATCGGATTTCACTTAGACTATAAATAATTTCGGAATTGAATGCCGCACTTATTTTAGATAAAAGCAGACTTAAAACGGATTTAAAATTTATGCCGGACAACTGCCGGGTGTGAACGGACTAAAATCGGATTTCACTTAGACTATAAATAATTTCGAAATTGACTGCCTGACTAATTTCAGATATAACCAGACTTAAAACGGATTTTAAATTTATGCCGGACAACTGCCGCATATGGACAGACTGGTATCGGATTTCACTTAGACTATAAATAATTTTGGAATTGAATGCCGCACTAATTTCAGATATAACCAGACTAAACACGGATTTAAAATTTATGCCGTACAACTGCCGGATATGAACGGACTGGAATCAGATTTCACTTAGACTATAAATAATTTCGGAATTAAATGCCGCACTAATTTCAGATAAAACCAAACTTATAACGGATTGAAAATTTATGCCTGAAAACTGCCGGATGTGAGCGGACTAGAATCGGATTTCACTTAGACTATAAATAATTTCGGACTTGACTTCCGGACTAATTCCAGATATAACCAGACTTAAAACGGATTTTAAATTTATGCCGGAAAACTGCCGGGTGTGAACGGACTAAAATCGGATTTCACTTAGACTATAAATAATTTCGAAATTGACTTCCGGACTAATTCCAGATAAAACCAGACTTAAAACGGATTTAAAATTTATGCTGGACGACTGCCAGATGTAAACGGACTAGAATCGGATTTCACTTAGACTTTAAATAATTTCGTACTTGACTTCCGGACTCATTCTAGATATAACCAGACTTAAAACGGATTTAAAATTTATGCCGGACAAGTGCCGGATGTAAACGGACTAAAATCGGATTTCACTTAGACTATAAATAATTTTGGAATTGAATGCCGCACTTATTTCAGATAAAACCAGACTTAAAACGGATTTTAAATTTATGCCGGACAACTGCCGGATGCAAACGGACTAGAATCGGATTTCACTTAGACTATAAATAATTTCGGAATTGACTTCCGGACTAATTCCACATAAAACCAGACTTAAAACGTATTTAAAAATTATGCCGGACAACTGCCAGATGTGAACGGACTAAAATCGGATTTCACTTAGACTATAAATAATTTTGGAATTGAATGCCGCACTTATTTCAGATAAAACCAGACTTATAACGGATTGAAAATTTATGCCGGAAACCTGCCGGATGTGAACGGACTGGAATCGGATTTCACTTAGACTATAAATAATTTTGGAATTGAATGCCGCACTTATTTCAGATATAACCAGACTTAAAACGGATTTTAAATTTATGCCGGACAAGTGCCGCATATGGACAGACTGGAATCGAATTTCACTTAGACTACAAATAATATTGGAATTGAATGCCGCACTAATTCCAGATAAAACCAGACTTAAAACGGATTTAAAATTAATGCTGGACGACTGCCAGATGTGAACGGACTAGAATCGGATTTTACTTAGACTTTAAATAATTTCGTACTTGACTTCCGGACTCATTCTAGATATAACCAGACTTAAAACGGATTTAAAATTTATGCCGGACAAACTGCCGGATATGAACGGACTGGAATTGGATTTCACTTAGACTATAAATAATTTCGGAATTGAATGCCGCACTTATTTCAGATAAAAGCAGACTTAAAACGGATTTTAAATTTATGCCGGACAACTGCTGGATGTAAACGGACTAGAATCGGATTTCACTAAGACTATAAATAATTTCGGAATTGACTTCCGGACTAATTCCAAATAAAACCCGACTTAAAACGGATTTAAAATTTATGCTGGACAACTGCTAGATGTGAACGGACTAAAATCGGAATTCACTTAGACTATAAATAATTTTGGAATTGAATGCCGCACTTATTTCAGATAAAACCAGACTTAAAACGGATTTAAAATTTATGCCGGACAAATGCCGGATGTAGACGGACTGGAATCGGATTTGACTTATCTATAAATAATTTCGGAATTGAATGCCGCACTAATTTCAGATAAAACCAGACTTAAAACGGATTGAAATTTTATGCCGGAAAACTGCCGGGTGTGAGCGGACGAGAATCGGATTTCACTTAGACTATAAATAATTTCGGACTTGACTTCCGGAATAATTCCAGATATAACCAGACTTAAAACGGATTTAAAATTTATGCCGGACAAACTGCCGGATATAAACGGACTGGAATCGGATTTCACTTAGACTATAAATAATTTCGGAATTGAATGCCGCACTTATTTTAGATAAAAGCAGACTTAAAACGGATTTAAAATTTATGCCGGACAACTGCCGGGTGTGAACGGACTAAAATCGGATTTCACTTAGACTATAAATAATTTCGAAATTGACTGCCTGACTAATTTCAGATATAACCAGACTTAAAACGGATTTTAAATTTATGCCGGACAACTGCCGCATATGGACAGACTGGTATCGGATTTCACTTAGACTATAAATAATTTTGGAATTGAATGCCGCACTAATTTCAGATATAACCAGACTAAACACGGATTTAAAATTTATGCCGTACAACTGCCGGATATGAACGGACTGGAATCAGATTTCACTTAGACTATAAATAATTTCGGAATTAAATGCCGCACTAATTTCAGATAAAACCAAACTTATAACGGATTGAAAATTTATGCCTGAAAACTGCCGGATGTGAGCGGACTAGAATCGGATTTCACTTAGACTATAAATAATTTCGGACTTGACTTCCGGACTAATTCCAGATATAACCAGACTTAAAACGGATTTTAAATTTATGCCGGACAAGTGCCGGATGTAAACGGACTAAAATCGGATTTCACTTAGACTATAAATAATTTTGGAATTGAATGCCGCACTTATTTCAGATAAAACCAGACTTAAAACGGATTTAAAATTTATGCCGGACAACTGCCGGATGTAGACGGACTGGAATCGGATTTGACTTATCTATAAATAATTTCGGAATTGAATGCCGCACTAATTTCAGATAAAACCAGACTTAAAACGGATTAAAATTTTATGCCGGAAAACTGCCGGATGTGAACTGACTAGAATCGAATTTCACTTAGACTATAAATAATTTCGGAATTTACTGCCTGACTAATTCCAGATATAACCAGACTTAAAACGGATTTAAAATTTATGCCGGACAACTGCCGGATATGAACGGACTGGAATCGAATTTCACTTAGACTATAAATAATTTTGGAATTGAATGCCGCACTTATTTCAGATAAAACCAGACTTAAAACGGATTTAAAATTTATGCTGGACAACTGCCGGATGTAATCGGACAAGAATCGGATTTCACTTAGACTATAAAAAATTTCGGAATTGACTTCCGGAGTCATTCTAGATATAACCAGACTTAAAACGGATTTAAAATTTATGCCGTACAAACTGCCGGATATGAACGGACTGGAATCGGATTTCAGTTAGACTATAAATAATTTTGGAATTGAATGCCGCACTTATTTCAGATAAAACCAGACTTAAAACGGATTTAAAATTTATGCTGGACAACTGCCGGATGTAAACGGACAAGAATCGGATTTCACTTAGACTATAGAAAATTTCGGAATTGACTTCCGGACTAATTCCAGATATAACCAGACTTAAAACGGATTTTAAATTTATGCCGGAAAACTGCCGGGTGTGAACGGACTAAAATCGGATTTCACTTAGACTATAAATAATTTCGGAATTGAATGTCGCACTAATTCCACATTAAACCCGACTTAAAACGGATTTAAAATTTATGCCGGACAACTGCTAGATGTAAACAGACTGGAATCGGATTTCACTTAGACTACAAATAATATTGGAATTAAATGCCGCACTAATTCCAGATAAAACCAGACTTAAAACGGATTTAAAATTTATGCTCAACGACTGCCAGATGTGAACGGACTAGAATCGGATTTCACTTAGACTTTAAATAATTTCGTACTTGACTTCCGGACTCATTTTAGATATAACCAGACTTAAAACGGATTTAAAATTTATGCCGGACAAGTGCCGGATGTAAACGGACTAAAATCGGATTTCACTTAGACTATAAATAGTTTTGGAATTGAATGCCGCACTTATTTCAGATAAAACCAGACTTAAAACGGATTTAAAATTTATGCCGGACAACTGCCGGATGTAGACGGACTGGAATCGGATTTGACTTATCTATAAATAATTTCGGAATTGAATGCCGCACTAATTTCAGATAAAACCAGACTTAAAACGGATTGAAATTTTATGCCGGAAAACTGCCGGATGTGAACGGACTAGAATCGAATTTCACTTAGACTATAAATAATTTCGGAATTTACTGCCTGACTTATTCCAGATATAACCAGACTTAAAATGAATTTAAAATTTATGCTGGACAACTGCCGGATGTAAACGGACAAGAATCGGATTTCACTTAGACTATAAATAATTTCGGAATTGAATGCCGCACTAATTTCAGATAAAATCAGACTTAAAACGGATTTTAAATTTATGCCGGAGAACTGCCGGATATGAACGGACTGGAATCAGATTTCACTTAGACTATAAATAATTTCGGAATTGACTTCCGAACTAATTCCACTTAAAACCCGACTTAAAACGGATTTAAAATTTATGCCGGACAAACTGCCGGATATGAACGGACTGGAATCAGATTTCACTTAGACTATAAATAATTTCGGAATTGAATGCCGCACTAATTTCAGATAAAACCAGACTTACAACGGATTGAAAATTTATGCCTGAAAACGGCCAGATGTAAACGGACTAGAATCGGATTTCACTTAGACTATAAATAATTTTGCAATTGACTTCCCGACTAATTCCAGATATAACCAGACTTAAAACGGATTAAAAATTTATGCCGGACAACTGCCAGATGTGAACGGACTGGAATCGGATTTCACTTAGACTATAAATAATTTTGGAATTAAATGCCGCACTAATTTCAGATATAACCAGACTAAACACGGATTTAAAATTTATGCCGTACAACTGCCGGATATGAACGGACTGGAATTGGATTACAAGTAGACTATAAATAATTTGGGAATTGACTTCCCGACTAATTCCAGATATAACCAGACTTAAAACGGATTAAAAATTTATGCTGGACAACTGCCGGATGTAAACGGACTAAAATCGGATTTCACTTAGACCATAAATAATTTTGGAATTGAATGCCGCACTTATTTTAGATAAAACCAGACTTAAAACGGATTTAAAATTTATGCCGGACAATTGCCGGATGTAAACGGACTGGAATCGGATTTGACTTATCTATAAATAATTTCGGAATTGAATGTCGCACTAATTCCACATTAAACCCGACTTAAAACGGATTTAAAATTTATGCCGGACAACTGCTAGATGTAAACAGACTAGAATCGAATTTCACTTAGACTCTAAATAATTTCGGAATTGAATTCCCGACTAATTCCAGATATAACCAGACTTAAAACGGATTAAAAATTTATGCTGGACAACTGCCGGATGTAAACGGACTAAAATCGGATTTCACTTAGACTATAAATAATTTTGGAATTGAATGCCGCACTTATTTTAGATAAAACCAGACTTAAAACGGATTTAAAATTTATGCCGGACAACTGCCGGATGTAAACGGACTGGACTCGGATTTGACTTATCTATAAATAATTTCGGAATTGAATGCCGCACTAATTTCAGATAAAACCAAACTTATAACGGATTGAAAATTTATGCCTGAAAACTGCCGGATGTGAGCGGACTAGAATCGGATTTCATTCAGACTATAAATAATTTCGAAATTGACTTCCGGACTAATTCCAGATAAAACCAGACTTAAAACGGATTTAAAATTTATGCTGGACGACTGCCAGATGTAAACGGACTAGAATCGGATTTCACTTAGACTTTAAATAATTTCGTACTTGACTTCCGGACTCATTCTAGATATAACCAGACTTAAAACGGATTTAAAATTTATGCCGGACAAGTGCCGGATGTAAACGGACTAAAATCGGATTTCACTTAGACTATAAATAATTTTGGAATTGAATGCCGCACTTATTTCAGATAAAACCAGACTTAAAACGGATTTAAAATTTATGCCGGACAACTGCCGGATGTGAACGGACTAGAATCGAATTTCACTTAGACTATAAATAATTTCGGAATTTACTGCCTGACTAATTCCAGATATAACCAGACTTAAAACGGATTTAAAATTTATGCCGGACAACTGCCGGATATGAACGGACTGGAATCGAATTTCACTTAGACTATAAATAATTTTGGAATTGAATGCCGCACTTATTTCAGATAAAACCAGACTTAAAACGGATTTAAAATTTATGCTGGACAACTGCCGGATGTAAACGGACAAGAATCGGATTTCACTTAGACTATAAAAAATTTCGGAATTGACTTCCGGAGTCATTCTAGATATAACCAGACTTAAAACGGATTTAAAATTTATGCCGTACAAACTGCCGGATATGAACGGACTGGAATCGGATTTCAGTTAGACTATAAATAATTTTGGAATTGAATGCCGCACTTATTTCAGATAAAACCAGACTTAAAACGGATTTAAAATTTATGCTGGACAACTGCCGGATGTAAACGGACAAGAATCGGATTTCACTTAGACTATAGAAAATTTCGGAATTGACTTCCGGACTAATTCCAGATATAACCAGACTTAAAACGGATTTTAAATTTATGCCGGAAAACTGCCGGGTGTGAACGGACTAAAATCGGATTTCACTTAGACTATAAATAATTTCGGAATTGAATGTCGCACTAATTCCACATTAAACCCGACTTAAAACGGATTTAAAATTTATGCCGGACAACTGCTAGATGTAAACAGACTGGAATCGGATTTCACTTAGACTACAAATAATATTGGAATTAAATGCCGCACTAATTCCAGATAAAACCAGACTTAAAACGGATTTAAAATTTATGCTGGACGACTGCCAGATGTGAACGGACTAGAATCGGATTTCACTTAGACTTTAAATAATTTCGTACTTGACTTCCGGACTCATTCTAGATATAACCAGACTTAAAACGGATTTAAAATTTATGCCGGACAAGTGCCGGATGTAAACGGACTAAAATCGGATTTCACTTAGACTATAAATAGTTTTGGAATTGAATGCCGCACTTATTTCAGATAAAACCAGACTTAAAACGGATTTAAAATTTATGCCGGACAACTGCCGGATGTAGACGGACTGGAATCGGATTTGACTTATCTATAAATAATTTCGGAATTGAATGCCGCACTAATTCCACATTAAACCCGACTTAAAACGGATTTAAAATTTATGCCGGACAACTGCTAGATGTAAACAGACTAGAATCGAATTTCACTTAGACTCTAAATAATTTCGGAATTGAATTCCCGACTAATTCCAGATATAACCAGACTTAAAACGGATTAAAAATTTATGCTGGACAACTGCCGGATGTAAACGGACTAAAATCGGATTTCACTTAGACTATAAATAATTTTGGAATTGAATGCCGCACTAATTTCAGATAAAACCAGACTTACAACGGATTGAAAATTTATGCCTGAAAACGGCCAGATGTAAACGGACTAGAATCGGATTTCACTTAGACTATAAATAATTTTGCAATTGACTTCCCGACTAATTCCAGATATAACCAGACTTAAAACGGATTAAAAATTTATGCCGGACAACTGCCAGATGTGAACGGACTGGAATCGGATTTCACTTAGACTATAAATAATTTTGGAATTAAATGCCGCACTAATTTCAGATAGAACCAGACTAAACACGGATTTAAAATTTATGCCGTACAACTGCCGGATATGAACGGACTGGAATTGGATTACAAGTAGACTATAAATAATTTGGGAATTGACTTCCCGACTAATTCCAGATATAACCAGACTTAAAACGGATTAAAAATTTATGCTGGACAACTGCCGGATGTAAATGGACTAAAATCGGATTTCACTTAGACCATAAATAATTTTGGAATTGAATGCCGCACTTATTTTAGATAAAACCAGACTTAAAACGGATTTAAAATTTATGCCGGACAATTGCCGGATGTAAACGGACTGGAATCGGATTTGACTTATCTATAAATAATTTCGGAATTGAATGTCGCACTAATTCCACATTAAACCCGACTTAAAACGGATTTAAAATTTATGCCGGACAACTGCTAGATGTAAACAGACTAGAATCGAATTTCACTTAGACTCTAAATAATTTCGGAATTGAATTCCCGACTAATTCCAGATATAACCAGACTTAAAACGGATTAAAAATTTATGCTGGACAACTGCCGGATGTAAACGGACTAAAATCGGATTTCACTTAGACTATAAATAATTTTGGAATTGAATGCCGCACTTATTTTAGATAAAACCAGACTTAAAACGGATTTAAAATTTATGCCGGACAACTGCCGGATGTAAACGGACTGGAATCGGATTTCACTTAGACTATAAATAATTTTGGAATTGAATGCCGCACTTATTTCAGATAAAACCAGACTTAAAACGGATTTAAAATTTATGCTGGACAACTGCCGGATGTAAACGGACAAGAATCGGATTTCACTTAGACTATAAATAATTTCGGAATTGACTTCCGGACTAATTCCACATAAAACCAGACTTAAAACGGATTTAAAATTTATGCCGGACAACTGCCAGATGTGAACGGACTAGAATCGGATTTCACTTAGACTACAAATAATATTGGAATTGAATGCCGCACTAATTCCAGATAAAACCAGACTTAAAACGGATTTAAAATTTATGCTGGACGACTGCCAGATGTGAACGGACTAGAATCGGATTTTACTTAGACTTTAAATAATTTCGTACTTGACTTCCGGACTCATTCTAGATATAACCAGACTTAAAACGGATTTAAAATTTATGCCGGACAAACTGCCGGATATGAACGGACTGGAATTGGATTTCATTTAGACTATAAATAATTTCGGAATTGAATGCCGCACTTATTTCAGATAAAAGCAGACTTAAAACGGATTTTAAATTTATGCCGGACAACTGCCGGATGCAAACGGACTAGAATCGGATTTCACTTAGACTATAAATAATTTCGGAATTGACTTCCGGACTAATTCCACATAAAACCAGACTTAAAACGGATTTAAAATTTATGCCGGACAACTGCTAGATGGAAACAGACTAGAATCGAATTTCACTTAGACTATAAATAATTTCGGAATTGACTTCCGGACTAATTCCACATAAAACCCGACTTAAAACGGATTTAAAATTTATGCCGGACAACTGCTAGATGTAAACAGACTAGAATCGAATTTCACTTAGACTCGAAATAATTTCGGGATTGACTTCCCGACTAATTCCAGATATAACCAGACTTAAAACGGATTAAAAATTTATGCTGGACAACTGCCGGATGTAAACGGACTAAAATCGGATTTGACTTAGACTATAAATACATTCGGAATTGAATGCCGCACTTATTTCAGATAAAACCAGACTTAAAACGGATTTTAAATTTATGCCGGACAACTGCTGGACATGTACGTACTGGAATTAGATTTAACTATAAATAATTTTGGAATTGAATGCCGCACTAATTCCAGATAAAACCAGACTTAAAACGGATTTAAAATTTATGCCGGACAACTGCCGGATATGAACGGACTAAAATCGGATTTCACTTAGACTATAAATAATTTTTGAATTGAATGCCGCACTTATTTTAGATATAACCAGACTAAACACGGATTTAAAATTTATGCCGTACAACTGCCGGATATGAACGGACTGGAATTGGATTACACGTAGACTCTAAATAATTTTGGAATTGACTTCCCGACTAATTCCAGATATAACCAGACTTAAAACGGATTAAAAATTTATGCTGGACAACTGCCGGATGTAAACGGACTAAAATCGGATTTCACTTAGACTATAAATAATTTTGGAATTGAATGCCGCACTTATTTTAGATAAAACCAGACTTAAAACGGATTTAAAATTTATGCCGGACAACTGCCGGATGTAAACGGACTGGAATCGGATTTGA
This sequence comes from Ganaspis brasiliensis, assembly GCA_037103525.1. Taxonomy (NCBI): domain Eukaryota; kingdom Metazoa; phylum Arthropoda; class Insecta; order Hymenoptera; family Figitidae; genus Ganaspis; species Ganaspis brasiliensis. Next base: position 813,157 of record JAZKLR010000008.1, on the reverse strand, counting down.
CTTATCTATAAATAATTTCGGAATTGAATGCCGCACTAATTCCACATTAAACCCGACTTAAAACGGATTTAAAATTTATGCCGGACAACTGCTAGATGTAAACAGACTAGAATCGAATTTCACTTAGACTCTAAATAATTTCGGAATTGAATTCCCGACTAATTCCAGATATAACCAGACTTAAAACGGATTAAAAATTTATGCTGGACAACTGCCGGATGTAAACGGACAAGAATCGGATTTCACTTAGACTATAAATAATTTCGGAATTGACTTCCGGACTAATTCCACATAAAACCAGACTTAAAACGGATTTAAATTTATGCCGGACAACTGCCAGATGTGAACGGACTAGAATCGGATTTCACTTAGACTACAAATAATATTGGAATTGAATGCCGCACTAATTCCAGATAAAACCAGACTTAAAACGGATTTAAAATTTATGCTGGACGACTACCAGATGTGAACGGACTAGAATCGGATTTCACTTAGACTATAAATAATTTCGAAATTGACTTCCGGACTAATTCCACATAAAACCAGACTTAAAACGTATTTAAAATTTATGCCGGACAACTGCCAGATGTGAACGGACTGGAATCGGATTTCACTTAGACTATAAATAATTTTGGAATTAAATGCCGCACTAATTTCAGATATAACCAGACTAAACACGGATTTAAAATTTATGTTGTACAACTGCCGGACATGTACGTACTGGAATTAGATTTAACTATAAATAATTTTGGAATTGAATGCCGCACTAATTCCAGATAAAACCAGACTTAAAACGGATTTAAAATTTATGCCGGACAACTGCCGGATATGAACGGACTAAAATCGGATTTCACTTAGACTATAAATAATTTTTGAATTGAATGCCGCACTTATTTCAGATAAAACCAGACTTAAAACGGATTTTAAATTTATGCCGGACAACTGCCGGATGCAAACGGACTAGAATCGGATTTCACTTAGACTTTAAATAATTTCGGAATTGACTTCCGGACTAATTCCACATAAAACCAGACTTAAAACGGATTTAAAATTTATGCCGGACAACTGCTAGATGGAAACAGACTAGAATCGAATTTCACTTAGACTATAAATAATTTCGGAATTGACTTCCGGACTAATTCCACATAAAACCCGACTTAAAACGGATTTAAAATTTATGCCGGACAACTGCTAGATGTAAACAGACTAGAATCGAATTTCACTTAGACTCTAAATAATTTCGGGATTGACTTCCCGACTAATTCCAGATATAACCAGACTTAAAACGGATTAAAAATTTATGCTGGACAACTGCCGGATGTAAACGGACTAAAATCGGATTTGACTTAGACTATAAATACATTCGGAATTGAATGCCGCACTTATTTCAGATAAAACCAGACTTAAAACGGATTTTAAATTTATGCCGGACAACTGCCGGACATGTACGTACTGGAATTAGATTTAACTATAAATAATTTTGGAATTAAATGCCGCACTAATTCCAGATAAAACCAGACTTAAAACGGATTTAAAATTTATGCCGGACAACTGCCGGATATGAACGGACTAAAATCGGATTTCACTTAGACTATAAATAATTTTTGAATTGAATGCCGCACTTATTTCAGATAAAACCAGACTTAAAACGGATTTTAAATTTATGCCGGACAACTGCCGGATGTAAACGGACTAGAATCGGATTTCACTTAGACTATAAATAATTTCGGAATTGACTTCCGGACTAATTCCACATAAAACCAGACTTAAAACGTATTTAAAATTTATGCCGGACAACTGCCAGATGTGAACGGACTGGAATCGGATTTCACTTAGACTATAAATAATTTTGGAATTAAATGCCGCACTAATTTCAGATATAACCAGACTAAACACGGATTTAAAATTTATGCCGTACAACTGCCGGATATGAACGGACTGGAATTGGATTACACGTAGACTCTAAATAATTTTGGAATTGACTTCCCGACTAATTCCAGATATAACCAGACTTAAAACGGATTAAAAATTTATGCTGGACAACTGCCGGATGTAAACGGACTAAAATCGGATTTCACTTAGACTATAAATAATTTTGGAATTGAATGCCGCACTTATTTTAGATAAAACCAGACTTAAAACGGATTTAAAATTTATGCCGGACAACTGCCGGATGTAAACGGACTGGAATCGGATTTGACTTATCTATAAATAATTTCGGAATTGAATGCCGCACTAATTCCACATTAAACCCGACTTAAAACGGATTTAAAATTTATGCCGGACAACTGCTAGATGTAAACAGACTAGAATCGAATTTCACTTAGACTCTAAATAATTTCGGAATTGAATTCCCGACTAATTCCAGATATAACCAGACTTAAAACGGATTAAAAATTTATGCTGGACAACTGCCGGATGTAAACGGACTAAAATCGGATTTCACTTAGACTATAAATAATTTTGGAATTGAATGCCGCACTTATTTTAGATAAAACCAGACTTAAAACGGATTTAAAATTTATGCCGGACAACTGCCGGATGTAAACGGACTGGACTCGGATTTGACTTATCTATAAATAATTTCGGAATTGAATGCCGCACTAATTTCAGATAAAACCAGACTTAAAACGGATTAAAATTTTATGCCGGAAAACTGCCGGATGTGAACGGACTGGAATCGGATTTCACTTAGACTATAAATAATTTTGGAATTGAATGCCGCACTTATTTCAGATAAAACCAGACTTAAAACGGATTTAAAATTTATGCTGGACAACTGCCGGATGTAAACGGACAAGAATCGGATTTGACTTAGACTATAAATACATTCGGAATTGAATGCCGCACTTATTTCAGATAAAACCAGACTTAAAACGGATTTAAAATTTATGCTGGACGACTACCAGATGTGAACGGACTAGAATCGGATTTCACTTAGACTACAAATAATATTAGAATTGAATGCCGCACTAATTCCAGATAAAACCAGACTTAAAACGGATTTAAAATTTATGCTGGACGACTACCAGATGTGAACGGACTAGAATCGGATTTCACTTAGACTATAAATAATTTCGAAATTGACTTCCGGACTAATTCCACATAAAACCAGACTTAAAACGTATTTAAAATTTATGCCGGACAACTGCCAGATGTGAACGGACTGGAATCGGATTTCACTTAGACTATAAATAATTTTGGAATTAAATGCCGCACTAATTTCAGATATAACCAGACTAAACACGGATTTAAAATTTATGTTGTACAACTGCCGGACATGTACGTACTGGAATTAGATTTAACTATAAATAATTTTGGAATTGAATGCCGCACTAATTCCAGATAAAACCAGACTTAAAACGGATTTAAAATTTATGCCGGACAACTGCCGGATATGAACGGACTAAAATCGGATTTCACTTAGACTATAAATAATTTTTGATTTGAATGCCGCACTTATTTCAGATAAAACCAGACTTAAAACGGGTTTTAAATTTATGCCGGACAACTGACGGATGTAAACGGACTAGAATCGGATTTCACTTAGACTATAAATAATTTCGAAATTGACTTCCGGAATAATTCCACATAAAACCAGACTTAAAACGTATTTAAAATTTATGCCGGACAACTGCCAGATGTGAACGGACTGGAATCGGATTTCACTTAGACTATAAATAATTTTGGAATTAAATGCCGCACTAATTTCAGATATAACCAGACTAAACACGGATTTAAAATTTATGCCGTACAACTGCCGGATATGAACGGACTGGAATTGGATTACACGTAGACTCTAAATAATTTTGGAATTGACTTCCCGACTAATTCCAGATATAACCAGACTTAAAACGGATTAAAAATTTATGCTGGACAACTGCCGGATGTAAACGGACTAAAATCGGATTTCACTTAGACTATAAATAATTTTGGAATTGAATGCCGCACTTATTTTAGATAAAACCAGACTTAAAACGTATTTAAAATTTATGCCGGACAACTGCCAGATGTGAACGGACTGGAATCGGATTTCACTTAGACTATAAATAATTTTGGAATTAAATGCCGCACTAATTTCAGATATAACCAGACTAAACACGGATTTAAAATTTATGCCGTACAACTGCCGGATATGAACGGACTGGAATTGGATTACACGTAGACTCTAAATAATTTTGGAATTGACTTCCCGACTAATTCCAGATATAACCAGACTTAAAACGGATTAAAAATTTATGCTGGACAACTGCCGGATGTAAACGGAATAAAATCGGATTTGACTTAGACTATAAATACATTCGGAATTGAATGCCGCACTTATTTCAGATAAAACCAGACTTAAAACGGATTTTAAATTTATGCCGGACAACTGCCGGACATGTACGTACTGGAATTAGATTTAACTATAAATAATTTTGGAATTGAATGCCGCACTAATTCCAGATAAAACCAGACTTAAAACGGATTTAAAATTTATGCCGGACAACTGCCGGATATGAACGGACTAAAATCGGATTTCACTTAGACTATAAATAATTTTTGAATTGAATGCCGCACTTATTTCAGATAAAACCAGACTTAAAACGGATTTTAAATTTATGCCGGACAACTGCCGGATGTAAACGGACTAGAATCGGATTTCACTTAGACTATAAATAATTTCGGAATTGACTTCCCGACTAATTCCAGATAAAACCAGACTTAAAACGGATTTAAAATTTATGCCGGACAACTGCCGGATATGAACGGACTAAAATCGGATTTCACTTAGACTATAAATAATTTTTGAATTGAATGCCGCACTTATTTTAGATATAACCAGACTAAACACGGATTTAAAATTTATGCCGTACAACTGCCGGATATGAACGGACTGGAATTGGATTACACGTAGACTCTAAATAATTTTGGAATTGACTTCCCGACTAATTCCAGATATAACCAGACTTAAAACGGATTAAAAATTTATGCTGGACAACTGCCGGATGTAAACGGACTAAAATCGGATTTCACTTAGACTATAAATAATTTTGGAATTGAATGCCGCACTTATTTTAGATAAAACCAGACTTAAAACGGATTTAAAATTTATGCCGGACAACTGCCGGATGTAAACGGACTGGAATCGGATTTGACTTATCTATAAATAATTTCGGAATTGAATGCCGCACTAATTCCACATTAAACCCGACTTAAAACGGATTTAAAATTTATGCCGGACAACTGCTAGATGTAAACAGACTAGAATCGAATTTCACTTAGACTCTAAATAATTTCGGAATTGAATTCCCGACTAATTCCAGATATAACCAGACTTAAAACGGATTAAAAATTTATGCTGGACAACTGCCGCATGTAAACGGACTAAAATCGGATTTCACTTAGACTATAAATAATTTTGGAATTGAATGCCGCACTTATTTTAGATAAAACCAGACTTAAAACGGATTTAAAATTTATGCCGGACAACTGCCGGATGTAAACGGACTGGACTCGGATTTGACTTATCTATAAATAATTTCGGAATTGAATGCCGCACTAATTTCAGATAAAACCAGACTTAAAACGGATTAAAATTTTATGCCGGAAAACTGCCGGATGTGAACGGACTGGAATCGGATTTCACTTAGACTATAAATAATTTTGGAATTGAATGCCGCACTTATTTCAGATAAAACCAGACTTAAAACGGATTTAAAATTTATGCTGGACAACTGCCGGATGTAAACGGACAAGAATCGGATTTCACTTAGACTATAAATAATTTCGGAATTGACTTCCGGACTAATTCCACATAAAACCAGACTTAAAACGGATTTAAAATTTATGCCGGACAACTGCCAGATGTGAACGGACTAGAATCGGATTTCACTTAGACTACAAATAATATTGGAATTGAATGCCGCACTAATTCCAGATAAAACCAGACTTAAAACGGATTTAAAATTTATGCTGGACGACTACCAGATGTGAACGGACTAGAATCGGATTTCACTTAGACTATAAATAATTTCGGAATTGACTTCCGGACTAATTCCACATAAAACCAGACTTAAAACGTATTTAAAATTTATGCCGGACAACTGCCAGATGTGAACGGACTGGAATCGGATTTCACTTAGACTATAAATAATTTTGGAATTAAATGCCGCACTAATTTCAGATATAACCAGACTAAACACGCATTTAAAATTTATGTTGTACAACTGCCGGACATGTACGTACTGGAATTAGATTTAACTATAAATAATTTTGGAATTGAATGCCGCACTAATTCCAGATAAAACCAGACTTAAAACGGATTTAAAATTTATGCCGGACAACTGCCGGATATGAACGGACTAAAATCGGATTTCACTTAGACTATAAATAATTTTTGATTTGAATGCCGCACTTATTTCAGATAAAACCAGACTTAAAACGGGTTTTAAATTTATGCCGGACAACTGACGGATGTAAACGGACTAGAATCGGATTTCACTTAGACTATAAATAATTTCGAAATTGACTTCCGGAATAATTCCACATAAAACCAGACTTAAAACGTATTTAAAATTTATGCCGGACAACTGCCAGATGTGAACGGACTGGAATCGGATTTCACTTAGACTATAAATAATTTTGGAATTAAATGCCGCACTAATTTCAGATATAACCAGACTAAACACGGATTTAAAATTTATGCCGGACAATCTGCCGGATATGAACGGACTAGAACCGGATTTCCCTTAGACTATAAATTATTTCGGAATTGACTTCCGGACTAATTCCAGATATAACCAGACTGCACACGTATTTAAAATTTATGTTGTACAACTGCCGGACATGTACGTACTGGAATTAGATTTAACTATAAATAATTTTGGAATTGAATGCCGCACTAATTCCAGATAAAACCAGACTTAAAACGGATTTAAAATTTATGCCGGACAACTGCCGGATATGAACGGACTAAAATCGGATTTCACTAAGACTATAAATAATTTTGGAATTGACTTCCGGACTAATTCCACATAAAACCCGACTTAAAACGGATTTAAAATTTATGCCGGACAACTGACGGATGTAAACGGACTAGAATCGGATTTCACTTAGACTATAAATAATTTCGAAATTGACTTCCGGACTAATTCCACATAAAACCAGACTTAAAACGTATTTAAAATTTATGCCGGACAACTGCCAGATGTGAACGGACTGGAATCGGATTTCACTTAGACTATAAATAATTTTTGAATTAAATGCCGCACTAATTTCAGATATAACCAGACTAAACACGGATTTAAAATTTATGCCGTACAACTGCCAGGTATGAACGGACTGGAATTGGATTACACGTAGACTCTAAATAATTTTGGAATTGACTTCCCGACTAATTACAGATATAACCAGACTTAAAACGGATTAAAAATTTATGCTGGACAACTGCCGGATGTAAACGGACTAAAATCGGATTTCACTTAGACTATAAATAATTTTGGAATTGAATGCCGCACTTATTTTAGATAAAACCAGACTTAAAACGGATTTAAAATTTATGCCGGACAACTGCCGGATGTAAACGGACTGGAATCGGATTTGACTTATCTTTAAATAATTTCGGAATTGAATGCCGCACTAATTTCAGATAAAACCAGACTTAAAACGGATTAAAATTTTATGCCGGAAAACTGCCGGATGTGAACGGACTGGAATCGGATTTCACTTAGACTATAAATAATTTTGGAATTGAATGCCGCTCTTATTTCAGATAAAACCAGACTTAAAACGGATTTAAAATTTATGCTGGACAACTGCCGGATGTAAACGGACAAGAATCGGATTTCACTTAGACTATAAATAATTTCGGAATTGACTTCCGGACTAATTCCACATAAAACCAGACTTAAAACGTATTTAAAATTAATGCCGGACAACTGCCAGATGTGAACGGACTGGAATCGGATTTCACTTAGACTATAAATAATTTTGGAATTAAATGCCGCACTAATTTCAGATATAACCAGACTAAACACGGATTTAAAATTTATGCCGTACAACTGCCGGATATGAACGGACTGGAATTGGATTACACGGAGACTCTAAATAATTTTGGAATTGACTTCCCGACTAATTCCAGATATAACCAGACTTAAAACGGAATAAAAATTTATGCTGGACAACTGCCGGATGTAAACGGACTAAAATCGGATTTCACTTAGACTATAAATAATTTTGGAATTGAATGCCGCACTTATTTCAGATAAAACCAGACTTAAAACGGATTTAAAATTTATGCCGGACAACTGCCGGATGTAAACGGACTAGAATCGGATTTCACTTAGACTATAAATAATTTCGGAATCGACTTCCGGACTAATTCCACATTAAACCCGACTTAAAACGGATTTAAAATTTATGCCGGACAACTGCTAGATGAAAACAGACTAGAATCGAATTTCACTTAGACTCTAAATAATTTCGGAATTGAATTCCCGACTAATTCCAGATATAACCAGACTTAAAACGGATTAAAAATTTATGCTGGACAACTGCCGGATGTAAACGGACTAAAATCGGATTTCACTTAGACTATAAATAATTTTGGAATTGAATGCCGCACTTATTTTAGATAAAACCAGACTTAAAACGGATTTAAAATTTATGCCGGACAACTGCCGGATGTAAACGGACTGGAATCGGATTTGACTTATCTATAAATAATTTCGGAATTGAATGCCGCACTAATTTCAGATAAAACCAGACTTAAAGCGGATTAAAATTTTATGCCGGAAAACTGCCGGATGTGAACGGACTGGAATCAGATTTCACTTAGACTATAAATAATTTTGGAATTGAATGCCGCACTTATTTCAGATAAAACCAGACTTAAAACGGATTTAAAATTTATGCCGGACAACTGCCGGATGTAAACGGACTAAAATCGGATTTCACTTAGACTATAAATAATTTTGGAATTGAATGCCGCACTTATTTCAGATAAAACCAGACTTATAACGGATTGAAAATTTACGCCGGAAACCTGCCGGATGTGAACGGACTGGAATCGGATTTCACTTAGACTATAAATAATTTTGGAATTGAATGCCGCACTTATTTCAGATAAAACCAGACTTAAAACGGATTTAAAATTTATGCTGGACAACTGCCGGATGTAAACGGACAAGAATCGGATTTCACTTAGACTATAAATAATTTCGGAATTGACTTCCGGACTAATTCCACATAAAACCAGACTTAAAACGGATTTAAAATTTATGCCGGACAACTGCCAGATGTGAACGGACTAGCATCGGATTTCACTTAGACTATAAATTATTTCGGACTTGACTTCCGGACTAATTCCAAATATAACCAGACTTAAAACAGATTTAAAATTTATGCCGGAAAACTGCCGGATGTAAACGGACTAAAATGGGATTTTACTTAGACTAGAAATAATTTCGGAATTGACTGCCTGACTAATTTCAGATATAACCAGACTTAAAACGGATTTTAAATTTATATCGGACAACTGCCGCATATGGACAGACTGGAATCGGATTTCACTTAGACTACAAATAATATTGGAATTGAATGCCGCATTAATTCCAGATAAAACCAGACTTAAAACGGATTTAAAATTTATGCTGGACGACTGCCAGATGTGAACGGACTAGAATCGGATTTCACTTAGACTATAAATAATTTTGGAATTGAATGCCGCACTTATTTCAGATATAACCAGACTTAAAACGGATTTAAAATTTATGCCGGACAAACTGCCGGATATAAACGGACTGGAATCGGATTTCACTTAGACTATAAATAATTTCGGAATTGAATGCCGCACTTATTTTAGATAAAAGCAGACTTAAAACGGATTTTAAATTTATGCCGGACAACTGCTGGATGTAAACGGACTAGAATCGGATTTCACTAAGACTATAAATAATTTCGGAATTGACTTCCGGACTAATTCCACATAAAACCCGACTTAAAACGGATTTAAAATTCATGCTGGACAACTGCTAGATGTGAACGGACTAAAATCGGATTTCACTTAGACTATAAATAATTTTGGAATTGAATGCCGCACTTATTTCAGTTAAAACCAGACTTAAAACGGATTTAAAATTTATGCCGGACAAATGCCGGATGTAGACGGACTGGAATCGGATTTGACTTATCTATAAATAATTTCGGAATTGAATGCCGCACTAATTTCAGATAAAACCAGACTTAAAACGGATTGAAATTTTATGCCGGAAAACTGCCGGGTGTGAGCGGACGAGAATCGGATTTCACTTAGACTATAAATAATTTCGGACTTGACTTCCGGAATAATTCCAGATATAACCAGACTTAAAACGGATTTAAAATTTATGCCGGACAAACTGCCGGATATAAACGGACTGGAATCGGATTTCACTTAGACTATAAATAATTTCGGAATTGAATGCCGCACTAATTTTAGATAAAAGCAGACTTAAAACGGATTTAAAATTTATGCCGGACAACTGCCGGGTGTGAACGGACTAAAATCGGATTTCACTTAGACTATAAATAATTTTGGAACTGAATGCCGCACTTATTTCAGATAAAACCAGACTTAAAACGGATTTAAAATTTATGCCGGACAACTGCCGGATGTAAACGGACTGGAATCGGATTTGACTTATCTATAAATAATTTCGGAATTGAATGCCGCACTAATTTCAGATAAAACCAGACTTAAAGCGGATTAAAATTTTATGCCGGAAAACTGCCGGATGTGAACGGACTGGAATCAGATTTCACTTAGACTATAAATAATTTTGGAATTGAATGCCGCACTTATTTCAGATAAAACCAGACTTAAAACGGATTTAAAATTTATGCCGGACAACTGCCGGATGTAAACGGACTAAAATCGGATTTCACTTAGACTATAAATAATTTTGGAATTGAATGCCGCACTTATTTCAGATAAAACCAGACTTATAACGGATTGAAAATTTATGCCGGAAACCTGCCGGATGTGAACGGACTGGAATCGGATTTCACTTAGACTATAAATAATTTTGGAATTGAATGCCGCACTTATTTCAGATAAAACCAGACTTAAAACGGATTTAAAATTTATGCTGGACAACTGCCGGATGTAAACGGACAAGAATCGGATTTCACTTAGACTATAAATAATTTCGGAATTGACTTCCGGACTAATTCCACATAAAACCAGACTTAAAACGGATTTAAAATTTATGCCGGACAACTGCCAGATGTGAACGGACTAGCATCGGATTTCACTTAGACTATAAATTATTTCGGACTTGACTTCCGGACTAATTCCAAATATAACCAGACTTAAAACAGATTTAAAATTTATGCCGGAAAACTGCCGGATGTAAACGGACTAAAATGGGATTTTACTTAGACTAGAAATAATTTCGGAATTGACTGCCTGACTAATTTCAGATATAACCAGACTTAAAACGGATTTTAAATTTATGCCGGACAACTGCCGCATATGGACAGACTGGAATCGGATTTCACTTAGACTACAAATAATATTGGAATTGAATGCCGCACTAATTCCAGATAAAACCAGACTTAAAACGGATTTAAAATTTATGCTGGACGACTGCCAGATGTGAACGGACTAGAATCGGATTTCACTTAGACTATAAATAATTTTGGAATTGAATGCCGCACTTATTTCAGATAAAACCAGACTTAAAACGGATTTAAAATTTATGCCGGACAACTGCCGGATGTAGACGGACTGGAATCGGATTTGACTTATCTATAAATAATTTCGGAATTGAATGCCGCACTAATTTCAGATAAAACCAGACTTAAAACGGATTGAAATTTTATGCCGGAAAACTGCCGGATGTGAACGGACTAGAATCGAATTTCACTTAGACTATAAATAATTTCGGAATTTACTGCCTGACTAATTCCAGATATAACCAGACTTAAAACGGATTTAAAATTTATGCCGGACAACTGCCGGATATTAACGGACTGGAATCGAATTTCACTTAGACTATAAATAATTTTGGAATTGAATGCCGCACTTATTTCAGATAAAACCAGACTTAAAACGGATTTAAAATTTATGCTGGACAACTGCCGGATGTAAACGGACAAGAATCGGATTTCACTTAGACTATAAAAAATTTCGGAATTGACTTCCGGACTCATTCTAGATATAACCAGACTTAAAACGGATTTAAAATTTATGCCGGACAAACTGCCGGATATGAACGGACTGGAATCGGATTTCAGTTAGACTATAAATAATTTCGGAATTGAATGCCGCACTTATTTCAGATAAAAGCAGACTTAAAACGGATTTAAAATTTATGCCGGACAAACTGCCGGATATGAACGGACTGGAATCAGATTTCACTTAGACTATAAATAATTTCGGAATTGAATGCCGCACTTATTTCAGATAAAACCAGACTTATAACGGATTGAAAATTTATGCCTGAAAAAGGCCGGATGTAAACGGACTAGAATCGGATTTCACTTAGACTATAAATAATTTTGCAATTGACTTCCCGACTAATTACAGATATAACCAGACTTAAAACGGATTAAAAATTTATGCTGGACAACTGCCGGATGTAAACGGACTAAAATCGGATTTCACTTAGACTATAAATAATTTCGGAATTGAATGCCGCACTAATTTCAGATAAAACCAGACTTATAACGGATTGAAAATTTATGCCTGAAAACTGCCGGATGTGAGCGGACTAGAATCGGATTTCACTTAGACTATAAATAATTTCCGACTTGACTTCCGGACTAATTCCAGATATAACCAGACTTAAAACGGATTTTAAATTTATGCCGGAAAACTGCCGGGTGTGAACGGACTAAAATCGGATTTCACTTAGACTATAAATAATTTCGAAAATGACTGCCTGACTAATTTCAGATATAACCAGACTTAAAACGGATTTTAAATTTATGCCGGACAAGTGCCGGATGTAAACGGACTAAAATCGGATTTCACTTAGACTATAAATAATTTTGGAATTGAATGCCGCACTTATTTCAGATAAAACCAGACTTAAAACGGATTTAAAATTTATGCCGGACAACTGCCGGATGTGAACGGACTGGTATCGGATTTCACTTAGACTATAAATAATTTTGGAATTGAATGCCGCACTAATTTCAGATATAACCAGACTAAACACGGATTTAAAATTTATGCCGTACAACTGCCGGATATGAACGGACTGAAATCAGATTTCACTTAGACTATAAATAATTTCGGAATTGAATGCCGCACTAATTTCAGATAAAACCAGACTTATAACGGATTGAAAATTTATGTCTGAAAACTGCCGGATGTGAGCGGACTAGAATCGTATTTCACTTAGACTATAAATAATTTCGGACTTGACTTCCGGACTAATTCCAGATATAACCAGACTTAAAACGGATTTTAAATTTATGCCGGAAAACTGCCGGGTGTGAACGGACTAAAATCGGATTTCACTTAGACTATAAATAATTTCGAAATTGACTGCCTGACTAATTTCAGATATAACCAGACTTAAAACGGATTTTAAATTTATGCCGGACAACTGCCGCATATGGACAGACTGGTATCGGATTTCACTTAGACTATAAATAATTTTGGAATTGAATGCCGCACTAATTTCAGATATAACCAGACTAAACACGGATTTAAAATTTATGCCGTACAACTGCCGGATATGAACGGACTGGAATCAGATTTCACTTAGACTATAAATAATTTCGGAATTAAATGCCGCACTAATTCCAGATATAACCAGACTTAAAACGGATTTTAAATTTATGCCGGAAAACTGCCGGGTGTGAACGGACTAAAATCGGATTTCACTTAGACTATAAATAATTTCGAAATTGACTGCCTGACTAATTTCAGATATAACCAGACTTAAAACGGATTTTAAATTTATGCCGGACAACTGCCGCATATGGACAGACTGGAATCGGATTTCACTTAGACTACAAATAATATTGGAATTGAATGCCGCACTAATTCCAGATAAAACCAGACTTAAAACGGATTTAAAATTTATGCTGGACGACTGCCAGATGTGAACGGACTAGAATCGGATTTCACTTAGACTTTAAATAATTTCGTACTTGACTTCCGGACTCATTCTAGATATAACCAGACTTAAAACGGATTTAAAATTTATGCCGGAGAAGTGCCGGATGTAAACGGACTAAAATCGGATTTCACTTAGACTATAAATAATTTTGGAATTGAATGCCGCACTTATTTCAGATAAAACCAGACTTAAAACGGATTTAAAATTTATGCCGGACAACTGCCGGATGTAGACGGACTGGAATCGGATTTGACTTATCTATAAATAATTTCGGAATTGAATGCCGCACTAATTTCAGATAAAACCAGACTTAAAACGGATTGAAATTTTATGCCGGAAAACTGCCGGATGTGAACGGACTAGAATCGAATTTCACTTAGACTATAAATAATTTCGGAATTTACTGCCTGACTAATTCCAGATATAACCAGACTTAAAACGGATTTAAAATTTATGCCGGACAACTGCCGGATATGAACGGACTGGAATCGAATTTCACTTAGACTATAAATAATTTTGGAATTGAATGCCGCACTTATTTCAGATAAAACCAGACTTAAAACGGATTTAAAATTTATGCTGGACAACTGCCGGATGTAAACGGACAAGAATCGGATTTCACTTAGACTATAAAAAATTTCGGAATTGACTTCCGGACTCATTCTAGATATAACCAGACTTAAAACGGATTTAAAATTTATGCCGGACAAACTGCCGGATATGAACGGACTGGAATCGGATTTCAGTTAGACTATAAATAATTTCGGAATTGAATGCCGCACTTATTTCAGATAAAACCAGACTTAAAACGGATTGAAATTTTATGCCTGAAAACGGCCGGATGTAAACGGACTAGAATCGGATTTCACTTAGACTATAAATAATTTTGCAATTGACTTCCCGACTAATTACAGATATAACCAGACTTAAAACGGATTTAAAATTTATGCCGGACAAACTGCCGGATATGAACGGACTGGAATCGGATTTCAGTTAGACTATAAAAAATTTCGGAATTGACTTCCGGACTCATTCTAGATATAACCAGACTTAAAACGGATTTAAAATTTATGCCGGACAAACTGCCGGATATGAACGGACTGGAATCGGATTTCAGTTAGACTATAAATAATTTCGGAATTGAATGCCGCACTTATTTCAGATAAAAGCAGACTTAAAACGGATTTAAAATTTATGCCGGACAAACTGCCGGATATGAACGGACTGGAATCAGATTTCACTTAGACTATAAATAATTTCGGAATTGAATGCCGCACTAATTTCAGATAAAACCAGACTTATAACGGATTGAAAATTTATGCCTGAAAACTGCCGGATGTGAGCGGACTAGAATCGGATTTCACTTAGACTATAAATAATTTCCGACTTGACTTCCGGACTAATTCCAGATATAACCAGACTTAAAACGGATTTTAAATTTATGCCGGAAAACTGCCGGGTGTGAACGGACTAAAATCGGATTTCACTTAGACTATAAATAATTTCGAAAATGACTGCCTGACTAATTTCAGATATAACCAGACTTAAAACGGATTTTAAATTTATGCCGGACAAGTGCCGGATGTAAACGGACTAAAATCGGATTTCAATTAGACTATAAATAATTTTGGAATTGAATGCCGCACTTATTTCAGATAAAACCAGACTTAAAACGGATTTAAAATTTATGCCGGACAACTGCCGGATGTGAACGGACTGGTATCGGATTTCACTTAGACTATAAATAACTTTGGAATTGAATGCCGCACTAATTTCAGATATAACCAGACTAAACACGGATTTAAAATTTATGCCGTACAACTGCCGGATATGAACGGACTGAAATCAGATTTCACTTAGACTAAAAATAATTTCGGAATTGAATGCCGCACTAATTTCAGATAAAACCAGACTTATAACGGATTGAAAATTTATGTCTGAAAACTGCCGGATGTGAGCGGACTAGAATCGGATTTCACTTAGACTATAAATAATTTCGGACTTGACTTCCGGACTAATTCCAGATATAACCAGACTTAAAACGGATTTTAAATTTATGCCGGATAACTGCCGCATATGGACAGACTGGAATCGGATTTCACTTAGACTACAAATAATATTGGAATTAAATGCCGCACTAATTCCAGATAAAACCAGACTTAAAACGGATTTAAAATTTATGCCGGACAAGTGCCGGATGTAAACGGACTAAAATCGGATTTGACTTATCTATAAATAATTTCGGAATTGAATGCCGCACTAATTTCAGATAAAACCAGACTTAAAACGGATTGAAATTTTATGCCGGAAAACTGCCGGATGTGAACGGACTAGAATCGAATTTCACTTAGACTATAAATAATTTCGGAATTTACTGCCTGACTTATTCCAGATATAACCAGACTTAAAACGGATTTAAAATTTATGCCGGACAACTGCCGGATATGAACGGACTGGAATCGGATTTCACTTAGACTATAAATAATTTTGGAATTAAATGCCGCACTTATTTCAGATAAAACCAGACTTAAAATGAATTTAAAATTTATGCCGGAGAACTGCCGGATGTAAACGGACAAGAATCGGATTTCACTTAGACTATAAATAATTTCGGAATTGAATGCTGCACTTATTTCAGATAAAAGCAGACTTAAAACGGATTTAAAATTTATGCTGGACAACTGCCGGATATGAGCGGACTAGAATCGGATTTCACTTAGACTATAAATAATTTCGGAATTGAATGCCGCACTAATTTCAGATAAAATCAGACTTAAAACGGATTTTAAATTTATGCCGGAGAACTGCCGGATATGAACGGACTGGAATCAGATTTCACTTAGACTATAAATAATTTCGGAATTGACTTCCGAACTAATTCCACTTAAAACCCGACTTAAAACGGATTTAAAATTTATGCCGGACAAACTGCCGGATATGAACGGACTGGAATCAGATTTCACTTAGACTATAAATAATTTCGGAATTGAATGCCGCACTAATTTCAGATAAAACCAGACTTATAACGGATTGAAAATTTATGCCTGAAAACTGCCGGATGTGAGCGGACTAGAATCGGATTTCACTTAGACTATAAATAATTTCGGACTTGACTTCCGGACTAATTCCAGATATAACCAGACTTAAAACGGATTTTAAATTTATGCCGGAAAACTGCCGCATATGGACAGACTGGAATCGGATTTCACTTAGACTATAAATAATTTTAGAATTGAATGCCGCACTAATTTCAGATTTAACCAGACTAAACACGGATTTAATATTTATGCCGTACAACTGCCGCATATGGACAGACTAGAATCGGATTTCACTTAGACTTTAAATAATTTCGTACTTGACTTCCGGACTCATTCTAGATATAACCAGACTTAAAACGGATTTAAAATTTATGCCGGACAAGTGCCGGATGTAAACGGACTAAAATCGGATTTCACTTAGACTATAAATAATTTTGGAATTGAATGCCGCACTTATTTCAGATAAAACCAGACTTAAAACGGATTTAAAATTTATGCCGGACAACTGCCGGATGTAGACGGACTGGAATCGGATTTGACTTATCTATAAATAATTTCGGAATTGAATGCCGCACTAATTTCAGATAAAACCAGACTTAAAACGGATTGAAATTTTATGCCGAAAAACTGCCGGATGTGAACGGACTAGAATCGAATTTCACTTAGACTATAAATAATTTCGGAATTTACTGCCTGACTAATTCCAGATATAACCAGACTTAAAACGGATTTAAAATTTATGCCGGACAACTGCCGGATATGAACGGACAAGAATCGGATTTCACTTAGACTATAAAAAATTTCGGAATTGACTTCCGGACTCATTCTAGATATAACCAGACTTAAAACGGATTTAAAATTTATGCCGGACAAACTGCCGGATATGAACGGACTGGAATCGGATTTCACTTAGACTATAAATAATTTCGGAATTGAATGCCGCACTTATTTCAGATAAAAGCAGACTTAAAACGGATTTAAAATTTATGCTGGACAACTGCCGGATATAAGCGGACTAGAATCGGATTTCACTTAGACTATAAATAATTTCGGAATTGAATGCCGCACTAATTTCAGATAAAATCAGACTTAAAACGGATTTTAAATTTATGCCGGAGAACTGCCGGATATGAACGGACTGGAATCGGATTTCACTTAGACTATAAATAATTTCGGAATTGAATGCCGCACTTATTTCAGATAAAAGCAGACTTAAAACGGATTAAAAATTTATGCTGGACAACTGCCGGATGTAATCGGACTAAAATCGGATTTCACTTAGACTATAAATAATTTTGGAACTGAATGCCGCACTTATTTCAGATAAAACCAGACTTAAAACGGATTTAAAATTTATGCCGGACAACTGCCGGATGTGAACGGACTGGTATCGCATTTCACTTAGACTATAAATAATTTTGGAATTGCATGCCGCACTAATTTCAGATATAACCAGACTAAACACGGATTTAAAATTTATGCCGTACAACTGCCGGATATGAACGGACTGGAATCAGATTTCACTTAGTTTATAAATAATTTCGGAATTGAATGCCGCACTAATTTCAGATAAAACCAGACTTATAACGGATTTAAAATTTATGCTGGACAAACTGCCGGATATGAACGGACTGGAACCGGATTTCACTTAGACTATACATAATTTCGGAATTGAATGCCGCAGTAATTCCAGATAAAACCAGACTTAAAACGGATTTAAAATTTATGATGGACAACTGCCAGATGTGAACGGACTAGAATCGGATTTCACTTAGACTTTAAATAATTTCGTACTTGACTTCCGGACTCATTCTAGATATAACCAGACTTAAAACGGATTTAAAATTTATGCCGGACAACTGCCGGATATGAACGGACTAGAATCGGATTTCACTTAGACTATAAATAATTTCGGAATTGACTTCCGGACTAATTTCAGATAAAATCAGACTTAAAACGGATGTTAAATTTATGCGGGACACCTGCCGGATATGAACGGACTGGAATCAGATTTCACTTAGACTATAAATAATTTCGGAATTGAATGCCGCACTAATTTCAGATAAAACCAGACTTATAACGGATTGAAAATTTATGCCTGAAAACTGCCGGATGTGAGCGAACTAGAATCGGATTTCACTTAGACTATAAATACTTTCGGAATTGACTTCCGGACTAATTCCACATAAAACCAGACTTAAAACGGATTGAAAATTTATTTTGGAAAACTGCCGAATGTGAACGGACTAGAATCGGATTTTACTTAGACTATAAACAATTTCGGAATTGACTGCCTGACTAATTTCAGATACAACCAGACTTAAAACGGATTTTAAATTTATGCCGGACAACTGCCGGATATGAACGGACTGGAATCAGATTTTACTTAGACTCTAAATAATTTCGGAATTGACTGCCTGCTCATTTCAGATATAACCAGACTTAAAACGGATTTAAAATTTATGCTGAACAACTGCCGGATGTAAACGGACTAGAATCGGTTTTCACTTAGACTATAAATTATTTCGGAATTGACTTCCGGACTAATTCCAGATATAACCAGACTTAAAACGGATTTAAAATTTATGCTGGACAACTGCCGGATATGAGCGGACTAGAATCGGATTTCACTTAGACTATACATATACTTTCGGAATTAAATGCCGCACTAATTTCAGATAAAATCAGACTAAAAACGGATTTCAAATTTATGCCGGATAACTGCCGGATGTGAACGGACTAGAATCGGATTTCACTTAGACTATACATATACTTTCGGAATTGAATGCCGCACTAATTTCAGATAAAATCAGACTTAAAACGGATGTTTAATTTATGCGGGACACCTGCCGGATATGAACGGACTGGAATCAGATTTCACTTAGACTATAAATAATTTCGGAATTGAATGCCGCACTAATTTCAGATAAAACCAGACTTATAACGGATTGAAAATTTATGCCTGAAAACTGCCGGATGTGAGCGAACTAGAATCGGATTTCACTTAGACTATAAATACTTTCGGAATTGACTTCCGGACTAATTCCACATAAAACCAGACTTAAAACGGATTAAAAATTTATGTCGGAAAACTGCCGGATGTGAACGGACTAGAATCGGATTTTACTTAGACTATAAACAATTTCGGAATTGACTGCCTGACTAATTTCAGATACAACCAGACTTAAAACGGATTTTTAATTTATGCCGGACAACTGCCGGATATGAACGGACTGGAATCAGATTTCACTTAGACTCTAAATAATTTCGGAATTGACTGCCTGACTAATTTCAGATATAACCAGACTTAAAACGGATTTAAAATTTATGCTGAACAACTGCCGGATGTAAACGGACTAGAATCGGTTTTCACTTAGACTATAAATTATTTCGGAATTGACTGTCGGTCTAATTCCAGATATAACCAGACTTAAAACGGATTTAAAATTTATGCCGGACAACTGCCGGATATGAACGGACTGGAATCGGATTTCACTTAGACTATAAATAATTTTGGAATTGACTGCCGGTCTAATTCCAGATATAACCAGACTTAGAACGGATTTAAAAATTATGCCGGACAACTGCTGGACAACTGCCGGATATGAACGGACTGAAATCGGATTTCACTTATCTATAAATAATTTCGGAATTGAATGCCGCACTAATTTCAGATAAAACCAGACTTAAAAGGGATTTAAAATTTATGCTGGACAACTGCCGGATGTAAACGGACTAGGATCGGATTTTACTTAGACTATAAATAATTTCGGAATTGAATGCCGCACTAATTTCAGATAAAACCAGACTTAAAACGGATTGAAATTTTATGCCGGAAAACTGCCGGATGTGAACGGACTAGAATCGGATTTCACTTAGACTATAAATAATTTCGGAATTTACTGCCTGACTAATTCCAGATAAAAGCAGACTTAAATCAGGTTGTGAATTTTGTGCCGGACAGGTGCCGGACTTGACCAGACTAAAAACGGACTTTACTTTTACTATCAATAATTTCTAAATGGACTGCCGTACTAATTCAATATAAAAGCAGACTTAAAACGGATTGTGATTTTTGTGTCGGACAGTTTCTGGACGTGGCCGTACTTAAAACGGACTTCTCTTGAACTAAAAATAATTTCTGAATCGACTGCCGCACTAATTTCTGATAAAACCAGACTTAAAGCGGATTTTAAATTTTGTGTCGGATAGTTTCCGGACGTTTTCGGATAAAAAACGGTCTTCACTTTGATTATAAATAATTTTGAAATCGATTGCCGGTCAAGATTCAGACTTTTCCGGATTAATTTCCGATCAAATTTTTGTCTCAGAGAAATGTCGGACTAATTCGGATCATTTCCAGACACATTCCGAATTAATTCCAGATAAGTCCGGACTGTTTTGTCTGGAGTTCGTCAAGAATTCGTATAGAATTAGTCCGGATTTTTTAGTAGGGTTTACTTTGTAGAGCGCGAAATAATTATTAAAAATGAAAAAAGATAAAATTTGGATTAAAGTTAATTATGGTAACATTTTTTAAGAAAAATTGAAAAATCCTAAAATCTTGAGAACTAGTCTTTAGTTTTCTGGTAAGCAAAATATTTGATTTATGGTTTTTTTCTGTACACTTGTTTTTCATTGTCAGGTAAATTACAAGAAAATTATAAGAAACTTGAAGAAAAATTATTGTACCAATCAAAAAAATGAAAAGGGCTAATATTTGCACAAAATGTAGTATTCTATGTCAGTACTCAAACCACCAATTATTATAAAATTCTAATAAAAATTGTAGAAGGAGGAGGGGGCTGCAGATTCTGGTCAAGTGTGAAGAGGGTATTTTTTAAAAATCATAACTATTATGCAACAAAGTTGCCAAAAAATTGACCTATATGTTTTTAAAAGGTTGTTTTCCTCCTTTTTTCAATAGTGCATAAAATTTTTGAGAAATTTTCAAAATTTAACCTATTTTTTCAAAAAAAAAAATTTTTTCTTTTTTTTTTTTTTGAAAAAAGTCATTGTTTTTCTTTTTTTTTTTCTTTTAAAATGAAGCTTACTATGTGCACTTTCAATACAGGCTATAGAGAAAATGTCTTTTTTCTTTGTTTTTGAATTATTAAGGTAGTTCTCCGGCTTCAGGGCCGCACAAATACTATAAAAAAATAGATAAAAACAAATAAAGAAAAAACAAATAAATTAAATCTGAAAACGTAATTTAAAGCAATATGTTAGTCTCGTGACACTTTACATGTGCTTCAAACGGAAGAGTGTTGGCCATTTGCGACCGCTGGATTTCCTTTCGCTCGTAAATTCAATGGAAAATCACATTGGTTTCGAATTTCAGATTAGTCTAATTAAAAAATGAGCATTGATACCCCTACTAAAAATTTTTTTATATTATTTCTTTTATTTATCCCTATAACATACTAGTTTTCGAGAAATATTTAGAGAAAAGTTTTCCAGATATAAATAAAAATGTGCCATTTTTATACGTTCATCAATTGATTCCCATGTAAATGTTGAATCTTTGAATCTAAATATCTCAATTTTTAGCATTGCAAGGGGCCCTGAGGTTTTTACCACACATAAAGCATACAAAAAGGAACATTTATCCAAAGTTTCAGAAAATTTTAAAGAAAATCGATTTGCCGGAGAACTACCTTAATTAAGAAATTAATAAAAATTAGTAAAAAATGAAATATTGAAAAAAAAAAAAACTTTTGGTAATTTTTGGCATACTAACGTAAAGCTTATCAAATTCCGGATCTAACAATCATAACTTGAAATATTTTTGATAAATAAATGCCAACAAAATAATTAATAATAGTTAATTAAATAAAAAATGTGTATTTATTTAGTATCTATTTATCAAAAAGACTTCAAATTATGCTTGATAAGCTTTACGTTAATAGACCCAAAATTACCAAAAGTTTAATGGTTTGTGAAATATTTCATTTTTAACGAATTTTTATTAATTAATTAATTAATAATTCAAAAACAAAGAAAAAATACATTTTCTCTACAGCGTGTATTAAAAGTGTACAAAGTAAGCTTTATTTTAATTTTCTGGTGAGCAAAGTATTGTATTTAGAGTTTTTTAATTTTGTGCACTTGTTTTTCGTCAGGTAAATTACAAGAAAATTATAATAAACTAGTAAAAAATAATATACCAGAAATATTAAATCTTGAGCAAAATGAGTCACGGGTGGTGTTTTCGAGAAAATTGTTTTGTTTTAGTTTTGGAAAATTAGTCAACACTTTTTTAATTTTTAACATGTTCAAAAAATTTATATGGATTTTTAAAGCACCTAATAGTATCTAACAAGAATCAGAAAAAGAAAATTGATTTTCTTAATTGGATAATAAATGTCACACAAAAGTCTCAAAAGTCACAAAAGTTAAATTGAAAATGTTTTTTTTTTTCAGAAAAAGTTGAAATTTTCTTAATTTTGTGTGTAAATGGTCTTTTTTATTAATCGGAAAGACATATGTCTCTTAATTTTACTTAAAAAATTCTAATTTGTTCTTATTATAATTATAATTTCTTTATTTGTTTTAAGACATTTGTCTATACAAAGGAATTGCGTAAGATATTACAACTAGTTATATTCGCATTTCTTCATTATCAATTATAGAATTTAAATATATATACAAATTTTTAACCGAGTCAGTACGAGAATTATTCTATATATCAATCACTTCTTCTTTTACCATGCTCTCATTCTCTGTGTTACGAATGAATTCCCTTCTTTTTTGTTCATAATATAAACATTCTACTAGTAAATGGTATACTTTATCATTAATTTGTAACCCACATAGATTGCAGATTCCTAAGTCTTGCAGTTTAAAACTTTTTCCGCCAATGATTAAAATATTCTAATGTACATTAAAAAGTCTTATTTGTGATATCATTCTAATAAATATCAATGGTAGTCTTAAATTAAAATAATTTTGTAGGCCACATGTAATCGTCAAGTATGGTAATATCCGAAGTGACCCACACAGCACCCGAACTTTTCTGAACATTCCCAACATTCAGGGAAGTTTCAAAACTTGCAGTAAGATCGCTGGAAGTTTTAGAACTTCCCTAAAGGTTGGGAATGTTCAGGGAAGTTCCGGTGCTGTGTGGGGACTGATTTTCGCTAAGGCTTCTTAAATCTTCTGCATATAAATAGTTTTCGTAATCTGCTATCCAGGATAGTTTATCTCTCTGTATATTTTCTAAATTTAAATTTTGCCATTCATATTCTTTTCCTATACATTTGAAAATCTTACCTACTTGCGAGTACCAGTTATACCTACACTGACCGTCTCCATTCCTCACGAATAGGGTTTTAAGTTTTAAAAAACATATCTTTGGATAGCGATATTCATCCATTGCCAGTAGTTTTTCTACATAATTTAACGTAAGTTTAAAAACAGTCACTACAAGTTTACAGGATCCGGTCTCTAATCTAATAGCATATCCTGGCGTGTTTTTTGGCAATCGTAAAATTCTTTTATAGAAGTTATTTTAGATTTGTTCGATTTCACCGACATACCTCTGACTCCATATTTGTGCTCCATACAACAACACACTTACAATCAAATTATCAAAGAGTTTCTTAACAGGGATCCATAAATTCAGTTTTAACTTTTCAATCAAAGTGATTGTCGTATTTAGTGCCAATTTAGTTTTAGTCGAAGCATATTTGGAGGCCTTTAAAAAAACTGCCGAGTTTGAAAAAGGAATACCTAAATAAATATATTCAGAAACTATATCTATTACATGCATTTCGTTATAGAAAAAGGGGATATTTTTCTATTGTGCCCATGTCCACCCTTTCTAAAGATAAAAATTTTTGTTTTATTTACATTAATATTCAATTTATTTATTTGGCAATATTTAAGTAGAGATTTAATATTTTTCACATACCCATCTCAGAATCCGCAAATAAGACAATATCGTCTGCATACGCAAGGAAAAGAATTTCGATCAGATGATTCAAGGAAACCCCCCTGATGCTTTCTTTTCTTAAAAAATCTTCGATATCTGCAATGAATAAGCAAAATAGGATTGGGCTCATCACTTCACCCTGCAAAACCCCTCTCGTTAATTGAACCAAATCCGATATTCCTGTTGATCCCTTGACAGCTATAGAGGCTTCTGAGTATAAACTTTTTAAAACTCCAATAATTTTTTTTCCCAGGCCTAACTTATAAAGTTTTTCCCAAAGCAATTCATGAGGAACTGAGGGGAAGGCACTACTAAAATCCACGAAAAGAGTGAATAACTTTCCTCGAGTCATATTCAGCTGGGACTGTATAATAGAATTGAGTGTAAAAACATGATCAATACAATTTCGGTCTTTTCTAAATCCAGCCTGATGTTCTGGTAGGAGATTATTTATTTCAACCTATTCGTTCAATCTTCCTGTTAACACCTGAGTAAATACTTTTGTGATACAATTCATTAACGCTATAGGACGATAATTAGTAGGATCTTTTATATCTCCTTTTTTATAGATCATTCTAAGTATTACTCTAGACCAGGAAGAAGGAACTTCTTTGGATATTAAAATTTTATTAAATAAGAAAGACAAATAATCAATGCAGTTTTCAGGTAGATTTTTCAAAAACTCGAAAGATATATTGTCAATACCAGGAGTTTAATTGCTTTTACGTTTTCTAAGGCTACTAATAATTTCATTTTTTGTTATTTCAGACTCAAGGAGAGAGTTACTAACTTCCCCTCCAAAAGGATCCTTAAAAGTTAATATTACTTTTCTGTTACAAGTTGGAAATTCATTTTGGAAAAACTCATGCCATGTATTTAAATTTATTTGTTTTTCCAAGGGAGGTCGAAATCTATTTTTATTTACGATCTTCCAGAAAGACGTAGAATCTTTTATTATCGATAATTGAGTCACTGTTAAATTGTTATATTCTTCTTTCTTTTTTTGGGTTACATTTTTGTATTCCTTTTTCATCTCAAAATACATCTCTACATCCCTCATTACTGTAAATTTATTAGGCCTACATAGATTTAAAATTTCCCTTAAAGATTTTTTTGCCTTGACACATTCCTGATCAAACCATGGTTTCGAGGTATTCTCGAATTTATGCAGATTTCTTTTCATTCCTATTTTATTAGCACTTTCAATAATAGTATTAATTATTTTACTCTCTAATGTATTAATGGTATCGTTTTTATTAAAATTGAACACACAAGTCTGCATAATCTCGGTATACTCTACTTTTAAATTATTTTTCCATTTTAAACCAGGATTTGGTTTTCGAAAATTCACAGAATTATCTATAGTACAGATGACAGGAAAATGATCTGATTTCGTAACAATATAATTCACGTAAAGATCCAAGAGAGATTCAATTCCCGAAAAATTTGACCACATCAAATCTATAACCGATTTTCCTATTTTATTTACAAAAGTAAAATTAGCTGGGTTATCGTTCCTAGATCTACCATTAATTAAGATGAGAACATTATTCTCCATACAGAGAAGCATTGGTTTGGTAGGATTTCTTTTGTCAGTTGGTTTAATTTCCCCATTCTAGCGTTAAAATCCCCCCCCCCCCCCTACTTACAATGGTAAATCAGGGTATGTAGACATGATTATTTCTATTTGGTGGTCAAGAGTATCTAAAATATTTTCAAAGTCAGAGTTTGGCCTTGCATTTAAAAAACATAAAATAAATTTAAAATTCCTACTTGTAAATTTAACAATTAAACATTCCATAGGCTTAAAAAGATTTTCAGCACTATATTTATTTTTATCAAAAGTTATTATAAGTCCACCTTTTGCTCTTCCTTTTACAGCTGTTTTTGTTGCCAAACTATAGCAAAATTGGTCTAGAGCCAACAATCTTGCCCAATCTTTTAACAAACATTATATCTTTGTCTGGTATTGGTACTTCTACAGCACGGAAGATTTCCCTTACAGTTTCGTGTAGATTTTCATTTTCGACATCTTTAATTTTGAATAGAACAATATTTTTAGCTCTTAACCACGGAGTTAGCTCAGTTGGTTAAATACTAGACCCTGCGGTCGCGCCAAGTCCAGCTTGCTGGGTTCGCGCCCCGATGAGTCTGGGATTTTTCTAACTCGCGAGATAACTTCAGTGGAAGGTTTGACGTCGAGGAATAATGATATGCACTGTCGGTAATCGACCTGTGCAGATCACTAGAACTCGACTGTCGATAAACCGGTTGTATTCGGTGAGGTTTTTCTACAGTTTTCCCTCTCCACTGGCGAGAAATGCGAGTACTCCTAATTTCAAGCCGTTCTGTAGACGCAAAAACACTTAAAAAGAATATATACAAAGGTACAATCCTAGGAACTCCCTACGAGGGACACTCATTGAGCCAGTAAGGTCGTTAAAACGAGTGTATAATAACTATATTTTTAGCTCTAACTTTATTTAGTAGGTATTCTATTTTAGATCCATAGTTTAGTACTTTATTTTCGAAATCTTTATTTTTCTTTTCTAGATTTTCTATTTTTTCCACCGTGGATAAGAATTCCTTCGATCGTTCTGAATTTTCTTTCACCAATGTTTCAATTTCTTTCTCCACGACTTCCAATTTTTGTGTAGATTCCTTTGTGTTTTTTTCGATGTTAACTAAAAATGACTTTAAATCTTCATTTGTAGTCATTTTGATATATTCTAGTCACTATTTCACAGAGATTAACACCACACACTGTAAGTAATCGAAATTTAAATAACAGAGCTATTAGTAAACACGTCTATTCGATTCGGCAGCTCAGACGCAACTCCAATTTATTCTTATTAACTTTTAATTACGTTAGGGAGATATATAAAAAACATTGTAACACTTTGAGGTTATATTTAATGTGCATATTTTCTTATTATACTTAAAGTAAGAAAAAAGATAAGATTTAAAGAAAAAATAGGAAAATAGTTATGAAATAATTAATTATCTAATTAAAAAAAAAAGTTTAGGAAAAAGACATTATTTGTTTTTAGGCCAAGTTGCCAGGATATGTTGCTGCACTTTATTATTTCTAACTTAAAAATTCACATTTTCATCTTTCTTTGGCAAATTACACATTTTAATTTTTAATTAAATGCACATTTCTATAGAAATGTACACTTTGTTTACTCTTAAATTTTCCAAATCAGATGAACATATTTAAATCTGCCGCGAACACTATCAAAAGTTGACAAGTGTCGTGTGTGGAAACACCTTTAAAGTATCAATTTCAAAATGTTCTATTTTTCTGTTTAAAAACATTATTTTACCACCCAAAACCTTACACTGTGTTATAAAATTTATACAAGTAAAAAAACTTCTTATCGGACCTCGTGGAACGTGTAGGTAAGAAAAAACTAAAAAGAATGGTATATATAAAATATTTGATACACCCCCAAAATCTTGTCTTAGAGCCAAAAAACCTTTTTCAGGTAGATTCACGTATGTCATACCTCGAAACATCGCCATTTTTATCCGAATTAAAAAGTTTTTTTTTAATTTGAACATAATAATCAGTCCTTAAAAACTGTATAAGATTTTCTTCATTATCATTAAAATTCATTTAGAAATGGATCAAAAACCATCCAAAAATTTTATTTTTTCACTGATTTCTTAACTTTGAGATCAATTTATATCCCTTATCATATTTAAATTATATTTTTTCTCAACGTACATCAAAAACGTAGTCAATTAGGCTTTAAATGACCCTAGATTGAATAAAATTTGATGAAAATTGTTTAAACTATGACACTTTTAACATTGTAGTTACATCAAAAAATTTTGACTTGATGAAGAGTTTTTCTTTATTTTCTTTCTTTCATGGTTTACTTTCACTGTTTTTTCATTTTGATGTATTTCTACAATGCTAAGAAAAAATTTTGAGGGTTTAAGAATCCCTTTCAAATATATTATAATAACTCTATTAAATAATGATACATGTATTTATTAGATGATTTTTAAACTCTCAAAATTGTTTCTTAGCATTGTAAAAATACATAAAAATAAAAAAAACAGTAAAAGTAAACCATAAAAGAAAGAAAATAAAGAAAAACTCTTCATCAAGTCAAAATTTTTTTATGTAACTACAAAGTTAACAGTGTCATAGTTTGAACAATTTTCATCAAATTTTATTCAATCTAGGGTCATTTAAAGCCTAGTTGACTACGTTTTCGATGTACGTTGCGAAAAAATATAATTTAAATATGATAAGGGATATAAATTGATCCCAAAGTTAAGAAAACAGTGAAAAAATCAAATTTTTAGATGGTTTTTGATCCATTTCTAAATGAATTTTAATGGTAATTAAGAAAATTTTATACAGTTTGAAAGGACTGATTATAAGGTTTAAATTTAAAAAAAACTTTTTAATTCGGATAAAAAATGTCGATGTTTCGAGGTATGACGTACGTGAATCTACCTGAAAACGGTTTTTTGGCTCTAAAACAAGATTTTGGGGGTGTATCAAAGATTTAATATATATCATTCTTTTTAGTTTTTTATTACCTACAAGTTCTAGCAATACAAGTTTAAGCATTTAATAAATGTACATAAAAACTATTTAATTGGGCGATTTTAAGGTCGCTGAATACGAATTTGTTATTTACTTTTCGAAGTTAATAATTTCGAATCTAATGTATCTTGTTACTCGGATATTTTTGGGTTTACTGATTTCAAATCTTAAATTGACCGCCATATTGAGTCCGCAGTTTTAAATTTTTCAAACCTGACTTCAAATATGAAATCAACGACCCCGAAAATCCGAATATACCAAGATTCATGCAAATT
Source organism: Ganaspis brasiliensis (assembly GCA_037103525.1). NCBI lineage: Eukaryota > Metazoa > Arthropoda > Insecta > Hymenoptera > Figitidae > Ganaspis > Ganaspis brasiliensis. Next base: position 783,248 of record JAZKLR010000008.1, on the reverse strand, counting down.
TAGTCAATTTTTAAAAATTCGACCGCCATATTGTATCCATATTGAATTTTCAAAATATGACTTCGAATTTGAAATCAGCGACCCCAAAAACCGCCATATACCCGGATTTATGCAATTTCAGTCAATTTAAAAAAATTACCGCCATCTTGGATCCTCCATTTTGATTTTGTGAATCATGCCGAGAAATATTGTGACGTAGTTTTTTATAAACTCGTCGCAAAAGTAGTTCCTTGACGGCGGCACCGATAAACTACCCGAGTAAATACTTAAATAAGTCCGCGCAGTAAAGTATTTGATTTAATCCTTAATTGAACCGCAAATAATGGCCAGATCCGGACTCACCGACACTCAAAATATTGTATAAAGAGTGATTCATATGACTTTTTATTTGAATATTATTTTGTATCTGGATTATTATTGATTGTGATGTTTATATTCTGTTTACTTTTTATATAAACTGGTTCTGTAAATTAGAAAAGATTCACAACAAAGAACGAGTTGTTGTGAATTAAAAGAACATTGTATCACTGAGTAATTCTCTGAGAAATTCAGGAACCGCACGTCTCAGAGATTGATGCATTTGAAATGGAATCAACGAACATGAGATGGTCAGTCGGCGCGAAGGATCGACGTTGATATTGCGAGGTCCGCAGGTACCGGCAAGGAAAGTCAGAGGCCCGAATACTGAATGGTGGCGCCACTCATCGGTGGGCCGCGAAAGCTAGCTTCGCAGCGCCAATGCATGCATCAAGCACGTTTTTCCAGCAGTACGGGTTTGGCCTATTGAACCGTTGCACGAGCTTCGCGGTGTCACCGATTTATTTGTTGAGACAACGCCAAAAATGGATTACTGGAAGGTGCTTCAACAATTAAAAGGTTGGTGAACAGCCTATCTACCCTGTGCCAGTTGTGTAGAACTTGTGCGACCACGAGTTCTCTTTAGTTAAAAGTGGTCAGCCACCCGACCACGTTGTGAAGCACGGACGCCGCCATCTTCACCACGCCGGCCGGCTGACCGTTCACCTCGAAGTGCGAATTTCCTCTCAGACTCTCTACGAGAATTCTCAGTGAAGTGATTTAGTTAATAAATTTTATTTAATAATTAAATTCAGTTGAAGTTGTTTCATTAGTGCTCATTAGTGTTCATTAGTGCATTGTTTCGTGCCTGTCAACCCCCTCTCCCATATCGACGCTACCTACGACCTTGTGACGTGACTTCCGCTCGGACGTCGAGCTAGCCAGGCTGGAAACGGTGCCGTTTGTTTTAAAAACGGAGTCCGGGTAAATACTCGATTTACTTGGCGCCCGGAGAAAGGATCTCCGAATCAATAAACGGACTTCGAGGGTTAATTCACGGGCTCAAAGGGTGGAGTCCGTGAATTACAAGTCAGTGCCATCAACGTTGTTAATTGTAAATAGGTTAAAGGTAAAAACAGAATTACAAAATAGCGCCCAACTATAAGGCCGTCATGAGAGAGTGATAGGTGCAAAAAGTGCAAGTGTAATTTTTTACAAATTGTTTTTTATCGAATTTAAAAATTTTATTAAATTAGCAGAACTTTCAAAAAAAGTTTAGTAAAATTAACGAAAATAGTAAAATTCGAAATTTTCTTCTTTTTAAGTGATGAGAAAAGAGAGAGAATCCACATCTTCTGGGTAAGTACTAATTTTTTTGATTTTGGCTTATCTACAAAAACTGGTTTAGTAGAGATTTGAATATTTTAAAACGAAGATTGTTTTTCTTAGTAGTAATGTTGTTATAAAAAATTTGACAGATAACATAACCTACAGTGTCCCTTATTTACTTGCGCGAAAGTGAACTTTTATAAGTGGATGATTTTTTCAAAATTTTCGAAAATTAAAGAATTTATGAAATTTTCGGTAAATTTCCGTAATTTACGGAAACAGCGAATTTTTTGAATTTTGACGGGATTCAGAGTGTGTTTTGAGTTCGCGAGTGATAAAAAAAAGTAACCGACGGTTGGAAAAATGATTAAAATTAGTAGGGAACGGTAAAAAAGTTCAAATTAAATAATTAAACACAGGCATTAATAGCGAGAAAAGTAACTATCTGCTAGCATATTTTGACAGGTCAAATGGAAATCGGGAGAAATTGAAAGTTTGTTTTTCTGGAGAATTTGAAAAATCCGTACTCAACGATAATTAACTTTAGTTTGAGTATTTCTCGGTAATTTTTATGTAATAGTCCTTTTCATTTAAGACCGGATATGTGAATTGATGTAAATGGGAACATGGTTTCGAGCACTTTTTGTATAGGACCTACTATACAAAAAGTGCTCGAAACCATGTTGCCATTTACATAAATACATATTTCCGGTCTTAAATGAAAAGGTCTATATTCGTAAGTTTCAAAGACATGAGGGAAATTTTCTAAATTTTGTAGAATATTTTTCGATTTTAAAGTAATCAGAATAATAAACCGAAAAAATTGCCGAAGTTACGTATTAGTTTAAAAATTAATTAAGAATTAAAGTAATGTACGCCAGACCGTGGTAAGTTACCATGTAAGATTCGGAAATTTTCCAATTTCGTTGGATATTTGGTTTTGAAAGGAAACATTTTCGGAATAGTGATGGTGTATTACCTGGACCCGTTAATAAATTACTTTAAGCAAGAATAACTTACCGGTAAGTTACTGGGTAAGATTCGGAAATTTTCCAGTTTCGTCGGAAAGTTAGTATTGAAAGTGGAAATTTTCGAAATAGTGATAGTGTATTACCTGGTTACGTTGGTAAAGTACTTTAGACAATAGCAGTTTACAGGTTAGATATGGTAATTTTAGAAATTTAAAGAATCGAAGTGGTAATATTTCAGGTCACGTGGGAATTTACCAGAAATTTATGAAAATTTTTCAATTTTGAGCCGGGTTTGGAAGGAAATCGAAAAATTTAAACAATTAATGAGAAATTTTAGTTTTGTTTTCTCATTTAAGCGGAATTTAGTGATTATTTGATTTTTAGTGTCAATTAGGACTAAGTAAGATTTGCTTTTGTTTTTCAAGGAAATTTTTTTTCTACCTTACATGCACGAAAACCTCGTGTTTTCGTTCGCCTTGAGCGGGGCAGAACTCACAGTTTTTAGGTCAGTGAACGTTTTCACTAACCTGAAAACTGCGAGTGGTGACCCGCTAACGCGAACGAAACACGAGATTTTCGTACATATCTGATAGAAAATAGCATATGCACCTCGGGAGGCCGATTTTTTGTCTCGCACTATGTTCTCCGAACTCGTTTTGCACTCGCTACGCTCGTGCTACACTCGTTCTTCGAACATTTGTGCTTGACAAAAAAACACGGACTTCCCTCTCTTGATGCATAATATACTATTCTTTTTCGTTTTTTTTACTTACTTTCTTTTTCGGGTATTAGGTAATTACCCTGAATTAAGATGGAATCAAATAAGAATTCCGCAGAGGCAAGTGACACTTTTGACGACTATAGTCAAGAGACAGTAGTACCCTCATCTCAAAGTGAAAGCAGAGGACCACAGGGGCCACCTCTAGCTTTCAGTACCCCTGTACAACGCTCTTTAATGGATACAGGGGACGAGGGTGTGAGTCATCTGAGAGTGGGGATGAACCGACCACTAAAAATATTTCGGTTGAGCAGGTTTGTGCGGTATTATCACACCATGCTGTCAACGACACGGGATCCGAAGAAGTAATTTGCTCGCGACTAGAAAGGCTTTTAGCTAGAATTAGCGGGGACGAGGAGGTACACTAGTCCACGGAAGACCAAACCGCACCAATAGAAAATAAGGGTGTAGAACCCAGTCCAAATAGTCGCGAAAAAGAAATAGAAGCGAGGAGATAGTCAGGTCAAAACTCAAAAGGCTACGAGCGAGAAAAATAGGACGAACGGACGTCCCGTGGTACTCAGTAGATGAGCAGAAGGCAGCCATCGCCCCCTCCACACAAGTTTCATAGTTAGCACAAAGTACTCGATTACCGTCTAGCCAGGGAAGTAGCAGCTGGAGTGAAAGTCCCGGGGGAACGCCTCGATTTAATTTCCCCACTACACTACCCTCTCCACCTTCTTTCCCAAATGTTAACACACGGTCGCGAGGAAGTCAAAGACCTGAACAGGAACTCGACAGTGCTAACCAAGCAGAAGTACGTCAGTTAAAGGAAACAGTAAATCTGTTAATGCAACGGTTAGCAGCGTTCGAAAACTCTAACGGGTCGCAACCGAATACTTCGGTCCCCATACCAAGACTCAGCTGGAGTCAGAATACGCGACAACCCCCACCAGACGCCTACGGCTAAAGACCTGCTGCAAATGGCAACAAACCCAGCAAAACGAATGGTACCAACCGACTATCCAGCGCTACACAGAAACATTTTACGGGTTACCGAACACTGGATACAATAGACCCGAGCGAAATCAACCCGAGTATCCAGCAAACAGTCTTTTTCCCCACGCAAACTCGGTACTAGCCGCGGAGGAGGGGGACCAATTTGCAGGTTTAAGAGAAAGTAGACTCTGTGTCGGGTGGAAGAAGGTCGCGCAGCATCGTTTTTGACAGATGAAGTGTTGCTGGTAGCATTGCCTTTCCTGTAGAAAGACATCGCATGGCATTGGTTTTGACAAAATCGCCAGCGATGGTTCTCGTGGGAAGAATGCAAGCGCTGTTTCCAAGCTAGATTCGAGGAAACGAAATTCCAAGACCGACTAGAGGAACAGATCCGTTCGCGGAGGCAAGGCAAGAATGAATCAGCCGCGGATTATCTGACGTGCATGTATGGCGTGTACCAGTTGGCAACCAGGCCAATTGACCTGGCTATTCAAATAGACAGGATACATGCAAATCTCAGAGCAGACTACCGACGGTCGATAAGACGTTATGAGTTTAACAATTATAACGGTCTTTCCCAATTGTCATCAGAATTCGAAAGAGTCAACGAAAATGCGGAAGAAGATTTACCCCCGACCCCACCAGAAAAGTCCCTGATTTCAGAATATGCGTTTCGTGGAACAAGTGTGGGACAAAAAACAGTAAATAGAGTGGCCTCGGTAAAAAAGCTACCGGAAACATCGAACCGGGAAAAATCCGACGACTCGTTGAAACAGTCCATAGAGGCTCTAGTCGCCGCTTTAATAAACAATCAGCAACAAGCCACATCAAAAGTACCAGGGACACTGAACAACACTAGGCCGAAAGGAAGTTGGAAAGGAAAAAGTGCTAAAGGTCCGAATCCACCTAATAATGAGAGCAAGACGACACAGAAAACAGACACAAGTCCTACCTCAACACCCCCTCAACCTGCTACCTCGAAAGACGAAAAGCCAACCGTAGTAATATGTTGGAATTGTAGAGGAGACGGACATTACCAAATGGGTTGCCCCCACCAGCGTAGAAGTAATTATTGTAGACGATGCGGAAAGGAAGGGGTCGCAACAAAAACCTGTAATCCGTGTCCGGGAAACCAAAAAAAGGAGGGGAAGTGAAGGTCGACTCTTCCTCCTTAACAGTCCCTGCGACCTTAACAGAAAAGGAAACTAGGTCGCTAGAAACACCGATCGACCCACTGGATGCGAACAAGGCCCAAGAAACGGATCCGAAAACGGCCGAAGACCAGAGCAAGATCGATTTTCCGACCCAGGGCAATAAAGCTATACAGGCCCCAACACCGAACCGAGAGGAAGTAATTAAGGTTAATTTTTCCCTACCTGACAGACCTACGACCTCGACTGATGAAAAGATGACATCGAACGATCAACCGACCTCCGTGAACATAAACATACCATGGTTTGTCGAAACGAAGAAATCGGCAAAGGCTACCCGACCACGTGAAGCCAGCCAAACGGTCTTAGTCAACGACAGAGTCGAGAACAGAAACGGCGCATACCCATGAGAAAGTAACAAAAATATATTGGCCTTACTAAAGTCGGAAACACACTCGGAAATAACGTATCCCGAAGCAATGTTATCTCTGCGACTAGAAGTAAAAGAACAGCCGATAGAGGACCGACGTTTTAGCCTGAGAGTGTTCACGAAAGTACGAATTGGAAGCATTGCCAATATCCAAGCCTTAATTGACCAAGGGGCAAACAGAACCGTATTGGGAGACATTGAGCTTGCAATTGCGGAAAAGTACAAAGCCAATTTGCAACCGGTGACGAATCAGTCAGTAGAAACAGCAGACGGCACGATAAGGCCCGTAAAAACTATTTGTTATCTCCCAATAGAAATCGATCGAGTTTCGCGCATGATGATGATATTGATCGTCTTGGGAATGGGCGAACAGGTTTTCCTAGTGATCGATTTTATCCACACTTTCGGAATTGTACACGACGGTAAGCGTAGAATGTGGTACATTCTACGACTACCCTGACCTGATACACTATTATACCGAAGAAAACATCGAAATGCATGGCATGAACGGAAACGGTACCAACCCGACCCCAGACCAGGTACACGGCCTCCGTGTCATGAAGGCAGAACAAAAGGATGACCTAGAAAAGCCATGCACTCAAAGCCTAAAAGAATGCTCAAAGAAGGTATCATTGAACCTTCAAAAACTTATGGTCCAGTCCAGTAGTCATGGTGAAGAAAGCAGACGGCAGCTACCGGATGTGCATTAGGGTGTCCGTTATTTTGCGAAAGTTGGAATTTCTTAGGTCGCCGGGCTGAACTTGCTTTAGAATGTGAAAAAAATGAGCTGAGCACAAGGACAGCCCAATCGATTAATATTAACCCGTGCCACCGAAGGGTTAAAGTTTACATGGGGTTTTACATGGGAATAGTACACTTTTTTACATTTTGTACGATAACTCTTTTTTTATTAATCTTTTCCTTTGACGATATGTATTTTTATGGTTTTTGAGGTGCTGAACACGAATCCGATGTCAAAAATAATTTTTGACAGCTGCCAGCTGTCAAAAAAGCTGTCAATAAAACTGTCCATTTTTTAAAGACGTCAGTTTTTGTGGGATTTTACATTAATTTACTTATATAAAAGTATTTTAAGAACACTAAGGTCAAATAAAATAGCAATATGTAATATTGACAGTTGACACCTGTCAATTAAGATGTCAAGCTTTTAAAAACGAGAGTTTTTGACAGTTTTTACATTAAATTAATCACATATGCATATAAAAGTACAGTCGGGACTCTTATGGTTGCAATTTTCGGGAGTGGTATGCATCCGTGAAAACCATAAACATTGGGCTAGAGACAATGCGACAGGCGGGGATTTTGAGTCACAAGTTTCCTCCCCTCTTTCTTCCCATAACTCTTCGTCTATCCTCTCTTCCGACTCCCTGCAACCATAGTGTCCGCATCCATGAAAGTCCTGACTGTAATTTCAGGACAATGGTGAGATAAACCTAAATAGAAATATGTAATATTGTCAGTTGACGACTGTCAATTAAGCTGTCAAACTTTTGAAAAGGAGACTTTTTCCATTAAATTACTCATATACAAGTGTTTTTAAGTACACTAAGATTAATTCTAATAACAATATGTAATCTTGACAGTTGACAGCTGTCAATTACGCTGGCAATCTTCTGAAAAGAAGCTTTCTTGTTATCATATATATTCTTAAAGGTATAAGTTACAAGTGTATAAGTTTATAAGTACGGTGCAGCCCAGCAGATTTTGCCCACCCCTCAGAATTTTTGAGTTTGCAAAAAGTTTTATATTTTGTTAACCAATAGAGATAAAACAATAAATGAGGACTTTTTTAAAGCTTCTGTTCTCTACTTTCAGAATATTGCATGAGCGAAAGAAAAAAAAATTAGTTACTCAATGACTCTTAACAAAAGTAAAAAAAATTAATTTTTTGTTTGGTAAATTTCAAACTGAAGTATTTTATAGACAAATCATCAAATTATAATCGCAAACAATACATTTGCAAGATAATTTTATCACCTTGAAAACGAACTTTGAACTTCGGTAGCACGGGTTAATATTAATCGATTAGGCTGTCCTTGTGCACAGCTCATTTTTTTCACATTCTAAAGCAAATTCAGCCCGGCGACCTAAGAAATTCTAACTTTCGCAAAATAACGGACACCCTAATATACTCGCTGGATAGAATTAGCCCAGATGCGGAAAGCAAACGCTGAAACGATTATTAAAGCTTTCGATGATCTAATTATCAACCGGTGGGGAGTACCTCAAGTCCTAATTACTGATAACGGGACCGAGTATGTAAATTTTGCGTTAGAAGAAGTAACCGAAGCGTACGAAATTGCTCACTCTCGAACCCCGGTCTACCACCCGCAATCCGAACCGGTAGAAAGGGTTAATCGAATGATTAAAACAATGGTCGCCGCTTACGTTTCTAGTAAGCACAAACAGTGGGACGTTTATCTGAAAAACTTACGGTTCGCGTACAACACAGCAGTCCATGGTAGCAATAGTGTCACTCCAGCCTTTCTAAATACGGGCAGGGAACTTAAATCTTACAATAGTTTAAAGCAACAAACGGAAGACTCGGTGGATGAAATCTCCGAAAATCGAAAAATTTGACTAGAACGTATTGAAAAACTGAAAGAGTTACAAGATTTAGTTTCACTACGTATGGACGAGGAGTTCGACCGCCAAAAAGTACAGTATGATAAAAGGCGGCGGCACGCAACTTTTCGCGACGGGGATAAAGTGATGTGTAAAAAGCAAGTAACATCATCGGCTTTCAAAGGAATAATGCGGGGATTCGGCGGAAAAAACCAAGGTCCGTTCACCGTAATTGACGTAAAAGGACCATCCGTGTACGAAATCGCGACGGAAAGCGGCCGATCCCTAGGTAGGTTCCCAATTAAGTTGTTAGTCTCCTACCGCGAATCTAGGGTAAGGGGAGGTAGGAGAAATTCTTGAGCCCCAATCTTCTAAAAGACAGCCTCAATTTTTTTATGCTTTTAGAATGTTGTTGCTTTAGCTTGGCTTTATTGTGCATGATTTAGAATTTTACTTGCTTATGAAAATTTAGTAAAATATTAGCACGAATGCCAAGTCCTTAGTAACTGCAGTCACCTAGAAAACGAGATTAGAATGTAAATTTTGTTATAGAGGAAGAAGAGAAGCTGCGACGAGAGGCTGATTTGAAAACGGGAGAGACCCGAAAGGCAGCGAGCCAATCCGGAGCGACAAGAAAGGCAGCTCGTGCCAAACACCAACAGGGGTCAAGCACCACGAGACCTGATACCGGCGGGCAACGCAGACTCCCGATACCAAGAGAGAAGGAGGCTACCCAATTACCGTCCAGAGCAAGGGGAGGCAGCTTCCAGAATGCCTAATTGGAGACCTATCTCGGGAAGTGCCGAAGTATAGCAGGAGGCACACCCGTCGGGAGCAACCCCGAGGATACTCGCTCTAAAAGGAGAACGGTCGTGGAGAGAATTCCACGAAGAACCTCGCCCTCCTAAGTCGGTGCGTGAAGAGCAATAATTTTCCAGTCCCAGGTTCCATATTCCCGAATTCCTACACACTGAACGGTACAAGTTGCAAGGTAATCGAAAAATGAAAAACAGATAAGGTGAGTGGACAGGACACTGTTCTTTGTAGAAAAGAAATTACAGACCTATGCAATAGGTCGTGTAAAATAGATTAGATTCTACTAAGCCAGTACAAAAGTATAGTCATTCGGGACGGTTACGATGGAAAGTAAAGTAGAGTCACCTGGCAAAGGGCGGAGAGTCTGGAAACCAACTGCAAGAGCATTACGAAACAAGGGTATGTTTCCGCTAAGCCCAGGGGAGTTGTGACGTGGTTTTATATAAACTCGTCACAAAAGAAGTTCCTTGACGGTGGCAGCGATAAACTACCCGAGTAAAAACTTAAGTAAGTCCGCGCAGTAAAGTATTTGATTTAATCCTTAATTGAACCGCGAATAATGGCCAGATCCGGACTCACCGACCCTCAAAATTTTGTATAAAGAGTAGAACCCTGATCCGAGGAAAATTTTAACGGCGGCGGCGTTCAACTAAAAAACAACCGGCGTACGGCTGCGCGCCGGCGCGCCGATTAATGCTTTTTCAAAATTCAAAATGGCGGCCCCAATATGACTGAAGATTTTTGAAAAGGTAATTGGATTTGCTTGATACTCGATATTAACTGATTCGTAATCAGCGCCGCCAAACACCCCAATATACCAAGTTCCATAAATTTGGGCGAAAATTTTGCAATATCGTCTACCATATTGAATTCGCCATTTTGAATTTTAAAAAATTATTAAAAACTTCATAATCTGCGACCCAAAAAACTCTATGTACCAAGTTTCATTAATTTTAATATAAAACTTAAAGATTGGTCCAAAAGATATTAATTTTTTACTTTTTTTATAATATCCGCCATTTTGTTGCCGCCATTTTGAATTTGATAAATTAACTAAAACACATTTTTAATCTGCCAACAGTTTATGCTACTTTAGTACACATTAAAAGAATGTTTTCGGGAAGAAGTAATGATTATAAAATAAAAATTTGTCGATTTATCTGTACATTTTTTCAAAAAAGCCGCCATATTGGTTTTGCATATGGATAAAAATGAAATCTGAGCCCGCAAGTTTATAGAATGATCCTAAAAAAGTAAAGAAACCCTATTCCCATATTTAAAAAAAATGTTTCTACTTGTAGTAATATTCCATAGTAAGGCTACGATTTTTTTGATTTCAGACGTTAATGTGGTTATAAATGACATAAATTCAAAAATTCATAACTTCTTTAAAAATCATTGTAAATTAATTTTTATAAAAGGGTTTTAAATCTCGCAGGGCGTACAATATGAAGCCAATATAGAAAATTAAAGAAAAAATTTCAGTCTTACAGAAAAAATTCACATAATGTCGAAAAATGGTTAAGTTAACTTCTGAGTTTCAAATTGTAAGAAAAAAATCAATTATAACGTATAAAAGTAATAAAAATCTCAAATTTAGCTTTTACAAAACAACGCCAATGAACGCCGACACGCCGATAGTCTATCTGCGGCGCGCTGATGTACGTAGTAAATGAGCAGCGCCGACAGCGTGGCGCGGCGAAGCAGGGTTCTAATAAAGAGTGATTCATATTACATTGTATTCGAATATTATTTTGTATCTGGATTATTATTGATTGTGATTTTTATATTCTGTTTATTTTTTATATAAACTGGTACTGTAAATTAGAAAAGATTCACAACAAAGAACGAGTTGTTGTGAATTAAAAAAACATTGTATCACTGAGTAATTCTCTGAGAAATTCGGGAACTGCACGTCTCACAGATTGATGCATTTGAATTGGAATCAACGAACATGAGATAGTCAGTTGGCGCGAAGGATCGACGTCGATATTGCGAGGTCCGCAGGTACAGGCAAGGAAAATCAGAGGCCCGAAAACTGAATGGCGGCGCCACTCATCGGTGGGCCACGAAAGCTAGCCTCGCAGCGCCAATGCATGCATCAAGCACGTTTTTCCAGCAGTACGGGTTTAGCCTATTGAACCGTCGCACGAGCTTCACGGTGTCACCGATTTATTTGTTGAGACAACGCCAAAAATGGATTACCGGAAGGTGCTTCAACAATTAAAAGGTTGGTGAACAGTCTATCTACCCTGTGCCAGTTGTGTAGAACTCGTGGGATCACGAGTTCTCTTTAGTTAAAAGTGGTCAGCCACCCGACCACGTTGTGAAGTACGGACGCCGCCATCTTCACCACGCCGGCCGACTGACCGTTCACCTCGAAGTGCGATTTCCCTCTCAGACTCTCTACTAGAATTATCAGTGAAGTGCTTTAGTTAATAAATTTAATTTAATTATTAAATTCAGTTGAAGTTGTTTCATTAGTGCTCATTAGTGTTCATTAGTGCATTGTTTCGTGCCTGTCAACCCCCTCTCCCATATCGACGCTACCTACGACCTTGTGACGTGACTTCCGCTCGGACGTCGAGCTAGCCAGGCGGGAAACGGTGCCGTTTGTTTTAAAAACGGAGTCCGGGTAAATACTTGATTTACCTGGGGCCCGGAGAAAGGATCTCCGAATCAATAAACGGACTTCGAGGGTTAATTCACGGGCTCAAAGGGTGGAGTCCGTGAATTCCAGTCGGTGCCGTCAACGTTGTTAATTGTAAATAGGTTAAAGGTAAAAACACCATTACAATATATATCAATTTTTGATTTATTTATTTTTAGTATACAAATACAAAATTTGAATTCTATGGAAGCATTTGTACATATATTATTGATGAACTTCAGGAATTATTATTCTTGAGAAAAAGTATCCAACTTTACAAATTTCTTTAGGCTACATCTACTCATCAGAAAAAGTTTTAAATAGCCTTGTTTTATTCCTAAATGAGTCTAGTTTTGAATAATCAAATGAAAAAAATCAATTTTTTTTGTCATTTTTCCATTTAGGCCCCTTAATTATTCTTCAATTAATTTCCTAGATTTTAAAATATTTTTCTTAAATTTTAATAATTTTCAATTATTATTGTTATAATTGTTATTATTTTCCAATCAATTTTTTCAATTTTTAATTAATCTCAAACTTCAGTTCTCAATTAAATTCCTAAATTTTTAATTATTTTTATCAGTTCTCGAAAATTTTTCTTCAATGATTCTCATTATTTTTCAATTTTCCCCTAAATTTTAAATTTAAAATTTCCGAATGTTTAAATAATTTTCTTTAATCTTTTCAAATAATACTTTTTCAGTTTAAATTATTTACTTCAATAATTAGTTTCATTATTTATTAATTAACTTTCAATTTCTTTCGTCATTTTTCAATTATTTTTACAAAATATAATTTTTGTTTTTTAAGTTGTAATTTTTTTCTTAAAATTGCAATTAATTTCTTCAATATTGAATTCTTAATGTCAATTTGTAATGTTAATAGTTCTTAATATTAAAAAACTTGTTTTAGCCTCCATAAATTTTTATTTATTGTTTTTACTTTTTAGTTGTATTTTTCAAGTATTTAAATATTTTTTAATAAATTCTCTAATTTTTATTATTTATCTTAAATTCCAGTTATTCTTTTAATTCATTTACAATCAATTTCTTTAATTTTTAATTGTTTCTACTATTCTTTAATTTAATTCCTAAATTTTCAATTATTTTTCTCAAATTTCAATCAACTTAGTAAATCTTCAATTTCTTTTTTAATTTGTAATGATTTTCACCAATTTTATATTATTTTGAATATTTGTTTATTAATTCCGAAAATTCACTCGAAATCAAATAAATTGTTCATTTTTGCGTTACAATATTTAGACTAATTAAGAACCTCTTTAATTTAATGTTGTTTTATTTCTTTTCTCCACCCTCCTCCTCTGGTCAATATTAACTGTGCAGATGGCAAAAATTATTACAAAATTATTACAAAAAAGAAAATTTGTTGTGGAATGTGGATATTTAAAAAATTTTATAATTCAGTTATTTTTATCGTCCAAACACTAAAAACCAGCTTTCAAACACATCCAAACGATGACTAAACGATTGGCATTGGTTTTTTATAAAAACATTAATTTTGTTGTTCAAAACGTGAAGTTAGCACAAAAAATTAGAAATCTCGATACTTTCTACAGTTTTTGTATCCAAACGCCAAAACTTGGTTTTCAAATATAACCAAAGGATTCCCTTACAAAAAAGAAGTACTGGATTCAGTACTGGGAAGAAGTGCTGGGTTTAGTACTGGGCTTAGTAATAGGTTCAGTACTTGAAAACCAGTACTTTTTTCGCCATGCACTGTTGAAAACTTGTTCACGTTGCGCACTAAGTTTCTATGTGTTCTAAGGCTGCGCAGTAGTTTTTTGTTGTAAATCAAATAGAGAGGAACACATTGAACGCAAAATCACAGTTCCAATGAAATTTAAAAAAAATGTGTTATTGTGCTTAAAAAATTATATTGCGCGAAGAAAGTACTGGTTTCCCAGTACTTAACCCAGTACTAAACCCAGTACTGAACCCAGTACTTCTTCCCAGTACTGAATCCAGTACTACTTTTTTGTAAGGGTTCCAATATAAAAAAGTTGGTTTTTTAATGGTTGTTGTGCTAACTTCACGTACATCTCGTTGTTTTCGTGAATAAAACCGAATACATATTTTTTTGTATATTTTGAATATAAATTTTTGGGAAAAATGTGAATAATTTATGTCGCGGCTAAATATTGTTAGTTCCTCTGTCTGCGCATGTGCAAAGCTGTTATTTTAAAAGTTTGAGGTTAAATTATACAAAACACGCAAATCTTTTAACTCAAGCACTTTTTTTACTTATATGATTCTTTAAGAAAACTACTATTATTGGAAATTAGATTTTGACGCAATATATTACATACCTACTTTATAAATTTCAAATTATATAATGATATATATGAGTATTCTAACCTCTGTAAACAGACTATTTTTGAACAAAACTTTTTTGAAAACAATTTATAAAATTTTTTGGCACCTCCTAAATACTTTCTCTTTTTCGAATACAAATAAAAACCAAATTAAGAAAAACTAGCCTTTCTATCAAATCTAGCAGATGTGGTCAGACAAAACAAGTATTATTGCAGCAAGAAAAACAATGAGTCTGTAACAAAACTTTTGGTAGACGAAAAATATTTCTAAAACATTTTAACTTATACTGACAGTTTTTTCTTTAAACATGAATAACGACAAATTTCTCACAACACTTTTCTTACAAACATGAAAAAAGACTAGTTTCTAAAATAATAACTTTTCAAAGACGAAAAATACTTCTAAATTATTTTGGTTCCACCTGACTGTTTTTTCTTCAATTGCTTATGAATTCGAAACAAATTACAAAAAACCGGGTCTATAAATTAAATGTAGAAGATTTAATCTGCCAAAAAGTGTATTATTAAAACTTGAATAGCGACTAGTTTCTAAAATAACTTTTCAAAGACGAAAAATATTTCTCAATTTGTTTCGCTTCACCTGACTGTTTTTTCTTCATTTGTTTATAAATTTGAACTAAATTACAAAAAACCGAGTCCATATATTAAATCTAGAAGATTTAATAGGCCAAAAAGTGTATTTTTAAAACGTGAATAGCGACTGCTTTCTAAAATAACTTTTCAAAGACGGAAAATATTTCTAAATATTTTAAGCCTTACCTGACTGTTTTTTCTTCAATTGTTTATGAATTTGTACTAAATCACCTGATTTTTTTCGATTGTTTATGAATTTGAACCAAATTACACAAACGAAACCAATTTTTAACATTAATAGGGTTTTTAAAAAATATCCAAGTTTAATATAGAAAATTTAAGATGTAAAAATGGCCAAAATCAGAAGATTTCAGATAATCGAGAATTGTCTTAAAAAAATTTTTTTCTTCGCTAAGACAATCGCAATATATTTTATACTAAAAAGGACCATTAAAAAACCACTTTTTAATATTTAAATGGTTGAAAAAAATTGCCAAATTTTTTTTTCGACTTTATAGTTGAAAAATTGTGAAAATCAGAAGATTTCAATTAATAGAGAATTTTCTTAAAAAAAATTTTTTTTTTAGCTTTTATACACCTTGCTGTTTCAAAATGCCATTTGAGGGGTTAAAAGCTTATTATATAAGGAAAATATCTGGACAATGTTAGAAAAAATCTAAGGGTGGCACGAGTGTTAAAAATTGCATTAAAAAATAATTTTTGTATTTTTCTTGTCAAAACTAAATTTTTTAAAATTAATTGGCACATAATTTAAAAGTTTGGAAAATTGTACATAAAAAACATCTATAAGATTTTCAAATTCAATGACTAGGAAAAAAGTTATAAGCAGATGAAAATTATGATACCTTAAAATTTAACCCCTGATAATATGGCAGCCAAGCATTACACTGACCTAATACCCTACTTTTTATATTTGTTTTTATGTACCGTCAAGTGGGGCTATTTTGTGCACGCGATGTTTTTAGTGAATAAAATCTTTATATTCAGTTGTTTAAGTTTGCTTCTTGGTATAAATATTTTCTGATATCTAGACTACCGAGAGTAGTGATGCGCTAACTTTTTATTGCATATTTTAAGAAAAAAGTGTAACAAACTGAAAAACCAGAATTTGGTGGGTTATTTTAAGCATTCTTGAAAATTAAGTTTTTTTCAATAATTTGTTTTTTGCAGTTAGTAAAAATTACTTTAGAAATTCCTTTTAAAACATTTTTGTCTTATTTTTGTTATATAAGACAAGAAATAGGCATTAAATTTCAGTTTTACCCATGGTTCCTTAAAACCCTAAAAAAAGGAACAATAATAATTACTTGCTTTTCAAGTTAATTTTGAAATTTTTTCTCTTAAAATAACTAAAGAAGTGTAATAGAAGTTATTTTAAGTAAATTTTTTTTAAAGAAATAACTTTTTTTATAAATCAACATTTTTGTGAAATTTTATTTATTTATTTATTTATTTATTTATTAAGAAAGAAAAGTTCACAGGGCTAGAGAGCCCTCAACAGAACAAAATTTACATGAATAAGAATTATATCAAAATGTCATGGCCAACGATATAATCAAAATAATAGATGATTATTAGAAACATAATAATTTTAAACATAACATCATATAAGTTATATAATTTTAAGCATTCGTATAACGGATATAATATAAATATATATATATATGTAAAAGTAAACATAAATGAAAACTAAACAAACAAACGATAATTAAGTTATAGAGATCAAGTTACAATCAATGTCATAGTAATATAGCCGGCAGGATCAATCCAGAATAAACAAAACAAGGCATAGTATTGTTTCAATACCAATAAGTAACTTCAAAAATGGAACCTTTAGAATTAAACAAAAGTCGATAAACAAGTTTTTTGAATACAAATGGAGAGCAAGCATTTCTAATATCTAAGGGAAGCTTATTCCACAGCCGGGCGCTTCTTGTAACGAATGAACGTTGAAGTTTACATGTACGGTGTTTAGGTATCTTAAGAACAACAGTTCTATCACGAAGTCTAGGTGCAGATGCCCCTTTAGAGGTCTTCCACTCGAACATTCTAAAAAGATATTCCGAAACCTCACTGCGAAATAAGAAGAAAAGAAAGTTTCCTAAAAAGTATTGTCTACGCATTGCCACGTTCATAAAACCAGCTCTAGTTCTATAGCGAGATATATGCTCTGTCTTTTTAATATTAAAAATAAATCTAATACAGGCATTGAAAGCCCTTTCAAGTTTCATATTAAGCTGGTCTGTGATATCATCATAGACCAGGGAACCATAATCAAAATAAGGGAGAATTAAGCCTTTTACAAGTAATAAGCGCGTTGATGTGGAAAGTGAATCCCTGCTTTTAAACAACTGCCTTAAAGTAATGTAAGTTTTCCGACAAATACCATGTATATGCTCTTCCCAGGACAGAGATCTATCCAATATAAGTCCCAAATCTTTAACCTTATCACAGAATTCAATGCTTGATCCATCAACTGTTAGGGAAAAATTAATACTGGTACAAGATGGTGACTTGCTTGATGGACCAAATATCATAGCTTTTGTTTGAGTAGCATTAAGCATAAGACCATTAGCTCTCGCCCACTCAAATACCAAATTTATGTCCGACTGCATCAAGTTCATCATACGGGAAAGAGAGGATAAAGGGCCAGAGAGGTAGAGTTTAAAGTCATCTGCAAATTTATGGTGTTTACAATAAAGAAGACCTTTACCTAGGTCAGAGACATATATATTAAAGAGTAGTGGTGCTAGTGATGAACCTTGAGGGACACCGCATTCGACTTTGGTCCAATCAGAGCATTCAGCTTTACAATTAGATACTCTTTGCGTTCGGTAGCTAAGATAGGATTTGAACCAGGAGTAAGTAGCTTTGGAAATCTTAAGGGAAAGTAATTTTGAGAGTAATAGATTGTGATCGATACGGTCAAAGGCTTTAGAGAAATCGAAAAAAACAGCAAGTGTGATTTCGTTAGCATCCATAGCTAATTTGATATCAGAAGTAAATTTCAAAGAAGCTGTTGTTGTACTATGCTTATGCCGAAAGCCTGATTTCATAGGATCTTGTAAACTTAAACAATTCAGATGCTCTGTCAGTTGTTGGTGTACAATACGTTCAATCGGTTTTGACAGTGCGCAAAGAAAGGAAATTGGTCTGAAATCTGAAGCAGATAAAGGTTTAGGGATTTTAGGAATGGGTCGAATGGTAGCTTTTTTCCAGATATTAGGAAACACACCTGTTTGTAGCGAGTAATTATAGATGTGCAAAAGGACAGGAAAAATAATAGGAAGGGCAAGATGAATCATCTTAATGGAAAGACCATCAACTCCAATTGAGTTGGTTTTAATTGCAGTGAGAGACCTCAGTAATGTATCAGTTTGAGAGTTTGTCAGAATCTCAAGAGCTTGTATCTTGCCGGTGTGCTCAGCAACATCAGATTGAAGAGAAGAGATAGTTTTACCCATTTGAGCGTTAAACTCTATTTGACTATCCATAAATTTCTGGAAGAGTAGAGACATTTGTTCCTTATATTCCTCCAGGACAGTTCTTTGCCCCTGTTCTACGGCAGCCCGTATTGCTTCGGTGACAGCCGGCGACAGAGTTGCTGCATTAGATGTGTGAAGGGGATCAAAAGAAGGATTAGAAATATTATCCATTGATGGAGACACACTACTCAACGACGAAGAAGTTGACACCTTACTCAATAAGATGTCACTGCCTTGTTGATATTTTTTACACTTTGAACAATTGTAGTTAATTAAACCTTTTTTAAGTTTGTCAAAATCTTTCTTAGATATATTAACGTTGGCGCAGGCTGAGTGCACCAATGTACCGCACTTCAAGCAAACAAAGACGTCTTTATTGTCACGAGAAATGTTATGTGAACACTCAAGGCAAATTGCCATGGTATAAAGTAGTCACAATAAACTGCACAATAATAACACAACAGTGTACAAGAAACAGTCCCATAGAGTTCAAGATGGGCTATAAATAGTTCTTGTTCACTTAGAACACTGCACAGAGCGCGGGAGTAACTATGACAAACGGATTTAATAAAAAAGCAGAGAGCAGAAATAAGTACAACTAATCAATCGGACATGACAGTTATTTCAAATTAGTTGAACAATTCCTAGAAAAAAATATTTCTGACTTTGTTTTTCTTTATTGTACTCTAGAATATCTAGAAATAATACTTCATACAGCAAAAACGTTCAAAACAATTTTTTACTCAACTTTATAAATAAGCAAACTTTGATGCACAAAATAGCCCCACCGTGAGGTTTATTTTGTGCAAAACTTTGAGTTTCTATAACTCAGACAAAATTTTTTTTCTTGTCGGCTAACTCATAGGACACCTTTAGAAGGATGCCCACAACATAACTGAATAGACACATTCTTTATTTTTTCAAATTCTGAATTTTAATAAAGCATAGAGTGTAAGAAGAGCGGTTTTGTGCACAAAAGAGCCCCACTTGACGGTATATTATGACATAAAATCATTAACGAAACAAATTTTTTTTGGGTGGCTTTTTTCCCAGGGCCTTTTCACGTCAGAAATATCAGAGTTGTCAAAGAGTTCATCGATTTTCTTGAAACTTCGTGGTATTACACTGCTATATAAGAAACTTTTTACCTCCAAATTATTTTTAAAAAATTTATAATTTTAGAAGATACTCCATTTTAAATATATCAACATTAATTCAACAAAATTGTTAATATCTTAAAATATTATGAAGATATTTTGATGAAACTTACACATGTTTTAGTTAAAAATATGTATTTTTAAATGAAAATAAAGTCAATGAAAAACAATTTTTTTCATATAGGAAAATTAAAAAGTAATTTTTAATTCAATTTTTTATTTACTTACTCCTCTCTGACAGAAATATTAATATTTTCAAATTCCTTATGAATTTACCTTTAATTTAAAAAAAAATTGATAGAGATTTTACTAGGTCCCGAAATATTAGACTTTTTGTACAACCGCGCGTAGTTACAGCAGCCGTGCCAATGCCAGTCAATGTGACGCGACAGCGTAGAAGCTTAGCAGTGCAGCGCGTCACGCCGCGTTTTGCTGTCGCAACTACGCGCGGTAGTACGAAAAGTCTAAAATCTTGGGACCTAATAAAGTCTCCATCAATTTTTTTTAAATTATATCATTTTGAAGAATACAAATGTTTTTGACCCTTTTATTTTTGGAATATTTGATGATGTTAAAGTAATGTTGCCATAGAGGATCTGATGTTGTTGGTGGTTTGAATTAAATGATGATGGTAGTCATTTTTGTTGTTATGCCGACGTTTCGATCTCTTGGATTAGAGATCATCATCAGGGCGTTTGTTTTATTAAATAAAAATCAGAGGAAAGATCTTACACAATTTGCACAATGAATTTAATTCATTGATGCAAGTGCGCAAGTTCCTTTCCTCTACCTTGAGATAAAATATTTTTGGCTGCCATCTCAAGGATTTTTTTGGATGTAATTTAGAATCCAATTTAAAGATGATATTAGAATGAAGAATACAAATGTTTTTGACCCTTTTATTTTTGGAATATTTGATGATGTTAAAGTAATGTTGCCATAGAGGATCTGATGTTGTTGGTGGTTTGAATTAAATGATGATGGTAGTCATTTTTGTTGTTATGCCGACGTTTCGATCTCTTGGATTAGAGATCATCATCAGGGCGTTTGTTTTATTAAATAAAAATCAGAGGAAAGATCTTACACAATTTGCACAATGAATTTAATTCATTGATGCAAGTGCGCAAGTTCCTTTCCTCTACCTTGAGATAAAATATTTTTGGCTGCCATCTCAAGGATTTTTTTGGATGTAATTTAGAATCCAATTTAAAGATGATATTAGAATGAAGAATACAAATGTTTTTGACCCTTTTATTTTTGGAATATTTGATGATGTTAAACTAATGTTGCCATAGAGGATCTGATGTTGTTGGTGGTTTGAATTAAATGATGATGGTAGTCATTTTTGTTGTTATGCCGACGTTTCGATCTCTTGGATTAGAGATCATCATCAGGGCGTTTGTTTTATTAAATAAAAATCAGAGGAAAGATCTTACACAATTTGCACAATGAATTTAATTCATTGATGCAAGTGCGCAAGTTCCTTTCCTCTACCTTGAGATAAAATATTTTTGGCTGCCATCTCAAGGATTTTTTTGGATGAAATTTAGAATCCAATTTAAAGATGATATTAGAATGAAGAATACAAATGTTTTTAACCCTTTTATTTTTGGAATATTTGATGATGTTAAAGGAACTTGCGCACTTGCATCAATGAATTAAATTCATTGTGCAAATTGTGTAAGATCTTTCCTCTGATTTTTATTTAATAAAACAAACGCCCTGATGATGATCTCTAATCCAAGAGATCGAAACGTCGGCATAACAACAAAAATGACTACCATCATCATTTAATTCAAACCACCAAGAACATCAGATCCTCTATGGCAACATTAGTTTAACATCATCAAATATTCCAAAAATAAAAGGGTCAAAAACATTTGTATTCTTCATTCTAATATCATCTTTAAATTGGATTCTAAATTTCATCCAAAAAAATCCTTGAGATGGCAGCCAAAAATATTTTATCTCAAGGTAGAGGAAAGGAACTTGCGCACTTGCATCAATGAATTAAATTCATTGTGCAAATTGTGTAAGATCTTTCCTCTGATTTTTATTTAATAAAACAAACGCCCTGATGATGATCTCTAATCCAAGAGATCAAAACGTCGGCATAACAACAAAAATGACTACCATCATCATTTAATTCAAACCACCAACAACATCAGATCCTCTATGGCAACATTAATTATATCAATTTTTTTTTAATTAAAGGTAAATTCATAATGAATTTGAAAATATGAATAAAATTTCTGTCCGAGAGGAGTAAGTAAAGAAAAAATTGAATTAAAAATGGTTTTTTAATTTTTTTACATTAAAAAAAATTTATTTTAGTGACTTTATTTTCATTTAAAAGTACATATTTTCAACTAAAACATGTGTTAGTTTCATCAAAATATCTTTATAATATTTTGAGATATTAACAATTTTGTGGAATTAATGTTGATATTCAAAATGGCGTATCTTCTAAAATTTTGAATTTTTTTAAAAATAATTTGGAGGGAAAAAGTTTCTCATATAGCAGTATAATACCACGAAGTTTCAAGAAAATCGATGTACCCTTTGACAACTCTGATATTTCTGACGTGAAAAGGCTCCCCAGAGAATGCCCCTTATTAGAAATTAATTAATTAACACGATGAAACTACACAAAGTTAAAAATATGGTACTAATGAAAAGAAATTTTCACATTTATATAAAGCTATAGTACTTGCAATTATTTTAAATAAATATTGATTTATTTTATACAATAGTATAGGGGAAAGTCGGATAGCCCCGGACAGCGGGTAGCCCCAGACACTAGCTATTTCACGTATAATACTGCATTTTTATAATTGACACAAATTACAAACTGTGTATAATTCACTTGAGCTTACGTTTTTTAATATATTAATTCATTTTTTCATTTCTTCTTTTTGAAAATAAGTAATTTCTAAATTTAACCTTAAATTGTCTAGACAATTTAACAAACGTGTATCGTATTAATCGTCATATAAAAATTCTATAATATTTGGACTTTCTGTTCCTATTAAATAGATGTTTTAATTTATTTCTAAAAAATAATTTACGGTCATTATTTAAGACACAATTTATTCGCACTTTATCAAATTAAACAATTTAAATAAGCACTTTTATTTTCTCTGTCCGGTGACACCCGACAAGTTTTTGGAGGCTTACATTTTACTACTCATATATGATCTCATTTTTCTCTCAATTAATGTGTTTATTTTATGATCGAATTTATTTCAAAGATGGACAGAGGTCATGTCTTTGTCATAAGATGATTTAATTAATATTTCAAAAAAATTATATAAATTTGTTAACCAAAAGGCTTAGGTGTCCGGGCCTACCCGACTTTCCCCTA
Organism: Ganaspis brasiliensis; assembly: GCA_037103525.1. Lineage (NCBI taxonomy): Eukaryota > Metazoa > Arthropoda > Insecta > Hymenoptera > Figitidae > Ganaspis > Ganaspis brasiliensis. The sequence continues at coordinate 760,348 of JAZKLR010000008.1, read as the reverse complement.
GTTTAAGATAAATACATATGTTATTAAACAAATAGCAGTGTGCTTTGAATTCAAAAGTGTAATTAATCTGAAACATCAGCAGATGCTATAAAATCTATAGCATATTCTTTAGATTCACATTTATATAAAGCTATAGTACTTGCAATTATTTTAAATAAATATTGATTTATTTTATACAATAGTATAGTTTAAGATAAATACATATGTTATTAAACAAATAGCAGTGTGCTTTGAATTCAAAAGTGTAATTAATCTGAAACATCAGCAGATGCTATAAAATCTATAGCATATTCTTTAGATTCAATAACAATGTATTCGAATACCGTCAAAAGCATCGTGCTATAAAACTTATAGCATAATTTATATAGATTCAATGAACGATGTATTCGAATACCGCCAAAAGGATAATGCTATAAGCAGTACAGCACAGTTTATGGATTGAATTATCAATGTATTAAATAAATTTAAAATTCAAAAACTTATAGATTTTCACTAAATTTATAAATGAAACAATAAAACCATTAAAAAAATTAAATTTAAAAAAAAAAACTTAAAAAACCTTTAAAAGATGCAATAACACGCTCAGGCGTTCAACTTGCACAGCAAGATCATCTCGCCTCGCCACGTTATTCTACAAAATTCAACGCATAGATTAATGATTGTTACGGCGAATTGTGGTTCGCAGTTCTCGACTGACTCCTATCGCCCATTATTTTAGGAATGGACTTCATATTCGTATGGGAAGTCGTTATCGACACAATCCGGCGTTGTTGGTTCATAAACGGGTCTAAAGTTCGGCTACCTTTAAATTTCGTGAATGGTACGGAAAAAGCACTCAATTCCATGCAATTGATAGAGCTAACGTCCGAACAGCGGAAAACTTTAGACAATTTTGTCAATAATAAATTATCAAATTTTGCCTCAGGAACTGGTGTAACTGATTTGACTACCCACGTCATCGAATTGACCGATCCGACGCCAATTAAATTAAAGTCATATCGCAGAAGCGTTGAAGTTAATAAAATAATAAATGCTCAGATCGATTCCAGTCAGAAAAGAAATTTATTGCTCCGAGCAATGGCCGTTATGCCAGTCCTGTCGTGCTTACGTATCGTAAGGATGGCAGACCAAGGGTTTTTACATTGATTATCGTCAACTAAATAAAGTTACGAAATAATCAGCATACCCCCTGCCGCGCATGGACAGCATATTAGATGCCCTATCCGAAGATAACGTTATTAGCACTATTGACCATACCGAAGCATTCCACCACATACAGGTCGACCAGAAGTCACGTGAATACACTGCCTTTGTTGTCCCCGGTCGTGGACAATTCGAGTGGATTCTAATGCCTTTTGGCCTCCCGAATGCGCCGGACACTTTTCAAGCCTTAACTAATAGGTTGAAAGACAAATTCGTTGACTATGTCCGAAAAAACAATCTACCCGAACGCTTCATCGATCAAGTCCATGCATATCTGGACGATTGGATAATTATATCCAAAACGTTTGAGGAGCACATTTTGCTGCTGGATATTGTATTTACAATATTACAAGATGCAGGTTTATCCATTAACCGAGATAGATCCCACTTCGCCAAATCGTCGGTTGAATACTTAGGATTTCTTCTCGACAAAGATGGATTCAAACCGAATCCGAAGCGTATCGAACCAATTTTAGAACGCCCCAGTCCACGTAACCATAAAGAGTTACGCCAGTTTAATGGCTCAGTTAACTGGTACCATAGACATTTGCGCAATGTCGCGCGAGTCCAGGGTCTGCTAAATAAATTAGCAAGTCCGAAAGTACATTGGCGGTGGACTGAAGAGCATGAAATTGCATTTCAGGAAGTCAACGAGTCGTTAAAAAGTGCACTGACTCTAGTTGCGCCCAAGCCAAACTTGCCGTTCATCCTTTATACCGATGCGAGCGATACCGGTCTTGGCGCAATCCTAACGCAAGAAGACGGAGATACGGAAAATCTCATCACGTGCTTAAGCAGACCTTTGAGAGGTGCTGAGCTAAACTATACCAGCACCGGGAAGGAATGCTTAGCTGTGATTTTCGCAATAAAGAAGCTGTGCTGTTACCTCGAAGCCACTGAGTTTGACCACTCGAGTTTGACCTGGTTACAGGGTGTACAAGACTTCAGGGGTAGGCTTGCAAGATGGGCCTTAGAACTGTCAGCTAACAAAGCACACATTGTGGACCGAAAAGGTACCACCAATGTGGCGCCTGATACGCTTGCACGTCTATACGAGGATCCCCCTCTGGACACGCCCTCTCTAGACTTGAACTTTGTCCGTAAAAAGCCTTGGTACGAATCTATAATAGAGAGCACACGAGTAAATCCTGAATTCAACGAGCGCTATAAGCTCGATTCCAATGGCGTATTGTATTATTATAAACCTAACTTGATTAAAGAGAGTATCGGCGATAACAACGCTTGGAAAAAAGTTTTAAAAGAGGAGGAAATAGTGCCCACAATATCAAAATACCATGTGTGTCTCAGGTGCAAACTGGATAACTCACCGCCTCAAGGCCTGATGTTTCCTCGCAAGTTTGCCGAACCTTGGGACACGTTTGCACTAGATAGATCTCTTCCGAGATCTAAATCCGGAAAGTGCTATATCCTCGTATGCGAAGACACGTTCACACACTACATTGAATGCTACGCTCTTTCGAAACCAGACGACCCTAAGATATCGAAGGGCCTAAACGTATTGGTAAACAAATGGGGAGATCCGGGAACTTTTATCACGGATAACGGGACGAAATTCGTTAACCGAGGTATTACAAAGTTTATGGACAAAGTAGGATCCACGCAGCGCACAACGCCCGTGTACTACCCTAATCGAATCCCGTGGAACGCGTAAACCGTAATTTGAAAACGATGATCGCGAGTCTCCTCGGTGAAGATCATCGCGAATGGGACGTCTTACTCGACGAGATCCAATTTGCATACAACACCTCAGTCCATTCCTCCCTAGGCGTTACTCATGCATTCCTAAATCTCACTCATGAACCACGACGAACTGGTAGACCAACGACGGACGTTAACGTCACTGACGATACTAGCCCTAGTTCCACGAACGACTGGCTTGAACGCGTAAAGCTTATAGAAGCACTTCGTGAAAGAGTAAAATCCGAAATGTTAAAAGCCAGCAAGAAGCGGAGTAAAACGAATAATAAAAACCGTAGAAGCAACATTACATTTGAAATCGGTGATCTGGTGTTTTACCCTAACAACACGCTTTCTAGCGCAGTACGCGGTTTTAACTCGAAGCTGGCGCCACGTTACAAAGGTCCAGTAATAATCTCGGAAAATTTGTCATCCATGGTAAATGTCATTAGCGACAAAAATGGGAAAAAGATTGGCAAGTACCACGTAGGCGATTTGAAAATAGCGAGAAGGAGTCCCAGACTCCATACTACGTTGTAAATATTTTCGCAGGTCAGCTGATACCATGGACGGCTCCGATAACTCATGTGCCACGTCAACGGGTTTCCCTGAGGTTCGGGTTCTGCATCTGCGCACGAGCCTGGAGGATCAACTGGACGTACTCCACAATTTGGAATTCATGGATGAGCCTACCGATATCGTAATGATTCGTAAGGCGGACTTCGAGAGTCTAGTCACTACACGCCACATCCTCTCAATCCAACTGTTCGAGGAGAGGAGGCAAAATGGCAAGCTCCGCAAAGAGCTCGAATCCTTGAAAAAGAGGCCAACGGCTCAAGTCCCATCAGAATCCGGCTTCCCGTATCAAATGCTGTCACACCCCAACCAAGAGAGGCGTGATGTCACGTCCCAGGTGACCCAATACAAGGAACAAGCCGTCGAATACAAGGAGAGGACAACCAAACTCCAAACCGAAGTAGCAGAGTACCGTGCAGATTACGATGCCTTATTGTCGGACTACAACTACGTAGAAGACCAATATAAACGCACACGCGACACATTCGGCAAGGCAATTGCCGAAGTATATCGCGCACAAGTAGAGATGAGGGAGGCGCACTTACGACCAATGGCTCCCGAGGGGTGTCTCAATTGCTCCGTTAAGGGACATGGTCACAGGAGCTGCCCGAAGCCCTATAACGGAAAATTCTGCCAGAGTTGTGACGCTACCGAGTTCAACAACGAGAATTGCCCGTGGCCACATAGTGCTATGACCAGGTACCATCTACCAGAAAGTCTACTGTCTAAGCTCAAGAGTCGGCCAAGCACAACTATCGTTGTGAGTAAAGCCACAGTACCCTCAGGGTTCAAGTTCGGTGGTTTACTGCTAGCAACCAGCACTCCCTTAACATCGACTCTGACCAAAGATGCTTTGGAACTAGAAGAGAAACTCGCTAAGCGAGTGACTGATGGAGACTCAACAAGACCTCACACATCGCCTGGGCTCGTAGCATCAGACCCGGTCTTACTAACGAAGGAAGAATCGCAATCGGCCGACTCAGAGCAGTCGCCTGCAACTGAACAGACAACAACTAGCACTACTTCGGACTCGGCAGAAGCCAACCGATCCCAGGAACTGGCTTAAGAATCCTAAGAAAAATTTCCTATTTACTTTTTATTTTCGTTTCTTGCTTTTACGCAAGTTGAGTAATACTCAAAATTACTATATTTTCTTTACTTATTATTTTATTTTGCAATCGCGCCATGCGATCGCCGTTAGGGCGTATGTTTTCATTTTTTTTCTCTTCTATTACTGACGTAAATAAGTTCTAACGCATATGAGTACTAAAGTGCCATTCTAACTTTTTGTTGTCTTTACGTTGTGATATAGACATTTATCATTTCGCTGGATTCAACACTACCTCACGAAACTAGATGTTTCAGAATTATTATTGTAACCTTACATTTCCTATTTTTCTAATTATTATTATCAATAAAGATTTTGTAATTAATATTTAATGTTCTCCCTTGCTTATTCTATTCCCTGCGTTATCTTATTAGGAAATAGAAATCTTATTATGAGGTTAGAGAGGAAGAAAGTGATCTATATTTAATGTGTTAAATTATGATTTATTCGGTCTTTTTTTTTGCTTATTTCTATCTTTATATTACTCTTTGTTTTTTTTCTTACAGTGCCTTAACCAGGTGAGACCTTTAAATGACAAAAGGGGCGAACGGGATCGAACCTGGAGGGTAACAGCGATCTAGAAGGGGGGAGTGTAACGATCCAAATCGTTATTTAAATCATTAAATCGTTGTCTCCCTCCCAGTTCGCTCTTTTAATTTAATTGTGGTATAAGTGCCACTATAAAAGATTTGAATCTGCGCGGTTTCTAGTTTCAGGTGGCGCGACGAGTGTTAGCGAAGCAGACGACGCCGTCACCTGTTGTCGGCAACCACGTCAGATTGATGCAAGCGTCGCATGTCAGCGGACATACTATATTGTATCCTATTATTATTGTTTATCCAAAATCAGAATATAGAGTACTGTTTAATCAAATCAACGTGATTTCTATTGGATTGTGTAAACCTTGTGTTGTGCCAATTATTGTTCGCCGTTACGCGGCACATTTAGGATTTTTCTTCGCTCGACGAGCGCCTACACTTTGTTGGTTAATTCTCTCCTGTCTACCGCAGATCGGTAAGTTCGTTCTTGTTTTTCATCTGGTTGTAAAATGCATAGTTGATCGCTTTCTCTCAACTATCTTGTCTAAACACTGGGTAGATGACCGACTATAAAACTTGGTAAGTTTTGTGCGTACATTGTGAGACCAGTCGCGGGTCGAACCCCTTTTTTTGTCTCTTTGCTTTGGTAAAAATATAATTTATTTAAAATCCTGCGATAAGACATATAAACAGTCGAAAAAAAATCAGGTGAAGCCAAACAAATTTAGAAATATTTTTCGTCTTTGAAAAGTTATTTTAGAAACTAGTCATTTATCAAGTTTGAAAAATACAATTTTTGGCAGATTAAATCTTCTAGATTTACTTTATAGACCCGGTTTTTTCTAATTTTGTTCAAATTCATAAACAATTGAAGAAAAAATAGTCAGGTAAGGCCAAAAAAATTTGGAAATTTTTTTCTTTTTTGAAAAGTTATTTTAGAAACTAGTCTTTTTTCATTTTTCTAAAATACGAATTTTGGCAGATTAAATCTTCTTCATTTCATTTAATGGCCCCGTTTTGTGTAATTTGGTTAAAATTCATAAACAATCGAAGAAAAAACAGTCAGGTAAGGCCAAAAAAATTTAGAAATATTTTTCGTCTTTGAAAAGCTATGTCAGAAAATAGTCGTTTTTTATGATTGAAAAATACACTTTTTGTTTGATAAAATCTGTTAGATTTAATTTAAAGACCCGGTTTTTTGTAATTTGGTTCAGATATATAAACCATTAAAGAAAAATTAGTCTGGTAAAGCAAGAACAATTTGGAAAGATTTGTCGTTTAAGGCTGTTGGAAAGAGAAAATATGCAGGGGTCCTCGTACACTTTTCCCTCCGCTGCTTGAAAATTTGGACTTATGAATTTTTAAAAAAAAACCGGACACTTTTTTGACAAAAGGCCTCTGTATTACTATAGTATTTGAGATAAGGAATTTTTCAAACCTTTGTTTTACTCGAACCGATGTTCCTACGAGCGTCAAAGTTATCCGCCGATTCGACATTGACAGATTATCTGTAGAAGATAGCCGCCACACGTCACCCGATAACATGGCAAGCCGGAAGTAGCGTCAGCGTTACCATGAACTTCACTTGGGCTATGACAAGATGGACTCCACACTCTGTTTACAATCTGTCAATTTTGATATCGAACATGGAGATAATTTTCTCGCTCGCGTTAAATAGTGTTTCCGAAATTCCTCATTCCCTGAACTGTGGCAAGAAATAAACTTCCTTTAAAAAAGTGTCCAGTGTTTTATAAAACAAATGGCAAAGATCGTGTGAATTTGTCTTATTTTCTTCGAAAAGTGTTGACACACAGAGAAAAACTGGTGTTTTTCTTGTTTAATAATTTCATTATTACCCCTAATTCATAAAATTCCAACAAGTTTCTTGAATCTTTCTTTTCTGAAACGAAATTCTCGGCAATGTTTTTACTTGATAAAATATTGACATTCACAGATTTTCTGCCTCGTCTGCTACAATGTGTAAGTTTCAATGTCAAACTTGAAATTAATTTTTTCACTCATGAAAATGTCTATTCATGTAAAATTAATTTTTCACAAATCCCTGTTGAAAATCGAGTCAACAATTGTATGTTTTATAAATGCTTTAAAATAGTTTTATTTTGCTTAAACATAGATATCCGTGTTTCCAAATACCATCAAACACGCTTCTATAATTGAACGCAGTATGAACATGACTTTTACATAAAATAGTTAGTTGCTGTATGATTCACAAAACACTATGAAAACTATTTCTCTGCAAATAGGGAAAACACCCATCAAACATTTTTTAAAGGAGATTTCCGAGTTCGTTTAATGTTGAATAACTACAATTTCACAAACTATTGGACCTTTGACAAAGAACATAAATGTAACTATTTTATAACACACATATGTATGTTGTTACAATCTAACTAAACACAATGTCAACAGCCAGGGGCGTAGAGAGAAAAACCGGGCCCGGTACAAAAAATTTTGGGCCCATACAAAAAATTAAAAACCAATGCATAGTGATGTTTCAGACAATGGTATTCAAGTCCGGGCCCGGTGGGAAACCCACCATTCCCACCCCCTTCTCTACGGCCCTGTCAACAGCTTTCAATAAGCCCTAAATCAGCCACGGCTGTCTGTGAACTTCATGTTTGAATAACACATTTTTAACAGGAAGTTACATGTTTTATCTGTGATGTGCAACATTAAACGCACACTTTGTCATGAAGTAAACGAAATGCACTTTAAACTTTGTATTAACACGTATTAGATGTTTGTATAATGTTATAGAAACATCATGTTCACAACTGTTGTCATTTAAACATTACATGTGAACATCTTGTTTTGAGAACATGGTTTTAACAGATAGTTGAAGTTGTATTTGTATAGTATAACATAAATCATACACTTCACTATGAAGTAAACGAAATTTATAATAAATTATGTACCGACACATATTTAAATGTTTGTATAAGGTAATAGAAACATCAAGTTCACAACTTTTGTTATTCAAAATTATATGTGAACATCATGTTTTGGAACAGTCAGCTTATATTAAAGATAAATAAAATTTCCCTCAACCGTCGATACCAAGTAGGGGAATGACCTAGCCTCGAGCTCACGGAGTTAAGCGAAGTCAAGCGTGGTTAGAACTTAGATGGGTGACCGTCTCCGTGATATCGCTACAGCCAGATGTTTTATAATGGAATTCGAAAATCTCAACAAAAAAATATATATGAATGTTGAATAGTGTACAACAGTTCCAGACCTTCAACGGGAGAGGTTGAACTGGTGTAAAATAAATCTGAATAAGAAAAAGACGGAATTTTCTTTTATTTTACAATCATATTTTGCTTTTGGTTCAATAAATTAATGTTCTTAAATGATTTATCAATTTTTGCGCATAAAATAAACGTTTAACTATATTTACTAGTTCAAACTTTATACAGCGATCAAAGAACACACATTTTGAACCGGTGTAAACATTGTTTTAACGATCATAAAAGCTTTATAATACTGCAACAAAAGTTGAAAATCACTGTTAAGAAAATGTTAAATATGTGTTAACATTATAAAATAAGTGTTCAAAGACTGCTTCTAGAATGTTTTACAACAACTATTCAACATACTTTTCGTGTATCTGGAACACATTTCTGACAAACAACTGACATGTAATAAAGTGTTTATGAAACACTAAAGCGTTCCAATATACATGGATGAAACACACTCAATTGGGTAAATTTGCGAATTTTTTACCAAAATGTAAGAGATTTAAACACCAAATTTGCATCTATTGTTAATTTTTCTGATTTATTCTATTATTAAATTCTGGCGGTTGCGGAAACGTGGCTCACTCACACTACTAATATTGATAATTATCTTTCACCTAATCAGTTTTTTCGTTGCTTGAAATGAACGCCTATCGACAAGAGGTGATGGGGTCATAGTAGTTATTGCTAAGGCTCTCCTGCCTCACTCATTAATGTAAGTTTTCCAGATTATTTTAGGGACTTTGTGAGCTTCGTTGCCGTGAAGGTCAAGTTATCTTCTTATTCAATTACTGTATTGTTATTTTATTTTGCTCCATCCATTTCTAAAATTATGTTTTGTTCGTTTCTCGATTTTATACACAGCTGAGTCCAAATTTTTGATTCTCAATTAATTATATTAGGTGATTTTAATATAACTTGTTTTGAAAATTACAACAACTTATCTGATATTGGACTATTAAAGCATATTAACTCTAAAGCTGAACATCTACATAACTTTACATTCTCACTTGATCTTTTACAAATCAATACTGTTAAAAATATATTTGGAGTCATGTTGGACTTAATTTTCTACTCTGAGAGGTTCAATATTGATATAGCACATATTTCTATGGTTAAACCAGATAAGTTCCATCCTCCACTTTCTTTTCAAATAAATATCCATTCTATTTTGCCTGAAGATAAAGATAATATTAACATTTATAAGACTATTGACAAGTCTTCTACTGACAAAAGATTTAATTTTAATAAATGTGACTTCCAATCTTTGTACTCGGACTTCCTTAATGTAGATTAGCAGCCTCTACTTGAATTGAAGAATGTTGATGATTCTATTTCTAAGTTAAAAGGGATTTTTTGGGATCTTATGAGCAGGCACATCCCTGCTTATAATGCTCTGCACTTATAGTGGTACATCCAAAATGGATAACAAATGCCCTGCTTGGTTTACCTTTGATATTATAAGTGACATCAAATTAAAACATACACTGTATCACCGCTTTCGTCACTCTCCTACTGAGAATCTGAAAGACCAATTAAAAAATTTAAATTACAGTTTAAAAGAAAGAATAAGATTAGCTTTCTCTCGATATCAGTTTAAATTACAATTCAATTCAGTTTATAATGAATCAGACTTGATTGCTGAATATCCAATTGTTTTCTCTAGTAATTCTGTTTTAAATTTTCAATTAAATCATATCAATGTACATTCAGCAATTAAATCTTTGAAATCATCCTGTACTGCAGGTATCGATAAAATTCCATTTTTCTTAATTAAGGACTTAAATTTTATTATTAGCGATATCTTATGTGTCATTTTTAATATCATACTACAGAATGGTACTTTCCCGGTTTTTTGGAAGTCTACTAGAGTAGTTCCTGTTTATAAAAATGATGATATTGACAAAATTAACAATTATAGACCTGTTTCAGTTATTAAAAATTTTGCAAAGGTTTTCGAGAAGTCTATTGTTAACTTTATTTATAAAACTTTTGCTCACTCTCTTTCTCCTAATCAACATGGTTGTGTCCCGAAAAGATCCATTGTAACTAATCTTCTTTCTCTTACACAGTTTATCATCAATGCTTTAAAAAAAAATTTGCAAGTTGACGTTATTTATACTGACTTCTCGAAGGCCTTTGATAAATTTGACCATGTAATTTTATTGAATAAGCTTGCGCAATTGAATTTACCTGCTAATTTGTTAAGTGTACTGCGGTCTTATTTATTCAATAGACTGAATATTGTACAATACGAAGGTTTCTCTTCTAGTCCTTTTTTCCCTAAATCTAGTGTTCCACAAGGATCAGTTTTGGGTTCTATTTTATTTATTATTTACATTAATGATGTTGGTAACTCTTTGGAAGTTAATAATCTCAGTTTTGTTGATGACTTTAAATTTTATAGGACAGTTACCTCTATTAAAGATTGTAGTCACTTACAAAGCAATATTAATTCTTTTGTGGCTTGGTCCGATGTAAATTGTATGCAGTTAAACTCTAGCAAATGTAAGGTGGTTTCTTTTTATAGAGAAAATCTTACTATTGCTCACAATTATTCTATACAGGGTGTTCAGTTGTGTAGAGAGCAAATAGTCAAAGATTTGGGAGCCACTTTTGTTTATAATCTTAACTTCCAATCTCATATTTTAAATGATAATCTGGCAGCTACTCGCGCTTTAAGTATGCTTATAAGAAACTCAAAAGGTTTTGGTAATATTATAGTGTTAACTGCATTATTTAGGTCTTTTGTATTGTCCAGATTGGAATATGCTTGTGTCATATGGAATCCATCTTTGAAGAAAGATGTTTATCTATTAGAGAAAATTCAAAAACGTTTTATTAAATTTTGTTTTTTTATTAAACACCGTGTTTACCCTCGTTCTGATTATTTACAATTATGTAGAGAATTTAACTTTTTTACGCTTGAAGAGAGACGGAGAGTAACTGAGTGTAAATTTATTTTTAATATAGTGAACAATTTTATTGATGCACCTGAGTTACTGTCCCAAATTAATTTCAAAGCACCCCGTATATCTGCTAGGAAATATATACCATGTTATAATAAAATTTCAAAAAAAGAGTACAATATTTATACACCGATCTGCTGTTTGGACAAATTCATTAATTTTTTGTAATCTAGTTCAGCTAATAATTTAAATATGTTTTTCACATCTCGAGCCAAATTTGAATCTATTATATTAAATTTCTTTGTTGAGCTACGTGAATTTATTGATTAATTTGTATTATAAATTTACTTATTACTTTTGTTATGAGATTTACTTCTCTACTCAACCTACATTTGTATTTGATTATATTCTATATTCTGTATTTTATTTTACTATGTATTGCCCTATATGGTCTTGACTGTGGGCTTAATATTCTGACAAATAAAAAAAAATAATAATCATAATTGAAATGTCGTATAATACATGGAAAATTGATGACAATAATCTAAGTTTGAGTCTAATAACTCAAATAATTGAAAAATGATAAAATTAATTCAAAATTGAAAAAATAATTGAAATATACTTAAAACAATTGAAGATTGAGAAAAAAATTGAAATCTGATAAAAATAATTTAAATATAAAAAATTGAAAACAGTAAATAAAATTTGAGAGAAATAATTGAAAAAATCTTTAAATAAAGAAGGTAATTAAAAAAATCGCAGAAATAATCGATAATTGATGAAGATAATAAAAATTTCAGATAAATACCTCATTCAAAATCTTTAAAATTATGCCAAATCAATGAAAATAATTAGGAATTGAAGAAAATAATAGAAAAATTGACAAATTTATTTTTAAGCAAAAGAAAATAATTGAAAAATCGTTTAAAACTTGAAAAATTAATGTCAATAACCTAAATTTAAGATAATAACTGAAAATTTAGGAAATCAATACTATAAATAATGAGAATATTAAAAGATGGAGAAAATAATTGCAAAATTATAAAAAGAAATGAAAATTGAACAAAATAATTGAAAATTGTGGTATATATTCAAAAGTTCAGGAAAATATATAAAAAATAGGAATAAATAATTAAAATTGAAAAACTAATTGAAAAAACTAAACAAAATAATTCAAATTTGAAGAAAGTAAATAAAAGATTAAGGAAAACAATTTAAAAACATGTAATTAGAAATTGCAGAAAATAATCGAAAAATTATAATAATGTTACAAAATTTTAGTTTAAGTAGGTAATTGAAGTCATAATAGAAAAGAATTATTTAAAATTAAAGAAATTTTTAAATAACTTCATATTTAGTATATTTGAAACATGGATTAATTGAACTTATAATAAATATAGTTATATAAAACTGTTTTTGGTTTAATTTGCCTAATCTTTTTTATTTTTAAAGATTTTTACATTTTTTTTGGTAAATAGTTTATTTATCTTAATACATACATTTTTTTAATTTATTTTTATTAACTAGCCAAAAATACGCGCGCTAAAGCGCGCGAGAATTACATTTTTCAATGGTTTCAATACAAAAATAAACCGAACTTATTTAGATTAAATTAATTATACTATCAAATTAAATTTTGTCAATTATTTTTTATTCATTAAAATGTGCTATAAATTAACAAACACAAAGAAACTTTAGAGAATAACTCCGATTTTCTTCCTAAGTTAAAATTAAAAAGTTTCCATAGTACGTTACAAAAAATTAGAATATTTTTTTTGAATAGTTTTTTGAACAAAATATTTTTTATTGATACAATTTTCTATGCAAATTTATTTTATTCCAAACTTCTATTGATATGAAATCTTTATTTTTTAAGTTTCTTTAAACAATACGAAATTCGATTAGTAACAAACCATTCTCAAAAATTTCTATCGATAAAAATTTTAATTTTTCCAAATTAAAAAATTCTTAACTTCTGTTAATCTAAATTATTTCAAACTTCAATTATAATCAAAATTCATTGTGATATATGTAACCAAAGTTTTAAGATTTATAAATCAAGTTTAAGATTTTTAATTTAATTCAATTTGTAAAAGTGAAAGATTGAAATAATTAGTGTTTTTTAGAAATTAAAATAAAAATGAGTTCATTCTATTTTATTTCCATCTTTAACTTTTACAAATTAAATTATATTAAAAATTTTAAACTTGATTTTATTAATATGAATGCAAATTGTTTCAAATTTTAATTAGTTTACTCTAAAAACAAGTGTCTCGAAAGTGTCTTAAACTATGATATTATGGTATCTTTATTGTATCTGAGGCTCAAAAAGTGTATTAAAATAAGATATGTAAGAATTATGAATTATTTAAATTTGAATAATAATAAACTTCAATTATTATTTAAAACTTTTAATGGTTCAAGCTTCAATCAATTCATGTTAAAATTATTATAAACCTATAAATATTTTTTAATTTTAACAATGCATATTTAAATTAGGAATTTCAAACTTCAGCCAATATTAAAATCTTCAAATTATAAAAATGTGTATTATAATATTAAAACTTAAATTAATCAAAACTTTATGATTACAAAACTACTATTTAAGTCCAAAAACATTTTAAAAAATTCGAAACAATGGAACCTGAAATCATTTGCAAATATAAAAACTATTAATTTCAACTTATAGAAATTTGGAAATTTCAAATAGATTCAAACTTATATTTAATCCAAATTTTAATCAATTAATACTTGAATTTACCGATTCTAAATTTTTTATTGATGCAGACTTCTTTTCCTAAGAATTATTTGAAACAATTTAAAATCTTAATTTCCAAAAATTTAAATATCATTCAATTTAAACTTCTACGCTTAAAATTTTCAGGAATTTTTATATCAACCGAAAATATATTTAGTTTAACAAATGTACCTAAGTCTACCAAAAAAAAGCAATATATTATAAAGACGGCATTTAAAAGCCTTAAAAAATATTGAAAAACTGTGCTCGCTTTCTTCAATTTAATTTTATAATATTCATTTCTATTCTTATTTATGTTGTATTCAATAAAATTATAATTAAATCGTCGAAATTGGAAACATTAAATTATTTTAAATTATTTATATCTACATATTTTTTCATTAATTTTCATATTATGTTTAAAGTGTTTTCAATCTTTATTAAAAACTGTAAAGTATATTAAAGTTAAACACGCATTTATATTTTAATACACTATTGTTAAAAATAAAATATAAATTTATTACTTAATTTAAATTAAAAATTCAGGAGAATTAATAAATAATTAAGTAAAATTAGAAATCATATATAAAAATACATTTCTTCAAAAGTTATTGATTTAAAACAGAAAAACATCTATAGTTGTGAACAGAATAAAAGAATGAATGAATAAAGTTTGCGATTATTATTATTATTACTAAGCAAAAAAAAAACGCGCGTATTTTATTGGCTACCCAGGCGCGAGAAACCAATGCTGACGCTGGATGGAGCCTTGATTCTAGCTTTGACATCCAGAGTGGGTTACCGAGACTGGGAACAGTCTTTAAATCACTGTCGTTCAATATTGGTTCAAGATTGGACACCAATGCTCGTTCCATGCTTGATTCAAGACTGCTTGAATTCTCATGCGCGAAGCTTGAACATCCAATCTAGATTCAAGCTTGAATCAACTGTGACACAATTGCTCAACTTATCATATTACGTATTTTTTTATATATTAAAGTATATACATATAAAAAGTATTATTAATTAAATAATAAATATTACAACTGCTGCAGATTTAGTAATTTTATGAATATTTACTATTAATTTTGTATAAAATAAACTATAAATAAACAAACAAAAATTATGTAATTTTACTCAATTGTAAGATATATTAAAAGTAAATTAAATTTGTAAACAATTATTTTCTTATTTTAAAAAAATAAATTTCAAAGAATCATAACCAAACGAAATAATTTAAAGACCATTTTCAAATTTGAAAAATATTGAAGATATGATTACGTGCTCGATAGCGTAATTTTGTAAAATCATTGATTTCAAAAAAACTTTAATTATACAAATTGAATAAATTTCCTTAATTAAATAAAAGTGCCCTTCAATACATTATATATAAACAATTTTTATAATTTACTTTTGTATTATATATTATTGAAATTAATTATTTAAATAATATTATTAAATTAAAGTTATAAATAAAAATAATAAATTATTACTTAATTTTGTTTACATATTTTGCAAATATTTTACAAAAATATTTATTTATAAAATATTAATAAGTTAGGATCGAGATTGGATTATATAAACTGTATATCAGTCAGTGATGCGTACGTGAATAGTCTGATTCACTATAGTTGGCACATATATAGTGAATCAGACTATTTACGTACGCATCCCTGATATCAGTAAATACAAAGGATACATAAATTCTATTCTATTTATTTAAATAATATTTAATTTTTAAATAAAAATATTAAATTAAAGTTATAAATAATTAAATAATAATTAATCATTATCAGTTAATTTTGTTTACATATTTTGCAAATATTGTATAAGAATATTTATTTATAAAATATTAATAAGTTAGGAGATTGGATTGTATAAACTTTATATCAGTATAAATGAAGGATAAATAAATTCTATTCATTTATTTTTGATAATGAATATGTTCCAGAACTATTAAAATGTAAATAGCATATAATCCAGGTCTGAACCTCACAAAGTTATTTCTATTGACTCTCAACTACCCGTCGTAGCCGAGTGGTACTAATAGCGTGCGTTCACGGCGAGCGAATTCGTCTATAGGGCCGTGGGTTCGATCCCCCCTTGAGCGTGCGAAATTTTATTTCATGAGTTAAGTGTTTATATGTATTAAAATTGTTAATTAATCTTAGGTCGATAATAATTAAGTTTATAAATGTGCAATTAATCTTAAATTATAAAAAAAAGCATTCTGAAGAATATCAACTTAAATAATTATAGATGAACATTAAAAAATTTTTTTATTTTATTAATTTTATGATAATCTGCAGCAGTACAGTAATTAAGAAAAAATGATAATAATAATATTAATATTGTATTTATAATTATAAATAATATAATAATATAATTCATAATAATAATATAATATTATTATTATTATTATTATTATAATTATAAGAATTATCATGATTAACAACATAATACAACAAGAATTTTATTATATTAATAATTATTTAACGTTCTGTCTTCTGTAAGCGACAGTGGAATCAGGCTTGACGAAGCTATAATCGGACTTCCGAACATTGATTGAGTCTTGGACTCCAATCCTCAACCAAGCTTGGAGCGTCAGGCTTGAATCGCTGTTACATTCTAGCTTGGACGAGTCTTGCTTCCTCCGACTCACCAATCCTCAATCAATATTGACCAGTCCTCAGTCAAGCTTTATAAAGCCTCAAATCATCGTCCCTGCACGCCTGGGTAGTATATAGTTTAAATGCAAAAAATAAACTATAAACTTATTTAGATAAAATTAATTATATATTATCAGATTAAATTTTGTGAATTAATTTTGATTTATTAAAATTTATTACAAATTAATAAATAGAAAGAAATTTTAAAAAATAAATTAAATTTTCTTCCCCAGTTAAAAATAAAAAAATTTATTGTATGTTACAAAAAGTAAGAATATTTCTCTTTCAATAGTGTTGTGAACAAAATATATTTAAACTTTTATGCAAACTTAATTTATTCCAAACATCTTTTGATAATAAGAATTCCTTATTTTTAATTTTTTTTACGCAATTCAATTAATAACAAACCATACTTTAAAATTTTTATCAATATTTTTTCATTCTTCCAAATTAAAAAATTCCCAACTTCTAACAATTCAAATTGAAAATATTTTAAACTTGAATTAATCAAAATTGAAATATAACTAAAGTTTTAAAATTTATAACTCATTTTTAATTTAATCCATGGGAACAATTTTTCCAATCTTTCACCTTTACAAATTAAATTAAATTAAAAATTTTAAACTTGATTTTATTAATACGAATTTTGATTGCTTCAAACTTTAATAAAGAGTATAAGAAGTATGAATTTTTAAAATTTTAGTAATATTAAACTTAAATTACTTAAAACTTTTAATTGTTCAAATTTGATTAATTCATGCTAGAATTATTATGAACTTCAAATATTTTCAAATTCTCAAAATTTATATTTTAGATGTTCAAACTTAAACCCACATAATTATAAGAATTTAAAGAAATTTGGAAATTTTAAATCGATCCAAACTTTAATATAATTCAAATCAATTAATATTTCAATTTATCGATTCTAAATTCTTTTATTAATTCAAACTTCTATTAATAAATAGTTACTTTTCTTTAATTTTATGAAATTATTTTAAGTACTTGATTTTTGTGATCAGCGCTTTTTTTTGTGAAAATTTTGGGATCTTGATCTTGATTTTACTGAATTTTTAGCCTGACGGGCTTGGCAAATCTATAATATAGTGAAAACTATATTTCAGTCAATCTTATTTTTTGTTTTTACAATTGAACTGATTAAAATTATAATTGATCTTAATTTGAAACCTATAATAAAATTAGAAATTAAATAAGTTTAATAATTCACCAATAAAAAATAAGCATTTTGAGATAAAAATACAACATTTATTTGGAGAAATTTAATTTGGTACTTATTTTTATTTAAAGTAGAGAAGAAGATCTCAAATTAAAAAAAAAAAAGATTAAAAGAGGAATAAATTATAAAGAAGGTATTTAAAAATCTTAAAAAATATTTGAAAACAGTGCTCGCTTTTTTCTAATTATATCATGATATTTCATTCTTTATTCTTATTTATATTGTCTTTTTTAGAAGTAATTAAAAAACGAAATATTATTATGAAAATTATTCATATATTATTATAAATTATAACATAAAATATTCATTAATTTTCATATTAAGTTTAAAATTTTTTGAATCTTTATTAAAATCTGTAAAGTAGCTTTAAATAAGACACGTTTGTATTGTAATACATTATTATTATTGAAAATAAACTATATAAATTTGTCAATTGATTTAAAATTTAGATTCAGGAGAATCAATAATTAAATAAATAAAATTAAAAATCTTATAATTAATATAAAAATACATTTTTTCAAAAGTTATTATTGATTTAAAACAAAAAACATCTATTGTGCCAAACTTCAGGTTTGGACAGAATGAAAGAATGAAAGAATGAAAGAATGAAGTTTGCGATTTTTATTATTAATTCTAATTTTTAGTAAATTCTAACTAAATTTTATTATTGTTTTTACTTTTTACATTTTTTTTACAGTTTGTTAGATTAAGGAAAAAACATTTTCTCATTTAGGTACTTCCTATTTATTTAATTTCCCTGTTGTTTCACAATTTTTTTAGTCCTTTCTTGCGTTTCAATTAATTCTTTAATTTTTGTCATAATTTTACCATTTCTTAGAAACACTTTTTCTTCTTTTAAATTGTTTAGTTTTTATTTTATAACTAGCGATATTAACCTCGCTCGCTTGATGATTATTATTTTTTAATTGCTTATTAATGTAAACATATTATAAAATGTTAGTGAACTTATTTTTCATTGAACTTGTAATATTTTCTTACAAAGTTTTTATATTTTAATAATTTATATTGTCATATTTTATCAATATAAAAATTTTAAAAAGTTAGTGGTTATGAAGGACATGGTTATTCTTTTTAATCTATTTTGAATTTGATATATGCTAATAACTAACGTTTCTTAATGCCATTTCTTTCTTTATCATGGGTCAAACCATTGACTTTCGTCTGAGTAAACAAAGCAATTTCATATTGCTTCATTCAAATTACATTTTAACGTTTTTCAATACAGAATTTAAAAATAAAATATTTTCTAAATGAAGCAAAACACCTACGCCAAATTTTAATAGTAATTAAGTTCTATTATTATTAAAACATATTTGAAATATCAAATTTGTAAGAGCTCCCAAAAAAAAGTTGTAAGCTTAAAAATATTACAAAAATTTTCAGAAGTAGAAATTTTTCAAATTATATTATTGTCTTAAAATAATGTATTTTAAGAAAATGTACAACATTTCTAAAGGTTACATAAATAAAATTACTAATTCGCGTAAGTTTTGATTTATAATTTAAACTAATTTTTTTAAGAAAAGTGTCAGATTTGACACAAAAAAACACCGTGAAACTTATATTTTCAATGGATAATAACGCGAAAAGAAATCAAATTTACACCATAATATTATGGTTACTGAATTCAGAAAAAATTCAAGTTTCGTAAATTCTAAACCTAATTTAAAAGCAAAAAATGAGTGAGTTTACACCTAGCTTTACTTACGCCAATTCGAGGAGTGAGTTAAGCCAACTAGTGGCTTAGAGCAGTATCTTTCTCTCAACTCTTATTGCCCCTCTCCTACTCTAAGCCACTAGTTGGCTTAACTCACTCCTCGAATTGGCGTAAGTAAAGCTGGGTATAAACTCACTCAATGAGTGAGTTTACTCACTCAATGAGTGAGTTTACTCACTCAATGAGTGAGTTTACACCCAGCTTTACTTACGCCAATTCGAGAGGTGAGTTAAGCCAACTAGTGGCTTAGAGTAGGAGAGGGGCAATAAGAGTTGAGAGAAAGATACTGCTCTAAGCCACTAGTTGGCTTAACTCACTCCTCGAACTGGTGTAAGTAAACCTAGGTGTAAACTCACTCAATGTCCGCGGCAGCCCTCAGGCGAAAGTCAATGGTTTGACCCTCATGTATTAGCTGTATCCATCAAAAGGTAGAGACTTATTAATTTGAAAATGTTAATTTATTATATGCGTATATATATTTATTATAATATTCATTTTTTATATACATATTTTAATTTATTATATTATATTTCAAATATAAAAAAATAATCATTCAATAAAAAGAATAGTAGAGGCTGCGCTAATTATAAGACTCCCTAAGGTTTTTTTTTAAACCATAAACCCATCCAAGACGTCCACGTCGTGGTAGTCGGGCAACGTTGTCAAATAGATAAATTTTATTGTACAATAAACAATAACGGCTAACATTGGAGGGTTAAAATTATATACAAATGATTAATTTCAATAATAATTTTTAAAAGTTAGTGTTGTTTCTTATAATAATTTAAATAAATAACAATAAAATATAAAGATTATATACAACTTTTTCTTGCTAGATAAAAATATTAAAAAAACTATGTTTCATAAAAAAATTTACTGATAAAATAATTATATAAAGCAAATAAATCAATATGTGACCTGGTAAGTTAAAAGAGACCTTAGGTCAAAAAAATCAATTTTCACTTTTTCGGTGATTATTATAGGAAAAGATCTGCTCTTTTCAACGCAATAAACCCCACACCTCTAGCTTCATTAGTTTTTTTACAAATGCGCTTCAAAGATAAAAATAATTGGCTAAGAAAACGTAAAGAAACATCAGTACAAAAGAAATGTATAAAAATTAGTCGGATTTGCTTGAAACTTGTTACTCGGGGGTTTTCGGGGTGGCTGATTACAAATCTGACATCAGATTTCCAAAATTCAAAATGGCGGATCTAATATGGCGTCCATTAAAATTAAAAAGTTGTTGATTTTTTCAGGAAACTTACAATATGGAGGTTTTTGGGGACTCTGATTACAAGTCTGGAATTATATGTTTAAAATTCAAAATGTCGAATCCAATCGACGCCCCCCGTTGATAACATGTTCATTAAAAAGCCAATGAAATAAAATGTTAATTTAAAAAACAGTCGAAAATCATTTTTATTAATAATTTTGTAAAATATGATTTGTATTCAATTGTTTGTTTAATTAAATGTCTGTTAAAGTTGTGTGCCATAGAATGTTATTTGTGCCGAACGTACACTATAATGTTTATCTAATCAAATATATGCAATAACATTCTATTTCAATCTTCAATTCTATATTATAAAGTTAATACAAGACTATATACGTAAAAGAGGTATTCTTTTTTTAATCTTGTACCTCAAAAGTAAATTTTTTATATTGTTTTAATTAATAATATTTTTTTAGTTAAAAATATTAAAACCTGAATTAATAATTAAATATAATTTGAAATTATTAAATAAAAATATTAAAATTAAAAAGTTGAATTTATCTACTAAAATCTTTTTTTTTTAAACTTTGTCATTTCATTAAAATTTAATATTATTTTTCAAAAGTTAAACATATTCTTTTTTGAGAAATTTATTATTTTTTCCATTAAAAAATTGTATTCAAAGTGAATTTTATCTAAATTGTAATATATTTTAATAAATTTGAAATAAAAAATTATTATGTGTCGTATAACAATAACAATAATAATGATAATAATAATAATAAAAATGTAAGTTCATACTTTTTGCTTACCTGTATATTTTAAAGTTCATGAGTTAAATATTAAAAATTATCATAATAGCTACTAATTCTACAATTTATAATATTTCTAAAATTATGTTCTAAATATGAAGTTTAGAGTTCTATTTGATAGTTTTATTTTGATTTGAAAAATAATCAAACACTGATTGTATGATAAAATTTATGTGGTTTTTTGTGTTTTTAAATAAATAATATATTTTTTACAGTTTATACAGTTTGGAATCTTTTTAAGTTTTCATATCTTTGTTTCAATAATAATAATAATAATAAAAATGTAAGTTTATATTAATTCCTTACCTGTATAGTTTAAAGTTCGTGAGTTACTCCAAAATTCTAGGAAAATAGCTTCTTGGGTTATTAAGACATTAACTCTTTACTCTTAAAAATTGCAGTTGAGACTACTTGTATTTTTCATAGAATAAGCAGGAAATATTTTTGGTTAATGATGAAATGTTTTATGTTCTATGATTAACTGCCCTTTTAGTAATATTTGTTTTACAATATTATCCACAATATTTTGACATATCTTTTAATATTTTTTTCATTTTTTACTCCTATGTAAGTAAATTAATGTATTATTAAAATAATGTGATTAAACTTTTTTTCCTTCGTATTTTGGATATATCAAATTCACCATTTGAAGATATTTATCTTATAGTAGTAGATTCAATAAAAGATCAAAATTGTTATTTCTGCATCTGTAGTTGAATTTTACTGATTTTATTTAGACTGAAATTGACTACATCTAAAAAGTGTTATTAGTTACTAATTTCTTTTACAGATTTTTGATATTTTAAACTAAAAATCAAAAGTTAATATCCTTACCTATAAAATAATCTCAAAAAATAAATCAAAGCATTGCAAATCTGTCAAATTTAACATTATTTTTTCAGGAATTTACTTAAGAGTGTAAAATTCGTCGTAATCATTGTGATGTTATCTAGTCCATTACGAAGAATCTTATTGATTGTTCTTTACAAATTTAAATAAAATTAAGTTTAAAATATGTTTATATATATTTAAAACACACTAGTTAAAAGAAATGATCAAGAATTCGTTTTAACATAATTTTGAACGCCGGCGGTTCAATTGCCCTATTTAGTAGCTTTGAAGACAATTTTTATTATTTAACTCACGAACTTGCCGCTGTTGTTCTTACGCGGTGGCCAAGAACGCTATTGGATGCTTTTTTAGAGCTACCTTCGTTATATTATATTATGAAGAACAGTGCTGTCGGACCAGATTAAGTGAACTCAGAAGGACAGCCTTTTGCATACGAACCGTCAATACTTCAGCTTGACGTTCGCAGTTTGGTATCTTTTTCAATTGGCTTACAAATGAAGCTTTAATCCATCCCAAACAGCCTAGTATGAGAACAATTAATCGGATTATATAACCTGCATACATTAGGCTCAGTTTAAACATAAGATCTTAATATTTCGTCCGTTTCTCATCTACCTTTTGTATGATGTTGCCCTCAGCAGGAGCCGAAAACTCTATCACACAAATGATCTTACTTTTATGATCCTGGAGTACAATATCAGGCTTAGTAGCTTGATACGATGAGTTGTAGGAAAAGAAAAATTCCAGTAGTTCTTACCCTGTTCATTTTCCACAACGGATTCCTGATCCCCTTGGGAATACGGCAAGATGGGTTCCTTATCAATAGCATACTGGTGTCGAAGGTGATAATACAGCACCTTAAGAGCAGCATTGTGTCTTTCTACATACCTGTAACATGCATACTTCGGACACGCACTTATAATGTGACCAAGTGTTTCCGGGTATTGCTTACATGCTCGACAGTTGTTATTGTCGACAGGTATATGCATCACACGACTGCGGTACACCAGAGTATTAATTACACCATCCTGAAAAGCGAACAAAAATCCCTCAGTTTCCGATCTCAAACCAGCAGATTTAAGAAAAGCAAAAGTCAAGCCTTGAGACAATCCTATTTCACTTATGAGATTATAGAACTGCCCGTGAACAGGTTTGCTTTTATGTTCCTGTAACAAAAGCGCTTCTTCTGCCTCCTTTACACACTTTTTAAGCATCAATGGTGTTAACGATTCTAACCCGTGCTCCATATCACTGGCTTCAAATAGGAGACTAAGTTCATTTGCAGCTCTTTCTGCCGCACGATATAAAAACGCCCCAACATTTGCAATTTCATGATGGTGGACAAATTGCATAAGGGTATCTCTACTGTTCATCACCGAACTTGCTGCAGCCAGTACAATTCTTCGATGAAGGCACTCTAAATTTAATAGACCTTTTCCTCCCCGGTCTCTTGAAAGGTAAATTCGTTGCACGGAAGACCTTGGATGATGACTACGATGGATTGACATCATCTTGCGGGTTTCTCTATCTAGTATTTTCAACTCATTCACATTCCACTTAACAGCTCCAAAGGTATAGAGAAGTAAAGGAATGGCTAATGTATTTGTGGCCTGTATTTTCTTCTTCCCAGAAAATTCGGAAGACCAAATTTTTCTAAGAAGCCCACGATACTTTGTTTGGAGTCGATCTTTAAGCCCACACACATCTTGAGTCTCCGACTGTGGAATTCCAAGATATATGTAAGTCTCTCCACCAGGAAGATGTTGAATGGTGTTGCCACCAATGAGTTGAATGTTCTCAGAGTCCCTCGGAATTTCAGATGTTTCATTTCTTCCTTTAATCAGATGGATGACGGCACATTTATCCAATCCAAAATCCATTCCTATGTCTCTGGAATACTCGGCCACTGCAAACACCAAAATTCTAAGCGCATCCTTACTGGATACATAGAGCTTCAGATCGTCCATATAGAAAAGATGGTTGATCTTATAGACTCTATTTCTTGGTTTGCCACACATGTATCCAGAGTGTTGTTCTCGAAGTACAATAGACAGAGGTAAGAGGAAGATACAAAAAAGAAGAGGACTAAGGGAGTCGCCTTGAAAAACTCCTTTTCTAAACGAGATGATGTTAGTCATCACCTGCTGTTTGTTAGATGTTATAACAAACCTTGTCCTCCACTTAAGCATTAGATCTTTTAAGCATCTCACAATATTCAGATGTACCTTTAAACATTCAAGGATCTTGATGATCAGCTCGTGACTCGTGGAGTCGAATGCTTTGCGGTAATCAATCCAAGCCATTGACAGGTTACGTCCATAAAATATCGAATCTTGGGTAACACACCCATCTATTAATAGGTTCTCCCTACATCCTGACAGGCCTCTCTTACATCTTCATTGTTCACCTACCGCACTCCAGACTGGTTCTATAGATGAAAATATCGTCTCCTTGAGGATCCCAGTAAATAGCTTGTAGCAGGTGTTAAGACAAGCAATTGGTCTGTAATTTTTTGGATTGGACAAATCTCCTGATTTTGGCAGAAGTACCGTTCGTCCTTCCACCAACCACTGTGGAATTGCATGTTCCCCGTTGAGATAGGTAGAGAATATACGGGCCAAATGTTGGTGAGTTGAAGTAAACTTCTTCCACCATAGATTATTAATCTTATCTGGCCCGGGTGCTGAAACGTTCTTAGTTCTAGCTACTGCATTTCTTACCTCCTCTTCAGTAATTGGTGGACATATCTCTGCAAATTGGTCAAGCCCCTGTCTGACACAGAAGCTGCGAAAGAGTGACAAAGATAACCCTTCATCGTTTACTGAATGGGATGTCCCATAGATGTTACTCCAGAAAGTTTCAATCTCTTCACCACATGGAGGCCTTTCAACGGTTGTTGATGGTACACTGAACAGACGGGAAGGATTAGTAGCAAAGATATTATTTTGCTTTGTCCATTTCATCCTCCGTTCTAAACGTTCCCTTATGACGACAAGAGAACGTATCTTCTCAATCCAGTGTTGCTTGAATGTCTGCAACTTTGACTTTTTTAGAGTGTGATGCAATCTTTTAAGAGTTTGGGCTATTTCCAAAACTCTTGGAGTAACCCTTCTATTTGATTCTAGATCTGCAATCACATTCTGCAATTGAGAAGCATGTCGTCGAGCTATCCCGATCTTGATCTGCACTTGTTTGATTCGCTGCCAGGTCTTAGCAACGCGTTCTGCAACAGATTTTCTGTTACTTTTGCGAAGTAAGGACACAGTTTTTTCACACACAGCACATTTCAATGTCCAGAGATCTACACTCTCTGAGAGTAATGAGAGTTCATTGTTCCCTTCAGAGATTTTATCCATTTTAATGGAAACCTTGAGATGAATTTTGGTTCCCCTCGAACTCATGTTTCTATCTTCGGCTGCGGGCGTTGGTGTTTCACACAAAATTTGTGTGCTCTCTGAGGGGTCTTCCTGGTCTTGGAGAAGAGCTTCATATCCCCTTTTTCTCAGAGAGGATACCTGATATCTTAAGTACTGAGGCGTCATTTCCGCGTATTGTGGGTGCATATTGACCCATCGCGCATGTAACCTGTACATGTATCCTCTTCTGTTAGGGGAACTATTTTGCCAACACAACAAAATGTCCCTCCGAAGTTGGTCTGTCCACTTTAACCTTAATCGAGCTTGTTCCTGGTCGTTGCTTAGTCGTCGCCACCCCTATTTGACTTTTGGTCCGCCCCGGGTATTTTAATTTCCTCGGTACCTCCCATATCTGAGAGGCCTTCCCCTATCCGCCACCTGGGGAGGCGCCCGATTGGGGTGTCAAAAGTCCCATCTCAAATGCCATTCAAGTACTTGACCCAGTCAGCTCAGAAATTCTGTGATATCCAGTAAAGGGTACCACAATTCCCTTACCAACACGATCAAATACCTATACGATGTTCTGTAATGGTCATCTTAGTACTAAGCCAAGTAGGACCAGTATCTTTGAGCTGCTTGGTAACGGAAGTACCAAGCAACCCATTTCGGGTTATTTTTATTATTATTATTTTTTATTTTTTTTTTTTTTTTACAAAACAAGTTTAAGAGAGGAAAAAATGCATTTACGCACTTGTTCGTGTGGGACTCGACCACGTGCTGTGGTAATACCTCACTAAAACAACCACTCCCATTCTTGCTTTACTTACTCTAATCCACTATTGCTCCATCCGTCCTGGAGGGTAAGCAAAGGCGTTTATTCATTTGCTAGAGACGTTATGCCTACTTCTTGCACTGTTGTTCTCACCCATAGCCGCCGATGTTCTTAAGCGGTGGTCGAGAACGTTGGTGGATGCTTTTTTAAGCCTACCAAATAAGATCTTACAATGAACAGTGCTGCCAAACCAGATTGAGAGAGTTCAGAAGAACAGCCTTCTGCATGCGAACCGCCAATGCATCGGCTCGATGCTCGCAGCTAGATATCTTCCTTAGTTGGCTCACAAATGAAGCTCGCATCCCTCCCAAACAACCGAGTACGAGAACAATTAGTCGGACCCTGTAGCCTGCATACATTCTACTCAATTCAAACAGAAGGTCTTGATATTTCGTCCGTTTCTCATCCTTCTTTTGAATGATGTTGCTCTCAGCAGCAGCCGAAAACTCTATCACACAGATGATCTTACTTTTATGATCCTGGAGTACAATATCAGGCTTAGTAGCTCTGATACGATGAGTTGTAGGAAAAGAAAAATTCCAGTAGATCTTACCCTGTTCATTTTCCACAACGGACTCCTGATCCCCTTGGGCATACGGCAAGATGGGTTCCTTATCTACACCATATTGGTGTCGATGGTGATAATACAACACCTTAAGAGCAGCATTGTGTCTTTCTATATATCTGTAACATGCATACTTCGGACACGCACTTAGAATGTGACCAAGTGTTTCCGGGTATTGCTTACATGCTCGACAGTTGCTATTGTCGACAGGTATATGCATCACTCGACTGCGGTACACCAAAGTATTCAGTACTCCATCCTAACAAGCAAACAAAAATCCTTCAGTCTCCGATTTTAAACCAGCAGATTTGAGGAAAGCAAATGACAAACCCACAGACAATCCCATTTCTTTTATGAGACTGAAGAATTGTCCATGCACAGGTTTGCCAATATGTTCCTGTAAGAGAAGCGAATGTTCTGCTTCCTTGACACGCTTTTTAATCATCTGATGTGTTAACGATGCTATGCCATATTCTATATCACTGGTTTCAAATGAGAGACTAAGTTCATTTGCAGCTCTTTCTGCCGCTCGATATAAAAACGCCCCAGCACTTGCAATTTCATGCTGGTGTACAATTTGCATAAGCGGATCTCTACTGTTCATGACTGAGCATGCCGCAGACAAAACGATTCTACGATGAAGACACTCTAAATTTAATAGACCTCTTCCTCCTCGATCTCGTGGAAGGTAAATGCTTTGTACAGAAGATAATATTAAGATAAGATAATAACTGACACATCAATGTCCAGACAGTATATTGATTACACTGTGTAACAAAAAAATGGTCATGTCGTGTTTATTTCGAAATTCCTGTGTTTATTGAATCTCTAGGTACCAATGAACAAGAAAATATAAAAAAAAAATTTTCAATTTATTCAGTTCCCTAAAAAGGGGGGTTAAAGTTTCAAAAAATGGCTCTTTCGGTACTTTTTCCAGTACTGTCAAAAGAATACGAGATGACATAAAAAGCTTTCATCCAGCTTAGAAGAAAGCTTAAACCTTCAACTTTAAGATCCAATACTGAAAAGTTATGTAACAATTGCGTGGAAGCTGTATTTTCTGTGAACCTTCTCACTCATAATCGAAATTTTAGTCAATATAACGGAGGAGAATTCCTAATTTTGAAAAGGATTTCTTTAATCGTAATGGTTTGAAACTTTCTGTATGTGAGTTTTTGGTATCACTGATTACTAATTGAAGGTTAGATCAAAAAATTTCAAAATGGCGGATCCAATATGGCTGACGCATTTTCCAAAAATCGTTCAAATCGTCTCGAGACTTATTACTTAGGGGTTTCTGGGGTCGTTGAATTTGAATCTGACATTAGATTTTAAAAATTAAAAATGGCCGATCCGATATGTCGGACGAATTTTAAAAAAATCGATAACATCGACTCGAGACTTGTTTTTAGAGGGTTTTTGGGATCGCTGATTTAGAAAGTGATACCCCTTAATTGTAATAGTTTGAAACTTTTTTACGGGTGTTTTTTATTTCGCTGATTACTAATTGGAGGTTAGCATTAAAAATTTCAAAATGGCGGATCCAATATGGCGAACAAATTTGCCAAAAATTGTTTAAATAGACTCGGGACTTGTTACTTGGGGGTTTTCGGGGTAGTTGAATTTGAATCTGACGTTAGATTTTGAAAATTGAAAATGGCGGATCCGATATGGCAGAAGAATGTTCCAAAAATTGTTCAAATCGACTTGAGACTAGTTACTTGGGGGTTTTGGGATCGTTGAATTTGAATCTGAAATTAGATTCAAAAATTTGTGATTGGCGGATTCAATATGGGGGCTGATTATTTTTAAAATCGTACTCATGTGCTTGAAACATATTACTTGGGTGTTTTTGGGGTCTCTAAATTCGAATCTTTTATTAAATTTAAATCTAATTTCCATTTCAGATTCAACAACCCCAAAAACCCTCGAATACTAAGTTTCAACCAAAATAAACGATTTTTAAAAGAAGCAGCCGCCATATTGGATCCGTCATTTAAAATTTTGTAACTTTAATTTTAGATTCGAAATCGCCATTTCCAAAAATTCCCAAGTAACAAGTCTCGAGTCGATGTTATCGATTTTTGGAAAATTTGTACGCCATATTGTATCGGACATTTTCAATTTTTAAAATTTAATGTCAGATTAAAATTCAACGACCGCAGAAAATTTGAATATGAAATTAGATTAAACAAATTTTAAATGACGGATCCAATATGGCGGCTGCTTCTTTTAAAAATCGTTTATTTTGGTTAAAACTTAGTATTCGAGGGTTTTTGGGGTTGTTGAATCTGAAATGGAAATCAGATTTAAATTTGATAAAAGATTCGAATTTAGAAACCCCAAAAACACCCAAGTAATAAGTTTTGAGCGCATCAGTACGATTTTAAAAATAATCAGCCCCCATATTGACATATCGGATCGGCCATTTTTAATTTTCAAAATCTAATTTCAGATTCAAACTCAACGACCCCAGAAACCCCTAAGTAATAAGTCTCGAGACGATTTGAACGATTTTTGGAAAATGCGTCAGCCATATTGGATCCGCCATTTTGAAATTTTTTGATCTAACCTTCAATTAGTAATCAGTGATACCAAAAACTCACATACAGAAAGTTTCAAACCATTACGATTAAAGAAATCCTTTTCAAAATTAGGAATTCTCCTCCGTTATATTGACTAAAATTTCGATTATGAGTGAGAAGGTTCACAGAAAATACAGCTTCCACGCAATTGTTACATAACTTTTCAGTATTGGATCTTAAAGTTGAAGGTTTAAGCTTTCTTCTAAGCTGGATGAAAGCTTTTTATGTCATCTCGTATTCTTTTGACAGTACTGGAAAAAGTACCGAAAGAGCCATTTTTTGAAACTTTAACCCCCCTTTTTAGGGAACTGTATAAATTGAAAATTTTTTTTTATATATTTTCTTGTTTATTGGTACCTAGAGATTCAATAAACACAGGAATTTCGAAATAAACACAACATGACCATTTTTTTGTTACACAGTGTTAATTATACCCCCCCCCCCCCTCTTTATCCTAAAAAACGTTGTGTAAAGTAACAAAAATTATAAACTTTTGCGACCAAGTTTGTTAGATTATATAGGTGTTATACGAAAAAGAAACCGTTTATAATTAATAAATTTTAGTGATTTATTGAAAAATAATATAAAATTTTAGGTAGTTAAACAAATTTGACAAGATGCTAATCGGGAAAAGTAAGTCGACTTAATTGAAGTGATAAACGAATGAACGAACCAACGAACGAAAAAATTTCCAATTTTTCGAAACTCAACATCGATTTTATAAATTAACGCACTGTTTTGCTTATGCAACTGCATTAAAAAATTCTTCAGAACATCAAGCACTAACTATTTTTTAATATACCAATATTGAAAATTAGGTTTACTTAATAAAAGGGACAAACTAACGAAAAAATGAACGAAAAACTGGTAACTTTTTAATATAGTAAAGGATTACGAATTTTTAAAAACATTTATTTGGTGCTTTTATCTACACTTCTTAAATTTCTTAATTTTCTAATTTTTTAAAAGCTTTTATTCTATTATTTTATATTATGTAAATGGAACCGTGTACTACTTCTTCTTAATAGAATGTTACGAACCGGGATAAAATTTTAGTTAATTTAAATTTATTTAAATTTTATTCATCCTATTCGTCGGAGAAACCAATCTTGTCACTATTCTTTTGAATAGTTTTATTTTATTTTTATGTGGGATCGAATGAATTGATTAGCCGATAGAAGGCTTGAAAAAACGACAAATTATTGTTTCAAACTACAATAAAAACACGGAAATTAAATTCACTTTCAATTTATAATTTATTCAAATAAAATCAGTAATGGTTAAACTTTACATAAAATATAAATATATAAAAAAAATTTTAAATTTGCTTCTTTCTAAAATTCGAACGATACAATTTGTTCTTGTACTTACGAAACTAGTTTCTTAAATTACCGCCTGGAGTCTGGAGGAAAAAGAGAATGCTTCTTTTACCTGTTGTACTTCCGGCGGGCAGAAAAGGGGTAAATGATTGATGATTACGCGCTTCCTTCCTACGCGTATCGGGAAGCCAGTACAGGTGCAATACCCAATGGTCAAAACACAAGGGCTATTATTCCCGATTAAAGTTCAGCTGATTTTTTCTTTAATTTTTCTCTTTTAGAAATTAATTCTTCAACGTCCGTTCAAACCAAGAAAGTTGAAAACAGCCCCCGGACGGGCCTTATTCCAAAAACCACTGCCTGGCTCGACAAAAATCTATCGCGATTCAACAGACAGCAATCACGAGAATTCGCACCATCCGATCCACTATTTGGCTCGACGAAAATCTATCGCGATTCAGCAAATAATGGGAATGGAGCGTTTTCCAATTTTCTCGTTTTTCTAATTTTTAAGAAATTGACTTTTAAAATTGTACTTTAAACTTCGTTCTGATTGTTCAACAATCGTATCCCGTCTCGATGTCAACGATCAATCAAGAAGGAATAGGCGTTGACACCTCGCGAGCCTTTACTTTTATGGAGTGTACAAGATGCATCAGAATGGGATCAAATCAGGGGTTTAAGGGGTCGTTGGTGTGGGTATAGGGGAATTGGCTCATTAGAGTTATAATTGTACCTCGATATCTCAGATTTTTATATTTCTTTTTCTTCGTTGGCATTGTTAGAATGTACATCTCCCATACACACTTGAAAGTATGACTTGTGCCCTTCTCAGGTTTCGGAGCGATTGATGATCTGCATTATTTTCTTTTCCTTTTAATTTTCACAGTGGCAGATCCAGACAAGGTTTTTGGAGGGGGTATTGCATGAGAGAGAAAGAGATAGCACTATAGTGCTATTTCTCTCACTCTCATTGTTAAATATGAGGCTTTTGGGGGGGGGCAAGCACCCGTGCCATCCCCCCTGGATCCGCCAATGAATTTTCAAAGAGTTGATAAATTCTATATATATCAAAAAAAATCTTGTTTGCAGAATGGATCCTCATTGATCTAATTTTATCACAAGTCTGAGTGTGTGTTTGGAAAATATGACATTTCTAATTATAATTGCCAACATTGTTCTCTTTTGAGAACTAAATATCGAGGTAGAGAAGGAAAGAGAAATTGGAGAGAGAAAGAAATATAAACATCGCACGACACTCCACAATGTAGAGGACAAATACATTGAATAATATTATGGGGAGTTCATGTATGCGTGCGTGCGGTGTATTGCACCAGCACCGCTGCATCTGACTCGATCGCGCAAGAAAGAAACGAAGAAGAGATAAGAGAATTAAAAATCAAAGCATCCTCCTTTCCTCTGGAAACCATACGATCCATGCTTCACATTCTTTTTCTCACTTATAATTAATACACTTTATATGGGACTGTTTTATAGGTTTTGTTACAATAAGAAAATGATGGTTCATAATGTTAACAATAGTATTATTATTATTATTATTAGCAAAATATAAATAATCATTATAGTAATAATAATGATAATAATAATTAATAAAATAATTCCACGAGGTCAGGGAGAAAGAGGGTTACTAAGTTTAGAATGTCTTCATCGCCGTATTGTACTGGCTGCGGCATGCTCAGTGATGAATAGTACGGATCCTTTAATGCAATTTGTCCATCATCATGAAGTTGCAAATAATGGGGCATTTTTATATCAAGCAGCAAATAGAGCGGCAAAAGAACTTAATCTTCGATTTGATACAAATAATACCGAACATGGAATAGCGTCATTACCACCTTTGATGCTAAAAAAACATGTAAAGGATGCATAACATGTACTTCTTTTAGAAAAACATGTTATTAAGCCTGTTCACGGACAATTTTATAATATCGTCAGAGAAATGGGATTGTCTGTAGGTTTGTCTTTTGCATTCCTTAAATCGGCTGGATTAAAATCGGAGACTGAAGGATTTTTGTTTGCTTGTTAGGATGGAGTACTGAATACTTTGGTGTACCGCAGTCGAGTGATGCATATACCTGTCGACAATAGCAACTGTCGAGCATGTAAGCAATACCCGGAGACACTTAGTCATATATTAAGTGCCTGTCCGATTTGTGCATGTAACAGATATATAGAAAGACACAATGCTGCACTGAAGGTTTTGTATTACCACCTTCGTCACCAGTACCGTATCGATAAGGAGCCCATTCTGCCGTATGCCCAAATGGATCAAGAGTCCGTTGTAGAAAATGACCAGTGCAAGATTTACTGAAATTTTTCTTTCCCCACCACTCATCATATCAGTGCCATCAAGCCTGATATGGTCCTCCAAGATCATAAAAGTAAAATCATTTATGTGGTTGAGTTTTCGGCTCCTGCCGGGAGAAACATCATTAAAAAGGAGGATGAGAAACGGATCAAATATCAAGAGCTCTTATTCAAATTAAGTAAAATGCATCCAGGATATAGAGTCCACTTGATTGTTTTAATTCTCGGCTGCTTAGGAAGGATGAAGGCTTCATTTGTGAGCCAACTGAAGAAAATTCCAACCTGCGAACGTCAAGCCAATTTGTTAGCAGGTAGAATGCAGAAAGCAGTTCTTTTGAACTCTCTTCTTCTCGTCCGACAGCACTGTTCCTTGTAAAAAAAACATCTTTAAAGGTAGCTCTAAAAAAGCATTTCAAAATTCCATGTCGGCCGCATAGGAACATCGGCGGCAATGGACATGAAGACCCAAAGAACAGAATGCTGAAACTGTATAGAGTAAAGAAAAAAGATGCTTTTGCTCACCTTCCAGGACGGAAGGAGCAAAAGTTGATAAGAGTATGTAAAGCAAGAATTGGGAGAGGTTGTTTTAGTGCGGTATTGCCACAGGATGTGGTTGAGTCCCACACGAACAAGTGCGTAAATGCATTTTTTCCTCTCCTAAACTTGTTTTGTATTTAAAAAAAAAAAAAAAAAAAAAAACTATTAATAATAACAACATTATTAACAATAATAATAAAATAATCAATGTTGTTAGGGATATATCCTTAGGAATTCAATAAGCACATGGTTTGGTTGCTGACTGTCAGTCAACGGACGTGGCTATCGGGTCTTTGGATTACGACGATGTATATATATATATATATATATACACTATGATGCATCGTCTCACTTATTTAAAAATCATTTTCTATATCTGTTTGTTTTTTGGTATTACAAATTAATTCAAATAGATTTAATAATTATAATTCCATTTCAATTGTATTGCGTATGTAACAATCCACTGCGGATAATTTTCTGTTCTTCGTCCCCGAAAACTCACGGTCCTGACCACAGCATACCTTAATATAATGTAGGTATCAATTCTTAAACGTAAATATAATGTGTACTTGCGACTTCTCTTGAGCATTTCTTCAAGAGATTGATCCAATATAATATTCAGTATCAGTTTTTTTTATGGCATACTGTCAGTGTGACTCTAAACGGTTTGAAGAGCACTTAGTGGGTTGAATTTTTATTCTGTGAAAAAATGGAAAATAATGAAAATGGCGTCTCTATCGCGGAACCTATTAGTAAGTATTTAGGTAACATTTCGATTTTCTTTTGTAATGATTTTAATTTGTTTTAGTGTAAAATTTTCAATTCACTATGTACCCTGTAACACTCTTAATTAATTACGCTCTTAATAATTTTGCATATCTGATTGTCGATACTAGTGCAGTAAAAACAGTTTTTTTTCATTTTTCTTCTGACGTGTTTATTCTTGCTTTTTTTATTTTTTTTTTATTTAACTATTGTATATATATTTCCGTTAATATTTTATTTTTCCTTAAGTTTTTTCTTTTCCATGAAACCAACTTTGTAGTAGAGCTACTAGTAGTTTTCTATAAAATTTTATCATAAATAAAATTAAAAAAAAAACATTATTTAACCGGAATTTCATTTTAATCTAATAGTAATAGTTTTAATTTATTTTATTAAAATGAAAATTCAATTCTCTAAGTATATTGCAATGCGCTTAATCATGTACATTTGCCTTTTTTCTTACTTATGTATTATTATTATTATTATTTTTCCTTTTAATTGTTGTGACCAGTTCCTCCACCGATGTATTCTTCTAGGTTTAATATTAGTTTTCTTATTTATGAGTTGTGTGTGTATACACAGTACATATACCCGCACACCCATATATATGCAATTTTTGTTTGTTAGAGCAAAATATAGTTCATTCGGGAGAAGAACCTTTCACAACCAGTGCAATATTTGTATAGATCGTGTGAAAATATTGCAACACATTAAAAATAATAATAATAACAAGCTTGATGCGTTATTGTCGGAACTTATTGAGTCCATAAATTTTTGTTTTTGAATTTTTGTTTGTTTCTTTTTTTAAATAATCTTTTTGGAATGATTCTTTGCACTAAACATCACTTAGTTTTGTTTTTGGTTGTTTGTTTTTAACACTTTCACTGAATTTATTGTCAATGCAATGTTTCAATGATTCTTCCGGCAGATCTTCATTGTAGAGTGGCTAATTGTTTGTGGCTCAAAATATCGTTGTCAGTAACATTAATCAAAATCCCTCGAAAGTTCATAATCTCGTAAACCTGTTGATGCTTTTCTTGGTCCTCGAAGATAAACTTATGGCGGCAGAATTTTGGAATCTCCAGTCAAATTGGTTAGTATAATTTTTTAAACTTATGTATCATTAGTTAGTTGTTTTTTTTGGAAAGATTCGATAACAGTAATTTTTATTTCGGCTGTTAGAGTATGATTCGTCTATCCCTTATCCCTTCGACTGCGAGAAGGGATGTTTCCTGGATGTAGATCATAAATGGAGTCCTTGACTTCCAAGTTCAGCAATGACGACACGAAGAATGACCATCCCCTTTCGGAAAATTTGAAGATATTTCCAAAAGCGAAAATTTAAGGTGCAAACTGCTATCGTCATTTGTCGACTAGTTAGGCTGTCGTAAACTTGTGTCTTTTATTTTTGGTGTAAGTCTCGTGATGGAACACAGTTTCGTCTATAGGTGTGAATCGTTGATAATCACCCTGTCTTGGGGATGTACAGGCGGTGGCGGAGGTGGGAAGTTGTTAGTCCTTCTACGTCTGTTGGTAACTTTCTTATAAAACAAATAGAGTCGTCGCATGAAGAATAAGGCCAGCAGGAGTAGTGAGGCCTTGAACCCAATGGATATGTGGTTTGTAACATCAAAAATTCCTTTTATTATGGGAAACTCCATCTTTTTGTGCTTATGGTTGTCAGAGACTGCTTGGACGATTCAAAATGTCCTCGAATTGCTTTTTGATGTAGTCCTATTCGGTATTGACAGGGTATATGGCGAAATTTTCCTTAAACAGAAGAAATATATATTAATTATACAAATTTTTAAGCATGTATGGCAACTGCCATACATTAATATGTACACATTTGAGAGACGGTCCACCTGTACCGGTTAAGAAGCGAATTTTTCAAATTAGCAGTGAATCTGCATTACTTTGTCTTTGTGTTTTGAGAAGCTTTCTCCATTTTCATCTTCAAGGATCACATTGTTGTTTTGTGTGAATCCCACTATGGTGAAAGGTCCTTCGGGTCTGTTGTCTAACTTGTTCGCTCTTACTTCCTTATATACAAATACCTGATCACCAATGCCTGCCTTAGAGGACGGGCTGTTCTGTTGTGGTATTGTTTTGACTTTAATTTGGTCTGGATAAGATTCTTGGCTGCCATTCCTTGTATTTCACTAATTCTAGTTATGAGTTCCTTAAGATAGGATCCATAAGTTTCGAGGGCTGGCCCTTGAGGAAATGAGCTAGGAACTCTGGCTATTCGTCCAAAAACCAATTCGTAGGGCGTGAAATTAGTTGCTTCATAAACTGAAGTATTATAATTAGACATTGCGAAAGGTAGCCGACGATCCCAGTCGTCAAAATCTGTGGCATAATGTTTAATAAAATCCGTCAGTTCGATGTGGCTTCTCTCTAGTGCCCCGTTGGTTTGAGGTCGGTAACCAGATGTGGTGATCTGTTTAACGCCAAAAATCCTTTCCAGTTTTCTCATCAGTACACTTACGAAGCTTCCTCCGCGATCCATGAGGACGCATCTCGGTGCACCAAACAGCGAGAACAAGTTCGTAGCCACTGCGTGGGCAATTGTGGTTGTTTTGATGTCGGAAATCGGAACTGCTATGCAATACTTACTGAAATTGTCTTGCATAGTCAGAATGTATCGATTTCCATTTGGGGTAGTAAGGAGTTTACCTACTGTATCTAATGATACTTTTAAAAAAAGACGGCCGGGGTGTCAGTGATTATCATTGACTCCCGAGTGCGGGCCCTGACTAACTTATTTCGGAAACAACTTTGACATCCCCTAATAAATTCTGTTATCTCATCTCGCATTCTAGGCCAAAAATAGCTTTCCCTAATTCACCTATATGTTTTTGTTATTCCCTTGTGGCCTGCTAGAAGGCTTCCATGATATTCTGAGATTATTTTCGGTCTTAATTCTGGAGGGGGAACTTCAATTTTTTATGGCACAGGGTTATGGTGATATCGCCACCGCGGAATACTTTTGTGATAAGTTCTGCCATTTTATTTTGGGGAATTGGGCCTAATAGATCACCTGAATTTGCCATTCGACAACTTGTTTGATTATCGCGAAGCAAAGCTGAGTGGAAATTTTCCAAACCTTTGCTTACGTTTCTCCAATCAATTTCGTCGTAGTGGCGACGTTTCACAATAATTGAATAAGTGCGAAACCGACCATATGGGGTAACAAGGACTTGACCTATTTTTGGTCGCTTTTCCTTTATGTCTTGAAGGTCAATTTTTTCGGTTGCCAATAAAAGTTTCGAAATAGCATCGATCGGTTGACAATCTTCAGACATAAAATGTGCGTAATTATCCTTTCTGTAAGTAAGTAGTTCAGTCCATTGTTGGATTACCTTCAGGTCATGACACCGTTTATCAGTTATTTTCAGTCTACTGTCTTCATCAATTTCAGAAGAGAATGAGGATAAGGGATTTAATTCAGGGATTTCTAGGTCTATTAGGGTCCTAGAAGGGGACGCGCACTGTGTTTTGGTCACATCAAAATTGTTCGTTGTTTGTAATCGCCGTGGGACAATATTGGACTTTCCTTTTACGCCTTCTTTGTTTGTTTTTTTAGGCAGGAAAGGGGTGGATTGAGCATTAGGATTGGTCATTTGTCCTGGTGTTGGCAACACTGTTTCTGAACGGTATGGGACGTTTGTAACTAGGGATTGAATGACCTCTGGTGTGTCCTTAAATCGCACTAAACTTTTACCATGAAATTCTGTATCACTGATTGATGCAGCTAGGGATTGAGGTAGGTCAGGTTGTAAAACATTTCCCTCTTGAGTTTCAGAAGCGAGTAGGTGTTTGTTATAGTTGTCCAGAAAGATCTTTATTCTTTCTGAAAATAGTTTATCATTGTAATCCTGACAAGGGTCGAGAGATTGCAGTGTTTGTAAAAGTTCTTCATCACTCTCTTCTTCGGATACGTGAGTGACAGGCAATTTAGGAAATTCTTGGTCCATACCTTCATGATCCCAGGCTAGTGTCATGTTGGTAATAGCAGTTCAATTAAAACCTCTACTTTTTAGGGAGTCATCGAATTTTTCAAAAGATTTTCCCATCCCGCTCATAAATTGTTTTCTTGATTAGTCGCCTGATTCTTCTTCACTAGAATCACTACTACCAACAGGTTGTGGGTAAACGTCGACGATTTCTGAACTTATTTCTTCTCCTTCACCGTTGTCTTCCTCTGGGACGATAACTTGTTCTTGATCAACTCCTTCCTTGGCTAGTTGATCGGCCATCTCGTTTCCAGGTATGCCTTGATGACTCGGAACATGTTCCCATATCACTTGCAGAGGTTTTAATGCCTCCGTCAATTTTTGGAAAGCAACTTGATTCTTTACTGGTTTGTTTTCTCTGGATTTCCACTGATTAGATTCCCATCTTTGAATCCATTCAGTGGCACTCTTGATTAAAAATTGTGAGTCGGTTTTAATTCGCAATTTCTTAATTCCTGCTTCTTGGGCCTTAAGAGCGGCTGTAGTTGCTGCTTCAATTTCTGCTGCATTATTTGTTTGGCGTCCCTGGGACCGTTGTGAAACGTTCAGGGGGTGATTTGGTCCAAACCAGACTCCTATACCGGCTCTTGGTTCACCACTTCCATTAGAGCAACATGCGCCGTCAACATAAACGTCTGTATAAGTCTCTCTTAATGGGGGAAACCAAGGGCCTGGAGGCCGGTTTGAAACGTTATCACTTAGTGGAGCACTAGAAGCACTTTTACGCACTAGGTTCGGATTTACACTGGGGAAGGCACTATGCCCTTGTCTGAATACAGGGGTACCAGAACTTTCAGAAGTCTCATCATCGGAGGTCGTTGAATCTGTAAGTTTGGGGGAATCGGATGCTGCTACTGTCTTTCGTCTAGTAAGTCTTTTCGCGATACAACTATGGTCTAGGTCAGGTTGCTGTTGACTGGTAGATGGTAAGAAAACATCGTTTTCGTCTGTGCTCTTTTTCTTTACACTTCCCTTGGGTCTACCAGGTAACCTTTTACTGGTTATTTGCTTAGTATGTTCTTGGGGAGGAAGTGAATAAGAAACCTTTTTCTTTAAAGCTGAAGACTTAAGTGGGGCACTTAATGTTCTAACAAGTTTTTGTTTTGGGTTTCTGAGAATCGATGGCTTTAATTTTTCTTTCTCAGGCTGAGGAACTTCCTTAGATCTAGTAGTTTTTTTAGAAGAAGTTGAGGGCTGCCGAGTCACTTTTTCATCCTTTTTCTCGGAACCTTGACCAACGTCCTTTGGTTTAGTTGACGATCGCGTTGTAATAGGTAATGCACGATATTGAACGGATCTTTCCTTATTGGATATCACTTTCACTGGGGTGTTAGGAGGGTTGGGTGCAGTTTCTTTATTGGAAGGGATAGATTTATCTGAATCTGAATTGGAGATTGAAGTTTCGTCGTTGTCTTTGTTGGAAAAATCAACAGGACTTTGTGATAATGCTTCGGCAATTCTGTTAATCTTTCCAGCTTTACATTCAAACTTATACATATAGTCTTGTAGACGACGGCGCCACCTACGAAGCCTTGGTCCAGGATTCTCAATATAACTTATCCAATGTATTGGTTGGAAATCGCAGGCTAAAATAAATTTTCTACCATAAAGATATGGTCGAAAATGTTCTACTGCATAAAG
This sequence comes from Ganaspis brasiliensis, assembly GCA_037103525.1. NCBI lineage: Eukaryota > Metazoa > Arthropoda > Insecta > Hymenoptera > Figitidae > Ganaspis > Ganaspis brasiliensis. Next base: position 719,853 of record JAZKLR010000008.1, on the reverse strand, counting down.
AATCGCGAGACATTCTCTTTCGGCTTTGGGGTATTTCTATTCATTGTTATTGAGAATTTTAGAAAAATATGCAATAGGAAAATCTATTCCATCTTTTTCTTGTGTCAATATGACGCCGATCGCATGCTCGGAAGCATCGGTAGTTAATCGGAAAGTTTTGGTAAAGTCAGGATATTTAATAGAACGGTTAGTGGACTAGATATCTTGGCATAATATTTTATAAAGCGCCTGTAATAACCTGTTAAACCAAGAAATCCTCGAAGTTCTTTTAGTTTAGTAGGTCTAGGAAAATCTTTAATTGCTTCAATTTTTTTAGGGTTAGGTTTTACACCATCAGGCCCGATTATGTGCCTAAGATATGCCACCTCTGTTCTTAGAAAGTCACATTTGTCAGGCTGTAATTTCAGGTTTGCTTCGCGGAGACGATTAAAAAGCCGCCTAGTTCTCTTATCATGTTCGATTAATGTATCAGAATGAATAATGATATCATCCAGATACACGAGAGCTTCCGTATCAAGCATATTGCTCAAAACATTATTTAACAAGCGCTGGAATGTAGGCGGGGCATTCTTTATACCCATGGGCATGCGATTATACTCAAAATGACCATTGCCTGCAGAAAAGGCTGTTTTATGTCTATCATCAGGGTGTGTTTCCATCTGATGAAAACCGCTAGCTAGGTCAAACACTGTAAAATACCGTGCAGCTCCGAGTCTTTCTAACAACGAGTTTATGTGGGGTAAAGGAAAAAAGTCACCTATTACCTGTTCATTTAATTTCCGATAATCGACAACAACTCTCCATTTTTTTGTCCTGAAGCGTCTAGTTTTTTAGGGACGATTAGGACCGGAGAATTATATGGAGAATTTGACGGAACAATGATCCCACTATTTAACTGCTTAAGAAGCTGGAGATCCATATGCTGTCGAGCTTCTTGAGGACATCGATATTCCTTTTTGTTGATAATCTTGTTGTCTATGGTTGGAATTCTATGCTGTATCAAATGGGTACATGTTAATGTTTCTCCATTTAAATGGAAAATGTCAGCATAGTCTTCAACCCATCCGAATACAACCTTCCTCTCTTCGGGACTCAGGTGTGACACGTGAAGAGCATTTTTGACCTTAATAACTCTGTCAGAATAAATGTTGCCGTTCTCATTTTGCGCTTCCTCTAGATCAGAATCCGTAAATTGTTCTCCAGGAAAGTTACAAAAATCAAAAGGTATCAATTCTTGTGGAGCTAATTCAATGTCAATATCCTCTTACGCTGTGTTAAAAACTACTGCATAGCATACACCATTTCTATTTGTAACTACTGCTTCACCTAGATAAATTCCTTGGGGTGTGGATATTCTCGGTAAATATCGTTCTTTAATATTTTTATTAGATACATCAATGGCTATAGGTTGTCTTGTTCTGGCCTTAATTCTTAAAATTCTGGCAAATGGTTTTATTTCGGGTTTTAAAATTTGTTTAGACTCCTGGGATTCTGAATCTACGAAAGGTATTGGGGTAATAGGGTCAGAGATGGTAACCAAAGCATTGTGTCTAAACGAAATTCGGGCCTGTTCTTGGCGAAGATAAGGTCTCTCTAATATTCCAGAAGTGGATATAGGAAAATTGTTTCTAACAACATGCAATTCAACAAGATTTTTTTGGATTGTGAGTTTAACTGTTCCTAAGGTTTTTACTAAGTGATTCGTTATTCCTGCTATTTCCGCGCAATTATCAACAGAGAGTAAAAGTTCAGGATCTAGGGCGTTTAGTTTGATTAAATTCGTATCCGAACCAGGATCAACTAAAAATCTTATTTTTGAATACCTAAACTCGGGGGCAGACAGTTCAACTACTGGTGAGTCTTCATTCCGGTTTCCGACTCTAAAGACTTTACCGAATTCTCGGCAAAGTGTACGGTTCTGGAACGCTGGGGAACTGGACTCACCACCGCGTCTGAGTAGCGAGTCTGTTTGAAGTTTAAATTAGCCTGTGGTCCCGGAGAAGTAGATCTAGGAGGGGTGGAAGTACCTCTGTAGGACGGCATTGTTTGTGGGGGTTGAACAGATGGATGAAGTTGCGACGTTTGCGGATATGAAACAGTCTGAGGATAATTATAAAGAGCGGGATGCGTATTTTGAGGCCACATTGATTTGTAAAATTGGGCTAGTTGTTCGGGTGTGAATTGAAGCAAATTTGAAGTTGTCGGTTCAGCATTAGTTTTGATTGGTCGACTATCTTGAATTGGTTCACGAGTTTTTCTCTTGTTTCCATTTACCCTTTCTAATTGTCTAGAATAGGGGCTTGGAGAACGAGGCCTATCGGGGTTTTCTGACCGAGAGATGTGGTAAGACGAGGACCTGGATTTTTCCGAATTTCTAGTGTCAACAAAAATTGACATCTCCTCGGGAAGACCTCTAATGAAAGCCTCGAGTGCGCAGTCAATTATGGGTTTTATCATAATAAATTTGATTTTCTTCGTCATTGACACGACGATATTTGGTTGTGTATTTAGCTTCTAGAGCATGTTTAGCACCACTTATGAGCCCTTGTAAGCGATCATTATAGTCGCTCACAGTCTCAGTTTGCTTCATTCTTAGATTGATAATGTTTTCAAAATACCATTGGTATTTTTTTGTAGATGCAAAGCGTTTCTTTAAGTGATTAGTGAGATCTTCTATTCTATTGAACGTTTTGTCTCTAATACTCTCTCGTGCGGGCCCCTTCAATTTGCTACTAACGGCCCTTCTGAAGCCTGGTTCGCTGGCTTCGCTCACAAACACGGCACCATTAGCCACGTCCTGCAGAAACTCTTTCAAGGGGGGGTCTTGCCGTCAAAATGCGGTATATGATAGGTACTTTTTTGCAAAGTCATGCATTCCAAAACGGAGGCCATGGCCGCGGTCGCGTCAGTGTTGATTGAATCGCTTGAACCCCCTGGGGCGTTCGTATTAGTGTCACCCTCGACCATGGTTGGGTGTAGGATTATGGTAGTATCCCTAGTATATAACTTTTTTGGTAGGGACTTTATTAGCAAATTAGCCAGTTTGCCAAAAAATTATCTTGGTCTGAGTAATTCGTATCCCAAAATTCCTAGGATGCCATTAGTTTACGGTAGAGGGCTGTGAGATGAGATAACATAAAAGAGTAGGGTGCCCTCTGGTAGGTATAAATGTAGCTCGCGTACGATCATATGGTAATCATAACCTACTTGATAATAATATGTGACCTGGACTGTGAAAAGGGGGCTTACGTGTCAAAAAATAATTTTTCACTTTTTTGCCGATTCTGATAGATTTTAAGATGCTCTTTCACGTGGTGCAAACCAAAAAGTCATAACTTGTTAAAAAGTTGATTAAAACTGAAGCTAAAGAAGAGTACTTTTGCGAAAAAAATAATGTGTTTTTTAAAAATCTGGAAAAAGGAAAAAAAAATGATTGAAATCGCTTAAAACTCCTTCCTCGGAGGTTTTTGGGGTCGCTGATTACGAATCCGGTGTCAGTTTCTTAAAATTAAAAATGCCGGATCCAATATGGCGGACAAAAAATTAAAAACTTATCAGATTCGCTTAAAACTGGCTACTCGGGGGTTTTTGGGGTCGCTGATTACGGATCCGGTGTTAGTTTTTAAAAATTCAAAATGGTGGATCCAATATGGCGGACAAAAAATTAAAAACTTATCGGATTCGCTTAAAACTGGCTACTCAGGGGTTTTCGGGGTTGCTGATTACGAATTTAGCATCAGGTTGTTAAAATTCAAAACGGCGGATCCAATATTACGGTCTTTTAAAAATGTGAACCCCAAAAACTACTGTGTAACGAGTTTCAAGCCGTATAAACGTGCAGACGTATCAATATTGACTTCGATACAGATTGAGTTGCTCTTTCACATATTAAAAACCAGAATGTCATAATTTGTTAAAATATTTATTAAAACTAACACCGGATTCGTAATTAGCGACCCCAAAAACCCCCGAGTAGCCAGTTTTAAGCGAATCCGATAATTTTTTTAATTTTGTACGCCATATTGGATCCGCCATTTTGAATTTTCAAAAACTAACACTGGATTCGTAATTAGCGACCCTAAAAACCCCCAAGTAGCCAGTTTTAAGCGAATCCGATAATTTTTTTAATTTTGTCCGACATATTGGATCCGCCATTTTGAATTTTCAAAAACTAACACCAGATTCGTAATTAGCGACCCTAAAAACCCCCGAGTAGCCAGTTTTAAGCGAATCCGATAATTTTTTTAATTTTGTCCGCCATATTGGATCCGCCATTTTGAATTTTCAAAAACTAACACCGGATTCGTAATCAGCGACCCCAAAAACCCCCGAGCAAGGAGTTTGAAGCCATTAAAGCGTGAAGAAGTATCAATATTAACTTTTTAACTTTAACATCGTTTTTCTCGAAATCTTATTTTTACACGTAAGCCCCCTTTTCACTGTCCTGGTCACATATGGTGGCACACTTTTTTGGCAACTAATTAATGCTTCTTCGGAAATAAAATTATAATAAATTTCCGATGAAACATTTAGCTTTACACTACCTCCTCGTAAACATGGGGAGCAAATAAGTACTTCTCTCGGGGGTGGTAATGGTAATGATTCAGCCATTGTATGCTACTACATAGTATTGTAGGATTATACAGGCTTATTACATCAATAACTTCTTACTATATCAAATTATTTGAGGCAACAATTCGTCAATGTTCCGCCTTTGGTGTCTCCACCGCGGATAATTTTCGTAAGGTTTTTAAATTTGTTTATAATAAATTGACTGCCCTATTCTATTTTTTAATCCGAGAATAATTTTTCAATTTCGTTTATATTTGCCTGCATGCGCACAATCCTATTCTTTTCTTCTCTGATTCCATAAGCTAGGTCGTCTATCGTTTCATAAGCGTTTTCTATCTGATCTCTTAAAAATTGAACGTATCCCGTTAGTCTCAGATAATCGTGAAAAAATTCTTGTACCCTGTCTTCGAAAATTAATATTTGTTTGTCAGTCTCGTCGAATAGTAATTTTTTCCAACTAGGAGTCATAATGCAAATACGAATTGTATTTTAATTGCATGGCTATTTTTATATTCAAACACCTTTCTTAATTCTTAAATTTTTAAATTTAGTTGTTAATTTTTCTATTTCGCCATCTTGTCTAGACAATTCTTCTCGTAACGCGATGGAGGTTTCCACTAATACTGAATTTGATTCACTAAGTGCCCGTAGCCAAGAAGACAAGAACTCTATTCGTTTTTCAAGCCTTTCCAAATGACAATATAAGGAACTGCAATAGATGGCTAATTTTTCGTTATGTATTTCTAAATTATCGAGTCGCTCATCTATTTCAGTCCATTGGTCAACTGAAAAACCTGAAGGTACTCTACTTAATCTAGGGAACATCTACTCAGTTTTATAGTAATCCTAATACTTCGGCCGTTACTCTTCCTATGACACCGGTAACTACTGGGTGGTTAAAAGGAGTTTCACTTGATATTACATAGAAATCGATCAAATTTCCAAATGCGTTTACTGCTATTCCACCAATAATTGAGTACTGATTAGTATAAACTGTGTGTTGCTCAGGTTCTGGGAACCGGAGGAAATTTATTCGCAAATCACCTTCTGAAATATAATTCAAAGGAGTACCCGGATATATCGATAATCTGACACTGTTTCAACTTAAGTGAGGAGAATCTAATATAATTCCTGTAGAAAGGCCTTGCAGATGACTCATATTATCAATTAAAGGGGCATAGTTAAAACTATTAGTCATAATTTTAAATCTATTAATATTTGTGAATATAAATAATCACAAAAACAAAATTTTATTTCTCAAGGAAAACGAATAATTATTAGGAGTTTCTCGTTAACTGGTCTAGAGCAGATGTAAGACCTTCGTGTCTTGTTTGAGTTTGCGCGCGTAACATACGAGATATTTCTACAAGGGCTGCTTCAAGTTCTTGTTCAATTTCTATTTCGTCATTTGGTGCAACTGGTTGTCTAAAAGTGGGTTTCACAATTGCCACAGGCCTGTTTACAACCGGCGGGTTCACTAGATTTTTATATAAATTAGACATCACGTAAATTAAATATCGAAAATAATTTTTAATTGTTAAATGGAAATTCAAAAGTTTAGTGTGAAAGAATTTTTTCGTACAAAATTTTACAGTCTTGTTCTTCCTGTGTAATAACACTAATAGGAATCTGGACCGTTTCGATACTGGAAATGATCAGTTTTCCTTTAACAGAAAGAGGGGATAAAGGTTTTGCGCTCTTCAAAATAGATAACGGTAAATCAACAAGTTCTGACAACGCTGAGAATATTCTGGGTGTGCTGTGGTCGATTTGTAGAGCACCACATATAAGGGTTTTAAGTTGGCATTTAAATTATTAGTGACCTTGTCAGTATTTTCATAACATCTTTGAGCTAATCTTCCGGCACGACATCTAGGTCTTTTTGTTTTAGCCATGGTAATAATTGAGGCAGTTGGTGCAGAAACCGCACAAGTCCATTTTTTTCGAAAATCACTTTTTTATGGAAAATTTATCATTAAATGAAGCTCTACGATCTAGTAAAATATTACATATGTTACAAAAATCTAAACCCTTTAAAATAAATAAACAAATTTTTGTTTCGTGCAGAAACAGCACAAATCCAAGATTCCAAGCTGCGCACAAAGATGCGCAATGGATGATATAATATTTATTTGTGACATTTTTAAAGTGTTTTAAACGTTGTTAAATAATTTATATCAAACAGTTTATATTATAAATAAAATGTACTCAAAACGAGGCAGAAGACAGTTATATAGTGAATTATGTGATATTTGTTAAGAAAATGTTGAAAAGCGATTTTTAAAAACGTTTATTATTTATAAAATGATAATATTAATTTTCCAAATTTAAAATTTTCAATAAATGTTACTAAAAATGTAATAAAACTGTGATACTTCACTTGATTCAATACGTTTTCTGTGTTTTTCATTTCATTTTGTGCAGAAACCGCACAAGTCCAAAAGTTTATTTTTTTTTATACCCTATATTAATTAAAATATAAATCAATCATATTGAATTTTTAAACTTATAGGTTAGTAGAAAATAATTCAAAACGCAGAATTAAAAAAAATTCTCACATTTACAAGAAAAACAGTTTTTATTGATTCCTGAACAATTACGATTTATGGACTTGTGCGGTTATTGCACCAACTGCCTCAATTAAAGTCACAATACATGACGACAAAGCTAGGGATTTTTCTTTGAATAATTTATAAACAATTAGAGAAAGTGAATTCAATTTTTCTGATTACTTTGTTTTGTAATAAGAGTATTTTGAGCTCTTTCTAAAACCTCGTCAAAAAACTTCATGAACTGTTCTTGATTTTTAAGATCTTTTATACTAAGTTCAGAACCTATAAATTTTTGTTTGTCAAGGTAACGTCTTTGAGCCTTGGCACCACCACGTGACTTTAGTTTAGGTTTAATACCTTCCAACATGTTAAAGAAAACATTTGAAAATTCAAGATTTTATTCGGATAATATTTATCACAATTTTTTGGCAGTAGAATATAATTACTACCACACAAAATTAGTGAATTCAAAAATAGCTAAGAAAATACATAATAATGTAATTATACTACTGCATAGAAAAATTTGGAAAACTCGACTTGACAAATTTGCCGAACGGCACAAAATGTCAACGGCGAACTGAAAACCGCCGAACGGCGCGTAATCAATTCCCACGAGATTTTCCAAATTTCAATGAATTATTAAAAGTTTAAAATTAAAAATCTTGAATTGACAAATTTGCTGAACGGCACAAAATGTCTTCCGAAACAGAAAACCGCCGAACGGCGCGTAATTAGTTTCGACAAGATTTCCAATTTCTTTTTTTTTTAAATTTAAATTTATTACGACTGAATTGTAAAAATGTAAATGACTTTTAAAAGAGCCGAATCAATTTTGAATTTAATGTGTGGCTTTAATTGCAGTATTCAAAACGATTCAAAAAATTTGTTTAGAGAAATTAGAGAAAGTAAAAAAAATTCACTTGTCTATTTGTCTATTTTTCTAATCATTTTTTTTCACCTCGCGAGCCTTTACTTTTATGGAGTGTACAAGATGCATCAGAATGGGATCAAATCAGGGGTTTAAAGGGTAGTTGTTGTGGGTATAGGAGAATTGTCTCATTAGAGTTATAATTGTACCTCGATATCTCAGATTTTTATATTTCATTTTCTTCGTTGGCATTGTTAGAATGCACATTAGGGTGGCCGTTAATAATGACATTTTGGAATTTTGTCCATTTCCGGGTCTCATTTTGTCACAAATTGAAAAAAAAATAGATACGTATTTTTTCATTTTTTTTTAAATTAATATTTAGTGGTGCCTGTAGGCTATTGAAAATTTGCATGTATTTTGCATGGGAAAAAAATTTTTTTTCGTAGATTTCCTGTAAAATCGTTGAAAATTAATTACATTCTCATCCTAAATGAGGTCTTAAATTTGTGCGATTTTGAACTTTTGCTAAAACCTACATTTCTCGACGTTTTGAGACCTCCTGATTCCAAAAAAATGGGTTTTACAAAAGTGTCTGTCTGTCTGTCTGTCTGTGTAAAAAAATTTGAAATCCATTAACTTGAGTAAAAATTCATCTATCAATTTGAAATTTGGTATGCGTTTTAAGTGACCAAAAATACAGATCGAGTTCGTTAGCCAGCTATTTTGGACCAAAAATGTCAAAAATAGAACTTTTTCAAAATTCAAAAAAAAAAAATTCAAAAAAAAAATTTTCTCTATTTTTTTTCTTAAAGTACAAGTAAAAACAAACAAAATTCGTTAATAAATGTTTTTGATATAATGCAAACCCAAAAAGATATGAGTTTTTTAAGTTTTACAATTGTGTAAAAGTCTTGTTTGAGGAGAAGAGGGGGAGGGGGGAAGTGAAAATCGGTCAACAAACTGTTGACGCATTCTCATCTTACTAAACTTAAGTAGAAATTAACAAGAAACTAACTATTTAACTGCTAAAAACCTTGAAAATCCTTAAAATACACGTTATATATGCAAAAAATAGAACATAATATGGGAAAATCATATACAGAAACACTATTATTTTTTAAGAAAATAAATAAATTCCCGATTTTTTCTTCCTATTTACTTTCATTGATCACACCTGATAAAACTGCATTAAAAAATATTGACTTTTCTAAAAATTTTTGGAAATTTTGAATAAATTCATTTTTACATTCTCATCCTAAATGAGGTCTTAAATTTGTGCGATTTTGAACTTTTGCTAAAACCTACATTTCTCGACGTTTTGAGACCTCCTGATTCCAAAAAAATGTGTTTTTTTTTATTTTTTTTTTTAAGTGCCACATGCGTCTTGCTTCAAAGAGCCTTCACAAACATTATTAATATTTTGAAATTTAAATTCTTTGGAAAATTGATGTTGTATTAAATTTAAAACATTTGTGAATAAATATTATTATATCGTTATTAGTAATATAATAAGCAGAAATTTTATCTAGTGAATATGTGTGAATTTCTACGTGATTTTTTGTGCTGAATCCGAATCTGAAGTCAGAAGTTTCAGATTGGCTAAAAATTTTGAAAATACCTTAAAAGTCTGCTTAAAAACACGAATTTGATTAAATTAAATTAAAATAAAAAAATTGAATTATTCCAATGTATTTTTTCCTTCTGCATCTTAATCTAAAGTGAAAATTGTCAGATTGTCTCCATTTTGGTATCAATAGTTTTTGGTATCAATAGATTCGTTAAAAAATATCTTGCGTATTAGAATTTTTTATTATTTTTTAATTCTTTATAGTATTAAATAAGGTTGAAGTTAAATAAAAGAGTGGCTATGTGTCAAAAATCCTTTTCCTTTCGCAAAATCCTCTCACAAATAAAGTAATAATAGAAGAGGAATATTCCTCTACTTAGGAGATAATTTTTTTTTCGTTGTTTGTTGTAAAAAATTATTATTAAAAATCTTAGAAACTCCAGAAAATGAAAGAATACTTGATAGAAAGTTAAGCAAAGATCTTTGCGTAGTCCAAAAGTTGTACGAGGCTTCGAGCTCGAGTATAAAATAAAAAAAAAAACCTAGGCAAAGTCACTGGCGTGTTATTTGTATCAGAAACGTGGTCGAAGCTGAGCGTTGTATACGAAATAAAAACTACGCAAACGCTATGCTTGTAAACCCATGGCGTTTGTTTCATCTGATCAAGGGTCCGCACTCGCCTACCTGTTTGGCAGAAACTACACAAACGACTTTGCCTAACTTATTCCTTCGTATTTGTATTTAGAAAAACTCGCAATTCCTTTTTTTTCATATAATTTATTTAAACAATGAACTTTTGATTTCATAATTAAATAGAACATTATCATTTTATGCAGTATGTGAAGTTAATTTTAACAATTTTTTAGTTTTTATCAGGGTTCTTAATGCCAACAGTTTTTCTTGATTTTCTCAGTTCGACCAAAATGTCGTTTGCCTAAGTTTTTCCTTAGTACGGCAGTGCAGTATCTCTGCGATTTCATTTTCCTAATTTTGCTGATATTCGTGTTCTTGAGCACTTGTTGGATCTAAACTCAACAAATCAAGCCATTCTGACAATTCTAACTCCACATCAGGTATTAGTGCGAAAAATTACATAGGAATACGCTAGTGTAGTGTCTTGCCCATGACACTTTTTTTGGGTGCTTTTGTAATTTATTATACTGCACGCAAATAAAGTGTCTATATTAGTTTAAAAATAAAAAAAATACATAGTAATACTTTGAGGAAAAAAAGCGTGTTTAAAGTATTAGTACTTACTGATTTGTCGTGTTAACGGGCAATTTCTGTTTGTTAGACATTGCTGTTAATTGTATTCTAAATTTGAGTTTAATACTATATTAATACTATAATTTGAGGATTTAAGTAACTGAGATTTTTCTTTTCGCTCCAGTATATCGCAAATATTCCGGAAAGTATTAGTATCGAGCGTGAAGCGCGAGTGTCGTGATGAGAATGTGTTCCTTAAAGGCGTAGAACTTTAAAACAAAAAAAGTTTTACATTTTAAGTGAAAACCCAATTTAGAATAGCGCTAAACAGGCCAAAGATTAAACTGGCTCATGTTGTAGGGAAAGTATTCAATTTCGATAACGAAGAGCATTATTACATGGTCGAAGCGTGCAGCCTGACGGGAAGATTGATAATGATCGGAGTGCGAAGCACGACGTTCATTTCAAATACGGAGCGCGACGACAACCCTCGCGCGCCCCGAGGCGCGCTGAAACTAGCGAGCAAAGCGAGCCCTGCGCGCAAAGCGCGCGATAAGAATGTGACGGAGCGCGAAGCGCGATGTCAGATTTTTTTTGACCGGACTACTCTGTTTCTCTTCATAAATGTTCAAAGAATAATATGCAATTTTTAACTTATGAAATTTGTTAAGTTTACTATTTTTTACAGGACCCAAAAGTTGACCAAAAAAACCCTAAAGTAGGTTATTATTGGCAAAAAATATTAATTCTAAAAAAAAAACGAGAAATTTAAACTGCTAATTATGGTTTCTATTGTTTTTGAGGTCCCTGATTACAAATCTGAAGTCATATTTCAAAAATTAAAAATGGCGGATCCAATATGGCGGACATAAACATTTTTAAATTAATCAATTTTTAGAAACTTGGTATCATAGGGTTTTTGGAGGTTTTTTTAAAATTGCAAACTCAAGGAAATATCAATTAATATTGATATTTATTTGTAAACGAACCACCTCTAGCTAATAAATACTAACCTTCTCATTTCTAATTAACAGTAATTAGCAGTCTAACTAGCCGATTTATTAGAAATATTAATTTTTCAATCAGTGATCGACTTTTTGTTTTAAAAATAGTTATTTATAACTTATTTAAATTTAGATAGAACATTCACAAAAATTTTGTTGGCAACTGGGATAAGATATTACATAATTAAGTTTATAAAAAATTATTAATTTTTTAAACATTATGCCCGCCATATTGCATCCGGCAGTTTGAATTTTTCAAATCTGACTTCAGATTTGTAACTAGGGGCCCCAAAAACCCTATGATATTAAGTATCATAAAAATTAATTAATTTAACAATTTTTATGTCCGCCATATTGGATCCAACATTTTTAATTTTTAAAATCTGACTTCAAATTTGTAATTAGAGACCCCAAAACACCCTGATACGAAATTTTCTAGAAATTGAATAATTTTAAAATTTTCATGGCCGCCATATTGGATCAGTCATTTTGAATTTTTGAAATATGACTTCAGATTTGTAATCGGGGACCTCAAAAACAATAGAAACCATAATTAGCAGTTTAAATTTCTCGTTTTTTTTAGAATTAATATTTTTTGCCAATGATAACCTATTTTAGTTTTTTTTTTGGTCAACTTTTGGGTCCTGTAAAAAATAGTAAACTTAACAAATTTCATAAGTTAAAAATTCCATATTATTCTTTGAACATTTATGAAGAGAAACAGAGTAGTCCGGTCAAAAAATATTAATTTTCAACGATTTTACAGGAAATCTACGAAAAAAAGTTTTTTCCCATGCAAAATACATGCAAATTTTCAATAGCCTACAGGCACCACTAAATATTAATTTAAAAAAAAAAGAAAAAATACATATCAATTTTTTTTCAATTTGTGACAAAATGAGACCCGGTAATGGACAAAATTCCAAAATGTCATTATTAACGGCCACCCTAATGCACATCTCCCATACACACTTGAAAGTATGACTTGTGCCCTTCTCAGGTTTCGGAGCGATCGTTGATCTGCATTATTTTCCTTTTCGTTTTAATTTTCACAGTGGCGGATCCAGACAAGGTTTTTGGAGGGGGTATTGCATGAGAGAGAAAGAGATAGCACTATAGTTCTATCTCTCTCACTCTCATTGTTAAATATGAGGCTTTTGAGGGGGCCAAGCACCCGTGCCCCCCCCCCCCCTGGATCCGCCAATGAATTTTCATAGAGTTGATAAATTCTATATATATAAAAAAAAAATCTTCTTTGCAGAATGGATCCTCATTGATCTAATTTTATCACAAGTCTGAGTGTGTGTTTGGAGAATATGACAATTCTAATTATAATTGCCAACATTGTTCTCTTTTGAGAACTAAATATCGAGGTAGAGAAGGAAAGAGAAATTGGAGAGAGAAAGAAATATAAACATCGCGCGACACTCCACAATCTAGAGGACAAATACATTGAATAATATTATGGGGAGTTCATGTATGCGTGCGTGCGGTGTATTGCACCAGCACCGCTGCATTTGACTTGATCGCGCAAGAAAGAAACGAAGAAGAGATAAGAGAATTAAAAATCAAAGCATCCTCCTTTCCTCTGTAAACCATACGATCCATGCTCAAAATTCTTTTTCTCACTCATAATTAATACACTTTATATGGGACTGTTTTATAGGTTTTGTTACAATGACAACAACAATAAGAAAATGTTGGTTCATAATGTTAACAATAGTATTATTATTATTATTATTATTATTAGCAAAATAAAAATAATCATTATAGTAATAATAATGATAATAATAATTAATAAAATGCAACAGTCCTAGGTCTTCCGTTCCTCGCATTTACCTTCCACGCGATCGGGGAGGAAGAGGTCTTTTAAATTTAGAATGTCTTCATCGTAGAATTGTTTTATCTGCAGCATGCTCAGTCATAAACAGTAGAGATCCTCTTATGCAATTTGTTCACCATCATGAAATTGCAAATGTTGGGGCGTTTTTATATCGAGCGGCAGAAAGAGCTGCAAGTGAACTTAGTCTCCCATTTGAAACCAGGGATATGGAACACGGTTTAGCATCTTTAACACCATTAATACTTAAAAAACGTGTTAAGGAAGCAGAACATGCGCTTCTGTTACAGGAGCATATTGACAAGCCTGTGCATGGACGGTTTTTCAGTCTCATAAAAGAGTTGGGACTGTCTGGGGTTTTGTCATTTGCTTTCCTCAAGTCTGCTGGTTTGAAATCGGAGACTGAAGGATTTTTATTTGCTTGTCAGGATGGAGTGATAAATACTTTGGTGTATCGCAGTCGAGTGATGCATATATCTGTCGACAATACCAACTGTCGAGCGTGCAGGCAATACCCGGAGACACTTAGTCACATTCTAAGTGCGTGCCCGAAGTATGCATGTTACAGATATGTAGAAAGACACAATGCTGCGCTTAAGGTGTTGTATTATCACCTTCGACACCAATATGGTATAGATAAAGAACCCATCTTGCCGTATGCCCAGGGGGATCAGGAGTCCGTTGGCGTTGTGAAAAATGATCAGTGTAAGATCAACTGGAATTTTTCTTTTTCCACCACTCATCGTATCAGCGCCAATAAACCTGATATAGTGCTCCAGGATCATAAAAGTAAGGTCATTTGTGTGATAGAGTTTTCGGCACCTGCTGAGAGCAATATCACTCAAAAGGAGGATGAGAAGCGGACCAAGTATCAAGACCTTCTGTTTGAATTGAGTAAAATATATCCAGGCTACAGGGTCAGATTAATTGTTCTTGTACTCGGTTGTTTAGGAGGGATGCGAGCTTCATTTGTGAGCCAATTACAAAAAATTCCTAGCTGCGAGCACAAGGCTAATGCGTTGGCGGTTCGCATGCAGAAGGCTGTTCTTCTGAACTCTCTAAATCTGGTTCGGCAGCACTGTTCATTATAAGATCCTATTCGGTAGCTCTAAAAAAGCATCCAACAACGTTCTTGACCACCGCTTAAGAATATCGGCGGCAATGGGTAAGAACAACAGTGTAAGAAACGAAAATAACAACTCTAGTAAATGAATCACGCTTTTGCTTACCCTCCAGGACGGATGGAGCAATAGTGGATTAGAATATGTAAAGCAAGAATGGGAGAGGTTGTTTTAGTGAGGTATTACCACAGCACGTGGTCGAGTCCCACACGAACAAGTGCGTAAATGCATTTTTTCCTCTCCTAAACTTGTTTTGTAAAAAAAAAAAAAAAAAAAAATTAAAATAAGATATAGTAATTAATAATAATAATACCACTATTAATAATAACAACATTATTAACAATAATAATAAAATAATCAATGTTGTTAGGGATATATCCTTAGGAATTAATTAAGAACATGGTTTGGTTGCTGACTGTCAGTCAACGCACGTGGCTATCGGGGCTTCGGATTACGACGATGTATATATATATATACTATGATGCATCGTCTCATTTATTTAAACATCATTTTCTATATCTGTTTGTTTTTTGGTATTACAAATTAATTTAAATAGATTTAATAATTATAATTCCATTTGAATTGTGTTGCGTATGTAACATAGAATTTCTATTTTTATAAATTTTTTTTAAATTTTCCAAAATTGCATTCATATTTTTTTATTCAATTTGTAAAATATTCCTCTAAATTTCTAATTTTAAAATTTTGTTCTCTTTAGTAATATATTTTAACGTTTTTTAAATTATACCTATTCTTATTTATATATTCTTATTTATTATTTTAATTTTAAAAAAATATCCGTACCTTATTTATTTTTGAAAAATTTTTCTTCATTTCTTTAATAAACTACTTACAAATAATCATTCTGAGATTTTATTTACTGATCAGATCTTTAAAAAAAGGTGGTTACTTTGAATGAGCTAGTCAAGGAGAAGACTTTTTATCTAAAACGTCAAATATAAAATAAAATTTTTCATGTAGAACTAAATTTTATATTTTTAAGTAATATTTCTTATGCTGCTACATTAAAAACAATAAATAATAAAATTTCAAGAAAAAGTAGTAATTTTTTGATAATTCTTTTCTATTATGATTTTAATTATTTAAACTAGAATTTATTAAATGGCCTGGACTTTATTTTAGAGTCCTTAAAATTCCGGACAGTTTTTACCATTTTTCGATTATTTTCTGCAATTTAAAATTACATATTTTTAAATTGTTTTCCTAAATCTTTTATTTACTTTCTTCAAATTTCAATTGTTTTGTTTAGTTTTTTCAATTAGTTTTTCAATTTTAATTATTTATTCCTAAATTTTATATTGTTCATAAGAAATTTAAATTAATTTTTTTAATTTACCGTTATTTTTGTCAATTTGCCATTCTGGTACACCGGGGGCTATTATGGTACAAGCTGGTTTTTTATTTCTAAAATATTTATTTTGAAATTTAAAAATATGATTTTTATTTGTAAATATAGTGTGATATTTTACAAATAAAATAACAGTATTGTTTCTAATAAATTCTTTATCAAAAATTCGGAAAAAATTCATATGTACATTCAAATTTCATTAAAAAATTGAAAGATCTCTAAAAATCTGCTTCGATCTTAATATTGACAAATTCAATGTAAAATATATTTAAGGTACGTGTTAAGAATTTAGTTGGGACTATACTCACCTGATGGGCTAACTTTTTATTAAGAATTTCAGAAAAAATGGTTAAAAACTGAAAGTTCAACACATAGCGGGGCTATTCTGGTACAAAACTATTTTAATTATTTTATGAAAATTTGTTTTATTAAAACAGTAAAAAAGGTTTCTATGCTTTGGTTTAATTGTTTTTGTTACGTAAATGTTGTATTTTTTGTCAGAAAATTGGAAATAAGTCAAATTTGTCAAACTTGACAAAGGGTGCATCATAACCTCGAAAACGACTTATAATAATATCATATTATTTACAAGGGATTTAAGTTAATTTCAATATTGCTTGATATAAAATAGCTCAAAATGTTATTATAGACCATTTTAAGTCGTTTAATTATTCAAATAACACAAAATACAATTTTTGAAAAATTTCATTATTTAACTTCATATTTTTATAAATAATTTCTATAATAATAATTACTATTTGGAAATTTATAAAAAATTTGTCTTTGGGATATCTATTAAAAGGTTCCCAAATAGTTTAATGCAAAAAATAAAATGTTTTCTTTATTCTATAAACAAAAATAAGTTTTGTACCATAATAGCCCCGGCTGCGAAATTATTATAATACAAACTTTGAGTTCTTATAACTCGAAGAAAAAATGTTTTTTATGGTAAAACTTACAGTAAACTTTCAGAAGGATGTAAACAACGTGACTAGTTAGTTAAAAAAAAATTTGTGTAAAATTCTGATTTTTGGTGAAGCATAGAATACAAAAAAATGCGGGTTTTGTACAATAATAGCCCCATTTGACGATAGTTCTACGATCCTTGAAAAAACCTTAACAAATAATCCATTAGAGAATACTCCTTATTCTGAATTATTTGATGAAACATTAATTGAGAAGCAATTAGAAATTGAGAAATTTGAAGAAACCTTAGATCGTAAAAATATCCTTGATAAAGAATTCGAATCGTCCCTAAATAAATCTCGTGAGTTATTAAATAAGTTATTAACTAATTCTTCTTTAAAAACAATTAAGACGGAAAATCAAACTGAGATAGAAACGAAAATGTCTAATGATAATAATAAACCTGGTGGTTCACAAGATCAGGCTGTAAGAGATCCTAATGTACAAGTAGCATATTACCCCCACAATCAGACGATATCATTGCGCGATGCAATTGAAGCAGTTCCATTATTTGACGGAAAAAGAATGTCTTTAGAAAATGTTATTGATGACTGCACAGAAGCAAGACAAATGGTTCCTCTGGCGGCAGAAGAAAATTTAGTAAAAATGATACGATGTAAACGTATTGGCAAAGCTACAAAAAGTGTTTTTGGTACAACATTCAATAATGTAGATGAACTTATAAATGCTTTAAAAAGATCGTATTTAGTGTCAACATCGGTTTACCAACTACAGGGTGAGCTAGGAAATACCTTTATGTGGCAAGAAGAAAATGTTTTATCTTACGCGACTAGACTTAAAGAAATTTCAGAAAAAATTTTAGACGCTCATAAAATGGCAAATAATTAAGTAATCGATGAAAATTTTAATATAGGGTTAAATAGAGATTTAATAGATTGTTTCATAAAAGGATTAAGGCCGGAGATAGAAATTCGTATACAACGAGCAAATACATTAAGAGAAACGATAACTTCGGCAATAGAAGTAGAAAAAAGATTATAAGCGAGCAAGATTTAAGGAGAAATAAAATTCCAAATTCAGAGTTGGAAACACCACAAAGAAGTAGTAATATTCATCCACGAAACAATAAAGTAAATACTTTACAAGAAAATATAGTGAACTGTCAAATTTGTGGCGAAAAAGGTCACATTGACCCAGTCTGTAATAAATTAAATATGAAAAATCAAACAGTTGCAAATCAACCATTTTTACCAAATCCACAACGTAATTTTTCAAATATTCAAAATCAACGGTTTAATACAAATCAATTTAGAAATTTTCAATATTCAAATTTTATTCGAAATTATCAAAATTTTAATAAAAATTTCCAGAATCCTAATTTCAATCCAAATTTTTCTAACCAAAAATTTCAAAATCCAAATTTTTCTAGACAAAAAACAAATTTTCCTAAACAAAATTTTAAAAATTCAAAATTTTCAAGAAACTAAAATATTTAATATCCAAATCAACAAAGATTCCAAAATAGACAATATTTTCAAAATCAACCAAATTTTCAAAATCAACAAAAATTTCAAAACCAACAAAACTTTTAAAATCAACAGAATTTCCAAAATAGTTATAACAGACCAATAAATTCTAATAATCAAAATCAGAAAGGTAAAAGTTTTTCTCCTAATACAAATCCTAATTTACAAAGCCAACAAGCGCAAAGTTCTCAAATTAAACTGATGTGTAATTATTGCAAAGAAGAAGGTCATCTTATAAATGATTGTGCTTTAGGAACTCGTAATAATGCGCGAAAATTACAACAGCCGCAATCGGGAAACTCGAGCGACCTTCTCTTAGTAGATGCGACAGAGGAGGTTTTGAACGAGGAAACGCATGTTTAAACGCTAAAAATGTAAATAATATAAAAAAAGAAAATCAACCAGAAAATA
Source organism: Ganaspis brasiliensis (assembly GCA_037103525.1). Taxonomy (NCBI): domain Eukaryota; kingdom Metazoa; phylum Arthropoda; class Insecta; order Hymenoptera; family Figitidae; genus Ganaspis; species Ganaspis brasiliensis. The sequence continues at coordinate 700,887 of JAZKLR010000008.1, read as the reverse complement.
GTGATCAAATTAATGCTACTATGTCAAGTAGTATACCATATATTTCAATAAGCGCAGCTGGCTTACAAAACACCGTAACTATGATGATCGATACGGAAGCAGGTCCTAACCTTTTGAAAGAAGAGGTAGTTGGACATGATGTTTACATCAATACGGAGGAATGCTTGCGACTCACTGGTATCAACGAACATCCTGTTTTCACCCTCGGACAAGTAAAGTTAAATATACTCGGTCACCCCACGACTTTTAATCTAATCCCTAATGATGTTCCAATTAGTCATGAAAGAATTTTAGGCACACAATTTTTTAACAACAATAATGTAAAAATAAATTACGCAGCAAAACGTATTGAAATCGATGACAATTTTTATCCATTTTCTACACAAGAATACATAACAGTACCAGCAAGAACTATTGCAACAATTTTTGTTAATATTAAAACTAAAGATAAAAAAGTTGGTTATATTCCAAAATTACTTATTGATGAAGGACTTTTTATTGGAAATACTTTAGTAACAAATGTAAATGGTCGAGCTTATTTAAAAATTGCCAATACTTGTGTGGAAGCAATGAATATTCCTATATTAACAGTGGAATTACTTGACTTTATAGAAAATAAAGAAGATAATGTAACAACAATTACAACTAATTATAAATATTCAAAATTAATACAGTCTACAATTAACACTCAGTTCAGATTATCAGAAATTTTTTTACATGGCTATATTAATAACAATAATGAAAAATTAAATAAACTTTGTCAGGTATTTAATATTACAGGTATTAAGAAGGTCTTCTACTCTCGGGGTTTCAAAAAAAAAACTTGTATTTTATTTCAATCTATATGTATGTGAGAATACGCCACAGAAAGAATTTCGTAAGAATCACGTTCTTTTGCATGTTTCTGGGAACCGAAAAAACCCACGAATTTTTGTTCATTTGTAACATTTGTTTATTTATAATGATTCCATTATCAACAAATTACCAATTTATAATTTTGTTATCTTTGCTGATGTCTAAAGACCCCTATAAAAACAAAAAATCTTGCACGGACCCAATATTAGCAGATTAACTCATAAGTTACTACAATCAAGTTATACACCATTTGTTAACTTTCAACTCGTTTCCCCGAAAGTAGTGTTTTTTAAACTGATGAGTCACGCTTTTTATAGTAAAAATGGTTCGATTCTAATTTTTTTTTTAAATTACTCAGAAATGATGCAGATATTTTTCTCCGTGTACGATTTTTGAAATTTTTTTTCGTTTTTTTTATAGCCCCTTTAAGTCAAAAAAGAAAGAAAAAAATGAAAATTTTTGCAAATTTTCACATAATTTTGACAAATCAAAAAATAAAAAAAATCTGCCACGGGGAAAAATAGTCAACGCAACTATACACATGTGTTCGAGAATTTTCTTAGTTTTGTTATTGTTACATTATTTCTTTTCACTAATTTTATTTGATTAAAATGTAATTATTATAAAGAGCCTATTCGTAGGCTACCCACCTAGCATCTTCGAATTTAAATATGATGATAGTAATTAAAAAGGGCACTTAGAGCGCGCAGACGCGAATTGAACTTGAACTAGAAGCGAAAAAAGTGCTCGAATAATAAAATCTATCTACTGAACATTATCGTGACCATCTTAAATTTTCTAAATCAATTATTGTATGTTTAAATTTCTACTTAAATTGTTGTTCTACATTCTTATAAAAGTTTATTTTCTACAGTGTTAAATAAATGAGTTTAAATCAAAATAAAAGTGCTGTGATTTACTTCCACGTGGTTCCCTTTAAGAAAAAACATAAGTCGAATCAAGCTTAATTAAATGCTTAATATAATTCTAAAGTCAGAAAGTCGACTTAACTTTAATTTCAAACATAAAATTGGTCCTTCGAGCCGGATTGTTAATTAATTTTTTAGTGCTTATCGAACTTTAAAGAAAAATCAAACGACAGTGACTCTCAAACGTCAGTGGTTCTCAAGTGGTACGAATTTTATAAGTTCATTGAGAAACATTCAACTACAGTAAGGAACTTATATCTAATACAATTTCTGAATGTCTAACCGGATTAAGTAAGTAATTTACACTTCTCATTACATCGTGCAACAAGTGAACTTAAAGCTTTACCTTATTATTATGCTTTCTTTTCTTATAATTAAAAATTCGCTAATCCCAAGTGCAATTAAATTTCCTAAACAAATTAATTGAGTATGAGCATGAATACTAGAGCGCTCCTGCTTTCTTTTTTTTTCAGCCTTGTTAGTGCATTGCGTACCTTGGGGGGAATAGTAGAGTACTTCCAAGCTGCGTAATGCATCCAAAGCTCTCAAGGTTTAGCCAACTAACCCTTTCTTGCCTTTTTAAAATTCTGCTCTGCTCATATTAATCTAATTCTTTTAAGGAAAACTTGAACTAAATAAAACCCTTTTTTTCGGTTAACATCGACTTGGGAATCTGTCAACATGGCTGACATCGCTAAGCAGCAAGCTCTTGCTGACAGAATTAGCAAGCATTACACAAGAATTGTTCAATCTGAAAAGGGAAAGGAAAGTCCGGAACAGTATTTACAAACACGTCTGGACACTTTGGAAACCTATTGGAAAGAGTGCTACAATCTTCACTGGTCTATACTAACCAACCCCGAGTATGCTGCTACTGAGTATGTTGTCAATTCATTATTTGATGGCATTGAAGAAAATTATTCTGTAACAAAGGCAGCCATTTTGCGTGAAATTCAAAAGCTTCAGAAACAACAAGTTCCTCCACAGCAATTACAAGCAAAAGGTAATATCTCCTCCGATCACTCTTATAAACATTTACCTACCTTAACATTACCTAAGTTTTCAGGGAATCAATTAGAGTGGGAAACTTTTAGAGACCTTTTCACTGCTATGGTGGACAAAACTAAGCTTTCGAACGTTCAGAAGTTGTACTATTTAAAGTCCTCTTTGACAGGTAAAGCCGCAGAAAGAATAAAAAACCTTACAGTTAATGAAGACAATTATTTAGAGGCATGGTCTATGTTAACTAAGCGTTATGATAACAAACGTATTTTACTAGCTGCGCACATGCGCAAACTTCTCTCTTGCCCAGCAGCTTCGAAAAGATCAGTCGATGAGATCCTTCGTCTGCTGGACGCAACTAACGAATCAATTCGGGCCTTCACTAACATGGGACGACCTGTCGAGCTCTGGGATGACTGGTTCGTTCATCTTCTGGTTCATAAACTGGATCCTCATACTAGAGAGGAGTGGGAAACTTCTCTAAGGGATTCAAATTCTGAAGATTTCCCTAATTATGATGATCTTTCGTCATTTCTTGAAACTACAGTTAGAGCTTTGGAGGCTTCACATCCTATTCAAAGCTCTCCCATTAACACAACTAAACCTCAGGCTACTAAGGGTCGAAAATTCTCAGCTTCAGTCAATCTTTCTCAGACTGATCCTGCATCTTCTTCTTCTAAACTCTGCCCTATTTGTCAGTCTGCTCATTTCATATCTTACTGCCCTCAGTTTAAAAAACTAAAGGTCTTACAGCGACATGAGCTAGTCAAACGCTTAAAACTTTGCTTCAATTGTCTGAGAGTCAACCATAAACTGGAAGATTGTCCATCACAAAAGAGGTGTTTTGTATGTAGCTCAAATCATCACACTTTTCTTCACGATGATAGGCAAACAACACCAAACAGTAAGGTTCCTGAACCTTCTCCCGGTACTTCTCTCTCAGAGCAGGCAGCCTGTCACGTTTCGTACCAAAGCAATCATCTTCATGATCACCTGGGAAGTCATCCTAAAGGTATTTTTGCCACAGCTTACGTTAAATTAACCTCGCTTAATGGTAAATCTATCATCGTAAAGGGCTTTCTAGATTCTGGATCAGAATGTACCCTCGTTACTGAACGAGTGGCTCAACTGCTCAAATTACCTAAACTAAAGTGCGAAGTGTCTCTTAAAGGTATTGGTAATTCCTCCTTAGGATCGTCAAATCACAAGGCTGACTTCTGGTTGCAATCTCCCAAAGATTCAACCTTTCAGCTTCCAGCTCATGCACTTGTTTTGAAAACTTTAGTGCACTTAGTACGTAAGGTAAAATTTGAACATAATAAGTGGCCACATCTTCAGAATCTTGATCTTGCTGACCCTAATTACTGTTCCCAAGGTCACATAGACTGTGTGATAGGACTTGATCTATTCGGCCACACCTTACTGCCGGGATTAAAACAAGGTCCTCTACATAGTCCCACAGCTCTTCGAACAATCTTTGGCTGGATCATCTTTGGCACAGCACCCTCACAAAGTCTATCCTCTGGAATCACTTCCTCTACCTATCATATAGAAGAGAGAGACTCCTTAAGCCATCAACTTCGAGCTTTTTGGGAAATGGAAGAACTTCCAGAGACAAAGCTTCTATCCAAGGAAGAATCTGAGTGCGAAAACATTTTTGCAGATAATCATTATCGGGATAAAAGCGGAAGGTACGTTGTACGGTTACCTCTACTCAAATCTCCCAATCTGTTAGGCAAATCTAGAGAACAAGTTATCGCAATGTTTAAAAGAAATGAAGGTCAATTGTCCAAAGATCCAACCGCCAAAGCTAAGTACAATACATTTATGCAAGACTATCTTCAACTAAATCACATGAAACCTGTTTCGCAAGAAGATATTTCTTATCCAAACCCAAATTACCTACCACATCACGTGATCACTAAGGATCATGATCCGTCATCTAAAATTCGAGTCGTATTTAATGGCTCATTCCAAACTGCCTCTGGTGTCTCGTTAAATGACATCCTGCACCCGGGGCAGAAACTACAATTAGATATCTGGCTTATTATTACTCGCTGGAGATTCTGGAAGTATGTTTTTACAGCTGATGTTGTAAAAATGTTCAGGCAGATTAGAATTGACCCACCTGAACACAACCTGCAACGTATCGTTTGGAGAGCTGATTCTTCTGAACCCTTACAAGATTATAATTTGACGACTCTCACGTACGGCACTAGATGCGCACCATTTCTTGCCATAAGAGTACTTCATCAACTCGCTTTAGATGAAAAAGCAAATTATCCGCTAGGTGCACAAGTGTTAAAAGATAACACGTACGTAGACGATATTTTTGCAGGTTCAAATTCCTTATCTCTTGCTAAAGAAATCAGAAAACAGTTAGTAAGCATGCTAGCGACTGCAGGGATTAAACTCGATAAATGGTCAGCCAATAAAAATAGCTTGCTGCCAGATGATGCGCCTACCACTTGTAAAACCGAAAAGGTCGTTGACCCTGAGAGTTCTGTCTCCACCTTAGGCCTACTTTGGAATTCTACCACAGACGAGTTCCATTTTTCAATCACTCCGATCTCCACGTCAAATCCAACTAAACGAGAAGTCGCTTCGAAGGTCGCTATGCTTTATGATCCTCAAGGGTGGTTGTCACCATTCCTAATCAGAGCAAAGATCCTGCTTCAAGACTGTTGGTTAGCAGGAACAGATTGGGATGTGACTCTACCAAACAATCTCCTAATTGAATGGAACACGTTCCAAGAACAAACCAAACAATTAGATTCGATTAGGATACCGCGTTGGATTCAGACTCAAGATGACCATACTACTTGGGAACTTCATGGATTTTCAGATGCTTCAGAGAGAGCATATTCAGCTGTTCTATTTCTTGTCGATCGCTCACCGGAGGAAGCTCACTCCCATATTCTGATCGCAAAAACTAAACTCGCGCCCGTCAAGGTCATCACCCTTCCAAAATTGGAGTTAAGTGCCGCATTACTTCTAACCAAGTTAGCTGACGTTGTTATCAAAAATCTCGTACCCTCCATTGCGTCAGTCCATTATTGGTCAGACTCTCAAATTGTTCTATCCTGGTTGCAAGGTCACCCATCTCGTTGGAAACCCTTCGTCGCAAATCGAGTCAGCGAAATCCACTCTCTTTCGAGAGATTTTCCCTGGAGATATGTCCCTTCCAAGGACAATCCAGCAGATTGTGCGACGAGAGGCTTTACTGTTGAAGAACTACGTAATTCTTCTTTATGGTGGCACGGTCCTAAATGGCTGAAAGAGAACTTAGAACAATGGCCTACTTCGAATCAAAACCTGATTGAAACTTGCAATCTAGAAGCTCGATCCAAATATCTAGATCGCATCGAAAATATTCAGATCCATAACATTCAACAAAACGAATCTTCTAATATCTTAGAAAGATTTTCATCTTTTATGAGATTAATTCGAGTTACCAGTTATTGCTTTCGCTTTATTCGTCAAACCCAAGGTTTAAATCTCCAGTTTCAAACCTATCTTACCGTGGAAGAATTAAAGCATAGTCAAGTGACCTGGATTAGAATAGTTCAGAATGAATGTTTTAAAGAAGTAATCGAGACCCTATCTGCTAAAAAACGTCTGTCTGCTAAGAACCCAATCACAAAATTGGTACCATTCCTGGACCAGGATTCGCTACTTAGAGTTGGTGGTCGGTTAGAGAACTCAATGCTTTCCTACGACGAAAAGCATCCAATTATTCTTCCTAAAAATTCGAAGCTTTCAGAGCTAATCGTGAACAAAGCTCATCTCGATTCAATGCACGGAGGCCAACAGCTCACCCTGAGCAGAGTGCTCCGACAATTTTGGATATTCAGAGCAAAAACCTTGATCAACAGAGTCGTCCAAAATTGTGTCAGATGTGCTAGATTCAGAGCTGTCCCCCCTACTCAGCTTATGGGACAGCTACCAGCCGAACGAGTGAACGAATCTAAACCGTTCACTTTCACGGGATTGGATTACGCGGGACACTATTATATTTTGCCTTCTAAGAATAGAGGAATCCAATCTCTTAAAGGATACATTTGCTTATTTGTTTGTCTCTCCACAAGGGCTATCCACTTAGAGGCAGTCTCAGACTGTGAAACTAAAACGTTTCTAGCAGCTTTTAAAAGGTTTACTGCTCGTCGTGGTGTTTGTCAAAAAATTCTAAGCGATAACGCCCGTAATTTCATTGGTGCTGACAGAGAGCTTAGATTTCTCTTCGAAGGGGCCTTAAAAATCTTTCCGGCAGTAATTGAATCACTTGCAAATGACGGCATTAGGTGGTCTTTTATTCCACCACACTCCCCCCACTTCGGAGGACTCTGGGAAGCAGGGGTGAAGTCGGTCAAACACCATCTTCGACGGGTTATCGGGGAAACCAGACTGACTTTTGAGGAAATAAGCACCGTATTGTGTCAAATCGAAGCTTGCTTAAATTCTAGACCTCTCTACCCTCACTCATCTGACCCACAATCTGTTTCAGCTATAACACCGGGGCACCTTCTCACAGGGGGACCTATCAGAGCTATTCCGGAGCCCATGCTTACTGATATTAATCAGTCTACTAGCAATCGATGGCACATTTTGACTAAAATGAGAGATAACTTCTGGGCAAGATGGTCTCAAGAGTACCTACATCACCTGCAACAACGTTCTAAATGGCTGATCGAATCTGATGCTGTTAAGGTTGGAGATGTTGTCTTACTGAGGGAAGACAATCTCCCACCTACTCGATGGAGTCTAGGCAGAATTACCCATCTTCACCCAGGCAAAGATGGTTTAGCGCGAGTAGCTACAGTAAAAACTGCTACTTCTAGTTTGAAACGTTCGTTTGCAAAATTAGCGCTTCTTCCGGTACCACGATCCGACGACAGAAATTTACACCTAAACTTTATTCAAACCTTTTGCATTTAAACAAAATGCACCCGGGCAGAATGTTCGAGAATTTTCTTAGTTTTGTTATTGTTACATTATTTCTTTTCACTAATTTTATTTGATTAAAATGTAATTATTATAAAGAGCCTATTCGTAGGCTACCCACCTAGCATCTTCGAATTTAAATATGATGATAGTAATTAAAAAGGGCACTTAGAGCGCGCAGACGCGAATTGAACTTGAACTAGAAGCGAAAAAAGTGCTCGAATAATAAAATCTATCTACTGAACATTATCGTGACCATCTTAAATTTTCTAAATCAATTATTGTATGTTTAAATTTCTACTTAAATTGTTGTTCTACATTCTTATAAAAGTTTATTTTCTACAGTGTTAAATAAATGAGTTTAAATCAAAATAAAAGTGCTGTGATTTACTTCCACGTGGTTCCCTTTAAGAAAAAACATAAGTCGAATCAAGCTTAATTAAATGCTTAATATAATTCTAAAGTCAGAAAGTCGACTTAACTTTAATTTCAAACAACATGAAAAAAAATTCATTTTTTGATTTTAGATTGTCCCAGTGCCAAAACCGTGACTCAAGCGGGAGCTCTGCATTTCTGAAACGCGTTTACGCAAGGGCGTTTCAAGATCACCACCATTTTTTTTCATCATGAATAAGAAAATTTCAAAGTTAAAGGATGTATCTTGAAAATAAAAAAAAATTGTCAAAAAATATTCAGTAGTTTCTTCACATTTCCCAAAAAAACCACTGAATTTCAGGCCTAAAGAGTGGAAGACCCCCTTAATAGAATAGAAACAGTAAAGAAATTTTTGAGGTTAGATCATTTAAACGAAGAAGAATTAACTCATGTAATAAATATAATAACAAAAAATATCGATCGCTTTCAAATCCCAGGAGAAACTTTAGAAGCTACTAATATTTTAGAACACACTATCCCCACTACCGACGACTACCCAATTTTTACACGTCAGTACCGTTTTCCACCGATTCATAAAGAAGAAATTAAAAGACAAGTTAATGATCTTTTAGATCAAGGAATAATTAAACCTTCACAATCTCCATGTAACACACCAGTTTGGATAGTACCTAAGAAATCGGATTCTCAGGGAAATGAACGTTAGAGAATGGTCTTGGACTTTCGCAAATTAAATGAAAAAACAATTAAATCATCCCTTGCCTAATATAATTGATTTGTTTGATCAGCTCGGAAACGCAAAATACTTTTCAGTTTTTGATTTAGCATCAGGTTTCCACCAGATTAAAATGAATAAAGAACATTTACACAAAACAGCTTTTTCTACACCGGACGGTCATTATGAATTTGACCGTATGCCTTTTGGTTTAAAAAATGCGCCAGCATGTTTTCAACGTCTTATGAATGCTTGTCTTACCGGATTAATTATTACAGATTTATTTGTTTATTTAGATGACATAGTTATATATGCAGATACATTAGAAGAGCATGAACAAAAATTTAATGCATTAATGGAAAGATTACGTTTAGCTAACCTCAAATTGCAACCAGACAAGTGTAAATTTTTATGACCCGAAGTTAACTATTTAGGTCATATTATTGATAAACATGGCGTTAGACCCGATCCGAAAAAACAATTTCCAATTCCCAAAAATCAGAAAAATATCAAACAATTTCTCAGTTGACACGGTTATTACAGAAGATTTATAAAAAATGTCTCGAAAATAGCTACACCACTTTCAAATCTTTTAAAAAAAGATGTACCTTTTTCCTGGTCAGACGAACAACATGATGCTTTTGAATACCTCAAATCAAAATTATGTGAGGAACCTCTTTTAATTAGACCCGATTTTTCTAAACCATTTGTTGTTACGACTGATACTTGCAATAGGTGATGCTTTGCAATAGGTCACATATTGTCACAAGGCCCAATAGGTAAAGATCAACCAATTTCTTACACATCTCAAGTTTTAAATAAAAATGAAAGAAAATACGATACATACGAAAAGGAAGCTCTAGCAATAACTTACTGCGTTACTGCAATTTAGATCATACTTATACGAAAGAAAATTTACATTAGTTACTGACCATAAACCATTACTATGGTTTCAAAATTCCAAAGACCCATGTTCAAGAGTAACCAGATGGCGTTTAAAGCTCGCGGAATATAAATTCGATGTAGTTTAAAAAGCAGGGAAAACCAACGTGAATGCAGACGCATTATCGAGAAACCCCGTAACATTTATACGAAAAGAAGATGATTATTAAACTAAAGAAGAAACATCTGATAATAAAGGTTCTATTGACTTGTATTGCGATGAAGAAATTAATCAGTCTTATGATGAATCTGATACCGATGATGAAATTGAGGATAATAATATAAAAATAAATTCTGCGAACCCTTCAACGTAAAAAATTCTAAAAATCAATAATGGAAATTTCATAAATAATTTATTTCATCAATTTCACATTAATCACGGTACCCTGGAAACAATTTCAACCCTCAAGTTGCATCCTTCGGACGATTCGTATTTTATCTTGTAGGGGGTTCCTCACTGAACGTTTAAAAAAAAGCAGAATCCGTCGGGAGGATTTTTTTTAATTTAAATTTTTGTACTTTTAGTAACGAATTTAATCAAAATTAGGTTTTTATGGTCCCTTAAACTTATATTTGGTTGTAACTAGTTTATTTCTGATTCAACAAATTATAGAATAACATATTTTTTAAAATAGTAATTATTATAAGAATTTATCACTTGGTAAAAACATATAGATGAGTAATGAAACTATCAAACTTCCATGTCAAGGCAGTCTTGACTCGGAAGATTAATAATTTTATTTCTCATCCAATTCTTAAAATAATTTTTGGGTTGAATCTCCATGTGGAATTAGTTTTTAAATTTAAGACGGAGAAGTCTTATGAAATCTGGAAATTAGAACCTTAAATACTTTTAAATTGAATAAAACTTGGTGTTTGTTTCTCATTAATAGAAATCGTAATAAATCTGCTGTGCCTTTTATCACAACTTTTATTAATTAAAAGTTTTATAATTTACAAGTATTGTATTTAAATAACAGTTTTAACAGTAAAATTCTAAATTTTTAAAATATAACGATTACATGCATGGACTGATTACATGTGATTACTATTATAGTCACATACAGATCTTAGGAGTTTCTCTGCATAGTTCTCCTTTCTGGTATCTGTTTTATAATTAGCCCATGTTTTTGCAAAATCAAAATGAACAGCTTCCATAGCTTGCTCTCTATAGAATCCTAATCATCGCTGTTTCTTTTTACAAAAAATGCATGTACCTTGGGTACTTTCGAATAATTGTATTTTTTTAATATAATCGTGTTTAACGATTCTCTTCTCCAAAACACAAATCTACAACATTTCGAAATTTCTGAAAAGAATCAACGTATTTAAGGCACAAAATTTCAGTATTGCAAAGGAGTCTCAACTTGTCTACGTTATTTAACAGTGCTTTACATGAATTGCCCTTAAAAGCAGAGCCACTTTTCTTGACTTCATGTTGGACGAAACATAATTCTGCAAATTTCTCGCTAATTGTTTAGAACTGTTTTGACATTTCTGTGTAAATTTTATTTACAACTCCAATTAGCAAATGAAGTACTGGTGGTGGTATGACATCCAGGATTTCCGTGTCATCTTTACAATTATTTAATAGAGGATCCTCAATGCAACTTTTAAACAATTTCGCTCCGTTCTTCTGACATCCATTATCCCTTTTCCATATGATGTTATTCTCGCGAATATTTGCAATTGTTCGAAGAGATCCTTTTTCAAATAAATTTTGCAATGGTGCCTCACACCATGAACATTAGGGTGTCCGTTATTTTGCGAAAGTTGGAATTTCTTAGGTCGCCGGGCTGAACTTGCTTTAGAATGTGAAAAAAATGAGCTGAGCACAAGGACAGCCCAATCGATTAATATTAACCCGTGCCACCGAAGGGTTAAAGTTTACATGGGGTTTTACATGGGAATAGTACACTTTTTTACATTTTGTACGATAACTCTTTTTTTATTAATCTTTTCCTTTGACGATATGTATTTTTATGGTTTTTGAGGTGCTGAACACGAATCCGATGTCAAAAATAATTTTTGACAGCTGCCAGCTGTCAAAAAAGCTGTCAATAAAACTGTCCATTTTTTAAAGACGTCAGTTTTTGTGGGATTTTACATTAATTTACTTATATAAAAGTATTTTAAGAACACTAAGGTCAAATAAAATAGCAATATGTAATATTGACAGTTGACACCTGTCAATTAAGATGTCAAGCTTTTGAAAAGGAGACTTTTTACATTAAACTACTCATATACAAGTGTTTTTAAGTAAACTAAGATTAATTCTAATAACAATATGTAATCTTGACAGTTGACAGCTGTCAATTACGCTGGCAATCTTCTGAAAAGAAGCTTTCTTGTTATCATATATATTCTTAAAAGTATAAGTTATAAGTGTATAAGTTTTATAAGTACAGAGCAGCCCAGCAGATTTTGCCTACCCTCCGAATTTTTGTATTTGCAAAAAGTTTTATATTTTGTTAACCAATAAAGATAAAACAATAAATGAGGACTTTTTTAAAGCTTCTGTTCTCTACTTTTAGAATATTGCATGAGCGAAAGAAAAGAAAATTTAGTTACTCAATTACTCTTAACAAAAGTATAAAAAATTAATTTTTTGTTTGGTAAATTTTAAACTGAAGTTTTTTATAAACAAATCATCAAATTATAATCGCAAACAATCCATTTGCAAGATAATTTTATCACCTTGAAAACGAACTTTAAAAATTGTTCTAAAATTTTTTTTAACAAAGATATATAGGTAACTGTTAAAATTGTTCAAATGCATTGTTTGCGATTATAATTTGATGATTTGTTTATAAAATACTTCAGTTTGAAATTTACCCAAAAAAAATTAAATTTTTTTACTTTTGTTAAGAGTAATTGAGTAACTAATTTTTTTTTCTTTCGCTTATGCAATATTCTGAAAGTAGAGAACAAAAGCTTTAAAAAAGTCCTCTTTTATTGTTTTATCTCTATTGGTTAACAAAATATAAAACTTTTTGCAAATACAAAAATTCTGAGGGGTGGTAAAAATCTGCTAGGCTGCACTGTACTTATAAACTTATACACTTGTAACTTATACTTTTAGGAATATATATGATAACAAGAAAGATTCTTTTCAGAAGATTGCTAGCGTAATTGACAGCTGTCAACTGTCAAGATTACATATTGTTATTAGAATTAATCTTAGTGTACTTAAAAACACTTGTATATGAGTAGTTTAATGTAAAAAGTCTCCGTTTCAAAAGTTTGACAGCTTAATTGACAGTCGTCAACTGTGAATATTACATATTTCTATTTAGGTTTATCTCACCAGTGTCCCGACTGTACTTTTATATGCATATGTGATTAATTTAATGTAAAAACTGTCAAAAACTCTCGTTTTTAAAAGCTTGACATCTTAATTGACAGGTGTCAACTGTCAATATTACATATTGCTATTTTATTTGACCTTAGTGTTCTTAAAATACTTTTATATAAGTAAATTAATGTAAAATCCCACAAAAACTGACATTTTTAAAAAATGGACAGTTTTATTGACAGCTTTTTTGACAGCTGGCAGCTGTCAAAACTTATTTTTGACATCAGATTCGTGTTCAGCACCTCAAAAACCATAAAAATACATATCGTCAAAGGAAAAGATTAATAAAAAAAAGAGTTATCGTACAAAATGTAAAAAAGTGTACTATTCCTATGTAAAACCCCATGTAAACTTTAACCCTTCGGTGGCACGGGTTAATATTAATCGATTGGGCTGTCCTTGTGTACAGCTCATTTTTTTCACATTCTAAAGCAAGTTCAGCCCGGCGACCTAAGAAATTCCAACTTTCGCAAAATAACGGACACCCTAATGTTCAGTCAAGGAAGTCATACCATGTTCCACCTCCTGTGGTAAAATCAGCTGATCCACCAAATTTTAAATTTTCGATCTCTGCCCCTCTGAGAACTCACAAATCCCCGCGCATTTTGCAAAAATATCCCCCTCTCCACTATTTCCTATACCATTACTCCCCCCTAGACTCAGCTCTCCATTCTCCAAAAATTTGTGCCATTCCCCCTCTTGAACTCTTCACAAACCCCTTTCCAACCTCACATCCATGTCGGCCGCTCAATAAAAATCCTGACCCAAAAGCATTTCATGGGACAGATTATCTACGACTCGCAAGTCGAAATGTTAAGAAAAGTCATCCACCGTCAGCCATAATCTCAATTTCCCCAACGCTGCTGTTGATCCGCCAAGCGTGCTCCCAATTGCTGTATTTGCTTTTGTAAGTCTATCCCGAAATTTCTCTGCCAATTCCGGCCCAACTAGCGAAACCGTGGCAGCAGGATCAAACAACGCTATATAGTGTTTATCCGCTATCACTACTTTCAGAAAATAACGATTTTCCATTGATGAGACATCTACCCTTTCCTCGGTTAAATCAGGAGTTGCTGTATTTTATACAGCCTCACCCCTCCCCTACTCTGTTTCTCTTCATAAATGTTCAAAGAATAATATGCAATTTTTAACTTATGAAATTTGTTAAGTTTACTATTTTTTACAGGACCCAAAAGTTGACCAAAAAAACCCTAAAGTAGGTTATTATTGGCAAAAAATATTAATTCTAAAAAAAAACGAGAAATTTAAACTGCTAATTATGGTTTCTATTGTTTTTGAGGTCCCTGATTACAAATCTGAAGTCATATTTCAAAAATTAAAAATGGCGGATCCAATATGGCGGACATAAACATTTTTAAATTAATCAATTTTTAGAAACTTGGTATCATAGGGTTTTTGGAGGTTTTTTTAAAATTGCAAACTCAAGGAAATATCAATTAATATTGATATTTATTTGTAAACGAACCACCTCTAGCTAATAAATACTAACCTTCTCATTTCTAATTAACAGTAATTAGCAGTCTAACTAGCCGATTTATTAGAAATATTAATTTTTCAATCAGTGATCGACTTTTTGTTTTAAAAATAGTTATTTATAACTTATTTAAATTTAGATAGAACATTCACAAAAATTTTGTTGGCAACTGGGATAAGATATTACATAATTAAGTTTATAAAAAATTATTAATTTTTTAAACATTATGCCCGCCATATTGCATCCGGCAGTTTGAATTTTTCAAATCTGACTTCAGATTTGTAACTAGGGGCCCCAAAAACCCTATGATATTAAGTATCATAAAAATTAATTAATTTAACAATTTTTATGTCCGCCATATTGGATCTAACATTTTAAATTTGTGCGATTTTGAACTTTTGCTAAAACCTACATTTCTCGACGTTTTGAGACCTCCTGATTCCAAAAAAATGTGTTTTTTTTTATTTTTTTTTTTAAGTGCCACATGCGTCTTGCTTCAAAGAGCCTTCACAAACATTATTAATATTTTGAAATTTAAATTCTTTGGAAAATTGATGTTGTATTAAATTTAAAACATTTGTGAATAAATATTATTATATCGTTATTAGTAATATAATAAGCAGAAATTTTATCTAGTGAATATGTGTGAATTTCTACGTGATTTTTTGTGCTGAATCCGAATCTGAAGTCAGAAGTTTCAGATTGGCTAAAAATTTTGAAAATACCTTAAAAGTCTGCTTAAAAACACGAATTTGATTAAATTAAATTAAAATAAAAAAATTGAATTATTCCAATGTATTTTTTCCTTCTGCATCTTAATCTAAAGTGAAAATTGTCAGATTGTCTCCATTTTGGTATCAATAGTTTTTGGTATCAATAGATTCGTTAAAAAATATCTTGCGTATTAGAATTTTTTATTATTTTTTAATTCTTTATAGTATTAAATAAGGTTGAAGTTAAATAAAAGAGTGGCTATGTGTCAAAAATCCTTTTCCTTTCGCAAAATCCTCTCACAAATAAAGTAATAATAGAAGAGGAATATTCCTCTACTTAGGAGATAATTTTTTTTTCGTTGTTTGTTGTAAAAAATTATTATTAAAAATCTTAGAAACTCCAGAAAATGAAAGAATACTTGATAGAAAGTTAAGCAAAGATCTTTGCGTAGTCCAAAAGTTGTACGAGGCTTCGAGCTCGAGTATAAAATAAAAAAAAAAACCTAGGCAAAGTCACTGGCGTGTTATTTGTATCAGAAACGTGGTCGAAGCTGAGCGTTGTATACGAAATAAAAACTACGCAAACGCTATGCTTGTAAACCCATGGCGTTTGTTTCATCTGATCAAGGGTCCGCACTCGCCTACCTGTTTGGCAGAAACTACACAAACGACTTTGCCTAACTTATTCCTTCGTATTTGTATTTAGAAAAACTCGCAATTCCTTTTTTTTCATATAATTTATTTAAACAATGAACTTTTGATTTCATAATTAAATAGAACATTATCATTTTATGCAGTATGTGAAGTTAATTTTAACAATTTTTTAGTTTTTATCAGGGTTCTTAATGCCAACAGTTTTTCTTGATTTTCTCAGTTCGACCAAAATGTCGTTTGCCTAAGTTTTTCCTTAGTACGGCAGTGCAGTATCTCTGCGATTTCATTTTCCTAATTTTGCTGATATTCGTGTTCTTGAGCACTTGTTGGATCTAAACTCAACAAATCAAGCCATTCTGACAATTCTAACTCCACATCAGGTATTAGTGCGAAAAATTACATAGGAATACGCTAGTGTAGTGTCTTGCCCATGACACTTTTTTTGGGTGCTTTTGTAATTTATTATACTGCACGCAAATAAAGTGTCTATATTAGTTTAAAAATAAAAAAAATACATAGTAATACTTTGAGGAAAAAAAGCGTGTTTAAAGTATTAGTACTTACTGATTTGTCGTGTTAACGGGCAATTTCTGTTTGTTAGACATTGCTGTTAATTGTATTCTAAATTTGAGTTTAATACTATATTAATACTATAATTTGAGGATTTAAGTAACTGAGATTTTTCTTTTCGCTCCAGTATATCGCAAATATTCCGGAAAGTATTAGTATCGAGCGTGAAGCGCGAGTGTCGTGATGAGAATGTGTTCCTTAAAGGCGTAGAACTTTAAAACAAAAAAAGTTTTACATTTTAAGTGAAAACCCAATTTAGAATAGCGCTAAACAGGCCAAAGATTAAACTGGCTCATGTTGTAGGGAAAGTATTCAATTTCGATAACGAAGAGCATTATTACATGGTCGAAGCGTGCAGCCTGACGGGAAGATTGATAATGATCGGAGTGCGAAGCACGACGTTCATTTCAAATACGGAGCGCGACGACAACCCTCGCGCGCCCCGAGGCGCGCTGAAACTAGCGAGCAAAGCGAGCCCTGCGCGCAAAGCGCGCGATAAGAATGTGACGGAGCGCGAAGCGCGATGTCAGATTTTTTTTGACCGGACTACTCTGTTTCTCTTCATAAATGTTCAAAGAATAATATGCAATTTTTAACTTATGAAATTTGTTAAGTTTACTATTTTTTACAGGACCCAAAAGTTGACCAAAAAAACCCTAAAGTAGGTTATTATTGGCAAAAAATATTAATTCTAAAAAAAAACGAGAAATTTAAACTGCTAATTATGGTTTCTATTGTTTTTGAGGTCCCTGATTACAAATCTGAAGTCATATTTCAAAAATTAAAAATGGCGGATCCAATATGGCGGACATAAACATTTTTAAATTAATCAATTTTTAGAAACTTGGTATCATAGGGTTTTTGGAGGTTTTTTTAAAATTGCAAACTCAAGGAAATATCAATTAATATTGATATTTATTTGTAAACGAACCACCTCTAGCTAATAAATACTAACCTTCTCATTTCTAATTAACAGTAATTAGCAGTCTAACTAGCCGATTTATTAGAAATATTAATTTTTCAATCAGTGATCGACTTTTTGTTTTAAAAATAGTTATTTATAACTTATTTAAATTTAGATAGAACATTCACAAAAATTTTGTTGGCAACTGGGATAAGATATTACATAATTAAGTTTATAAAAAATTATTAATTTTTTAAACATTATGCCCGCCATATTGCATCCGGCAGTTTGAATTTTTCAAATCTGACTTCAGATTTGTAACTAGGGGCCCCAAAAACCCTATGATATTAAGTATCATAAAAATTAATTAATTTAACAATTTTTATGTCCGCCATATTGGATCCAACATTTTTAATTTTTAAAATCTGACTTCAAATTTGTAATTAGAGACCCCAAAACACCCTGATACGAAATTTTCTAGAAATTGAATAATTTTAAAATTTTCATGGCCGCCATATTGGATCAGTCATTTTGAATTTTTGAAATATGACTTCAGATTTGTAATCGGGGACCTCAAAAACAATAGAAACCATAATTAGCAGTTTAAATTTCTCGTTTTTTTTAGAATTAATATTTTTTGCCAATGATAACCTATTTTAGTTTTTTTTTTGGTCAACTTTTGGGTCCTGTAAAAAATAGTAAACTTAACAAATTTCATAAGTTAAAAATTCCATATTATTCTTTGAACATTTATGAAGAGAAACAGAGTAGTCCGGTCAAAAAATATTAATTTTCAACGATTTTACAGGAAATCTACGAAAAAAAGTTTTTTCCCATGCAAAATACATGCAAATTTTCAATAGCCTACAGGCACCACTAAATATTAATTTAAAAAAAAAAGAAAAAATACATATCAATTTTTTTTCAATTTGTGACAAAATGAGACCCGGTAATGGACAAAATTCCAAAATGTCATTATTAACGGCCACCCTAATGCACATCTCCCATACACACTTGAAAGTATGACTTGTGCCCTTCTCAGGTTTCGGAGCGATCGTTGATCTGCATTATTTTCCTTTTCGTTTTAATTTTCACAGTGGCGGATCCAGACAAGGTTTTTGGAGGGGGTATTGCATGAGAGAGAAAGAGATAGCACTATAGTTCTATCTCTCTCACTCTCATTGTTAAATATGAGGCTTTTGAGGGGGCCAAGCACCCGTGCCCCCCCCCCCCCCTGGATCCGCCAATGAATTTTCATAGAGTTGATAAATTCTATATATATAAAAAAAAATCTTCTTTGCAGAATGGATCCTCATTGATCTAATTTTATCACAAGTCTGAGTGTGTGTTTGGAGAATATGACAATTCTAATTATAATTGCCAACATTGTTCTCTTTTGAGAACTAAATATCGAGGTAGAGAAGGAAAGAGAAATTGGAGAGAGAAAGAAATATAAACATCGCGCGACACTCCACAATCTAGAGGACAAATACATTGAATAATATTATGGGGAGTTCATGTATGCGTGCGTGCGGTGTATTGCACCAGCACCGCTGCATTTGACTTGATCGCGCAAGAAAGAAACGAAGAAGAGATAAGAGAATTAAAAATCAAAGCATCCTCCTTTCCTCTGTAAACCATACGATCCATGCTCAAAATTCTTTTTCTCACTCATAATTAATACACTTTATATGGGACTGTTTTATAGGTTTTGTTACAATGACAACAACAATAAGAAAATGTTGGTTCATAATGTTAACAATAGTATTATTATTATTATTATTATTATTAGCAAAATAAAAATAATCATTATAGTAATAATAATGATAATAATAATTAATAAAATGCAACAGTCCTAGGTCTTCCGTTCCTCGCATTTACCTTCCACGCGATCGGGGAGGAAGAGGTCTTTTAAATTTAGAATGTCTTCATCGTAGAATTGTTTTATCTGCAGCATGCTCAGTCATAAACAGTAGAGATCCTCTTATGCAATTTGTTCACCATCATGAAATTGCAAATGTTGGGGCGTTTTTATATCGAGCGGCAGAAAGAGCTGCAAGTGAACTTAGTCTCCCATTTGAAACCAGGGATATGGAACACGGTTTAGCATCTTTAACACCATTAATACTTAAAAAACGTGTTAAGGAAGCAGAACATGCGCTTCTGTTACAGGAGCATATTGACAAGCCTGTGCATGGACGGTTTTTCAGTCTCATAAAAGAGTTGGGACTGTCTGGGGTTTTGTCATTTGCTTTCCTCAAGTCTGCTGGTTTGAAATCGGAGACTGAAGGATTTTTATTTGCTTGTCAGGATGGAGTGATAAATACTTTGGTGTATCGCAGTCGAGTGATGCATATATCTGTCGACAATACCAACTGTCGAGCGTGCAGGCAATACCCGGAGACACTTAGTCACATTCTAAGTGCGTGCCCGAAGTATGCATGTTACAGATATGTAGAAAGACACAATGCTGCGCTTAAGGTGTTGTATTATCACCTTCGACACCAATATGGTATAGATAAAGAACCCATCTTGCCGTATGCCCAGGGGGATCAGGAGTCCGTTGGCGTTGTGAAAAATGATCAGTGTAAGATCAACTGGAATTTTTCTTTTTCCACCACTCATCGTATCAGCGCCAATAAACCTGATATAGTGCTCCAGGATCATAAAAGTAAGGTCATTTGTGTGATAGAGTTTTCGGCACCTGCTGAGAGCAATATCACTCAAAAGGAGGATGAGAAGCGGACCAAGTATCAAGACCTTCTGTTTGAATTGAGTAAAATATATCCAGGCTACAGGGTCAGATTAATTGTTCTTGTACTCGGTTGTTTAGGAGGGATGCGAGCTTCATTTGTGAGCCAATTACAAAAAATTCCTAGCTGCGAGCACAAGGCTAATGCGTTGGCGGTTCGCATGCAGAAGGCTGTTCTTCTGAACTCTCTAAATCTGGTTCGGCAGCACTGTTCATTATAAGATCCTATTCGGTAGCTCTAAAAAAGCATCCAACAACGTTCTTGACCACCGCTTAAGAATATCGGCGGCAATGGGTAAGAACAACAGTGTAAGAAACGAAAATAACAACTCTAGTAAATGAATCACGCTTTTGCTTACCCTCCAGGACGGATGGAGCAATAGTGGATTAGAATATGTAAAGCAAGAATGGGAGAGGTTGTTTTAGTGAGGTATTACCACAGCACGTGGTCGAGTCCCACACGAACAAGTGCGTAAATGCATTTTTTCCTCTCCTAAACTTGTTTTGTAAAAAAAAAAAAAAATAAAAAATAAAATAAGATATAGTAATTAATAATAATAATACCACTATTAATAATAACAACATTATTAACAATAATAATAAAATAATCAATGTTGTTAGGGATATATCCTTAGGAATTAATTAAGAACATGGTTTGGTTGCTGACTGTCAGTCAACGCACGTGGCTATCGGGGCTTCGGATTACGACGATGTATATATATATATACTATGATGCATCGTCTCATTTATTTAAACATCATTTTCTATATCTGTTTGTTTTTTGGTATTACAAATTAATTTAAATAGATTTAATAATTATAATTCCATTTGAATTGTGTTGCGTATGTAACATAGAATTTCTATTTTTATAAATTTTTTTTAAATTTTCCAAAATTGCATTCATATTTTTTTATTCAATTTGTAAAATATTCCTCTAAATTTCTAATTTTAAAATTTTGTTCTCTTTAGTAATATATTTTAACGTTTTTTAAATTATACCTATTCTTATTTATATATTCTTATTTATTATTTTAATTTTAAAAAAATATCCGTACCTTATTTATTTTTGAAAAATTTTTCTTCATTTCTTTAATAAACTACTTACAAATAATCATTCTGAGATTTTATTTACTGATCAGATCTTTAAAAAAAGGTGGTTACTTTGAATGAGCTAGTCAAGGAGAAGACTTTTTATCTAAAACGTCAAATATAAAATAAAATTTTTCATGTAGAACTAAATTTTATATTTTTAAGTAATATTTCTTATGCTGCTACATTAAAAACAATAAATAATAAAATTTCAAGAAAAAGTAGTAATTTTTTGATAATTCTTTTCTATTATGATTTCAATTATTTAAACTAGAATTTATTAAATGGCCTGGACTTTATTTTAGAGTCCTTAAAATTCCGGACAGTTTTTACCATTTTTCGATTATTTTCTGCAATTTAAAATTACATATTTTTAAATTGTTTTCCTAAATCTTTTATTTACTTTCTTCAAATTTCAATTGTTTTGTTTAGTTTTTTCAATTAGTTTTTCAATTTTAATTATTTATTCCTAAATTTTATATTGTTCATAAGAAATTTAAATTAATTTTTTTAATTTACCGTTATTTTTGTCAATTTGCCATTCTGGTACACCGGGGGCTATTATGGTACAAGCTGGTTTTTTATTTCTAAAATATTTATTTTGAAATTTAAAAATATGATTTTTATTTGTAAATATAGTGTGATATTTTACAAATAAAATAACAGTATTGTTTCTAATAAATTCTTTATCAAAAATTCGGAAAAAATTCATATGTACATTCAAATTTCATTAAAAAATTGAAAGATCTCTAAAAATCTGCTTCGATCTTAATATTGACAAATTCAATGTAAAATATATTTAAGGTACGTGTTAAGAATTTAGTTGGGACTATACTCACCTGATGGGCTAACTTTTTATTAAGAATTTCAGAAAAAATGGTTAAAAACTGAAAGTTCAACACATAGCGGGGCTATTCTGGTACAAAACTATTTTAATTATTTTATGAAAATTTGTTTTATTAAAACAGTAAAAAAGGTTTCTATGCTTTGGTTTAATTGTTTTTGTTACGTAAATGTTGTATTTTTTGTCAGAAAATTGGAAATAAGTCAAATTTGTCAAACTTGACAAAGGGTGCATCATAACCTCGAAAACGACTTATAATAATATCATATTATTTACAAGGGATTTAAGTTAATTTCAATATTGCTTGATATAAAATAGCTCAAAATGTTATTATAGACCATTTTAAGTCGTTTAATTATTCAAATAACACAAAATACAATTTTTGAAAAATTTCATTATTTAACTTCATATTTTTATAAATAATTTCTATAATAATAATTACTATTTGGAAATTTATAAAAAATTTGTCTTTGGGATATCTATTAAAAGGTTCCCAAATAGTTTAATGCAAAAAATAAAATGTTTTCTTTATTCTATAAACAAAAATAAGTTTTGTACCATAATAGCCCCGGCTGCGAAATTATTATAATACAAACTTTGAGTTCTTATAACTCGAAGAAAAAATGTTTTTTATGGTAAAACTTACAGTAAACTTTCAGAAGGATGTAAACAACGTGACTAGTTAGTTAAAAAAAAATTTGTGTAAAATTCTGATTTTTGGTGAAGCATAGAATACAAAAAAATGCGGGTTTTGTACAATAATAGCCCCATTTGACGATAGTTCTACGATCCTTGAAAAAACCTTAACAAATAATCCATTAGAGAATACTCCTTATTCTGAATTATTTGATGAAACATTAATTGAGAAGCAATTAGAAATTGAGAAATTTGAAGAAACCTTAGATCGTAAAAATATCCTTGATAAAGAATTCGAATCGTCCCTAAATAAATCTCGTGAGTTATTAAATAAGTTATTAACTAATTCTTCTTTAAAAACAATTAAGACGGAAAATCAAACTGAGATAGAAACGAAAATGTCTAATGATAATAATAAACCTGGTGGTTCACAAGATCAGGCTGTAAGAGATCCTAATGTACAAGTAGCATATTACCCCCACAATCAGACGATATCATTGCGCGATGCAATTGAAGCAGTTCCATTATTTGACGGAAAAAGAATGTCTTTAGAAAATGTTATTGATGACTGCACAGAAGCAAGACAAATGGTTCCTCTGGCGGCAGAAGAAAATTTAGTAAAAATGATACGATGTAAACGTATTGGCAAAGCTACAAAAAGTGTTTTTGGTACAACATTCAATAATGTAGATGAACTTATAAATGCTTTAAAAAGATCGTATTTAGTGTCAACATCGGTTTACCAACTACAGGGTGAGCTAGGAAATACCTTTATGTGGCAAGAAGAAAATGTTTTATCTTACGCGACTAGACTTAAAGAAATTTCAGAAAAAATTTTAGACGCTCATAAAATAGCAAATAATTAAGTAATCGATGAAAATTTTAATATAGGGTTAAATAGAGATTTAATAGATTGTTTCATAAAAGGATTAAGGCCGGAGATAGAAATTCGTATACAACGAGCAAATACATTAAGAGAAACGATAACTTCGGCAATAGAAGTAGAAAAAAGATTATAAGCGAGCAAGATTTAAGGAGAAATAAAATTCCAAATTCAGAGTTGGAAACACCACAAAGAAGTAGTAATATTCATCCACGAAACAATAAAGTAAATACTTTACAAGAAAATATAGTGAACTGTCAAATTTGTGGCGAAAAAGGTCACATTGACCCAGTCTGTAATAAATTAAATATGAAAAATCAAACAGTTGCAAATCAACCATTTTTACCAAATCCACAACGTAATTTTTCAAATATTCAAAATCAACGGTTTAATACAAATCAATTTAGAAATTTTCAATATTCAAATTTTATTCGAAATTATCAAAATTTTAATAAAAATTTCCAGAATCCTAATTTCAATCCAAATTTTTCTAACCAAAAATTTCAAAATCCAAATTTTTCTAGACAAAAAACAAATTTTCCTAAACAAAATTTTAAAAATTCAAAATTTTCAAGAAACTAAAATATTTAATATCCAAATCAACAAAGATTCCAAAATAGACAATATTTTCAAAATCAACCAAATTTTCAAAATCAACAAAAATTTCAAAACCAACAAAACTTTTAAAATCAACAGAATTTCCAAAATAGTTATAACAGACCAATAAATTCTAATAATCAAAATCAGAAAGGTAAAAGTTTTTCTCCTAATACAAATCCTAATTTACAAAGCCAACAAGCGCAAAGTTCTCAAATTAAACTGATGTGTAATTATTGCAAAGAAGAAGGTCATCTTATAAATGATTGTGCTTTAGGAACTCGTAATAATGCGCGAAAATTACAACAGCCGCAATCGGGAAACTCGAGCGACCTTCTCTTAGTAGATGCGACAGAGGAGGTTTTGAACGAGGAAACGCATGTTTAAACGCTAAAAATGTAAATAATATAAAAAAAGAAAATCAACCAGAAAATAGTGATCAAATTAATGCTACTATGTCAAGTAGTATACCATATATTTCAATAAGCGCAGCTGGCTTACAAAACACCGTAACTATGATGATCGATACGGAAGCAGGTCCTAACCTTTTGAAAGAAGAGGTAGTTGGACATGATGTTTACATCAATACGGAGGAATGCTTGCGACTCACTGGTATCAACGAACATCCTGTTTTCACCCTCGGACAAGTAAAGTTAAATATACTCGGTCACCCCACGACTTTTAATCTAATCCCTAATGATGTTCCAATTAGTCATGAAAGAATTTTAGGCACACAATTTTTTAACAACAATAATGTAAAAATAAATTACGCAGCAAAACGTATTGAAATCGATGACAATTTTTATCCATTTTCTACACAAGAATACATAACAGTACCAGCAAGAACTATTGCAACAATTTTTGTTAATATTAAAACTAAAGATAAAAAAGTTGGTTATATTCCAAAATTACTTATTGATGAAGGACTTTTTATTGGAAATACTTTAGTAACAAATGTAAATGGTCGAGCTTATTTAAAAATTGCCAATACTTGTGTGGAAGCAATGAATATTCCTATATTAACAGTGGAATTACTTGACTTTATAGAAAATAAAGAAGATAATGTAACAACAATTACAACTAATTATAAATATTCAAAATTAATACAGTCTACAATTAACACTCAGTTCAGATTATCAGAAATTTTTTTACATGGCTATATTAATAACAATAATGAAAAATTAAATAAACTTTGTCAGGTATTTAATATTACAGGTATTAAGAAGGTCTTCTACTCTCGGGGTTTCAAAAAAAAAACTTGTATTTTATTTCAATCTATATGTATGTGAGAATACGCCACAGAAAGAATTTCGTAAGAATCACGTTCTTTTGCATGTTTCTGGGAACCGAAAAAACCCACGAATTTTTGTTCATTTGTAACATTTGTTTATTTATAATGATTCCATTATCAACAAATTACCAATTTATAATTTTGTTATCTTTGCTGATGTCTAAAGACCCCTATAAAAACAAAAAATCTTGCACGGACCCAATATTAGCAGATTAACTCATAAGTTACTACAATCAAGTTATACACCATTTGTTAACTTTCAACTCGTTTCCCCGAAAGTAGTGTTTTTTAAACTGATGAGTCACGCTTTTTATAGTAAAAATGGTTCGATTCTAATTTTTTTTTTAAATTACTCAGAAATGATGCAGATATTTTTCTCCGTGTACGATTTTTGAAATTTTTTTTCGTTTTTTTTATAGCCCCTTTAAGTCAAAAAAGAAAGAAAAAAATGAAAATTTTTGCAAATTTTCACATAATTTTGACAAATCAAAAAATAAAAAAAATCTGCCACGGGGAAAAATAGTCAACGCAACTATACACATGAAAAAAAATTCATTTTTTGATTTTAGATTGTCCCAGTGCCAAAACCGTGACTCAAGCGGGAGCTCTGCATTTCTGAAACGCGTTTACGCAAGGGCGTTTCAAGATCACCACCATTTTTTTTCATCATGAATAAGAAAATTTCAAAGTTAAAGGATGTATCTTGAAAATAAAAAAAAATTGTCAAAAAATATTCAGTAGTTTCTTCACATTTCCCAAAAAAACCACTGAATTTCAGGCCTAAAGAGTGGAAGACCCCCTTAATAGAATAGAAACAGTAAAGAAATTTTTGAGGTTAGATCATTTAAACGAAGAAGAATTAACTCATGTAATAAATATAATAACAAAAAATATCGATCGCTTTCAAATCCCAGGAGAAACTTTAGAAGCTACTAATATTTTAGAACACACTATCCCCACTACCGACGACCACCCAATTTTTACACGTCAGTACCGTTTTCCACCGATTCATAAAGAAGAAATTAAAAGACAAGTTAATGATCTTTTAGATCAAGGAATAATTAAACCTTCACAATCTCCATGTAACACACCAGTTTGGATAGTACCTAAGAAATCGGATTCTCAGGGAAATGAACGTTAGAGAATGGTCTTGGACTTTCGCAAATTAAATGAAAAAACAATTAAATCATCCCTTGCCTAATATAATTGATTTGTTTGATCAGCTTGGAAACGCAAAATACTTTTCAGTTTTTGATTTAGCATCAGGTTTCCACCAGATTAAAATGAATAAAGAACATTTACACAAAACAGCTTTTTCTACACCGGACGGTCATTATGAATTTGACCGTATGCCTTTTGGTTTAAAAAATGCGCCAGCATGTTTTCAACGTCTTATGAATGCTTGTCTTACCGGATTAATTATTACAGATTTATTTGTTTATTTAGATGACATAGTTATATATGCAGATACATTAGAAGAGCATGAACAAAAATTTAATGCATTAATGGAAAGATTACGTTTAGCTAACCTCAAATTGCAACCAGACAAGTGTAAATTTTTATGACCCGAAGTTAACTATTTAGGTCATATTATTGATAAACATGGCGTTAGACCCGATCCGAAAAAACAATTTCCAATTCCCAAAAATCAGAAAAATATCAAACAATTTCTCAGTTGACACGGTTATTGCAGAAGATTTATAAAAAATGTCTCGAAAATAGCTACACCACTTTCAAATCTTTTAAAAAAAGATGTACCTTTTTCCTGGTCAGACGAACAACATGATGCTTTTGAATACCTCAAATCAAAATTATGTGAGGAACCTCTTTTAATTAGACCCGATTTTTCTAAACCATTTGTTGTTACGACTGATACTTGCAATAGGTGATGCTTTGCAATAGGTCACATATTGTCACAAGGCCCAATAGGTAAAGATCAACCAATTTCTTACACATCTCAAGTTTTAAATAAAAATGAAAGAAAATACGATACATACGAAAAGGAAGCTCTAGCAATAACTTACTGCGTTACTGCAATTTAGATCATACTTATACGAAAGAAAATTTACATTAGTTACTGACCATAAACCATTACTATGGTTTCAAAATTCCAAAGACCCATGTTCAAGAGTAACCAGATGGCGTTTAAAGCTCGCGGAATATAAATTCGATGTAGTTTAAAAAGCAGGGAAAACCAACGTGAATGCAGACGCATTATCGAGAAACCCCGTAACATTTATACGAAAAGAAGATGATTATTAAACTAAAGAAGAAACATCTGATAATAAAGGTTCTATTGACTTGTATTGCGATGAAGAAATTAATCAGTCTTATGATGAATCTGATACCGATGATGAAATTGAGGATAATAATATAAAAATAAATTCTGCGAACCCTTCAACGTAAAAAATTCTAAAAATCAATAATGGAAATTTCATAAATAATTTATTTCATCAATTTCACATTAATCACGGTACCCTGGAAACAATTTCAACCCTCAAGTTGCATCCTTCGGACGATTCGTATTTTATCTTGTAGGGGGTTCCTCACTGAACGTTTAAAAAAAAGCAGAATCCGTCGGGCGGATTTTTTTTAATTTAAATTTTTGTACTTTTAGTAACGAATTTAATCAAAATTAGGTTTTTATGGTCCCTTAAACTTATATTTGGTTGTAACTAGTTTATTTCTGATTCAACAAATTATAGAATAACATATTTTTTAAAATAGTAATTATTATAAGAATTTATCACTTGGTAAAAACATATAGATGAGTAATGAAACTATCAAACTTCCATGTCAAGGCAGTCTTGACTCGGAAGATTAATAATTTTATTTCTCATCCAATTCTTAAAATAATTTTTGGGTTGAATCTCCATGTGGAATTAGTTTTTAAATTTAAGACGGAGAAGTCTTATGAAATCTGGAAATTAGAACCTTAAATACTTTTAAATTGAATAAAACTTGGTGTTTGTTTCTCATTAATAGAAATCGTAATAAATCTGCTGTGCCTTTTATCACAACTTTTATTAATTAAAAGTTTTATAATTTACAAGTATTGTATTTAAATAACAGTTTTAACAGTAAAATTCTAAATTTTTAAAATATAACGATTACATGCATGGACTGATTACATGTGATTACTATTATAGTCACATACAGATCTTAGGAGTTTCTCTGCATAGTTCTCCTTTCTGGTATCTGTTTTATAATTAGCCCATGTTTTTGCAAAATCAAAATGAACAGCTTCCATAGCTTGCTCTCTATAGAATCCTAATCATCGCTGTTTCTTTTTACAAAAAATGCATGTACCTTGGGTACTTTCGAATAATTGTATTTTTTTAATATAATCGTGTTTAACGATTCTCTTCTCCAAAACACAAATCTACAACATTTCGAAATTTCTGAAAAGAATCAACGTATTTAAGGCACAAAATTTCAGTATTGCAAAGGAGTCTCAACTTGTCTACGTTATTTAACAGTGCTTTACATGAATTGCCCTTAAAAGCAGAGCCACTTTTCTTGACTTCATGTTGGACGAAACATAATTCTGCAAATTTCTCGCTAATTGTTTAGAACTGTTTTGACATTTCTGTGTAAATTTTATTTACAACTCCAATTAGCAAATGAAGTACTGGTGGTGGTATGACATCCAGGATTTCCGTGTCATCTTTACAATTATTTAATAGAGGATCCTCAATGCAACTTTTAAACAATTTCGCTCCGTTCTTCTGACATCCATTATCCCTTTTCCATATGATGTTATTCTCGCGAATATTTGCAATTGTTCGAAGAGATCCTTTTTCAAATAAATTTTGCAATGGTGCCTCACACCATGAACATTAGGGTGTCCGTTATTTTGCGAAAGTTGGAATTTCTTAGGTCGCCGGGCTGAACTTGCTTTAGAATGTGAAAAAAATGAGCTGAGCACAAGGACAGCCCAATCGATTAATATTAACCCGTGCCACCGAAGGGTTAAAGTTTACATGGGGTTTTACATGGGAATAGTACACTTTTTTACATTTTGTACGATAACTCTTTTTTTATTAATCTTTTCCTTTGACGATATGTATTTTTATGGTTTTTGAGGTGCTGAACACGAATCCGATGTCAAAAATAATTTTTGACAGCTGCCAGCTGTCAAAAAAGCTGTCAATAAAACTGTCCATTTTTTAAAGACGTCAGTTTTTGTGGGATTTTACATTAATTTACTTATATAAAAGTATTTTAAGAACACTAAGGTCAAATAAAATAGCAATATGTAATATTGACAGTTGACACCTGTCAATTAAGATGTCAAGCTTTTGAAAAGGAGACTTTTTACATTAAACTACTCATATACAAGTGTTTTTAAGTAAACTAAGATTAATTCTAATAACAATATGTAATCTTGACAGTTGACAGCTGTCAATTACGCTGGCAATCTTCTGAAAAGAAGCTTTCTTGTTATCATATATATTCTTAAAAGTATAAGTTATAAGTGTATAAGTTTTATAAGTACAGAGCAGCCCAGCAGATTTTGCCTACCCTCCGAATTTTTGTATTTGCAAAAAGTTTTATATTTTGTTAACCAATAAAGATAAAACAATAAATGAGGACTTTTTTAAAGCTTCTGTTCTCTACTTTTAGAATATTGCATGAGCGAAAGAAAAGAAAATTTAGTTACTCAATTACTCTTAACAAAAGTATAAAAAATTAATTTTTTGTTTGGTAAATTTTAAACTGAAGTTTTTTATAAACAAATCATCAAATTATAATCGCAAACAATCCATTTGCAAGATAATTTTATCACCTTGAAAACGAACTTTAAAAATTGTTCTAAAATTTTTTTTAACAAAGATATATAGGTAACTGTTAAAATTGTTCAAATGCATTGTTTGCGATTATAATTTGATGATTTGTTTATAAAATACTTCAGTTTGAAATTTACCCAAAAAAAATTAAATTTTTTTACTTTTGTTAAGAGTAATTGAGTAACTAATTTTTTTTTCTTTCGCTTATGCAATATTCTGAAAGTAGAGAACAAAAGCTTTAAAAAAGTCCTCTTTTATTGTTTTATCTCTATTGGTTAACAAAATATAAAACTTTTTGCAAATACAAAAATTCTGAGGGGTGGTAAAAATCTGCTAGGCTGCACTGTACTTATAAACTTATACACTTGTAACTTATACTTTTAGGAATATATATGATAACAAGAAAGATTCTTTTCAGAAGATTGCTAGCGTAATTGACAGCTGTCAACTGTCAAGATTACATATTGTTATTAGAATTAATCTTAGTGTACTTAAAAACACTTGTATATGAGTAGTTTAATGTAAAAAGTCTCCGTTTCAAAAGTTTGACAGCTTAATTGACAGTCGTCAACTGTGAATATTACATATTTCTATTTAGGTTTATCTCACCAGTGTCCCGACTGTACTTTTATATGCATATGTGATTAATTTAATGTAAAAACTGTCAAAAACTCTCGTTTTTAAAAGCTTGACATCTTAATTGACAGGTGTCAACTGTCAATATTACATATTGCTATTTTATTTGACCTTAGTGTTCTTAAAATACTTTTATATAAGTAAATTAATGTAAAATCCCACAAAAACTGACATTTTTAAAAAATGGACAGTTTTATTGACAGCTTTTTTGACAGCTGGCAGCTGTCAAAACTTATTTTTGACATCAGATTCGTGTTCAGCACCTCAAAAACCATAAAAATACATATCGTCAAAGGAAAAGATTAATAAAAAAAAGAGTTATCGTACAAAATGTAAAAAAGTGTACTATTCCTATGTAAAACCCCATGTAAACTTTAACCCTTCGGTGGCACGGGTTAATATTAATCGATTGGGCTGTCCTTGTGTACAGCTCATTTTTTTCACATTCTAAAGCAAGTTCAGCCCGGCGACCTAAGAAATTCCAACTTTCGCAAAATAACGGACACCCTAATGTTCAGTCAAGGAAGTCATACCATGTTCCACCTCCTGTGGTAAAATCAGCTGATCCACCAAATTTTAAATTTTCGATCTCTGCCCCTCTGAGAACTCACAAATCCCCGCGCATTTTGCAAAAATATCCCCCTCTCCACTATTTCCTATACCATTACTCCCCCCTAGACTCAGCTCTCCATTCTCCAAAAATTTGTGCCATTCCCCCTCTTGAACTCTTCACAAACCCCTTTCCAACCTCACATCCATGTCGGCCGCTCAATAAAAATCCTGACCCAAAAGCATTTCATGGGACAGATTATCTACGACTCGCAAGTCGAAAGGTTAAGAAAAGTCATCCACCGTCAGCCATAATCTCAATTTCCCCAACGCTGCTGTTGATCCGCCAAGCGTGCTCCCAATTGCTGTATTTGCTTTTGTAAGTCTATCCCGAAATTTCTCTGCCAATTCCGGCCCAACTAGCGAAACCGTGGCAGCAGGATCAAACAACGCTATATAGTGTTTATCCGCTATCACTACTTTCAGAAAATAACGATTTTCCATTGATGAGACATCTACCCTTTCCTCGGTTAAATCAGGAGTTGCTGTATTTTATACAGCCTCACCCCTCTCCTGGACTGAACTTACTGATGGAACATCAGAAGTTTCAGTTCCAAAACTCTCTTGGACCTGTGTCCCACTTCCTTGAGGTTCCGTCTCATCACTACTGGATTGCGTCCCAGCTTCAGTAAGGATGGCTGGATCCTGTATTAGTTGGGTTCCCACCTGAGGCACTGGCCTCACTTCAATGGGTGTCCCATTTTCTCCCCCCACCACTGTCCACTGTATTTGGTTTTGGGACGTTGGGACATTTTCTTCCAATACTTCTTCCTTATTTTGCTGAAATTCCTCTTGAACTTCTGGTTCGCCCTGTTGTTGTCCCACTTGTGTCTTAAATGTCCCACTCAACTCTACATGTCCCACTTCATCTACCTTCTCTTCTAAATCTACTCTCTCTTCTCAGAAGTAATCTTCCGCACGAATTAAAGTGAAAAAGATATCCGGGTTTACATCCTCTTCCTCTATTGTCCCACCGTCGAAGGTCCTGGAAAGGAAAGGTTGCTCGGTCCCCCCCTTTCCCGTTTCCCAACATCTTTATCAGATCCTCACAATTGGGACAATTTCTAAAAGTTATCCCAGTTGTTCCACACACTTGGCAGAAAATTTGGTTGCCAGTGGGACGTGGCAAGGGACACTCGTTAGCGTAATGCACCTGCTGTTGGCATCGGAAACAAATTCTCAACTTGCACTCCGATGCTCGGTGTTCTACTGACTGGCACTGGTAGCAGGCACCTGTAAATCACCTCAGAACATTCGGCCTTGGTGCCTGGGGGCGTCCCACCCCAAAAGTACGATTCTGCACTTGTCCTGCTCCATAGGGACGACTCTGAACTTGTCCCATTCCAAAGGGACGATTCTGAAACTGTTGTCCCAAATTCCGGAAACCACTTGTGGATGGGACAGACGGTTTCGTTGCCACCGTTTGCGCATATGTAATGGGTTTTTATTGTGCTGGAACGTGTTGAACAGCCGCTATTAGCGCTGTCCCAGTTCTCCCTGAATCCACTTTCCCCTCTATTGTTCCCCTCTCTACCCTGAGTGTCTCAGGGTGGACTGAATTCCCCTTATTTTTCTTATTTTTGCCCTTTTTCGTAGGGACAGTACGGACTGTCCCACTTTATTCCCCGCTCGTCTCAGAACCCGAGACCCCCAGCAGAGCATCTACTTTTGCCCCTCTTAAACTTCCCCTCGGAGACGCGGACGGAAGTCTCATCTTGTCCCGGGACGATGTGGGACATACCTCTTATCGAGATCTTTCACGCGTTCATAACGCCTCAGAACTCGTTCTAACTCCTCAATATTTTCGAATTCTGAATACGACAATTGACGTCGGTACTCCGGCGTAAACCCCTTGAATATAATCCTCAAAAAGGATTCTCGCGAGATGGGACGTCTCAGGTGTCCCACAATAACCCTCGTGTTCAAAATAAAATCTGAAATCTTTTCTCCCTTTGCCTGTGTCCTGGCTTAGGCCTCATCTAAGATATCGTCGTCCACCAACGCCACTGAGAATTCTCGATTAAATAGTTTTTTAAACGAGTTCCAGGAACACATGTCCTTACGCAAAAGTCGGAACCATCGGCACGCATTTTTGCGTAAAACACTCGGTAAGGCTGTTAAAATTACTGAATGGCTTAAGAGGTTGCACTCCTTGCAATCCTCGACCCTCTCTAAAAATTCCTCCGAGTCCTCTTTCACCCCTCCGGAAAACTTAATATCCAAATCTTTTAAGATTTTGACCGCTTTGGACCCCCCACTCAAATTTGAATAAAAACGCTTCTTATTGTAATTTTTACTCGAAGTGGAGTCGGTCTCCGTTTCCGTCCCACTTGAGGACAACATGACGCGCCGATGTCTTCTCTTTCTCCTAGAACCGGAAGTTCTACTTCCGGTAGATTTCCCCCTCTTCTTCTCTGCCTCCGGAAAAATGTTCGGTGGTGGAGGGGGTGGAGGTGTGTCCTCTTGCCCCAAATTACACTGTGTGACAGTGAAAAAAAACTTCCTGTCGGACCTAGTGGAGGTTATAGGTCATAAAAAACTAAAAAGAATGGTATATATTAAATCTTTGATACGCCCTGAAAATCTTGTTTTAGAGTTAAAAAACCATTTTTAGGTCAATTCAGGTACATAATACTTTGAAACTTCACTATTTTTTACCCGAATCAAAAAGTTTTTTTTTAATTTAAAGCTTAAAATATACCCTCTGAAGCTGCATAAGACTTCTTTTATTAGCATTTAAATTCATGAAGATATAGACCAAAAATGATCAAAAATTTTCATTTTTTGATTGATTTTTTAACTTTGAAGCCAATTTAAATGTCTTATCTTATTAAAAATATTTTTTTTCTTGATGCACATCAAAAGCTTAACAATTGCAGTTTCAAATGACCCCAGATTGAATAAAATTCAATTAAAATTATCAAAGTTATTCCACTTTTAACTTTTTAGTAACACCATTAAATTTTGACCCTATGAACAGTTTTTCATTATTTCCTTCCTCGGATTCATAATTTTGACTAATTTTCAATTTTTATGTATTTTTGCAATATAAGAAACACTCTTTAAAGGTTAAGAATTACCTGATAGTACCTAATATTAATTTTATTAAACAGAGATACCAGTATTTATTAAATGATTCTTAAACTCTAACAATTGTATCTAAGCATTGCAAAAATACATCAAAATTGAAAATTAGTCAAAATTATGAATCCGAGGAAGGAAATAATGAAAAACTGTTCATAGGGTCAAAATTTAATGATGTTACTATAAAGTTAAAAGTGGAATAACTTTGATAATTTTAATTGAATTTTATTTAATCTGGGGTCATTTGAAACTGCAATTGTTAAGCTTTTGATATGCATCAAGAAAAAATATAATTTTAATAAGATAAGACATTTAAATTGGCTTCAAAGTTGAAAAATCAATCAAAAAATGAAAATTTTTGATCATTTTTGGTCTATATCTTCATGAATTTAAATGATAATAAAAAAAGTCTTATGCAGCTTCAAAGGGTATATTTTAAGCTTTAAATTTAAAAAAAAAACTTTTTGATTCGGGTAAAAAATGGCGAAGTTTCAAAGTATTATGTACATGAATTTACCTAAAAATGGTTTTTTGGCTCTAAAACAAGATTTTCAGGGTGTATCAAAGATTTAATATATACCATTCTTTTTAGTTTTTTATGACCTATAACCTCCACTAGGTCCGATAAGAAGTTTTTTTACTTTTTTTTATTTTGTAACACAGTATTATTATTCGTGACATTCTTGTCCCATTCGCGATTTTCTTCAGGGTTCACGTGTACCGGATGTCTCCGACTACCTTCCCCCCGCCCCTCTTCCTGGGCTTGTGCGTTTTGGTAATTGTTGGAACTGAGGTGAAGTTGTTCCAGCAAAAACGCATTGTGGGCACGCAATTGTTCCAATTCCAATAATTGCTGCTGTGCATAAGTTGCACGCTGATCCGGGCTCAACTCCCACGCTCCCATCCCCTGTCTCATACTCCACATATCTGGAGTCACTCCTGGCGCAGGATTACTTCCGGTTCCCCCCACCCATGTTACAAACGTCGGCACTTCTCGTCCGGACCTTGAGGTGGTGGTGGTTAACGTGATGGCGAACGTCGTTCTTCCTACTCCCCTCGGGAGTCACAAAGGTCACAAAGGTCGCGGTGGTCACTACTGGGGCAGTGGTTGTTGTCCCACCACCCCCCTCCGCTTGATCTCTGTTCTTCCCTCTAAAATTCGGAACTTCCGGATTCCCGATCGGCAAAGTCGTCTCTTCACCCGTCACTTCCGGTTCATTCCCGGGTTCGAACAATAACCTAGACCTACGGGTCCTTGAAACAAAAGGACTAGGTCCTGCTCTCCCCTCTCTTTGGCCTAATAGGGCCTCGATTCGGACCCTTCACGATCGAAAGTATCGAACCACGGAACAACTACTGTTTCCGGGAAGATATATTTTACTTCCGACCGAAGCAGTCATTCCCGGAGCACATGCAATCACGCTGCACTCCTGGTGGCCCAACTCCTCGATTACTTGTTTCTGGGGCATTTTCTGAATTTGCCGCCAGGCCTCCCCGATTTGCGGGATCTCCAAGATCCGCCACATTTGCTCACAGTAACGCTCCATCATTTCGGACCGATTTTATTTTAAAGCGTCGAAAAGAGGAGCAACAGTGATTTTCAGATCAGAGAAACAACCAAAACAAATATATAATAACTTTTTCCTTGATCTGATTTCTTGCCACGTAATCGCACTCAATTTTTTCACCAACCCGGACACAAAGAACAATCGGAAATCTATCTACCTCGCAAAACACCGCCCGATGCGAGAAAAGAGAAAAAAAAGAGGGAAAAAAAACAAAAGCTCGTTTCTACCAAAAAAAAAAAAAAAACAATAAATCTTGAAAACCGAATTAAAAAAAAAAAAATTTAATTACGACCATCTCCCCCTCTCTTACTCGTGACCCGATGCCCTGCGAGTCTGGTGGCCGAATTTTATTTCCGTCAACTGTAACTCCTTTCCTCTCACCCCTCAAAAACTCTATTTTCCGACAATTCGTATCAAGTCTAATCTTCAGTGCATTCCGACAAACTCGAATAAACAAAAAAAAAATTGATTATCTTAAAGTCCCTTTTAACTGAACTTAAAATCACCTTCACTGGGTCTCGAATATTTCAAATAAATTCCCAGAACTCTAATACACCATCGAAAAAAAAAATTCACATAATTCAATACACCCAATAGCTCTCAATATTTTCTACCAAATATTCGGATTGCACTGATAGACTTTCGATAATTAAAATAAACTCAACACACCAAAAAAAAAAAAAAATTTAATTAAGTTCAATAACACAGAAAAAAAATAGTTAAATCTTCCACTAGGAAAATTTTACTCCGCAGTATGGCTTTCCCAAATTATTTAGGAATTAATCGGTTAAATGCAATCTCCGCTGTGTGGCTTTCCCAAATTATTTAGGAAAATTTTCGCTAAGACTAACAACAACAACAAAAAATCCGCAGTGTGGCTCTCCCAATTTTATTCAGAAAAGAAACAAAGACCGGATACTCGAAAACCCGGAATAATTGACTAACGAGGAGCACAAAAGGCCATCTCTCCTTACCTTCGCGCGCCAGAAGGAACAGAAAACAAGAGAACGAAAGAAAACGAGTATACACTATCCTCGATTCGTCCTCTCTTCCTTACGACACTCACTCTCCCCTCACACGAAGAGAGAAAAAAAACGAAATAACGTAACAATTTGTTTTTTACACCCCCGTGGAACGAGAAAAAAAAATAATAATAATTTTAACCAAAAAGAGAGAAACTACAAAAACAAGTACAACCTACAAAAAAGGAAAACCCGGCGATTTTTCTGCTCCCGTAGCTCGTCACGCACTTCCGGCTTCACCACGTGGTGAAAATTGACCCGTGATTAACCATTTTCCGAATATTTAAATTTTTAATAAATTTTTCCCCTGAATTCACATTACGTTTCACACTCGTATTATATTTTTTACTCGATTCGAAACCCACACTCTCCCCTCCAGACTTTAACTAGTCGTTATCACTGCTTTTAAAATTTCAAAAAAGGCACTTCCCGGTTATTAAAATTTTCCCCGGCCACGTTTTCATTTATTAACCGCCATCTTCTTTACAACGAATTTTCGCAATTTTCGGTATTCTTTCGCGTCCCCGGTTTAATAATTTCAAAACAACGGAAAAACACACGACACTCGAAAATTCCGCGTTACTACCAATCTGATTCGTTATTCTCCCCTCAAAACAAATACTTTACTTAACACTTCGCCACTCATAATTTCGTAACGTTCTCCCGCAGGCTTCTGACAAACAAAATGTTATTAAAAATTTTTCCCCACAAGGGATGCCAAATATAACATTTAGGCTTATAATTAATTTTTAAAATTATAAATTTAATGTTATTAATTTAAACTCTTTTTTTTTTTCTTACTTTACCACCTACTTACACTCGATTTTACGACAGGAAGCCAACACTAAATTCCTTGGAAAACGACACGAATAATCATAATTTTTACTCACCAAGTCGACGACCACAAATAATACGCGGTTTTCCACAAAATTTAGAATTCGTTCTCGCCAGCACGCACGTGTGTCGCTCACCCTCGGTCCTAGGACTACTGCCGCCAACGACGACCACGCTGTACCTCCAAAATTTCGTCAAAAGTGGGGGGCTCTGCCCCTTCCGCAGACTCTCTCTCCGTCTCTTCTGTGTCTCTTCGTCCTCAGTCTTCGTCACTCCCACTTGAACACCTGATACAAGGGAAAAGATGTCGTCCCGGTAAAGCGAGGGAAAATGCGGAAAATAGCGCGAAACAATTTCTCAGCACTTTGAATTGTGCTCTGACCCCACGTAAACCAAAAAGGGGTATCCGAGGGGACTGCGACGAAGCGGAAACAGCACCAGTCAGGGCCATAAATAAAATGGCACCTGTGCAGCTTATTTTCCACTATCATGAAAACAAACTAACATATCCAACAATAATAAAATATAACAATTCGTTAGTGACGAAACGCTTCGTCACAATTTTATTTTTTAGGAGATAGAAATGCAATATATTGCGATAAAAAATAATAGGATGAGATGGAAATAAAGTGATTGGAGGAGATATGCAATTGATAATATAAACAGAGTGATTGAACGGAATGAATGATATATAAAGAGAAGATAAAAGTGGATATGGATTGATAGACAAGGCAAAGCAAAAGATTTAGATGAGGTAATCAGACATGGACAAAGAATAAAAAGGATATCCTTTTCAAATATATATCAAATAGGTTTGAAGTCACAACAGGTAGAATCAGATAACACTTGATACACACACGTGTGATAGAATGAGATAATCCAAATTTTCCCAGAATTTTTGGTATTGAACTTTATTCGCCAATCATGAGTAGGCTCGTACACAAATCGTGCATCTCAGAAACCTACTATATCGACACTAAGTTCGAAAATTCAGGAAGATTTTCTCGATATTTAGATAAAATTGAAACACGAAAATTCAAATGAATTTTCGATCTTTCAAGATTAAATTATTTAAAATTAGAAAATTCTGTGAAAAAATATCGGACATTTAGCCGAATGAGGCGATAAATCTGTGAAATTATATGCGACATGGACCTCTGTACCTTAGTTGGTTTAGAGCAGTCAAGCGCCATTTGAAAGACCCGAGTTCGAATTCCGGCGGAGCTAAATGTCCGATATTTTTTCACAGAATTTTCTAATTAGAATGAGATAATATTTCTGTACTCTTTCTATCTTACGAATCAAAAATGATTCAAACTGATAGGATTTCTATCTTTTTACTCTTAGTAGGGTGGTATCAAGGAAATTGGTTAGGATAAAAAAGGCGATTGAAAAAGATTGGCTTTACATTTTATTTATTATGTGATAGAATATCATTGAGTGCGATAGAAAAAGGATAGGTTGAGTTTTTAAAAATGTGATTAAAAGTGACTTGTAACTTAAATTCTTTATTAAAAGAAAGAAAAAGATAGAGTAATGATAGTAAGGGATGGACCAAGATTGAAACTAGTTGATTGAAATAGATAGAATTTTCGTTACTGTGAAAAATAGCTACAGTTTTAAAGTTGAGACAGGAATAGAGGAAATAACAGAAAGAGATTGGTTACACAGGCTAACAAATAGAAGCAGAGGTGGACATGTTCTGAGTCCAGTGGACCTTTATGTTTTTGGGGTCGCTGATTATGATTCCAGTGTCCACATAACTCTATCACGTCTAGTTCATGGTCACGTCAAGGTCAAGCACCTAAATTTCAAAAATAAAATTTTTTGACCCCGGATTCTGAAAGAGCAGGAAATTTTACGTCCGAATATGCCTTGACCGATTTTTCAATTAGACCCTTAAAGGTCATTTTTAGGTCAAATATTTAATGTCATCTCTCGCATGCATGGAATTTTAGCCAATGCATAATATTTAATTTTCTATAGAAAGTGTAGCTTTATGTTTTTGGGGTCGCTGATTACAATCCCGGTGTCCATATAACTCCATCACGTAAATTTCAAGGTCACATCAAGGTCTACACCTTATTTTCCGAAATATTTGACCTAAAAATTACCTTCAAATGACCTTTAAGGGTCTAATTGAAAAATCGGTCAAGGCATATCCGGACGTAAAATTTCCTGCTCTTTCAGAATCCGGGGTCAAAAAAATTTTATTTTTGCAATTTAGGTGCTTGACCTTGACATTACCTTGAACTAGGCGTGATGGAGTTATGTGGACACCGGAATCATAATCAGCGACCCCAAAAACATAAAGGTTTACTGGACTCAGAACTTGTCCACCTCTGCTTCTATTTGTGGGCTTGTGATTATTGATGTTATTGACAAAGCATGGAAAAAGTAATAAGAGTGTATTAAGGAAATAGATTAGGATTTAAAAGAGGTGATTGAAAGGAACAGACTGTACATTTTATTCATTAGAGGATATAATGTGATAGAGTGCGATAGAGCAAGGATAGGGTGAGATTGAAGTGAAGTTATTGGAAGAGATATGCAATTCGTAATATAGATAAAGAGATAGAGCAGAATGAAGAAATATTGAGAAGAGATAAAAGCAGATAAGAATTAATAGACAGGGTTAAAAAAAGATTGAGATGAGATAATAAGACATAGAGAAAAGAATGAAAGGGATAGGTTTATAGACATAAGAGATAGGATCAGATAACGTTTAATAAACGTGTGTTAGAATGAGATAAAATTTCTTAACTCTTTCTATCTCACGGATAAAAAATGATTCAAAATGATAAGATTTCTATATTTTTACTCTCAGCAGGGTTGAACGCAGTCCTTTTTATTTATTGGCTTTTTGCAAATAAAATCCTTTTAATGTACTTAAATGCATGAAGAGAAAGTGTAGTGGTGTTATTTTCATGTCTAATAGATACATTTTTAAATTTTCCGTTCTCAAACCTGACAATATTGAAAATGCTTCTGAAACTTTAAACACGTTTTTCTCAAAACTGTGTTTTAAAAGTCGGTGAGCAAGATTTCTCGGAAACGGCTGAACCGATCAGTCTCAAATTTTTACTCAAGCTTCTTAAATATATTTTTTAGTAATTAATAGAAGGTTTTTTCTTACTGATAAAATTTTTTTTTTCTATATTACATTTAAAGCCAAAATTTTGGTCAAAAATCGATTTTTTGTTTTTGAAAAGCCGCCATTTTGTTAAAAATTATTATTTTGATTATTCCTTCGATTAATTACTAAAATATATATTTAAGAAGCTTGTATCAAATTTGAGACTGATCGGTTAAGCCGTTTCCGAGATATCCTGCTCACCGGATGACACTTTTTTTCAGACGAGCTCTTGGAAATAAGTTATAGGCTAGGCCTGTGCGATTATTGAATTCTATAACCGGTTTCCGGTTATTGAAATAACCGATTACAGTTAAATAATCGGTTAAGACCAAATAACCGGTTAGGTCCAAATAACCAGTTAACCTGTTTTAACCTAATAACCGGGTTTAACCGAATAACCAGTTAAGTCAAAATAACCGATTTTAACTGAATTTCCGTTTAACCCAAAACAATCAGTCATCCGGTTATAAAAAAATAACCGTTTTCACAAGCCAATTGCTCGAAATGAATGTGTATTTTAATTGTGTAAAACACAAAAAGACATGCAAATAACCGGTTATTCTCAAATAACTGGTTAATCCCAAATAATCTGTTAATCCCAAATAACCGTTTAATTCCAAATAACCGGTTAATCCGAAATAACCATTTATTCCCAATAACCGGTTAACCAGTTAACCGCACAGGCATAGTTGTAGCACCGTTAAAAATGATTATTTTTATAAATAAGAAACAGTAAAATACAACTAAAAGATGCCATAATATGTGGAAAAAAGGTTACATTAAGGGGTAACACCACTCTAGAGCCCTAAAAAAAGGCCTAACTTTGACAATTTATTTTAGGAGTATGGAAAAAATAATCGAATTTCTCTCTTTTAGGTTTTGTTTAGCATGTATTTAAGTACATAAAAAAATTTTATATTTATATGTTTATTACAAAATGGCGGCTACTAAGCCAATAATTGGAATCGCTTTTTAAAAGAGGGCCTCTACGGGCGACCGTCATTCTAGGAACTCGTGATATCTGAAACAAAATAAATAACGGGTTCTTAA
The DNA here is from genome assembly GCA_037103525.1 of Ganaspis brasiliensis. Classification (NCBI taxonomy): domain Eukaryota; kingdom Metazoa; phylum Arthropoda; class Insecta; order Hymenoptera; family Figitidae; genus Ganaspis; species Ganaspis brasiliensis. The sequence goes on along the minus strand of JAZKLR010000008.1, from coordinate 658,598 downwards.
TCTACATAAGATTTGCTAGTAAAGTACGTACGATTTTAGCTTTACATCAATTTTTCACAAAATGGCGGACTTTTGAAAAAATGTTCAATTTTTTACCCAAAAAAATTAGCATTAAATTGTTTATAAAAAAAAAAAGTTGCAATGATAAAAAAAAATCATACGTACTTTACTAGATAATGTTACTGTGAAGCTACAGTTAAAATTGCAGGTGGATATCTGCTAGTGTCTGAGTACTATCGTCGCCCGGTTTGAAAAATGCCGTTTCGAGAAAAACGCGTTTAAAGTTTTAAGTGTTGAAAATTTTGTTATACCGTCAGTCAGCGATGCCTGCGCCGTACATTTCACCTTTCATGGACAAGTGGAATCCTTTCTGGATGCCTTCTGCTCAATTCTAGATCTTCTTGCAGCATCTGATTTTGTTTTTTTTAAAAATAGGTGTTTTCATTTGTTTATTTATTGTTAAAAATGAAAAAAAAAAATTTCCAATTTAAACCAATTTAACCCTCTGACACTACAGTGGATTTGAAAGGGAAAACATTATTTTCTCACCATCCTACCAATCAAATTGTGTTTTTAGGACCATAAAGTGTACTTTAAGCAAAAAAAAAAAATTTCGATTTTTTGAAAATCCTAGAGTGGTGTTACCCCTTAAAAAAGAAAAAGTCTTCTTAGGAAAAATTATAGAAAAATCGATTTTTTTGGGTCTTTCAAGTGTATAAAACCCTTTAAATAATTTTTTTAGGATTAACGGCAATGCGCTATAAAAGTTTGGAAATATGTTAATTGTGTAAGGGAAAGTCGGACAAAATGACTATAGTAAAGTTTGGAGCAAAAAAAATTATTTAATTATAGTTTTGAAAAATATAAACCATCACATATTTAACCAACAATTTTTTTATTATTGAAAAATTTGAAATTAAATTTCCAAATAATAGTTGCTTTAAATATGAATTTAGAAACTAACAGAACTTTTTTTTTTCATTGATAGGGCCTAGGACTTTAGTGACAGAGACAAAAGCTGTTAGAGGACTAAAGGTACATTCACAGCTCTGCTGTATGCATTTTCATGCATGCATACAGCAGAGATGTGATCGTACATTTAGAATAAAAAAAATATACAAGGGGCCTCGCAAGGTTTTATCGCACACCCCTATATTTTGCCTCGCTACGCCACTGCACAAAAGGATGATATCGACCAAACATTTTCGATTCAAAGAGCACTCTCCAGGTTCTTTTTCTAATGTTTGTTTAACACCAGTGTCAATTTTTATCCAATTTCATTTAATAAAAAGTCATTCATCGCGTAATTAAATTATTTTTTAAAATATTGTGTTAAAAAAATTTTCCAAACATTTTTTTTATGTCTATAACCATCAAATTCCTGTACGTATATGGCATCCATCGACTCTTTAATCATTTTTAATGCAAGTGTTGAAAATAATATTACAAATATTTTTCCATCCCACATGCACGAACTCGACGCTATGTTATGCCTCGGAGTCGGGTCGAATCGGAGCTCATTTCTCCTGAGCGGACTAAAATAATTTCTTGTTGACGCTAGGGCCAACAAGAAATTCATTTTAGCCCACTCAGAAGAAATGAGCTTCTCTCGCCCCTCCTTCTTGGCCTAACATGCGTCTTGTTCGTGCATTTAGGAATGAAAAACTGTCGGCTTTCGTCGGCACCTTGGGTGCCGTCTCTGCCGTCAGTTGCCTCAGCTTAGTCGCGCAGTTAACATGTCAAGCTTTCAACCCTTGTAGCTTAATATATAAGCTTATAAGAGTTAAATTTAAATTATATAAATGTAAACCATAATAGAAAATTTTAATTAATAAGTAAAACATTTCTATTTCACCAATAAACAGTGAAAGAATTTTGAACCTCCAGTGCAGTTACCCAAATTCGATAAGACAAGCCGAATCCAGTAAAAATCATTTGTACTATATCAGAGAACAAAGCATATGTTGCGTTACAATTATTTGCACCTGAAAAACGTGATTTTGAACATGTTTTTGCACTCGGATGATTTCTGATTGAACAAAATTCAGATCAAAGAGCAAGGGCGTACACACGTTGAAAGCCTAGAAAGCCAGTTTATATGAGAGAGATATTCAATTTAATTTAAACTAAATAAGTAATTAATTTATTTTATTTAACTTTACTTCATTGATATGTAAAAATTAAATTTGTGACTCATCGAAGTAATTATATCAAGTAGTGAAATCAACAAAAAGTTTTTCGTCTATTTATCAATTATTATTGCTTCCTAGCTCTTAGTTTTAAATAATTGTATTCTTCGATTGTTCCTTTGTTATCCTGTTTATATGTAAAATAAAATAAAGTATTCCATTTTTAATAATTTTTTATAGAAAATTCAAATTATGAAACTGAATATCTCAATTTTTAGCAATGTACTGGAATTTTAAACAGATTAAAGAAACATATAAAACAAAGTTTTCACACAATTTAAAGAAAATCAATTTTTTTAAGAATAACAGCCGGTAAAATACCTTAAAACTTTTGAAAAATTAGGGAAGATTCAAGAGCTTATAGGAGATAGCATATTCATTAGTACTTCATGAGATACTCACTAACTTCCTAGGTGATTTTTACTAATTTCACATTTCCTCTGGAATTCGTGAATATTCCGCAAATTTTGTACAATGTAAGTTTACAAAAAAATAAATAATGAAATATATTACTAAATCGATGTTCTTTTTGTTCGTCTTCTGTCTTAGAAAATAATTAGAAAGTCGTAAAAATTGTTCTATTAAAATATATTACATTACTAGTTTAAAATTTGTTGTTTATTATCGATATTCAAAAACAATATTTTCACCTCATTATACTTGATCGACAAAGAGTATTTTTTACCATTTTTTTTTTTTTTTGGTATTAACTTTTCTTATTGAGAGTATAATGATAAGGTGACTTATCCATATTTGAAGATGCAATTGGAAAATATAATGTAGGTCCACTAGGGTGTATTATGATTTCTGCTTCAGATAAACCTAATTTAGCTTCTTGGTATACATGAACATTTGAGTCCGTCAGAGCCATGTTAAATATTTCTATCGTAAACTGTGTTAGTGGCGGCATCAATGGATGAGAATTCACTTGTAATGCTCTTAATGTTTTTATAAGTTGTAAACGGCACTTCCATTGTACTTTATAAATATTTGTCACTAAAGCCTCAGAATACAAATCTTGAAGAGAATCAATTACCTCCTTTTTAACATTCTGAAAAACAATTGTTAAACGTTAAAAATAATTTCAAAGTGTGTCCAATTTCAATATTTCAAATAAAAATAAATAAAAATATAGAACATGTCACAAAAATTATACTTAGAACTTCTTAACAATTAATTAGGTCAGAATTAAAATGTTGAATTTCATTTTTAATTGCTTCCTCATAGAGCAAGCTTTGCGATCGTTAAGATTTTCGATTTTTTAAAAATAGTGGTTTTCAACTCATTCACATCTAAAAAACATAAATTTGCAATCTTATGCAAATTTCCGGATGTATGTGTGTTTTTTTGTCACAATAACCTTTCCCATCAAAAGGTATGTCAAACAATACTTAATTTTAAAATAAAGATTAGTCTTTTAAAAGATAAATCATTAAGAATAACATAATTGGGAATAAGAGTCCGGGCTGTCACCAGGAAATAAAAGATTTCGTCATCTTTTAACCAATTAAAAATAACTTTTTAACTGATTATCCGGAACTGGCTGATTAATATTATTATTATAATATTATATTTTTCATGTTTTAAATGAAAACAGTAAAAATGATAAGACAAATCTTAAATTCTAAAAGTATACCAATCAACAATTTGTAAAGGTTTCTCGTATCACTTACATAGGTATACATTGTAATTGACACAATAGAACAATTTCAATATTTTTCGATTGTTTTGAGTGTTTTAAACTAAAAAAAAAATTTCAATTGTTTTTCTTTGTGCAGTTTTGCTGTTAATGAAAATTAAGCATTTTAGTGGTCTCACTTCACTTGAACTGTTCAAAAAATACAACATCTATTCTAATTTAATCAAATAAGATCTCGTTTGAAAGATAATTAAATCATATTTAAAATGAGATGTTATTTGTTGAAAATAATAAAAAATGAAGTTAAAATTTTATGAAAATTTTTGAAATTCTCAGTTGTTTTGCTTCTTTTCTGTTGAATATTTTCAAACCAAAATAATGGAAAAGTTTAATTCTTATAAGCTTCAATGATAGTATATTTGATTATGAAAATTTTAAGCCTGGTTGGACCAGCTTTAAATTATTCAAATTATATTTTATATTTGAATTTTTTTTAAGTTTAAAGCTAAATAAATTAAAATGAATAATTAAATCATTTTAAGAGAACATTTTTCACTTTTTAAATTATATTCTCACTACTTTTGGCTTCTACGATACTTTTTTCTTGGTGGGTGCGTCTCGTTATTTTCAGAGGCGGAGTTGTTGAATGAAATTCGGTTGAAACTTTTACGCATTTTCAAATTCAAATCTCTTCGTATGAGAAACCTCCAGTAATTCCATCATTGATGCATCTCAGAAACTTTTATATCGATCTTTGATTTTGCTCGTGGGTTGTTGAAAAAGCTCTCCCTGTTCGGCACTTAGGTTCCCTAGGAAATGAATCCTAAAAGCTCATCCTCTTTTTTGCACCTTTAAGTCGAAACCGAATAATTGAAATGAATATCTGTTAAATCCGATACTTGCAATCCATGCTTACCGAGTGCTTTGTATTTTTGAACCAAGATGACGATTTTTTCGGCGTTGTCTGGACTTCTGTCTTAATTTGCTTTCCAGATTCGTGTTACATGAATTACGCCAGATTGAACTTTATTTGGTGAAAAAAGGTCGCAGATTAAGTCATATATTTCAGCCTAATTTAATAGGTTTTTTCATGTTTTAGATTCTGTGTTCCATTTGCTCTCATAATTTTGTTTTTGGTCGCAAACGGAAGAAAACTATGACTTTTGTAACTAAACTACCAACTTTAGTTTCAGTAGCGAATCGGAATTCAGTTATGGCTATATAAATTATCGAATATCTACCGCAACTAAGGTACCATTTGGTGAAGGGTCCAATAGTATTATAAGGCTACACTCGAAAAGCGTCTTGCAAATGTATTATTTTGTCCCACTTTAAAAACAACAACAGAAACACATCAGATACTTGCGAGACACTTGTTTCTAAGTACATAGACAATATTCTGATATGTCAAACTGTTGAAATTTTTGTAAATTTGTGTTTGACCCAAACTGCAATCTTGAAGGAAAGTACAATAATTTCGGTAGATATTCGATCATTTACATAGCATAACTGAATTCCGATTCGCTACTAAAACTAAAGTTGGTATATGATTTAATCTGCGACCTTTTTTCACTAAATAAAATTTAATCTGGCGCAATCCATGAAACACGAATCAGGTTTACTATTGTAGGTTTTTCATACGAAAAAAACTGAATATGAAAGAACGTAAAAGTTAAAACCGAATTTCCTTCAACAATGCCACCTCTGAAAATAACGAGACCCACCAAGCAAGAAAAGTGTATTGCAGAATCCAAAAGTATTGAGAATATAATTTAAAGAGTGAAAACTGTTCTCTTAAAATGACTTAATTATTCATTTTAATTTATTTAGCTTTAAACTGGAGAAAAAAAACAAATATAAAATTTAATTTGAATACCGTGAAGTGGGGCTATTTTGTGCACAAAACCGCTCTTTTTCCACTCTATGCTTTATTAATATTCAGAATTTGAAAAAATAAAGAATTTATCTATTGAGTTATGTTGTGGACATCCTTCTAAAGGTGTCCTATGAACTAACCGACAAGAAAAAAATTTTTGTTTGAGTTATAGAAACTCCCCCCTCAAGGTGTTACCTTGTCGTGGTGAGGGGGCTTAGAAACGACCAGGCGCTTGTCCTTCGGTCGCCATCCCTAGACGAGCCATTCGGCTCTTCCCAGGACTCACCGACTCCCAATGTCTGGCGAGTTTGGGCACCGAGAAACGAACGGGACCCCGTTAATTCGGGTACCCGCCGCTCTAGTACTTGGTGCACTAGCTGCCTGTGCGGATGATGTTATTTCGGATTTCAAATTGGGGCTAACCATCCTCGTCAGCGGTAGATGACTTCGATTCTGGGAGGGATGGGACACTCTTGCCGGCTCGGCATACCAAGTTGTGTGGAGTAGTCTCGATCTGGTGCTGACGGCTATTGGACCGGTTGTCTGTCCGGTCTGACTAACGACACTCCCACTCCAAGGTGTTTTTACCGTGCCGAGGGATGAATGGCACTAGGGTTAGTAAATCCGAAGCGGAGCTGAAAAGGGTGGCGCAGAAGGGGTCCAACCCAGAACAAAAGCTGTGGCCTGGGCGTCGAATGCGCGGCCCTGGTCAGTGAAGTAGCTGGAGGTGATGCGCACGGGGACTTTGGGACACCGAGCGAACTCCCAGTAGTATCTAGTCCTACCCCTGCAAACAGAGCTCTACAGAGCCGAATTCTTTTCCCTATCTTCTCGTGGGAACAAAATGACGAACCCAAATAATTTAAATCTTAACAATTTCAACCTTGAGACCAGCCAAAAGGATATGGCGGCTGAGGCTAAGGTCCCATCTGGGGCTGAAAGTTCAAAGGTCCCTATCCCGGCAGCTGGTTCTGACCCACCACCTGGAACTTCGGGTTCTTCGGGGTCTGCTGAGCTAGGTGGATATGTAACTAACCCTACCGATTTGGCTGGAAGGACTCTCGGAAGGAAACACCTCCCCGGTTCTGCAAAGAGACAGTGGAGGAGACTGAAGCTGGCACAGGCAAAAAGGAGAGACAGCTGGTACCTCTGGTAGTTCGGGCAGTTTCGCTCCTGGGGTGGACGGCGATCCGGGTTTGGGTAAACCAGGCGGATCTGAGTCTACCAAAAGGACAAAAGGACCTGACTCGTCTCCCCCGGGGGAACCAGCGGTCTCTAAAAGACCAAAACAAACTGCTGTTTCTCAGGAGACACATGGAGGTATTAGTGCGACCATCAGAGTAAATCATCTGACGATAGTGGTGTTTGAAGTTGGCTATGCCAACGTAGCTCTTACTGGAGATCAATTCGGGCTTTTTAGAAGGGCTGTAATGCCGCTCCTTGTAAAAGAAACGACTGAAAGATTGCCGAGGTTGGAGGCTTCCTTCTGCAGGGGAGGAGTCTTTATTTTCGTCTCTTCCAACCCAGCAGCTAAGGACTGGCTCACCTGTGCGGTGGAAGGTCTGAAACCTTGGAAAGGGGCGACGCTTCGTGTTAGTGGAGTGGAGATACTCCAAAGGATGGTGAAGGCCACATCATGGATTCCGGGTGAGCCGGAAGAAGTGAAGGAGGTAGAAAAGGCATTGGAGAAGTACAACCATTTACTAAAAACTTCTTCCTGTCGAATAGTCAGGACAGAAGACACTCAGGTGGCTGAAGCAGCTGAAGGAAATAAATTTCTCTTAGTTATGCAGGTCCCTGAGAGTCAAGCGAGGTCTCTAGCAGTCTTTGACTACAAGCCATTCTACCACCTATGCAGAGTGACTTTTAAAGTCACTGGCCCAGTGGAGAATGAGCCCGGGACGAGTGAAAGAAGTGATTAGCTACCTTAATGACAACTGATGCACTTAAATTTACTCAAATTAACTTGCATCATTGCAAAGACGCCTCACCAGTATTGACGAGGAATATAGCAAGGATGCACACAGGTATCTCGTTGATCCAAGAACCTTGGGTTGTACGAGATACCATTAGAGGGCTTCGGGGAAACAGTTTCATTTGTTACAGGGACCCCAAGGCTAAGAGACAAAGATTTAAACATCTTAAATACAGGTTTAACACCGACTTTCAGGACTAAGAACACAGAGGAGGTGTTAGATATTACATTCGGCTCTGATTCCATATTTAATAAGATAAGAAAGTGGAGAGTATCTAATAAACCTTCACTTTCTGATCATTTACAAATAACCTTCAAACTGATAACCACGGTTAGCTCCACACCTAAATGGTTCCGTATTCCCAGGAAAACGGATTGTGCTGGCTATGGGACTGAGCTTCAGAAAGCGCTGTCTGGATTTCCAAGGAATATCAGGGATACTGAGATTCTCGATAGGGCGGCGGAGATTTTTACCAAAGCCGTTCAAACTGCTTTTGAGTGTAGTTGTGTTCCAACTAAAATTCATAGGGCGACTACCACCTGTTGGTGGAATAATAAATTGGACAACCTGCGTTAGGAAACTAGGAGGTTGTTTAAACGTGCTAGATCAAGTCGCACGGGGGAAAGCTGGTCCATCTATTCCAAGACAAGGAACAACAATAGGGATGCAATTAGGAAGGCTAAGCAAGATAGCTGGGCTTCCTTTTGCTCCAATATAAACAAAGGAAGGGACGCGTCCAGATTGGATAAGTTGCTTTCTAAAAACCCTGACTCAATCATGGGCACTATAAAAATTACCCGATGGAACCTTCTCCGAGTCGGAAGAGGTGACATTGGTACACCTAATCCCGACGCACTTTCCGGGCTTCACAAGGTCTGGTAGTGGTGATCCCATATCCTGGCCTACGTCTGATCTCCCGAGGGCTAATTATGATCCTTGGAGAGGGTTGCTTAACAAGATGTGACCGCAGCCGGGATCAGGTGAGCCATTTAATCCTTTAGCCCCTACAAGTCTCCCGGACCGGACGGCATCTCTCCCGTTCTTTTACAAAGGGCGAGCGAAAGTGTAGTCGGCCCGTTGGTAAGGCTTGCTAGGGCGAGTTTGACTCTGGGATATGTTCCAGATATATGGAGGGGTACCAAAGTGGTTTGGTAAATAGATATATTTCCTGTAAGATCCTGCCTAGACATCCGCTTCACAAAGATCAACACGTCTATAGAGCAGGACGCTCTACAGAAACAGCCTTAACTAGAGCTGTGCATCTAATTGATGGTCAGCTAGAATAAAGGGTTGTGCTATTGGGGTTTTTATGGATATCGAGGGGGCCTTTAATTACAGCTCTAGAGATGTAATATGAAGGGCAATGCGCGTCCATGAAATTCCAAAGACAATCGTTGACTGGACCTGCCACATGTTAGGCAATAGGAACCTTATAACGAGTAAAAATGATACCACCCTGCGGGGGGTCGTTGATTCCGGTTGTCCGCAGGGAGGAGTTATCTCACCTCTGCTGTGGTGCCTGGTGGTTGATGAGCTGCTAAAGTTACTCACAAAAAACGGCTTCCATGTTATTGGGTACGCGGATGACATCTTGTTGATTGTCCGTGTCCAGCACCTGGAGGAACTATTTGGAATAGTACAGCAGGCACTGAACCTTGTCGACAATTGGTGCCGACGGGTCAACCTGTCCGTCAATCCAGAGAAAACTGAGGTTGTCGTCTTTACGAGACGCTATAAGTGGAAAGCTACACGCACGCTGAGGCTCTCAGGACAAGAACTTCAACTGTCAGCGCGACCAAAGTATCTAGGAGGCATCCTGGATAGTAAACTGGCCTGGAATGAACACTGAGAAGATGAGTGCAAGAAATTCATGGCATCCCTCTGGCAATGTAAAAGAGCCATCGCGCATAGCTGGAGTTTAAAATCGGATACACTAATGTGGATTTATAAGGCGATTCTGCTCCCTAGGCTAACTTATGCATCTGTGGTCTGGTGGAGCAGAGTCGAATTGTTGTCAACTATCGATCAACTTGAAAGTGTAAGGGGAATGGTCCTGAGGTGCATAACGGGGGCGTTGGGTACCACACCCATAATGTCCCTGGGTGCACTTCTAGGGTTGGAACCACTACATTTTACCATCAAAGCAGAGGCGGTTAAATCTGCCTTGAGAATAAATGATGGACTTGGGCAGAAGTATGTCAGGGGAATGTGTTACGTGACACTTTCCGCTAGTTTGGTGGAAAAATCTATCTTCAAAATGAGAAGAGATAGAATTTCTCCGCAATAACTCTTTGACAAGAAATATAAGATCAGTTTACCAACAAAAGAGGACTGGCAAGATGGTCTCGTGGTCCTCCCCTCTGACGGTGACATCTAGTTTACTGATGGAGCCAAAGGGGAAGTGGCTGCGGGTGCAGGTCTATATCACGAAACAACTATGCAGAGCTCTGCATTTGTGCTTGGGTCCTCGGTAGCTGTTTCACAAGCCGAGATAACGACACTGCTCTATGCGGCCGGTGAGACCGCGGAGCTTTGTCGTGGTAGGAATATATTTTTCCTCTCGGATAGCAAGGCGGCTTTCCTGTCCTTGAATCAATACTCAACAACATCTCATCTAGTTTGAGAGTGCCAATGTGCACTAAATCACCTAGCTGAGACTAACCGCGTCACGCTCCTATGGATCCTAGGTCAATCTGGGATTAGGGGTAACGAGATGACGGATCGTCTAGCAAAGGCGGGTAGCAGGAGGCGCATTGTTGGCCCTGACCCGCCTATAAATGTCTCTAATACAGTGTTAGCTTTAGAATTCAAACAATAGCTACGCGCATAACACCTAAAGGAGTGGAATGGCTATGCTGGTGGCAGACAGGCTAAGTCACTCCTTGGTAACACTATTAACCTGAAACGAGCTGCAGACTTCTATAAGCTCAGTAAGATAGATGCTAAGACCCTAACGCAAATATTACCTGGCCATGGGGATCTTCTCTATCACCGACACAAACTGGACATTGTTAATGACCCCGAATGTCGGAAATGTGGGAAAGAGGATGAAACCTCTACTCATGTTGTCTGCCATTGCCCTTCGCTAACTAGCGAACGACTTCACCTCACAGGAAAACCATTGGTTTTCTGGGTTCTGGGCTCTGGGCTAAGGATTAGATGGCTTGTTTTTGGGGGGCGTAATGCGATTACCCAAGCGCTGTTGGTTGCACAACCATTCCCCTTTTCTTAATAATAATAATATAGAAACTTAAAGTTGTGCACAAAATAAACTCCATGGTTGGGCTATTTTGTGCATCAAAGTTTGCTTGATCATCACAACTTTACGATTTTTTTTCTAATTTCTTATAAAGAATTAAGTAATTTCATTTAGTACTTTCTGTAGTGTAGATATCAGAAAATATTTATACCAAGTAGCGAACTCAAACAATTGAATGTAAAGATTTTATTAATTGAAAACCTCGCATGCACAAAATAGCCCACGGCGCACAAAATAGCCCTACTTGACGGTAATTTAAATTAAGCTTATTCAATATAATTTATAGTACAGTTGTCACTTTTTATCCGTTCTGGTCCAACCAGGCATAAAATTTTCGTAATCAAATATTCTATCATTAAAACTTATAACAATTAAACTTTTGCATTGTTTTGGTTTGAAAAAATTCGACAAAATAGAAGCGAACAATTGAGAATTACAAAAAATTTCTTAAAATTTGGACTTTGATTCCCTGTAACTGAACCATGTTTTATTATTTTTTAATAAATAACTTATCATTTTAAGGGAGATTTAATTATCTTCGAAACAAGATCTTATTTATCTAAATTATAATAGATGTTGTATTTTTAGAATCGTTTAAGTGGAGTGCACCACTAAAAAGCTTAATTTCTATTTACAGGAAACCTGCAAGAAGAAAAAAGTTGAAACTTTTTTTTTTACTTCAAGACGCTCAAAATAATAAAAAAATATTGAAATTGTTTAATTGTCAAAAAAATGTTCAAATTTGTTAACTTGTGTTACTTTTCATGTTAAACTCAAGTCTGTTGAAAGGAAAAACTTTGCAATGGTTCTCAAACACTTTCCCCTCCGCTGCTAAAAAATTTGGACTTTATGAATTTAAAAAATAACCAGACACTTTTTATTAAAGGGCTTTTTATTACCAAAGTATTTGAGATAAGAAAATTTTCAAACCTTTGTTTTACACGAACCGATGTTACCACGAGCGTCAAACTTAGTCCCCGTTTTTACATTGACAGATTTCCAGTAGAAAATGTCCGTCGCACGTCACCTGAACACATGTCAGGCTCGAAGTTGCGTCTGCGTTTACCATTGAATCCATTGGGATTGTCGAGCTTCATGCGGGAAGACACAGATGGACTCTGCACTCTGCTTATTATACAACAGTCTGTCAGTTTTGATGTCGAACCGTCAGCTGTTGGATTACTTCGAGACTCCAAAAGCGAAGATTGATACACAGGGCGAAAAAGCATGTAACGATTTGGAGCAATAGCTAATTCCTGATCCGGAGCAGAAGCCAGAATATTCGAATCACAACACTATTGACGGAAGATGCATATTCTGGAATTGTCGGGGTTTTGCAAATTTTAAAGATATTTTCAATGTAGTGAAGAGTGCAGATATTGTGTGTATGTATGAAACGTGGTTGTTATCTTCAGAATTTTATATTCCAGGTAACAACTTTAATTTTAGTTTTATAAAAGTACTAGCAAAAAAAACAGCGCATTATGGTAGAGCCAGTGGCAACATTTTAATATTATATAATAAAAAACATTTTATAATGAAAGAACTCTTAAAAACAGATGAATCTCTTTTTGCAAAGATTTATTTTAAAAAGATAACATTTATTCTTGGAGTGCCACAGTAGGATGAAAGAGCATTTTTCTTCTCAATATTCTACCAAAGGCCCAAATCTTAACGGATTTTAAAGTTTTTTTTTTTTTAAATACTCATGAAGAATTGTTTAAAAAGTAAAGATACAGGAAAATTGTAACTTTCCCAAAATAACCTACCTACATGACATTTTCCTAGTGAAGAACACGATTTTTGTTAGAAAAATGATTTATAAAATATATTTTTACTCATATTTAGGGCAAATTTCGATAAGAAATTTACAAATTATACTTCTACGGGTTCTAGTCTACAAACATCAACAGATATATATTTAAAAATTCAAAATGGCGGATTATACATGTCAATTTGATTAAAGTTCATTAAAATATCATAGTTCTTCGTTAAGAAGTGCTCAAAAAAATAATTTATTTTCAAAAAACTTGACTTTTCGTGTTTTTGATTACGAATCTGAATTTAGCTTTAAAAAAATTGTAAATGGCGAATCCAATATGGCAGAAAATATTATACAATTTGTGTTTATTACTTTGAAATTAAGTGTCAAAAGGCAATTAGGATCTCTGCAAACGAATCTGAAGTTAGTGCTCCAGATTTCAAAATTTCGAATCCAATATGGCGAGAAATATTATACAATTTGTGTTTATTTCTTTGAAATTAAGTGTTAAAAAGCAATTAGGACCTCTACGAATGAATCTGAAGTTAGTCCCTCCAATTTCAAAATGGCGAATCTAATATGGCGGCAAATATACAATTTGTGTTTATTTCTTTGAAATTAAGTGTTAAAAGGCACTTAGGATCTCTGCAAATGAATCTGAAGTTAGTCCCTCTGATTTCAAAATGGCGAATCTAACATGGCGGCAAATATACAATTTGTGTTTATTTCTTTGAAATTAAGTTTTAAAAGGCAATTAGGTTCTCTACAAGTGAATCTGAAGTTAGATCCTCCGATTTCAAAATGGCGAATCTAATATTTATAATATTTATTTAGTCTATCTAATATTTATAATCTAATATTTAGAAGCACTAACTTCAGATTCGTTCGCAGAGATCTTAATTGCCTTTTGACCCTTAATTTCAAAGAAATAAACACAAATTGTATAATATTTGTGACGCGTCGCGAAGAAAAGCCCCTAAGAAGCGAAACTGCAACTTTACAGGAGAGTAAAAAGAGGCGGCACGCGCCATTGGATTCTGTACAAATCGCTGATGCTTAAGTCTTAAATACGTGGAAAATATTCAATGAAAATGTTTTCAGACTAAAGATAATGAAAAAGGGACTTTTAATTAACCTAATATTATCAAAATACGAAAATCGATTTTTTGCTTCTTAGGCGCTTTTCTTCGCGACGCGTCACATTTGCTGCCATATAGGATTCGCCATTTACAATTTTTTTAAAGCTAACTTCAGATTCGTAATCTAATATTTAGATTTGCCATTTTGAAATCGGAGGATCTAACTTCAGAATCACTCGTAGAGACCCTAATTGCCTTTTAACACTCAATTTCAAAGAAATAAACACAAATTGTATAATATTTGCCGCCATATTGGATTCGAGATTTTGAAATCTGGAGCACTAACTTCAGATTCGTTTGCAGAGATCCTAATTGTCTTTTGACACTTAATTTCAAAGAAATAAACACAAATTGTATAATATTTGCTGCCATATTGGATTCGACATTTACAATTTTTTTAAAGCTAAATTCAGATTCGTAATCAAAAACACCAAAAGTCTAGTTTTTTGAAAATAAATTAATTTTTTTTGCATTTCTTAACTAAGAACTATGATATTTTAATGAACTTTAATCAAATCGACATGTATAATCCGCCATTTTGAATTTTTGAATATATATCTGTTGATGTTTGTAGACTAGAACCCGTAGAAGTATAATTTGTAAATTTCTTATCAAAATTTGCCCTAAATATGAGTAAAAATATATTTTATAAATCATTTTTCTAACAAAAATCGTGTTCTTCACTAGGAAAATGTCATGTAGGTAGGTTATTTTGGGAAAGTCACAATTTTCCTGCATCTTTACTTTTTGAACAATTTTTCATGAGTATTTTAAGAAAAAAAAAACTTTAAAATCCGTTAAGATTTGGGCCTTCGGTAGAATTTTGAGAAGAAAAATGCCCTTTTATCCCACTGTGATTTATCGTTCACCGCTGGGCAATTTTTCCTCTTCTTTAAATAATTTAAAAAATAACTTATCAGTAGTCAACTACGAATTTCCTAATTGTCCAGTTCTATTAGGAGGGGATTTTAACTGTAGAGTGGCTAATCTGAATCAGGTTAGCGAGCCTTTATTGTGTGAGTCTTCTTTTAGTAGTAATAGATTATCGTTAGATAGGGAATGTAATAGTAATGAAACAAACCTTGTACAAACTCATGAATCCTTCGGATTTTCATTGAATAATGGCAGATCACAAAGTGATAGTATAGGAAATTTTCCTTTTGTCAATAAGGGGGGGGGGGGGGAAGCGTTATCGATCTAGTGTGGATTTCGTTAAATAGTTTGAATTTATGTAAAGATTTGAGAGTTTTATCTGTTGTTACGAACTCGGATCATTTCCCTGTGATAATAGACTTTATAAAAATAATATCGAGCAAAAGAGAAAATAAAGGGGGAGAGGACATAAGAGCAAATGAAAATAACATTAAATGGATTTTTGACAGAGATAAAGCAGATGATTTCTACTTTTTAATGGAATCTTGCTTCACTCCTTTGTGGGCATCTCAAGAGTGCGAGAGGCTTGAAAGCACTCTTTCTACTACATTATATAATACAGCTTCTTCCCTGAACATGATACAGGTATCTACTGGCAATAATCCTTTTAGTTTAATAAATAAACCTTGATTTGACAAGGATTGCGCAGATCTAAAAGTTAAAGTTAAGCATTTGTTAAAACTTTGTAAAAAAGAGTCCTTTAGTAAAGATAGTAAATTATGATACTTCGATGCAAAAAAACAATATAGGAAAATAATGCACACAAAAAAATCTGAATATGAATTAAATAGAGTTGAAACATTATGCAACGCGAAAGACTCAAAAAAGTTTTGAGAAATTATTAACCAAGTAAAATCGAAAAATAATGCGTTAAACAATTTAGATTTAAATACGTGGTATGATTATTTAATCAAAAGTTTTCCCCTTTAAAATTCGGTACTGGTGGAATTACCTCCTTACTGTACAGATCCATTATTAAACTCAGAGATAACAATAAACGAAGTAATATGTAGTTTATTAAAATGTAAAGGAGAAAAGGCACCAGGTCCGAATGGCATAAAAGGTGAATTCTATAAAAATCTTCCACCGGATTGGATAGAGTATCTTGGAGTATTTTTTAATAGAATTATGGAATCAGAAAAAGTCCCCAAAGAATGGAGTCGATTGCAAATGTTCATGCTTTCTTTCTGGCCTACGCGGATGACATTGTCATCTTGGCGGATACTCCAATGAAATGTGCTCAAAAATTGGAAGCTCTGTCTAAATATTGTAACCTGAATAAGTTAAAAGTTAACGTAGCAAAAACAAAAATAATGATATTTTCAAATCAAAATAAATCTACTAATATAAAATCATTTAAATTTGCGGATGGATCGATAGAGGTGGTAAAGGAATTCAACTATCTTGGTCTGGTTTTCTCGGACTCGATTACATTTCCTGCAACATTGAATAAAGTAATTGGATCGGCAAATTTAGCTATCTCGTCTTGCTTAGGAATCATCCACAGTTTAAACGCAGATACTTGGCAGACTTACAATAGACTTTACCAAAGTTTTGTACTAAATGTTTTGTCCTATGCTATAGATATTTGGGGTTAAAACTTCTTAGGCAACTTAGAACAAATACAAACTTGTTTTTTTAAAAAACTGTTGGGTCTTCCTTTTAACAGTCCGAACAAGGGAGTTAGATTGGAAACTAATACTCTTCCAATAGCGTATAAGGTTTTAAAGTCAGTGCTCTCATGGTTCAAAAAATTGGATGTTATGGAGCAGTCGCGGTACCCAAAAATTTGTATAGTTGAATTAATTAATTATGCAACATTGTATCCGGAAAAAAGCTTCAATTAATTGGTATTTACAGGTATCGAATACGTTGGGTTTTTTTGATTTAAAAAAAAATTGGAGTTCGTACTCATTAGAAAATATTGTAAAAAATCCAAAAGCAATGATTAATGCAGTAAAAAACGGTTTGAGAGAACGGGATAGGGACTATTTGCTTTCCTCAAAGAGTCTTCAAAGCTGGCCACACTTGTCGAACCATTCTGATAATGACTGTTATATATTCAAGCGCTTGCAATTATATTACAAACGTGTTTGGGCCCAATTGAGAATGCTAAACATACACAACCCTAGAATTATTGCTAAAGGATCTAAATATAAAGTACCAATTTTTAAGCTTTGCCCTTTCTATAAACTAGAAACAGAAAATTTATTTCATATGTTAACACTGTGCCCCCTGTATAACTCAATACGATACAAGTACTCGGAGATTTTTTTATGAACTTAGCAGAACCAATAAATGCTTTATATTTTCTTTAAAGGCAAAATGTAAATACTTAGCCGGCATAAGAAGATACTCCTTTATATATTCATTTTATGAAAGGGAACAAATAAATTATTATTATTATTATTATTATTATTACTATTATTATTATAAATGGGGCTTCAATTTTTTTTATATGTATATTTATACATATTGGACGAGAAATATATTTTAATTTATATTATTTAAAATATACATAGCTTTCTGGAAGAATTTTATTTTTAATTATAATAGGAACTGCTTTTTTAGGGTATGTGTTACCAAGAGGGCAAATATCTTTTTGAGAGGCTTCAGTTATTACTAATTTAGTATCTGCTGTTCCTATTATTGGGAATGAAATTGTAATTTGGTTATGGGGAGGATTTAGAGTTGGAGGTGCAACATTAAATCGATTTTATTCATTTCTTTTTTTTTTTACCTTTTTTGATTTTATTAATTGTAATATTACATTTAATAAGATTACATATTACAGGGTCAAGAAATCCATTAGGAGTAAATAGAAATTAATATAATAATTCTTTATTACACTCGCACTCTCCCCACACATGCCACAGGGTTCGAGGAACCATCATCTTACAAAAATTTCTTAATCACTATTCTTAATCCTATTACATCTTGACCTTAACCTATACCATATCTTACTTTCTAAATTACGTATAACCTAAAAACCTATTTCTATATCTAAATCCGCCAAGTTCCCGGGCTTCCGTTTCCAGTTCTCTTTTGCCCATTTTGGCTTCGTCATAATTATCTCTACTTAACTTTACTGCATATTTAATGCCTTAAGGCTTCCTCCCTTCTTACTTCTAACCCTTTCATTCATCGTTCTCCCTGTCCATTCTCATCCAAAATCCAACCTATTCTTTCGCCCAAACTCCTTTCATCTCCTTCTACCTCTCTACTACATCTTTCTAGGACATGACTCCAGTCTTCCTCTTCAAATCCACATACTCTACAGATTCTTTGCTCTTCATCCATCCAACACTTGCCTTCTCTCATTCCCTCCCCCATCCCAAACCTCAATATTCTATTTCTCTTGCTCTCTTTTCTTATCGACAAAAGGTACCTCGGTAATCCTTCCCCCCTTATCCCTCTATACCATCTATTATATTTTGACTGCACAATTCTTTTCCATATCTCCTCTTTATCTTTCCTTATCCATTCCACTAACCTTTTTCCAGTCACTTTTCCCGCCTCCCCTGCCTCCATTAATGCGGTCTTCCTCTCTTTTTCCCACTTGGTCAAGCTTTTAACCTCCCTTCCTTCCTCTTTTTTTATCAGATCCCAGCATATTCTTGTCAATTTACTCCCCTTTTCACTCTCCAGCTTCTCCTCTTATCCCATCGCCCTCTTCCTCTGTCTTATGACCATTTTGTCTCCTTCCAATTCCTCTCTCAACATATATTCCGGACAGAACCTACTCACCCCCATCGTCCATCTTAAGTACCTCTCGTGCAATCTCTCTATTCTATTCGTTTCCTTCCATCCCCACATTTCCACTCCATAGCTTAACACCGACCATACTAAAACATCAAACAACCATACTCTCTTTCTCCAGTCGTTCTTAAATCTTCTTACCCCTATACCCCACACTTGCCCCATAACTCTTCCTGCCCTCTCCAATCTTTTCTCCACGTTCAAGCTCTGTTTTTCACTGTACTGAAACCAGTATCCCAGATAACAGAACTCATTCACCTCTTCCACCTCTCTTCCATTTAGTTTCCATTCCTCCCTCTCAATCCTCTTACACTTCCTAAACCTCACCACTTTCGTTTTCTCCACGCTCACACACAGTCCTTTCTCTCCCACGTATTTTTCAAATTCCCTTAATAGTAATTTCATGCCCTTTTCGTCATCCGCCATTAACACTATATCGTCTGCGTACGCCAACGAGAATACCCGTCTTTTACCCAATATCACTCCTCCTTTTCCTCTTTTGGCTAGCCTCTCTTCTAGATCCGCTATCAACAAATTAAACAAAATCGGGCTCAGAGGGCATCCTTGCCTCAACCCCCTTGCTAACCAAAAAATTTCCCCTACCCTCTCTCCTATCTTAACTCTTTCCCTCGTATTCATGTATAGTTCCTTAATCCTCTCAATCAATCCTTCCTCTATCCCTCTCTCTCTTAAGGGGTTAGACCACTGTAAAACACGTAAATTAGACCTAATTTTAAGATTTATTTATGAAAGCGTAAAATAAGATGAATTAAAATCCGGTTGATTTATTATTATTAGGTACTATTGAAGTATAAAAAAAATATTTTGTTATGTTGAAAAAATTAAAATGGCGGCCTAGATGGTCGATTTAAAAAATTTATTTTTTAAGTAGAGGTCTACGGCCGGTAGAAAATCTTTTTCAATTTTTGATCTAGAACCAAAACCCAAATTTTTTATGAATTTGCAACTCAAAAGCTAGAGAAGTACGTAGGGGATTTTGAATAAAACGGTTTTTGTGAAAATGGCACGCATTTGAATCAAAATTTCAAGTTTTTCGGTAAAAAATCGATAGAAAATTGTTAACACCTTTTTTTTTTTTTAGTAGAGAAAAACCCCTACGTACTTCCATGAAGAATGTTATCATGTAGCTGCATACCAATTTATAAGTAAATCGGTCAAAAATTGTGCGAGAAAAGTTACCGGCCAGATTGAAAAATGTTGTTTTGGGAAAAACGCGTTCAAAGTATAAGAACAAAGACGTTTCTTATGCACAGCGCACAGTAGGGTTTCGCGCGGATTAAAAATTTTAGCTTTTAAAAGTGTTTTCTTTCTCTAATGTTTATTGTTTCTCATTTTTAAGACCCTATGTCCCCTTTCTAGCTAAAAAAAAATTGTTCGATTTCTTGAAAGGTTCACAGTGGTCTAACCCCTTAAAACCCTCCATAAGATTCCCCTGTTTACTGATGGAAACGCCGCTTTGAAGTCTACAAACACCGCCACCAACTTTCCGTTTTTGTTCTTCAGATTTCTATTAACCAAAAAATTTAGCGTATAAATATTGTCTACTGTCCCCATCTCTCTCCTGAAACCCGTTTGATTATCCGGGTTACATCCCAATTCCTCTACTTTTCGTTCCAACCTATTCCTTATTATGTCTGCGTATATTTTGTATCTCACCGGCATTATCGTAATTCCTCTATATTACTCCACCTTTTTCCCTTCTCCTTTCTTTCTTATCGGTACTATCAATCCTGTTTTCCATTCTTTCGGCCGTCCCATTCCTTGCCATACCGTGCTTACTATTTTATAAACCTCTGTTCTTACTTTTCTTCCCCCAAACTTAAAACTTTCTCCCACTAATTAATCCCAACCTGCCACTTTGCCTCTCTTAATTCTTTCTATTGCTTCATCTACTTCCTCCATACTAATGTCCTCCACATCCACTTCCTCTAAATTACTTCTACCCTCTCCTCTGATCCTACTACTCGACCCTCAACTCAGATTTTTAAAATAATCTGTCCACTCTTCCATCTTTATTTCTCTGTTTATATCTTTCCTGTTTTTCCTCTCTCTATTCATTACCTCCCATTCTCTCCCTTCTGATATTGCCCCTTCTACTTCTTCTATGTACCTTATTTTTCCTTCTCTTTTTTTTCACCTAACAGCTTTTCGTGCCTTCTTCGTCCACTATTATACTCCTTTCTCTCCACCCATCCCTTTCTCTACGCCTTGATATATTCGCGCACCTCATCCTTACTTTTCTCACACTCTTCGTCCCACCACCCTCTCTTACTCCACTCCACTTCTTTTTCATCGCCTATTTCTTTCTTAATTTTATTTATAATGTCCCTCAATCTCCTCAGCCTTTCGTTTACCTCTATCCTTTCTCTATCCTCCGATCCTATTCTTTCCTTTTGTATCCTTTTCTCGAAATCCCTTAATTTCTCTTCTCCTCATTCTCCCATCTTCATCTTCTTTTTCCTTATCTCCCCACAGTACCTACCCCTTTTCCACTCTATTCCTATTCCTTCTAGTCCTACTACTACTGGAAAATGCCCCGATCCAATTTCCCTGGCTATCTCCACGCACTTCACCACTCCTCTAACCTTGTCGTCTCCCAACACGTAATCAATAACCGTCACTCCTTTTCCCTCAAAAGTAAACTCTCCCTCCTCGTCCCCTTTTATTCCTCCGTTAAAGATCATCCACCCCCTCTCTGCCAAAATACCTAACATCTTCCTACCTTCGCTATCTATTTCCTTGTGTTTTGATCTTCTCAAGAATCTCTCCTACTCGCACCATTCACCCTCTCCAAGCTCACTTGTCCATGCATTAAAATCCCTTCCTATCAGCACTTTCTCGTGACTTCCCATTTCCATCCATTCCTCCATGATTCTCCATCCTACCTCCTCACCTCTTCTTCTATATATACCTACTATCGATATATTATCTTTTCCCATTTTTAACCTTCTTGCCATACAACCCTCATGCTCCACACTTCCCTCCCTCAGACTAGCCTCTTCTATCCCCTTTTTCACCCCTGATACCATTCCTCCTGCGCTTCTACCTTTACTCCGTTCCCTCTTTGCTCCTTGCATTCGCCATTCAAAGTCTTTTGGCATTTTACTCCTCATTCTCTCCCAGTCTTTACTTTCTATCCATGTCTCGCTTAAAAATACTACATCCCACTTCTCAATCGTTTTCCAAAAACCATTATCCTTGTTTCCTAACCCCGAAACATTCCAAAATGCTACTTTTATTACTCCTTTTCTTTTTCCAGCTCCTGCTGCATGTAAAACCCCTCCTTTCTACCTACCTCCACTACTTTACCCGATATCTCCTCCACTATCCATTTTTCGCCGTTTATCCATATGCAATTTCTTCCCCACCTTACTATTCGACCTTTAAATCTTTCCTCCCTTGCTTTTCTCTCCAAGAGCCACACAATCCTTCTTTCCCTCTGCGTCCTATCTTCCTCTATTCTTTCCACCCTACCCTTTAATTTACTTTTTGCTCTCATTACCTCCCACCTCTCTTCCTCACTTCCTAACTCCACTATCCACACTCTTGGATTTTTCCTATCTACTCCTCCTATTCCGCTTATTCCCTTTACACTAACACTTACTCCCAAATCTTTCAACAAATTACCCACTCCTTCCGCACCCCTTTTCCTTTCTACCTCCAGCCCTTTTATCACGATCTTTGCCTTTCTCTTTTCTCTCTCCAACTCTTCCATTTTCCTCTCCATTTCCTCCACCCGTTTTTCACTGTCCCCTCTTCTACTTTATTTCCTTCGACTCGCACCTTTCCTATTATTTCTTCATCTCCTTCTATTTCTATTCTTCCTACCGCCTCATTAACCTGTTTCATTTGCTCCTCCAATTCCCTTAATCTGCCCTCATCTATCGTCGCCCTCTCTACTCTCTCCCTCTCTGCGTCCTTCCACTCCTGTCTTAACTCCACCTTTTCCTTTGACCACTTCTCTTCCCACCCTTTCCACATTTCTTTTACCTCCCCTACCTTCTCCCAGAATTCCTCCCTTTTCTTATCCCTAACCTCTTCTCTTTTTCTACTTTCATCCATTTCTTTATTTAACCTTTCTAACGTTTCCTTCGTATCCTTTCTTACATTTTCCAACATCTGTTTATTATCCTCTGACAACTTATTTATAATCTTAATTAACTTAGTAATTTCTGCTTCTTTTTTCACTTTTTCCCCTGTTTTTTTCCACTTCTCGATCATCGACTGGTCGCCCCAACTAAGAGTTCTCGCTATTTACCTCGGCCAGCCTAATGGTTTCTTTTCCGAATCCCCTCCCTCCTGTTTGCTTCTAGCTGTTTCTCTTTCTCTTCCGGCTCTCTCTCTACCTGCCTGTTCTGTTCCGCCAGCTGCCGCCCTCTCTTGTCCCCCGTCGGACTTCTCATCGTAGTCATTGCAACCTGCTTTATCTATCCTTCTATCTCTCTCTCTTGATTCTACCTCTTCCTCCCCTGCTACCTACCGCCTAACCTCAAACAGCACTCGCTCACTTTTCGTTCCATTTTTTAAATCTCTCCCTTCTCCCCTTTCCCCAACCACTCTTCCACTCGTGCTAAGTACTCACCCACTCACTTTACCTACACTTTTACACCAGATTTCACTCACAAAAAACTAGAAAACTTCAAATTAGCGACCCGAAAATACCACGCGTTTTACCAATAACAGTACCGGAAACGGAACTAAATAGAAATTAATATAAAATTACTTTTCATAGATATTTTTTAATTAAGGATATACAAATATTTTTGGTTATAATTTTATTATTGTTAATATTATGTTGTTTAAATCCTTATGTATTAGGTGACCCAGAAAGTTTTAGAATTGCAAATTCAATAGTTACCCCAATTCATATTCAACCAGAGTGATATTTTTTATTTGCTTATGCAATTTTACGATCAATCCCTAATAAATAAGGGAGCGTAATAGATTTATTAATTTCAGTTTCAATTATTATAAATCTACCTTTTTTCACAAAAATAAAAGTTCAGGGGTTTGCTTTTTATCCATAAATATAATATAATATAATATATATATATATATAATATATATTTATTTATAATATATAAAATATGATAAAATATATTAAAATATGATAAAATATGATAAAATATGATAAAATATGATAAAATATGATAAAATATAATAAAATATATAAAAATATAAGTGTTTCGGGATTGAGGGAAAACATTTGTAAACACAGTTACAAATCAAAATACATATTTATTGAATAATTAAACAATCTTTATTCACTCATGGTTCTAAGGTTTATAATAATTTCTGAATAAATGTACACCGGACTTATAAACTTATCGACGACTATTCAGATTGTGCACACCTAAACATTAATGCAAAATCAATCAATAACTACAAAAAATGGTGCATTAATAAGGGTGAGCCGCCCGCCATGATGACTGTTTTAGTGATATGTTTTACTAATGATACTCTCGTTAATTACTTGAATACTGGTATAAAATTTTGCTTAAGTGCTGACAAGGGAACGTTGGGAAGGTTCGGGGACTGGAAGGACACATAACTTGGTAATAGGTCGTTTAAGAATTGAGGATGCTGTCCTGACCGTGACGACCCGGACCAACCCATCGTCGCCAGGATGTGAAGCAATTATTCGACATAACAGCCATTTAGATGGAGGCAGAGATTCATTTTTTAGAATAGCTAAATCTCCAATTTTTACTGAAGGTTTCTGCTGCTTCCATTTAGGTAGTGTCTGAAGAGAACTGAGATATTCATGAGACCAACGTCGCCAAAAGTCCTGATGCATTCGCTGTACTAATCTCCAACGATCCAATCTATTTGGATTGGTTCCTAACAAGCACGGTTCTGGAACAGATACCAAGGGCCTTCCGATGAGAAAATGTCCAGGAGTGAGAGCGGAAAGATCCCCTGGATTATCTGTAATAGCTTCTAGAGGTCTTGAATTTAAACAAGCCTCTATCTGTGTTAGAAGAGTTGAAAGCTCTTCAAACGTTAGGGTGGCGTCACCAATGACTCTTCTAAAGTGATGCTTTACGGACTTGACAGCTGCCTCCCAGAGGCCTCCATGATGAGGTGCGCCAGGAGGGTTAAATCCCCAAGTAGTACCATCATTTGTAAGGGCTTCGGCGACTTCGTTAGAAAACTGGGAAGCAACGCGAAATAGCTTACGCAATTCTGCATCCGCACCGATAAAGTTTGTACCACAATCGCTTAGAAGAGATTGAGGAATACCTCGGCGACTTGCAAATCGTCGGAAAGCTGCTAGAAATTGCACGGAAGTATAATTCGAAACTGCTTCTAAATGTACAGCTCGAGTTGCGAGGCACACGAAGATTGCAATAAACCCCTTTTGAGATTGTCTTCCTCTTCCTGGATTGGTTCTGATGGCAACAGGTCCGCAGTAGTCAACACCTGACTTCAAAAATCAGAGCTAGGTTGCACTCGATCGGCAGGAAGATTGCCCATTTGCTGAACAGAGGTGGAGGCTCAAAATCTTACACAACGAGGACAACGATTTATTCTACTCCTTACTGCTCGACGGCCTTGTGTAATTCAATATTGTCGTCTGAGTGTGGCTAGGGTTAGCTGAGTGCCGCCATGCAAAAGTCGACGATGCCAAAGATCTATTATAAGATCCGTAATAGGAGATTGACTAGGTAGAATTAATGGATTTTTTTCATCAGGATCAAGAATAGAGTGTTTAAGACGTCCTCCTACTCGCAAAAGTTTTTCTAGAGGACTTTTCTTTGGAAGTTCTCTCCCTGAAACGGACAGGATTTCTATTTCTGCTCGGTAAGCTCTCTTCTGGACAATGCCAATCCAGAAACGACGTGCCGATTCATTTTCTGAAGTCGTCAGTACTTTAGAGGGTATGCTGTACTCTTCAGAAATCAAAATTTTAAATCTTGGTAGACATAGAAGCCAACGCCTTCACCATGCAGTGACTCGAAGTAATTTAAAAAGGCTAGAAACACATGAAGCAAATAAAGCCCGAACAGGATCATCCTCATTTGAAATTGCTGCTTGGTGGACTACAACTCGCCGTTCTAATGTTTGATGACCTTTAATCAGAGGCTCATCGGTGATCCAAGCTTCGTAGGATTGAGTGAGTCGTAGAGGTCCAGACCACCAAAGTTCGTATTGTGCTAATTGTTCTGGAGATAAGCCTCGACTAGCACAATCAGCTGGATTATCTTTACCCTCGATGTGATGCCAAGAGGCCATTGGTAACGTGGTTTGAATATAGCTAACTCTGTTAGCTACAAAGGTTTTCCAAGTTGCAGGAGGCGCTCGAATCCAGGACAAAACATTGGTACTATCACTCCACAAGTGTATGGCAGAGTTATCTAAATGAAGTGTATCACGAATTTGGTTTGCTAATCGGACCAATAGCTGAGCTCCACAAAGCTCCAGTATAGGTATACTAATCTGCTTCACTGGTGCTACCTTTGTTTTAGCGCAGACGAGTTTCGAAGTTGTTTCAGCTGTAGACGTACATGTTCTAAGATAAAGTACTGCGGCATAAGCAAGCACAGACGCGTCAGAAAATCCATGTATTTCTACAAATAAAATTTTATTAGATATACCAAGCCAACGTGGAATGCAAATTAGATGTACTCTTCTCAGAGATTGAATGTCATTGGTTAAGAATGTCAGGCGGTAATGCTGAGTCCCAATCAATTTCTTTCTCCCAAAGAGTTCTCATGAATACCTTACATGTGATAACTAAGGGTACTAACCAACCTAAGGGGTCAAATAGTTAGGCGATGCTTTAAAGTACGGTTCGTTTCGTGCTAACTTCAGGTAAATCGGGTTGAGTTGATCGGAAGACGAAAGTGTCTGTTTTTGGTCTACAATGCAGCCCAAGCATTTGATGTTCACTTTCGGACTGCCAATTAAAGGATTGGGAAGCGGCTACGCATTCTGGAGGGAGATGTTCTAACAAACGATGATCGTTAGATGTCCACTTACGTAGTGGAAGACCGCCCGTCATGAGCAATCCTAGTAATTCGTCTTGCAAGTCGCGAGCTGAAGTGATGTCATAAGCCCCTCCGAGCAAGTCATCTACATAAATATGGTCCTCTAGCATTGAAGCGGCTGCTGGAAACTACTTAACACCATCCTTCGCTAATTGCTTGAGCACGCGGATTGCCATATACGGTGAACAAGCTAAGCCGTAAGTTACTGTCGAAAGCCTAAACGTGCGAGGAACATCAGCGGTGTTTTTTCGCCAGAGAATTCTCTGAAAATCTCGATCGTCAGGGTGAATTAATATTTGTCGAAACATTTTCTCTATGTCTGCAGAAAAAACAATACGAAAAGTTCGCCATCGTAAGAGAATATCCGAAAGTTCAGGTTGCAACTTAGGTCCTGTATGTAAAAGTTCGTTCAGTGAAACTCCTGAAGTAGAGCGCTGAGATCCATTGAACACGACACGTAATTTTGTAATTGTACTACTTTCTTTAATTACGCCATGATGTGACAGATAAAAACATTTATTATCTTTAGCAGGGACTGACGTTTCCTCCATGTGATTGAGGGTGGAGTATTCGTGCAAAAATTGTGTATAAGCCTCATGTAAATGGTGATTGTGCTGAAACCGGTGTTCCATGCTTTTAAGGGTACGTAAGGCTTGTGTACGAGAATCACCTAAGGACACAGGGGTTTTTTTAAACGGAAGTCGTACAATATATCGTCCGTCAGGAGTGCGAGAATGAGTAGTGGAGAAGTAATCATCACAAGCTTGCACGTCTTCCGTCCAAAGGGATGAAGGGGGTTTTAAAACTTCCTCTTGCTCCCAGAAGCGTTGAAGTAACTGAGGTAACTCATTTTGAAGAACGCAAGGTAGGCTCACAACCGGCTGATTAGAACCATTTGAATTCTCTGAAAGTTCGAAGTTCGTAACCATCGACTTACTAGTAGGACCAGTCAAAATCCAACATAGTGTTGTCTGCTGCGCTATAATAGAAATAAAAGAGTCCCTTTTTAGTCCAGGCTGTAACATAATAGAGTAGGCTTCGCACCCTAAGAGTAATTCGATTGGTTCTTTAGATCTTAAATTTGGATCAGATAGATCATCTTGACTTAATTCATTCCAACCACTAGGAAGAGTAAAGGATGGTGGTAGGTATTCAGTAAGACGATGTAGAATTAAGGCAGAAGTATACAATCGAAAGGACGAATTGCAATGTCGAGACAAGACTGTGAAATTTACGGAGCCTAGTGACTTTCCAGATGGAGTTGCACCAATTCCTGAAATGTGTAAATTGGTGGAACTTCGAGGGAGTTTGAGTCTTTGAGCCAATGATTCCGACATGAAATTGCACTCGGCACAAGGATCAAGCACAGCTCGAGCTAAGGTGGTGGCTCCATCGTTTGATGAGACAGTTACTGTAGCAGTCCCCAAAAGCACCGAAGTTCATTGAGAGGTCGATGCGTCTATTACGTGTCCTGTGACCGTAGATTTTTGCTGAGGAACAACCGCAGGGGAGGAAAATGATTCCGGAGGGCTGTGTGGTGCAGACAACGGCAATGGACCAGTTCTAACCTTATTAGGGTTATGTAGTAACGAGTGATGTCTCTGAAAGCATGTGCGGCATACCTTTTGGGAGCGACAATCCTTAAGTGCAATTAAAGCATAATTTATTAGAGCGAACCAATTCAAATCGTTGAGGAACGATTTTTGACTTAAATAATGAGCAGGCTCCAAGGTAATGAGGTTGTTTGCAACAGGGACATTCTTGTTGCTTTGAAGAGGGTTCAAGTGTTGATTTAGTAGCAGGATAAGCCTTTACTGATTTATTTTGTTTTGAAGTGTTGCTCGGAGCAGAAGAGTTGCGAGCACTTACATTTAATTGATTTACAGAATGACCTAGAGACTCAAGAGTTCGGATTCGCGTAGATAAAAATATTTTCAAAAGTTCGAAATTTGGAGGATTGGTAGTTGCTCCTAGGGAATTCTCCCAATCTCGACGTGTTTGGGTATCTAATCTCTGAACTTTAATATAAACGAGCCAATCATCCCATTCAAAATATTCATCAGTTAGGGCTTGCCAAGCTCGGGCGAAATTTGCAGCAGTGGGAGCAATATTTTGCAGTAGTAAAGCGGCTTCACCTGCTAAGGAACCTTTTAGGTAATGCATACGCTTAATATCAGTCAATGAATTATTATCATGAATCATCGATTTGAATAGATCTCGAAAGTTCGCCCATTCCTGATAATTACCCGAAAATTTTGGTACATCGATGCGAGGGAGGTGATGTCGAATTTGCGGTTCAGGTGGATTGTTGGAAGCGGAGGCTTGCGCGTTGGAAGTGCTGGCATTTCTAGCTTGAATATAACTATCTAGTTTATCCCAAAAAAAAACCCTTCTGACAAAGATATGCTTCCTCCGTCGTAGAAAAAACATCAAGTTTGAAATAATCTAAATCTCTGAGGGCTTCAGTGTTGCAATGGCTTAAAAGCGTTTCATGTTGTTCTTGAACCCGTGACCACTTGTTCTCCAAATTTTCAAGTCTGGCCTTGCAGGCCCCCACGGTCATGGCAGCAGCCCCAAGCTTTTGAGAATTTAAAAAGGCCCGTGAAATGTGTCCATTGAGGGTAGTTTGGGAAGTAAAAAGGTCTACAATGTCGGTTGGCATTATGATCAAAATTGCTTGATTTGTTTGATACTGTGACTTAATTAATGATCATTTATTAGAAAAAGACGAGAAATAAAGTTAATATTCAGTTTATTCAAGGCAAGTAATTAAGCAAAGCATAGCTAAATCTTTCCATTTGCGTTTAAATTGTAAGAAATTCAATAAGTAGCAAAAAAAAACGTCAATAATCTATGGCGAACTCTCTTACATAGATAGTTGATTTAAATGGACTGTACCTCCAAAAATCATTTTAGAACAAAATCATTTAATTGAAAAAAATCAAAATAATTTAAATCGCAAACTATTTTTAAGAATCGAATGCAAGTTACAAATTTTAAATTCAGTCTGTCAAGTTCTCATATTCATTCAAAAAGGATAGATACAACGCAAAGGCGAACTTGTTCATTTTTAACTTAAAACATATTTATTAAAAAAAAGAAATAAATTTAATCTTTAACTGGCGGCAAACATTCGTAGATAGATGCGCATTTAATAAGATACCAAAATGGAATAATCAAAAGAACGTTAATATAAACAAGCTTAATGTTTTATAATTGACTGATAGTAGATTTTTTTTTTAAATAATAAATTAGCTACCAAAATATAAGTATGGAACGAACTCACATAAGACGAAGCAAAAAGTTCAAACGAATGTAGTGGTCGTAGACTCTGAAGTTTGTAGTTCTGAAGTTTACTGGTGCGGAATGACACTATAGTCGAGAGGCAGCAACTTCCAATTAATTTGGAATACTTTATTAATTCGTAGAAATCTCGTTGACAGGTTGAAGCCAACGTTAGTGATCAGCAAGCGAGAATCCAATATTAAAGTCCAAGATTTAAACAGGTTGATTTTTAATAAATCTAAAGATTTCCTTTTTATCAAAATTGTCCTTATATAATATCAAAAAAAAGGCATTAGAGTCTGTCGCTTCATTATAGTACTGCGTGAATGGGTAAATATGTAAATGTGCCAGTGCATGCAGGCTGTCAGTCTAAGTGGTTACAGTTGGTAGTAGTCAGACGGACCCACAGTAGTAGAAGTGTCGAGGTGTCATCCTTCAACGGTGAGACGAGGTGATATTGGTGTGTGTGTGTGTGTAAAGAGACGGTAGCACACAAGTTGAGAAATGATTCGTCGAAGAATTTGTATGATTGAAGACCCGTGTTGAGGTCGAGCGGAGAAAACAATAATAGCGATTCCTGACGATAATTGTCGGTTATAAGAGACTTTTAATGTTCTCTAATTTTCCAGAAATAAAATTTAGGATTCTAATGTTAAATAAACATTTAACATTTATCACAGAAATATGGAACACAATGTTTATGTAATAAATAAATCCCCGATTTATGGAAGATACATTTGGAGGCAGATGCAGCAGATTCTAGACTTTATATTGGCCTGAAGAATTGCGAAATTGATCGAACCGAAAGGCAAAAAGTAAGAGAGCGCTTCCAGGCCAAAGCAATGAGAGCTCTATTCTTGGAGTGTAAGAGAAAAAGAGAAGATGGTGGAGGGTCACCTCTAAAAACCAAGAAGCACAGGAAGCCGTCGGAGACCTTAGCGGATAAGGCTAAGGCGCCAAAGAGGGTTAAAAGGAGGGAGGTACCTCCAATTGTTCCTCCCAAAGTAGTAGTGGAGCCTATGAGGCCCAAGAAATTGACGCTCTTGGTGCGGGTTTCCCAGGGACAGACATACGCCTCTGTCCTTGGGAAGTTCAGAAAGGAGGTGGATCCTGGCTCCTCTCAGTCCATAGTGGTGGGTGCAATGCCCACAAAGCAGGGTAACCTTCTCCTACGATTAGGAGAAGGTTAGATGGAAAGGCCTTCACGGCCAAGGTTGCCGAGGCCGTAAAATGCATAGGAACCATCAGGGCCCCGGATGACCAAAGGGTAACTTTGGAGATCCGAGACCTGGACGGCCTTACCGAAAAGGAAGAGGTAGTAGTAGCCCTCGAGGAGCTCTTACTGACTCCTCGAGAAAAGAGGGAAGTCAAGGTCTTTGGTCCAAATGTAAGAGGTGTAAAGTTAGCAATCGTGGTCGTGGACCAAGACGATGCTAAAAGGTTAGAAGAAGAAGGAAAGGGTAAAGGTGGGATTTTTAAGCTGCCACATTAGAAGGAGGTTGATAGTGACCAGGTGATATAGGTGCCAGGTCTACGGTCACAAGAAAGCTGAGTGCTAGGGAGTGGACATATTCTCGGCATGTTTCAATTGCGGAGGATCTGGCCACACTCTTGCAGAGTGTACAAAAGAGGCACTTTGTTTCCTGTCTCGGAAAAACAGGGCATGACGGAAGTGTCCCATGTCGCAGGCTCGGGTAAGTGCGCCTGTTTCAAGAGAGTCCTGCAACAGGCAAAAAGAAAAGAAGCTTTGAAGCGTAGCCGCTTCAGGGCCGCCTAAATCGCAGGAATACTCAAATAGAGGAAAATTTCTTCCTCTTGAAACGTTTTTAGAGCGAATTGACGGTTCATCGAGTCCCTGGACTCAACTTGTGTGTGTTAAGGGCCTCCATGACCGTCAATGATAGTAGGTCCCGCGGACTGAAGAAAGTCGCATTGGCGACAGAGTAGGGGATATATGACCACTCCTGATGGCGATACGCGCGAAAAGTGCTCGCCGGGAGTGGTATTAAGGTCCCCAAATAAGGGTGTGTTTTTAGCTGGTCGGCAGAACATCGCCACTCCCGCATAACCCTGTAGTACGGGCTACAGGGTACCTGAAGGCAGGTTTTCACATCCTACGCAAAAAAAAATAGCAAGTGTTTTGTTATATGGAGAAAAAAGGTCAGTTTTGAAATTATTATGTAACAAAGTATTATGTTTACGCTAACACTTAGCGCATTTTAACTTGTTAAAACATGAATAAGACTTGTGACCAGGTGATAAACAATTCACACAACAATGATGACGCAAAACAATTTCCTTTCTTTTTTCTACTGAAAGCTCTTCAAATTGATTACATTCATGCAAAGCATGATTTTCTTTACATAAAACACGTTTACAAGTGGCAGATGCAACATGGCTCTTAGTTACCTGTTGATTAGAACTTTTAGTTTTTTCTGAATTTACATTTTTTAAAGCTTGAATAGCTTCAAGAGCTCTTATACGAGTTTCCAAAAACTCATTAAGACTTTTAAAGGTAGGATATTCTGTACTAGAACCAAGATGCATCTCCCCTTCCTTTAAAGTCCAAGAATCTATTTTTTTCGAAATTATAAAAACCAAAATATCACTCAACTTATCAACGGGACGCTTTAGATTTTTAATAGATAGAAGAGCTTCATTAGTGGTATCGATGAGCTTTCTTAATTCTTTCGGTGAGTTATTACTTATTTTTGAAATATTCATAACTGAAGAAAAATGCTGATTTATAATAGCGCGTTTATTATTTATTATATCTAAATTTGAGTAAATCCCAAGCAACAATAAAATTAACATCCGTAAATAATACGTGTTTTCGAAGTTGAACATGTTCACCTTTTATTGAAGTTTTTAAATAATGTAAACGAGCTATATTTGACAAACTATCATTTTTAATTATCAAAGCATCAAATAAATTGCAAAAATTCTACCAATCTGAATATTTTCCAGAAAACTCCGGTAAAGCAAATTGAGGTAGCTTAACATGCATCGTATCAGCGCGAAATGTAATTTCATTAACATTTTGAGTTGTTGGTATCGGAGTTCAAGCGTCAATTTAAGTAATTAAAAAATCATAAGCATTTAAATAGGCTTCTTCCATTTTTAAAAATTAAGATTTTACAAAATAATCCATTGTTAATTTATTCTCTGCAGAAACTATAGAGTGTAATTTTAAATCTAAAGCTTGGGCAGTGGCCCAACGTTGATTTAGCATCTCCAGACGACCATTAGCGACGGCTAAATTGACATTTTCTTTTCCTATTTTCTTATAATTTGTGACAGTATGACAAATATAGTGGTACGTTGATTTAATTTCAGCACTTAAACTGTCCATTTTGAACGAGTAACAATTTCAAAAGTTCTCAAATTCAATAAATAATAAATTATTAATCACAAACAAATAGTTACAAAACAGTACAAAACTGTCAACATAAGTGTGATTAAAAAAAGTGAAGCAAGTATTATTTGTCAAAATTAAAATAATAAAATGATCGGCTTTATCAATAATAAAAGAGCAAATTTCTCATTTTAAGAAACATTAAAGTTTCAGTAGAATAAAATACAAAATATCACAGATTGAGAAATTAGTTTTAAATTTGAAGTGATGAATTAAATGCAGTGACTAACAGTAGATATCAGAATCAGTTGAACGTACGAGACTTTAAAGTAGAATGACGAACAACAGGCAAAGGAATCAAAGAAAAGAGAGAAGACATGTTCTTCGGAAGTTAGAAGTCAGATTACTTGTGGAATGATTCTCGTTCACTCGTACTCGATCACGTTGATCACTCTCCTTAAACCCCTCTCATCATGATAGCCCTACCTTCACACTGATACTATCAGCTTGGCGGAAACCAATATGCAAATTTATCCTCTTCCACTGTCTTTTTCCACTTTTATCACAAACAGGAACAGTCATTATTTCCCTCAGAACAAAAGGATATCCCTGGGATATCCCTGAGATATCCCGCTGAAATTCGAGATATCCTAGGGACATCCCAGGGATACAAAGGATATCCTAGGGACATCCCCAGTCTATCCAAATTTCCGCCTCATGAGATATACTCTAATGATTTAGGAAAAAAATTTGGAGGTATGAGGATTCGAACCCGCGCCCTTGCGCATAGCAAGGGCGGCCGTAACCAACTGAGCCACGGAAGCTTGTTATATGCAGTAGAGAAAAACATTAGTACTTGATGCAAAGAATATTGGTTGCACTTAAAAAATTTTTTTTAAAAAAAACCTAAACATATCTAGTAATTATCTTAAGCAAATAAAAATATTTGTTACTACTAATTATTTTGTGGTACATTTTGGTTACAAGTAATGAATATTATGGTTATAATGAACAATAAGTAATAGCCCAAGGTCATCTCGATGGCATATTGCAAATACTATATCCCTGGGATATCTCGACGGGATATCCCTGGGATGACCCTGGGACATCTCGATGGGATATTGAAAATGCTATATCCGGCCGGGATATCCCTGGGATGTCCCTGGGTCATCCAAATTTCCGTCCCGTGAGATATCCCGTGGGATATCCCAGGGTTATCCCTGAGAGGTCCCGGGATCATAATGGGATATTTACGAGATATCCCATGCTGTGAGGGTTTAGCCGATCAAATTTATTTGCGAGGAAAGCATTAATTATTAATTATTTAATGATACCATAATGTCACCAATTTTAACACCACGTGCAGTTTCAAAATTTTTAGTTTCACAATGAAATCCAGTTTTATGCACCATTATTCACACCAGATCCGGCTTGAAGGGCCATGTTTAAATTGAAGATTATTTGAAAGTTATTTAAGCTTTCTCGAGGAATTGGATCACTGGTAGGGTGAAGTCAATGAATAATGCTCCTCATTAATTTTCATTAAAACTTAACTTGAATTTATTATAAATAAATAAACTGGTAATGTTAAAGTTACGCGGCCAAAATCACTCACATAATATAAACTATCAAAGTCAATTTTAATTAACAATTTAGGATTGGAAAAATATAAAAGAGTTCGTTTTCGCAACCGGTTTTCCAAGCATACTTGCAACCACTGGCTCGAATTCGGAAAATTAGATATAATTTTCCTAAAAGCGAGTAGAAGAACCAAATCACTCAAGCATACTATGATGTACAAATATAGCCTAACGTAAGGCAGTAATTTTAAGTTATCTTTCACAAACTTTCTTAAACAGTGTCTCTCGCACATCTCATATATAGAAAGGATTAGAACTTCGGGGTCCTATTCAGGAACAAAAAAAGGAATTTTATTGTTCTATTAATAAGGAAGGACAGTTTATCACCTCCCTAACACATTTAAAAAGAAACATTACAGAATCAATACTTTTTCGATTTTTCAAGGATAATTCATTGAATTAGTTCACTGCTAGATTTTTAACACAAAAAGACTATTTATGTACCGTGTCTAGGAACTGAATCATTCATAAACAGGTAATCGTTACATTATCAACTTTTATACATTATAAAAAACGAAGTCGCTCTGATACAATTCAAATAAAATGACAAATATGTAGTAGTGTTACGTTCGTGAGAACCGTTTATTGAGCACGAATACAGGGAACGAAAGGACTACACCCCCCTTACGAGAGAATAACAATTCAATTTTGACCCTCTTCCAGTCACCAATATTTGTACGCTTCTTAGCGGTAGTTTTTTTTTCATTTTTATGCATCTATCAGTCAAGTATCTGCGAAGGAAAGACTACTCATGTCCATTTCATGGGTAACAACAATAAGTTGTCGTTTTTTTGGTAACAGCATCGAATTGGCATTTTTGTTGAAAACAGCATTAAATTTTTTCACTCTTGCCATCTGAAATCATTTGCCAATTCTTTGGCAATAAATTTTATTCCTTTTTCTCAGTAAAGGTGCAAATATTTACGTAAAAAGATTTAAAAAATAGCAAAAGAGATCTCAAATACTCCTGAGATACAAATTACGAACAAATCCGATTGATTTGCAAAATATCGTCCGCCAAATTGGATCCACCATTTTGAATTTTTTAAGTCTGGCTTCAGATTCGTAATTAGAATGACGCAAAACATGTAGACGCTCAGTGTGATTAAAATAAAAAAAAATTTAAAGAAGCTTACATTATCTTGAATTCTTTGAATGTACAGTTTGTTATTTTCAAGCTTCAATATTACGGACGTGATATTTTAAGTTGAAACATTTTTACGGTTACTAGAAGGATGAAAAATAATAGGAAAATCGAGATTGCCATATTTTGTCCTTGCCTCACACACTATTTTTTGTGTGTGAGGGAGTTTTTTTGTAACCTCTACTCTATCTAGTTAGAAACTCGACTTCTAACACAGTGTTTTTCAAATAAATGTCTATAATTTTTTTAATTTTTTTTTTTAATTTTGATAACATATTCTGAAAGACCGATAAAAAATACGTAAGAAACGGTGATACCAAGAATTTTTTATATTTACCATAATAGAGAAAATTTAATGAAAATTGAGAATGAATGTAAGAAAGTGTCCGTCCCGCCCTTAAAGCGTTAAGACAATAAAAATGTGACTGCAGAAAAGTGTGATCCCAAAAAGCTAAAATAGTTATTTGTGTAACAAGACCGCATCTGTAGGGGAATCGAGACTCGTGTAAAGTTTGCAGCACGAGCGAAGGAAGTTCGTCAATCATACAATTCTAGATTAAAAGGAAGAGAATCCTACTTTTTATTACAGTTTAACCCTACTATAGCAATACTATTTAAGCACGTTTGCTATTTTAACCTGCGACGCGACAGCTAATGTTTAGGTTGACAAGTGTGCTTAAATATAATGTTGGTAGTGGGGTAAGCTGTGATAAAAAGTAGAATTCTCCTCCTTTTAAGCTCTTCAGCTCTAAAAACAGAGTTTTTAGTACAGTTCTTGACGAAAAGTGGTTTATAAAAGTTTTTTAAACATTGCACTATCTTATTTTAACAATATTAACATAGACTCATCATGCTCGAGAAATATGTCTATCTAAAATTGGTAAGTTTAAAATTGAATGAAAATCTTTTCAGAAAATATCACATCCAAGAATATAATATATCAGAGTTATTGAATATGCCCTCCTAAATTGTTTAACTTAAATACTTTATTTTACTAATTACTTTTAAGAAAAATTCAAAATTGAGTATAAATTCAATTGATCTCATTAATTTCAAATTTAAAAAAGGTATTAAAAGTAATGCGAGATGCAGCAAGATCGCGCAGGATTGTTTATATTTATACATTCCACAAAGATTTTGTTCATTAAAAAATATGCGGGATTGCAATCTCTACCTGTTGCGCTTAGATCATACAGACCCCAATTTTTAAATACTGAAACTTTTAATTTAAACCAGTGATATGTTGTTTGGATAAAGTATATTAACTTACTATTAAAAATAATAAGATCTAAAAACAATTCACAACCAACAACCCCACTGTGTCAGCTAAGGGTTAAAAGACATTAATAATAATTATTAGATAATATTGCAGAAGAAACTTAGTGTTTCCGAATGAATTTTTCATGCTAAACATGAATCTGGGTTCAGAAACTTCGCATCAGGACACGTTTTTGAGAAAATAGGAGTTGAAACCCCAAAATACGTGGTTTTCAGCAATTTTTGAAATAGAGTCATAGAGCGGAACTATGACGTACTACAAACTTCGCTAATATCAGAAATTAAAGGCTGAAACAAGCCCTTTCAAATAGTTCTAAGCCAAATTATTCGGATGCGCCCTTAAAGCGGGGGTGTGTTTATGTGAATGGGTGGAGAGAGAAAATAAAAACAGAAGCACCCTTACACACACGCCGAGGCATAATAAAAAGAGCAGTGTTTTTAAAGGTTTTAAGGGTCGCTGATTACGAATATGAAGTTAGGTTTACAAAATTAAAAATGTCTGATTCAATATGGCGAACCACTTTTGCAAAATTTGACCGTATTCGACATTTTTAATTCTGTAAACCTAACTGCATATTCGTAAACAGTGACCTTTAAAACCTTCAAAAACACTCCACATTTTATTATGCTTGGGCGGGTGTGTAAGTGTGCTTCTGTTTCTATTTTTTTTCTCCGTCCATTCACATAAACACTAGGGTTGGCCGGAAAAGATTTTTTTTTAAATCTTGTTTAATAGAGCGAAAAATTTGCCCTTTGATATCAATAAAACGTATGCAAAATTGCAGTTTGATTATTAAATATCTTCTGTAGCTAGCAGATGACTAAATTTTTTTTTTACAAAAAATAACTAAAAATAAATTGTTTTTGTTGTTTATTAACTTTGATGTTTTGTCGTGAATTTTAAGTATGCAGGATTGTTTTAGAAACATATGCCAATAATTCAGAAAAATTATCTTTTGGGCTCAATGAAACGTGTCCGAAATGTGAGGTAGAAAAATTAATATCTTCTAATTCAAATTTTCCCAGAATTTTTTATGTTGAACTATCTTTGCCAACCATGAGTAAGCTTTTATACAATTCGTGCATCTCAGAAACCTACTATATCGACCCTTGGTTCGAAAATTTAGGAAGATTTTTTTGATTTTTTAATCAAATTGAACACAAAAATTCAATGAATTTTCGATATTTCAAGATTAAATTATTTTAAAATATGAAATTCTATGAAAAAATATCGGACACTTAGCTTCGCCGGGATTCAAACTCCGGTCAATTGTCGGTTGACTGCTCTAAACCCACTAAACTACAGAGATCCATGTCGAATACAATTTAACAGATTTATCGCCTTATTCGGCTATGACATATATATAGACACATATATGACGCGATCTGAAGAAAGGGACCTTATCGGTAATTTTACAGGAGAGCGAAAAGAAAAGACGAGCGCACATGGTGCTCTGTACAAATCGTTGATGTTCAAATTGTCATAATTTGAAGAATAATTAATAAAAATATTTTCTGACTTCAAATAATGAAAAAGGAACTTTTATTGAAGTTAAATCAACCATAAACCGAAAATCGATTTTTTGCCTCTAAGGTTCCTTTCTTCAGATCGCATCACATATATATTTTATAAACTAAGGGTTATCGAACTAAGGGTCGATATACAGTGAAACCTCTCTTAGCGGACACCTCCCAATAACGGACACCTCCTTTAACGGACGAAATTTAAAAGTCCCGGCAAAATTATATTGTTTTACATGAGATTAAATCCTCTTCATAGCGGACGCTCTTAAAAGCGGGTACCTCCCTTAACGGACACAGAAATTCACAGAATAACGAACGCTGGATCGATTGTTGATGCTTTCTATTCTAAAGTTTAGCAATGAAAATAAAAGTTAACTTTTGTAATGACTAAAAAGCACAATCATACTCAGGTTATATTCATTCGCTGTTCAATTGACACGTTTAATAATTACATATCTCAAAATAAAATGTAGCAAAATTCCAAGCTCTGTATTGCCGAGAGGCTTAAGGCGTTCACCTTCGTTCATAGATTCGAAACCCGTGTCAGACCAAATTTTTCAAAAAATTGTATTTAATGTAAAATAGTTTTCTAATATTACCTTAATATTACTGTAATATCACTGTCATATTATCTTAATATTACTTTGAGGTGAACATTTCAATATCACGTCAATATCACTGTAATATCACCTTGTAATATTAAAAACTTTACAGTATGATATCACTGTGATATTCAAATAATATTAAGTGGTGCTTGTATTATCAGAACTAACAATGTACTTCTTGAACAGTAATGATATCACAGAACTGAATTTAATATCAAATTCACAAATACATTTAGAACGTAAGACTGCTTTAATTCCTAAAAAGCAGACTTCTATTTTAAATTATTATAAAAAATGCAATGAAATAATATTTATTTATTTACAAAAGATCGTGTTTGTCTAGCTTTAATGTTTTAATAAAAGAAAAAATGAAATTAGCCAAAATTTTATATAATATATAAAGTAAAACCTCCTAATAGCGGGCACCTCCGTTAACGGGCAATTTCCTCTTGCACCGTCGGTATCCGCTATAGGGAGGTTTCACTGTAATAGTTTTCTGAGATGCACGAATTGTGTTCAAGTTTACTCATGATTAGCAAAGATTTGATGTCATGACACCAAAATTTGTGTAAACGCTCCTTTTAAAAGGCGTTTTCGCTTTTTGAACTTGCAATTTTACTGGATACTTTGGATACTTTTAAATACTATTTACTATTACAATTTATAGAATTGTATTATTGTCGTAACATGGAAAACACATGCATCACGAAATCTAAATTTTCGTTCCGAAAAACATTTGATTGACCTATATTTGGCAATCCAGCTGACCTTAGCTTTACACAGATCCCAACATACGAAGACATCTCAAAGCATTGTTCACATGAAAGGCGTTCTATTGGTATTCAAGGCTTTGTCATCGAATTGTATTCGCAATATTGGCAAATAATCACGTAATTCTATCAAAAAACTCGGAAAAATCGGAACAGAAACCATTTAACGATTTTTGGAAAGAGTGGGTCAAAAAATGAAAACATTTATATTTCGGACTTTTTTTACCGGTATCGTTTTTCATAAACAATCGTAGAAGTTGGAGAAATAGGGTTTTTCGATGATTGTTGCTTAACTAATTCCTTGACAAGAAAAACGTTTTAATAAAAAAGATAGCCCTTAAAAAAACAAAAAAATTGACTATCATGAAGTCACGATCAAGTAATTTGTTTATTCAAAAAGTTTTAAAAACCACTTAAAAAAGAGATTTTTTTATCTTTAATAACTTTTTAAATAATTGAGTGACAGTTGTCAAATGATGTAAAATCTTGCCTCTTGTCACTCTTAAGAAGTGTAATAAATTTTTACCCGATCGGATGAATAGTTTTATTCTAATTACATTTGTTATTAAAAAAAACTGTTTTATGCAGATGTAAATTATATTTTTCTGGCTTATTGCATTTTAACTACAATGGACTCATTCTACTCCAGGAAAGACATATTAACATATACATTTTTATACATAATAATTTATTAACAATAAGTTGCAAAAAAGGGGTGTCAAAAATTTAACCGTTATAAACAAATGGAATAACTTTGTGAATAATTATGTTATGACATCGGTTGAAATTGAATCGTAAAGTACATGTTTTTATGCAACTTTAAAAAAAAAAATTTCATTCTTAATTAGGGGGTAAAAAAATTTTTTTTTAGAAAACTACTGACGCTGTCGTTTTTAACTGTTTAAAGTCAAACTCACAGGATGTTTATACAAGATAATATGTATTAGTTGTTAAAAAATGGACGAAGTTGTTTCTCATAATATTATTGCTAAACATTGCGATCGAAGTAGGGGTAGCAGTTGACGCCGTCAAGATGGACGGTGGTGGGGGTATTTGGTGCGCGCGAGAGCTCTTGCGACAGAATTAAATTGAAGGATTCGAATTACCAAAAGTTTCAATAACTTGCAAAGAAATTGTCAAATTTTGATCATTCTTTTTGTGACTTTAAACAGTTAAAAACGACAGCGTCAGTAGTTTTCTAAAAAAAAAAAAATTTTTACCCCCTAATTGAGAATGAAATTTTTTTTTGTTAAAGTTGCATAAAAACATGTACTTTACGATTCAATTTCAACCGATGTGATAACATAATTATTTACAAAGTTATTCCATTTGTTTATAACGGTTAAATTTTTGACATCCCTTTTTTGCAAATTATTGTTAATAAACTATTATGTATAAAAATGTATATGTTAATATGCCCGGGAGTAGAATGAGTCCATTGTAGTTAACTAACTTGTGTTCACATCGAACCGGCCCTTCGGTAGTCAAAAGGCTTTTCTTCACATAAGACTTGCATTTCTGATAGTATACGTTAAAATCGCCTGAGTTGTGAGCCGAGTTTTACTGTAAATTTTATAAGTCTTGCAATTTTAACAGTATTTAAACGCTATCGCTTGAATTGTGAGCCGGATTAAAAGATTAGATTTACCGTCGTAATAATTCTGTGTTTCTTTTAACGAAAAAGACTTTAAGACATTAAAGTTTCAAGAGATACAGTATAACTAAAGTGGCGTGACAACAAAGTGATTTCACCCTTAAGTCCGCACCAGTAGTATCTTTTCAAGTACGTCATTGTCAACGGCGAGATACTACTATCATCTTCTTGCCCTCCGATTATTGGAGGTAGTTGTAAGTAAATTTAACGTTTATTTTATTCAAATTTGCATTGAATAACTGTAGAGGTGTCTGAATTAAATGTGAGTGCAAGAGGAAATTGCCCGTTAACGGAGGTGCCCGCTATTAGG
The DNA here is from genome assembly GCA_037103525.1 of Ganaspis brasiliensis. Taxonomy (NCBI): domain Eukaryota; kingdom Metazoa; phylum Arthropoda; class Insecta; order Hymenoptera; family Figitidae; genus Ganaspis; species Ganaspis brasiliensis. Next base: position 616,489 of record JAZKLR010000008.1, on the reverse strand, counting down.
AGGTTTTACTTTATATATTATATAAAATTTTGGCTAATTTCATTTTTTCTTTTATTAAAACATTGAAGCTAGACAAACACGATCTTTTGTACGTAAATAAATATTATTTCATAGCATTTTTTATAATAATTTAAAATAGAAGTCTGCTTTTTAGGAATTAAAGCAGTCTTACGTTCTAAATGTATTTGTGAATTTGATATTAAATTCAGTCCTGTGATATCATTACTGTTCAAGAAGTACATTGTTAGTTCTGATAATACAAGCACCACTTAATATTATTTGAATATCACAGTGATATCATACTGTAATGTTTGTAATATTACAAGGTGATATTACAGTGATATTGACGTGATATTGAAATTGTTACGTCGTAACAAATTTAAAGGACAGTTATTTTTGTTTTTGTAGACTGATTTAAGAAAATAATATTACAGTGTTTCTTTTTTGTGTGTGTTTTTACTCATTTATGTATTTTAAAAATATGTATTATTTAGGTGTCATCTTACTCTTTAAATAAGTTTATTATGTGTTTTGAATAGAAAAAGGGTAAATTCGTTCTTGAAAGGACCAAATGTTAATGATTTATGGTAGTCAGAGCAGCTGATGCGGATTAAGATTTTTGCAGTTTGTCACATTTGAAAATAGTATAAATCAATTTCGTCTCTAAAAACTTTATGGATATAATCCCGTAAACAGCAACTTAAAATCATAAAGTTTTTATGGAAACTCGTACCTTTCATAAACTACTTAGGGTTTTTGAAATTAGATTTTAACAACCTGACCTTCAGGCATCTAAATGACATTTAACTCATGTGGCGGATTAGCGAGGGAGGATCCTTCATCCCACTTTAAAATTTGTAACCAATAACAGACCATTTATCCCCATCATTTTGAAAAACCTTCAAAATTTGCTTTGTATAGAATCAACAGAAGATCAGATCAATTTTAACTTTTCTCCTGTAAACATCTACTTTTCGCGCACCACTTGTAATTTCGAATATGTAACTTCTGTGTATCAAATTTTACCTACATTTGCTCTTATTAATAAATATAGTTTTAGTTGTGTAATTTTGTTGTTTTATTCAACTTATACAAAAACTAAAACCTCTGTTTGTGTCATTTTTTATACGCACACAAAACATGGTCCTTCGAGCCGGATAGTTGTGAATTTTGACTTTTCTGACAAGTGTTGTTATAAGACATTAAGTGACTTTCAAGTGACTGTGGATAATAGTGAAGTTTTATTCTTTAATTATTCACAAAACAGTGTAGAGCAAAGACTATAAATCCTTTGTTTAATCTCACAAACTTGAAACAACACAGTTTAGTGCAGAAAAGTGATATACAACAAAATAAAAGATCAAGTGACTTTCAAGTGACTCTAGAAAATAGTGAAGCTTTATTCTTCAATTATTCAGAAAACCTTGTGGAACAAAAGACTATAAATCTTTTGTCTACTCTAACAACTTTAAAACAACACATTTCTGTGAAGACAAGTGATCTACAACAAAATAAAACAAAAACGTGCATGTTCTAAATAAAGTTGTTTTTAAGACCTTGTGTGGTGCGCGAAGTGAGAACATTTCATAATCAAAAATACTTTATTGACAATTCAAAAACATTTTAACGTGTGCTACGTTTAGTTTCAAAGAACAAGGCACTGATATCTAAAGGAGAATTGAATACTCAAATATTGCCGATTTCGTTCGGAATTTCAACATTTTCAAAAACTTCATTCGATCAACACGTCAGTCAGACCTACATCACAATCAGCATGGAGAGTCTAGTTATCAGCGGAGTCTACCAAAAGTAAGTCGAGACTGTCAATCCTTTAAATTCTCGTTCCCAATCATTTGCCTCTTTTTAATCGTATAAGTGTGGTTAGTCTAAATAAAAAAAAAAAATAAATAAATAAATAAAAAAAAAATATCATGGCCGAACAAATAATTTCAAAATTAAAAATACAACGCGGAAACGTAAAACGGCAATTAACTAATTCTGAAACTCTTATTGCATCAATAAAGGATGAAACTGATTTAGAAGTTCTTGAGTTAAAAGAGCGTCTTCAAAAACATCTCGGCTTGTGGGATGCTTTTGAAAAGATTCAAGATAAATTAGACGATTATTCTCTCACAGAGATAGACATCGATGCGAACGAACTTGAAAGAACACACTTTGAAAATCGGTTTCATAACATAAGTGGATTTTTAAAACGATTGGTAAACAAATTGCCATCTCAACAAGTAACACAGTCAGCAAATAGTAGTCAACTCCAAACGGAAACACAAATTATTAATAACAATGATCAAATTTTAAGTCGGTCCCCAGGATCGGTAACCACATCTATAGAAAATAATGAGGGAAGCGTGACAAGTCAAGGCAATAATTTAGCTAATAATAATAGTATAAATTGTAATGCGCGATTCGAATTTCCAAAATTGCAAACACCTTCCTTTCATGGTAATTATGACACCTGGCTCACATTTCATGACACTTTTAAATCCATGTGCCACGATAACTCTGCATTGTCTTCCATACAGAAATTTCATTATTTAAGAACGTGTTTAAAAGATGAAGCGGCAGAAGTTATCGCGTCACTGGAAATAACAGGTGGAAATTATCAAATAGCGTGGGACTTATTAAAACGAAGGTACGACAATAGAAAATACATAGTAGAAAGTCATGTTAAATCACTGTTCGACCTCCCAAGCATTTCCAGAGAATTCACAATTCGAGCACTGTTAGACAATGTTCAAAAACATGTGCGAGCACTGAAGGCGCTTGGCCATCCAGTGGACGACTGTCCAGCGTTATTAGTTCACATCATACGTGAAAAATTAAATAATTACAACCGCGAAAAATGGGAAGAATCTGTCGGAAGTACTAATTTACCCACGTTTTTAGACATGATAGATTTTCTTGAACGTAGATCGTTAATTGAGAATACTCAATCGACTTATAGGCCGGTTAATCATCAAAAGGCTCCAAATTTCAAAAATCGAGGAAATTTTTCTCGAAGTCCTGCTACATGCATTACTACAACTGTAGGCAAGGAATCAAATAATTCTAACACCTCTTTTCCGTGTGCACTTTGTTCTGAATCACACAGACTCTATACTTGTAGTCAATTTCTTAATATGCCTGTGTCAGAACGGTATTCAATGGTCAAGAAGGCTAATTTATGTCATAATTGTTTTTTCAATAATCACCGTACAATAGACTGTCGTCGTGGCCCCTGTCGTAAATGCAATCGTCGACACCACACTTTATTGCATTTTGGTGAAAACCCAGCTGGAATTAATCCTACTAATACAAGCGCAATTTCCAACCAAGAAGTAGCCACAGTTAAAGTACAGGCTCAGTCACAATCTCAGGTAGTTTTAGGGACAGCCATAGTGCACATCTCAGATGGTCAAGGCAAATATATACCTTGCCGTGCATTCCTAGATTCATGCTCACAATGTTGTTCCATTTCCGAGCGATTTGCAACTTCACTTGGTTTAAAAATGAATAAAACAAATATCGCTTTAAAAGGAGTAGATAATCTCCAATCAAATGTTACTTACAGTACGACAACAAAAATTAAGTCTTTATACGATGATAGGGTCAAATTTGATATTTCATTTCTAATATTTAAGGAAATTTCTGATCCTATGCCGATCCTTCACATTAATCGGAATTCATTAAACATTCCCGATAATTTTTTTTTAGCTGATCCGGACTTTAATACTTCAGCTGAAATCGATATATTAATAGGAGCAGAATACTTTTACAATCTCATGCGTGCGGGAAAAATTGCAGTAAAGGGTCAAACTGCAGTTTTTCAAGAAACCGGTCTCGGGTGGATATTTTCGGGAAGATATGTAAGCCCTAAATCAAACTCTCACAAAATTAGTAGTAAACAAAAAAATACTCAAACTATATCGTGTAACCTTATTAATTTCCAAAATCTACCATTATTATGGGAATTAGGAGATGAGGGTCGTTCAAAATTCTTGTCAGAAGAGGAAAAGGCGGCCGAAATGCATTATGTAAACAACACCAAACGGGATGAAACGGGTCGATATACAGTCAGATTACCCTTTAATGACAAACAAGGATTACTCGGAGAATCTAAAAACATTGCACTTCAGCGATTTTATAATCTCGAAAGAAAATTTAGTAAAAATCCTGCGCTAAAATCACAATACACTGAGTGCATACAAGATTATTTAAAACAGGGTCATATGAAATTAATCGATAATCAAGAACTTACAAAGCATGGTAGTTATTTCCCACATCACGCAGTTTTTAAAAGTGACAGCATTACAACAAAACTTCGAGTGGTATTTGACGGTTCAGCAAAAACGTCAAGTGGCATTTCATTAAATGAGACTTTCATGCTAGGCCCGGTTATTCAAGATGATTTATACATAATCATTACTCGATTCAGAACCTTTCCGTTTGCATTTACTGCTGATATCGAACAAATGTATCGGCAGATTATCGTGTCTCCTGAAAATCAACATTTTCAAAAAATTTTTTGGAGAACAGATTTAAATGAACCAATTAAAACTTACGCCATGACACGAGTCACATTTGGGACTTCTTGCGCCCCGTATCTCGCAACTCGTACTTTACACAAACTTGCGGACGACGAAAAGGATTCATTCCCAGTTGCATCGAAGATTTTGAAAAGAGATTTTTATGTTGACGATCTCTTATCAGGTGCTCAATCTTTTCCAGAGGCACTTAAACTCAGAAATGAGTTAATTAATCTTCTTTCTAAAGGCGGTTTTAAGCTGCGAAAATGGATTTCTAATGACCCCGATTTATGTACAGATCTTGCACACAGTTCTTTAAGCGAACACATGTCACTTGATCCAACTGATTCGGTTAAAACACTCGGTCTTCATTGGAATCCACAGTTAGATGTAATTTTTTATGTAATTAATTCTTCAGAATTCAATGAAAAAACCACAAAACGAGCACTTTTATCTCAAGTGGCTAAATTGTTTGATCCGATTGGATTACTAGGTCCAGTCATTGTTATAGGAAAACTATTAATCCAACAACTTTGGAAACTAAATCTTGCTTGGGACGAAGATGTTCCGGTAGAAATCAAAAACATATGGTTTGAATACGTCGAACAACTCCCTATATTAAATAATATAAAATTTGAGCGTTGCGTTACTCAAACAGATTCAAAAATTATACAGTTGCACGGATTTTGCGATGCGAGTGAGAAGGCGTATGGCGCATGTTTATATCTTCGCTCAACAAATGAGAAAGGAGAAAACTCCATACGTCTTATATGCTCAAAATCGCGTGTGTGCCCACTCAAAGCCACGTTTCTGCCTAGATTAGAATTGTGCGCTGCCGTTCTATTAGCGAAACTATATGAAACAACCATTAAGTCTTTAAACATTCCAATTTCCAAAATAATTTTTTGGTCCGATTCAACAATCACGTTGAATTGGATAAATGCGGAATCATATTCATTAGAAACTTTCATTGCCAATAGAGTCTCTGAAATACAAAACAAGACTCAAACTTCAAGTTGGCGACACGTACCGTCTGAAAGCAATCCGGCAGATCTACTTTCTCGTGGATCGAGCCCTCGTGAATTGCTTCAAAATTTGCTTTGGACTAAGGGTCCACCGTGGTTGCTTGAATGCGAAACAAGCTGGCCAAATTTGTCTTTTATCGCGTCGGAAATACCAGGATTGCGAAAAAAGAAACCTCTTTTTTCACTTAAACTCACTATTGCAAACGAAAATTTATTGAATAAATATAGTAGTCTTGATAAACTTATTAGGGTTCTGGCTTATTGTTTACGATTTATTAATAATATTAAACAAAAACAAGTAACTTCTAAATTTAAAGGCTCTTTATCAAACGATGAAATTGATAGAGCAGAAAAAACAGTTTTTAAGCTGGTACAGGCTGAAACGTTTTCCGAAGAAATGAGATCACTATCAAAAAATCAAAATGTTGGAAAGAACAGTAATCTCATTTCATTGACGCCCTTCATAGACCAAGGAATAATAAAGGTGGGGGGTAGATTAAAACATTCGAACCTTCCTGAATATCAAAAATTTCCAATTGTACTCCCCAAAAATCATCACGTCACGAAATTAATTATCCGTAAAGAACATGTTAAGCTTTTTCATGCGGGAGTAAATGCTACTTTATATGGAGTTCGTGAAAAATTTTGGCCTATCGATGCTCGAAATTCAGTTCGACACATTGTCCGACAGTGCACGAAATGCTTCCGAGCGAAACCTCGTGAAGCTCAATATTTAATGGGAAATTTACCAAAACCTCGATTGAATTTTATTAGACCTTTTAATGATGTGGGTGTCGATTTTTGTGGACCTTTTTTTACAAAAGAACTTCGCCGCAGAAATAGAACAAAAATTAAGACATATGTGGCCGTGTTCGTTTGTCTTGCTACTAAAGCCGTTCATCTGGAGTTGGCTAATGATTTGACGACAGATGCCTTTGTTGCTTGTTTGAAACGTTTCCTCGCGCGTCGAGGAATGCCTCAATCCATTCACTCTGACAACGCTACGAATTTTGTTGGAGCAAACAATGAAATTAGTAATCTTTTTAAAAGTATCCACTTAAACATTCGTGACTCTAAAACGCAAGAACTTTTAAAAGAGAAGCAAATCTCGTGGCATTTTATACCACCACGAGCTCCCCACTTCGGTGGATTGTGGGAGGCCGCGGTAAAATCTTTTAAAACACACTTTGTTCGAGTTGCAGGAAATAGTCTCTTAACTTATGAACAGCTCCACACTTATGTGGTTGAAATCGAGGCTATCTTAAACTCCCGTCCACTGAGTCCTTTATCATCTGATCCAAACGACCTTTTACCATTAACACCTGCCCACTTCCTAGTTGGTAGTTCTCTGACTTGCATACCGCAAAGTGATTTGCGCCACCTTCCAGAAAATCGGCTTTCCTGCTGGCAACTAGCTCAAAAAATGAGACATCACTTTTGGGATAGGTGGTACAAGGAATATATCAACGAATTGATATCTCGCACCAAATGGCAGTCTACTACGAATCAAGCAAATATCAAACCTGGAACCCTTGTCTTGGTAAAAGAAGATAATCAACCGCCACTAAATTGGCCATTAGGGCGCATAGTGGAAGTTCATCCGGGTTCTGATGGCATTATACGCACTGTTACAATCAAAAGTGCAACAGGACTTTATAAAAGAACTTTGAAAAAATTGTGTCCCCTTCCTACAGAGGAGTAAGTTAAAGTTAAACGTGAACTTAATTAATGTTGAACATCTATCGTTCAAGGTGGGCAGCATGTTACGTCGTAACAAATTTAAAGGACAGTTATTTTTGTTTTTGTAGACTGATTTAAGAAAATAATATTACAGTGTTTCTTTTTTGTGTGTGTTTTTACTCATTTATGTATTTTAAAAATATGTATTATTTAGGTGTCATCTTACTCTTTAAATAAGTTTATTATGTGTTTTGAATAGAAAAAGGGTAAATTCGTTCTTGAAAGGACCAAATGTTAATGATTTATGGTAGTCAGAGCAGCTGATGCGGATTAAGATTTTTGCAGTTTGTCACATTTGAAAATAGTATAAATCAATTTCGTCTCTAAAAACTTTATGGATATAATCTCGTAAACAGCAACTTAAAATCATAAAGTTTTTATGGAAACTCGTACCTTTCATAAACTACTTAGGGTTTTTGAAATTAGATTTTAACAACCTGACCTTCAGGCATCTAAATGACATTTAACTCATCTGGCGGATTAGCGAGGGAGGATCCTTCATCCCACTTTAAAATTTGTAACCAATAACAGACCATTTATCCCCATCATTTTGAAAAACCTTCAAAATTTGCTTTGTATAGAATCAACAGAAGATCAGATCAATTTTAACTTTTCTCCTGTAAACATCTACTTTTCGCGCACCACTTGTAATTTCGAATATGTAACTTCTGTGTATCAAATTTTACCTACATTTGCTCTTATTAATAAATATAGTTTTAGTTGTGTAATTTTGTTGTTTTATTCAACTTATACAAAAACTAAAACCTCTGTTTGTGTCATTTTTTATACGCACACAAAACAGAAATGTTCACCTCAAAGTAATATTAAGATAATATGACAGTGATAATACAGTAATATTAAGGTAATATTAGAAAACTATTTTACATTAAATACAATTTTTTGAAAAATTTGGTCTGACACGGGTTTCGAATCTATGAACGAAGGTGAACGCCTTGAGCCTCTCGGCCATACAGAGCTTGGAATTTTGCTACATTTTATTTTGAGATATGTAATTATTAAACGTGTTAATTGAGCAGCGAATGAATATAAACTGAGTATGATTGTGCTTTTTAGTCATTACAAAAGTTAACTTTTATATTCCAGCTTCTACGATTGTTTATGAAAAACGATACCGGTAAAAAAAGTCCGAAATATAAATGTTTTCATTTTTTTGACCCGCTCTTTACAAAAATCGTTAAATGGTTGCTGTTCCGATTTTTCCGAGTTTCCATGGGCCTTTGGGATAGAATTACTGGACTAAAATTCTGGTTCTTTGTTGACAGAGCCCTGAATACCAATAAAACGCTTTTCATATGAACAGCATTTTAAGATGTTTGCATATGTTGGGAGCTGTGTTAAGCTAATGTCAGCTGGATTGACAAATATAAATCAATCAACAATTTCATGGTTCAATAATAATAGAATTCTATAAATAGTATCCAGGTGCAAGTGTTTAATTCTGAGATCCCAAAGGGGTCTCACCCACTATTTTCTAATTCTTTAAAGAGGTTTTAGTATATTTAAAGCTTATTAAAAAACAAGAAAGATATCCACTTGGAAATTCACACGGAAATCCGCATGGAAATCCGCATGGAAATCCGCACGGAATCTAGGCATATCGTTTCCAATCTCCACAGGAATATCCGACTGGAAATCCGTCCAGTCAAAGTGCAAGTTCAAAAAGCGAAAACACATTTTAAAAAAAGCATTTTTACAAACTTTGGTGCCATGACATCAAATCACTAGTGATAGAGAAAACACACTGTACGTCCATGTGACAGAAGATATTAATTGTTCTACCTTACATTTCGGACACGTTTCATTAAGCCCAGAAGATAATTTTTCTGTACTATTGGCATATGGACCAAATCGCGAAAAATGAAACCACGGAAAAAAATTTTACTTTTAAATTCCATGGGTTCTTGATTATTTGCTGGCTATAAATATCTCAAAGTATTGAAAGAAATAAATATCAACGCGAAATCAGTTGTCTGTTTAAAACCTAACGCTTGTTTCTTTCTAATACCTAGATTAATAAAATTGAATAAAAACGTAACACGAAACAAAAAGTTGCATTTCATTGAATAAATGGTACTTTTTACGTACTATCCGTTTTTCTTGGGATAGAATTAGGTTAACTGAAAATAACTAAGTTAAATACTTGAAAGAAAAAAATGTTTTATAACATTTGTAATGCACAAGAATTCGACCGCTTTTTTTAATGTAATGTAACACTCCAAAATCCCAAAAAAAATTTTGTCGCAAATTCTATCACGTCAACTAAATACAATGACTTAATTTTTTTCGAGCATTTTTATGATATTTTCTAAATAAAATATAAAATCAGCAACATATTCAATTGTTTCTGTTTTCAGAGCCAAAATCAATTTGTAACGTAACAGTCTTTTTTCACCCATAACACAACATCCATAAAAAAGTATCTTGATCTGTGAATAAAAACCATATATTCCTATGTATTTTGATGCACTGAATCTGAAATGGACATAAATTGTTTGAACATTAAAAATATACATTCATTAAGGGCATGTGATGGATTATGACGTCACTGGTATAGGCAAACTTTGTCTGTAACTTTTCTCTTAAAATATTTAATATTTTGTCACGAAACTTGGTAAATTTACTTAAAACGTCTTTAGGAAGGTCTCTCTGACTCAAATTTGCCAGAATTTTGGCCCAAAATTAATTTTGGAAAATTTTAGAAAAATTGCATTTTTTTAAAAACAAATTTTGGGTCAGAAAGACCTTCCTAATAATATTTAAGGTAATTCTATTAAGTTTCGTAACAAAATGTTCAATTTTTTGGCAAAAAAGTAACGGAAAAATTTTGCCTAAACCAGTGACGTCATATTCCATCACATCCCCTTAATACATTATACCTATTTAAAAAAAGCAACGCGAAAATAGCGCAAATTGTACAAAAAATAAAAAATGTCATCCATGTTAGATCAAACTTTATCTTATTGATTAAAATTAATAAAACCCAGAATATGGGGATTTTTGGGATCGCTGATAACGAATTTATTCATGATTTTTCAAAATTTTAAATGGCAAATGCAAAATGGCAGACAAAAATGTTGAATCATTGATTGAATAAAGGGGGGGAACACCAGTTGTAATTATCGAAACATCGTTTTTCTTTTTTTTTTGCATTTTCTTAAAGTATATATATTTAGAAATGTGTCTGTAAATTTCTAAGTTGATCCGGTGAAAAATAAATGAGATAGGTATACAGCACAATGTGGCAGCGCGTCAGGTCGATCCAGATCTGCCAACACTTACACCTGGTGCTCAATGGCTATTCCTCTTTTTTTTACGCTTAAATTTACAGTTTTTGTACCTACCTTTCATAATTTTGACAATTCATAATATGACAAGCAAAGGTCATTTCAAGTATTTGACAAAAAAGTACGTTGAAACTTTAAATACGTTTTTCTCAAAATGACATTTTCAAAGTCGGTGATCACGATTACTCGAAAACCATTAAACCGATTTACTTGAAATTTAGTATGCTTAATTTACACATGTAAGCCGAGTTAGTGATCGAAGGATTTTTTTTTTAATGCAAAACTTTTTTTTATATAGCTGAAAATCGACCGTTTTTTTAACGAAAATCATACTGTTGACTTTGACAGGTCGCCATTTTGTCAAATATTTTTTTTCTTCAAATCCTTCGATCAATAACAGAATAATCTTATAATAAATGTAAATCAATTTGATTTTTGCATTTCAGACAAAGCATACTTGCGGAATCCTGATCACCGCAAATCACCTTTTTTTGTAAGGCGTAGCTTCAATGGCTCATATCTTTGAAAGTTTTAGTTGAAAAACAATTTTTTTTTAAATTACAACTTTTAGCATGTATTTTTAACTAATAAATATTATTCTTCAAAAAGTTTTATGGTTTTCTAGGAAAAAATTCTTGAAAAAAACACTTTTTTTAGTTACAACTGGTGTTCCCCCTTAACGAAATTCAATATAGATTCTTATCATACTATTTAAGGTCAGGATTTATTCATAATCTTGAAAACTTTGAACCTAGAATCAAAACGTATATGTGTCGATTCAGGGTGAAAGGGACCTTAGCTGCAAAATATTCGATGTTTAATTTTTATTATGAATCGATAGAATTTGAGTTGCTCTTTCACATACAGTAATCAAAACTTGTTTATGTTTATTAGTTTTTCTGTTATTCGCGATGAAACATAGACATAACCTAACATTAACATAAGCAAGCACAAGTTAAAACTCCCGTCCTGTGAAATTCAAAACATTTAATTTTTAATTGTTATTTTGAATCGATAGAATTTGAGTTGCTTTTTAACATACATAAATCAAAACTTGTTTATGTCTATTAGTTTTTGTGTTATTAGAGGTGAAACATAGGCATAACCTAACAGTAACATAGGGAGGCTCAACTTCAAACGCCTGTACGCGTACTGACGCGTACACTGAAAAAAATACTGTGATGAGATTAGACATTTGAGTATGGTTGACAGGTTATGTAGAAGTTTGTCAACTATACGTTCGAATTTCCCATAATGCACCGGTGCGTCACTGTCCATTTTACCTAACCTTACAATATGACTCGCGGTTTCACACAGCCGTATGGCTAAAACACCAATACGTATGACAGTTCCCAAAACAGTAATAAAATATTGCCAATCTGCCCATAATTATCGCAGTTCCACGGAAATATTTTTTTCAGTGTAAAACTCAGTTCTGCAGCTAAGGTCGCTTTCACCCTGAATCGACACATATCCAAATTTGAGTTTTATTAACATTTTTAAAAATTTTCTTTTTTTTTCAGATATTTTGATTTTGCCATTATCAACTTTGAAAAGTCATAAATAGATTTGTTATTAGCAATCCTATAAACCCCCATGTTTAATTAAGCATTTCTTAAAAAAAACTTATTTTTGTCTGCTATATTAGCGATTTTAACTTGTTTTTTGAGGTTCGGTTCTAACTCAGACCCGTCTGGCCAATTCTGATCTCGAATTCGGATTTAGCTCTTCAAAATTCGTAGGAATATATGAGTCTTGTTAACAGATCAAGATATTTTTTTGTATGTGGCTGTGTAATCAGAGTGTTTTTGCTTGCTGGAAACTTTATATAAATCCATTGTACTTTTTTAATTGTTTAATCGTAAGACAACCGAATTAATGTTCTTTATGTAAAATAAAGCAATGTGAAGCCATTTTCAATACCTAATTTCACTTTTTACACGAACATAAATCGCACAGGTAACGTAACAGTCTTTTCGTGTAACGTAATAGTCTAAACATTTTTGTTTCTAAAAAATTAAAAAAATTTTTTTTTAGTCTTATTGACATTTATTTCATTACTTGCATTCAGAAGCTACGAAATTATTTACTACACGTGAAAAATAGTTCAACAATGTAGGACAGCTCTAAAGCTTACTTCCAAAACTATGTAACGTAACAGTCCGTACTAAAACATTCATAACTCTTAAATAACAAAACATACGGAAATGTTTATATTAGTAAAAAATGTTAATAGAGAAGCATACTTTTAGATGCATGCATAAAAGATATTAAAACAATTCAATTTCGTGTGGTTTTGGAAACTTTTTGTTGAAATGTGCGTACAAATGTAAGGTAACAGTCCGCGATATGGTCCATATATTTCTAAAAAAAATCCTGCATGCTTGAAATTAAAGACAAAACATCAAAGTTAATAACCAACAAAAATAATTTATTTTTAGTTATTTTTGGTAAAAAAATATAAAATTTTAGTCAGCTGCTAGCGACAGAAGATATTTAATAATCAAACTGCAATTTTGCACACGTTTTATTGATATCAAAAGGCAAATTTTCCGGACTATTAGAATAAGATTTAAAACTCAAAATCTTTTACGGACCACCCTAATAAACAAACCCCTAGCTCTAAGAGCGCATGCGAATAATTTGGCTAAGTGCTCATTCGAAAGGGCTTGTTTCAACCTCTATTTCTTCAAAAACGTGACGATTTCATATTATAACGATTCCAGGCCAGCATTTAAAAAAAGGGGGTACCCTAGTGTAACCCCTTGTTTTATCTTAATGTGGGAAGAAAATATTCAGCGCGGCCGAAAATCTCGCTTCCGGACATCTTGCTTCTCAACTTATGACACCCAGTACACAACCCTTACAATATTTATAGCTGTCAAAATAAGAGTTATTATTATAATTTTTATTGAATTTGTATCTTTGCAGTTAATAATTAACATTTTAAAGTGATTTTCTCTAAAAGAAGTGACTAAATAAGCTTTATTCTTAGGATTAAAAAATGCAGTTTTTTTAAAAACTACAGATTTTCAACTTACTTTTTTCAACCTCTCCTACCGGATAATTTTTTTTTTATAGGTATTAAAATAGACCACTTAGGCTTGTCCAGATAAAAAAAAAATAAAAATTCAGAAAAGTCCTTCTTCTGCAATATTATCAATTATTTTTACATATGTTATCTCAGTTTTCATACCTCATAAAAGAAAACATTTAACCAGCAATTGACACTAAACAGAATGTTTTGTATAGTCAAAAGAGCTTCTTCACATAAATTTGCATTCAAATGTGTAAGTATTTCTTGACTACAATTGTCAGTAGAACTATTTTCATGTTGTCTCTCATTGATCTTCCTCAAAATGCACTTGGAATTAGGATCATTTTCTTGTGCCTATTTAAAGTATATGAAACTAGTGTTTAAATGAACAATATTTTAATTGTATTTAATATTTGTTTTATTACCTACCGTTAAAGCTATAGAGCTCTTTGACACGTTTATATCCTTTAAAATATGTGGCAGAAAATATTTAGTCATAGTTTCTACTCCTGAAAGTGATCCAGTATACTTTAACCAAACATTAACAGTTTTGTAAACAGACAGTCGCAAATTTTTAAATGTTTTAAACTGACTAAATGATTTGTGGTTATTTAATACTTTTTCAGTTTCTTCAAGACTTTGATGCATTAGTTTCAAAAGTAAATAACCAAAAGGTATTAACTCTTGTTTGAACCTGAAATTTAATTATAAAACTTAGTCTTCTTAATTGAAACTAGGTAAAAATTATGTATACTTTATAAACACTTTGCTTCCATGTAAAAAAAATAATTTTCTTTCTCATAGAAGAAGCGATAGATTAAAGTAATACGAAAAAAACAGAAAATTTTAATTTCGCTAAAAATAAAAAATAGCCATTAGTTCTATCAATTTCAGGAAAAACATGTACTTTAAACAAACCAATTACTTCGTTTTTAAATCGAGAATATTTTTTCAATGGGAATTATAGTTAAAAAATCACATTTAGAGAAGTTATACAGGGAAAATAATTTTTAAATGTAAAAATACCAAGGATGGCATCGAGCAGGTCGTGTTGTATTGTATCGTGGCGAACCACAACACGATAGACTTAGTCGAGTAGTATCGTAGCTCGCCACGATATGATGCGTCTGAAGCCATCGTGTTGAGGCTCGATACGATACGATGGAACTTCTTCCATCGTATCGTGGCTTGACACGATACGATGGATTGAGTTCCATCGTATCGGGTCAAGCCAGGATACGATGGACTGAGATCGATCGTATCGTGTCAAGCCACGATACGATGGAATGAGTTCAATCGTATCGTATCTAATCACGATGCGATAGACTGAGCTCAATCGTATCGTGTCCAACCACGATACGATGGACTAAGCTCAATCGTATCGGATCAAACCAAGATTCGATAGATTGAATTCCATTGTATCGTGGCGAGCCTACTACTTTCGTCGTAAATCGCGGAGCTTCGTTCAAATTCAAGCCATCCTTATTATTTCATTTGGCCCTTTTATAGCATAATAAATTAATATAAAAATTAAAACAATACACTACATCAGCCCATGCCCAAGCAGATAAAAAGTAACAAAAAATAGCTGATTCTGGAAAGTAAAGAACTTTTTAAATAATTATTTTTATCATTATAAATTGTTCAAACAAATTGTTATAAACAATAACAAATAAAAAAATTTTTATCAGAAAGAAAGATTCTGTAAAGTGGAGAATATTTTAAATAATTAAATTTTACATTATAAGTTGTTTAAAAAATCAATTGTTTAAAGAAATTGTTATAAACAAATGGACAAATAAATTTTTATAAGAAAAGAAAATTCTTAAATGTAGAGAATGTTTTAAATAATTAAATTTTACATTATAAATTGCTTAAACAAATTGTTATAAACAAATGGACAAATATTAAAACTTTTGTCAATAAAAAAGATTCTGAAAAGTAGAGAGTGTTTTAAATATTTAAATTTGACATTATAAATTGTTTAAAAAATTAATCGTTTCAACAAATTGATATAAACAAATAGACAAATAAATTTTTATAAGAGGAGAAGATTCTGAAAAGTAGAGAACGTTTTATATAATTAAGTTTTACTTTATAAGTTGTTTAAACAAATTGTTATAACCAAATGGACAAATAAATTTTTATAAGAAAAATAGATTCTGAAAAGTAGAGAATGATTTAAATAATTAAATATTACATTACAAATTGTTTAAAAAATTAATTGTTTAAACAAATTGTTATAAACAAATGGACAAAAAAATTTTTATAAGAAAAGATAATTCTTAAAAGTAGAGAATGTTTTAAATAATCAAATTTTACATTATAAATTGCTTAAACAAATTTTTTAAACAAATGGACAAATATTAAAACTTTTATCAGAAAAAAAGATTCTGAAAAGTAGAGAATGTTTTAAATATTTAAATTTTACATTATAAATTGTTTAAAAAATTAATCGTTTCAACAAATTGTTATAAACAAATAGACAAATAAAGTTTTATAAGAAAAGAAGATTCTGAAAAGTAGAGAATGTTTTAAATAATTAAATATTACATTAAAAATTGTTTAGAAAATTAATTGTTTAAACAAATTGTTACATACCTAGTTTAATATTTTTATATGTTTATTATGATAACTTGTTACTCTGATTATATCTTTGGCTATGACATTTTGATTCATTTTATAATTTATGTATATATCGCTCGGTGTATCGGGTATTTTTAAGGACTCACCAGCTCTATGAACTCATCTTTCGTAATAAATCAATCAATTAAATGGACAAATATTAAAACTTTTATCCAAAATAAAATTCGGAAAAGTGGAGAATGTCTTAAATAATTTAATTTAACATTATTAGTTGCTTAAACACATTCTTATAAACAAATTGTGACAGCAGTCTAACGTCACGTAATGTTTCACTACAGAAAACGCTGAAATAACGTTAATGAATGTTACTATATAATAAGCGGTAAAATACGAACGATTAAATTGATATATATCAATTATATTTCAATAACGATTAACAATAGATTCACTTTACGTTCTTTCAATCTTTTTTCGAATATTTTTTAAACCTTTATAAGCTTCAAGATTTTAAAATGCCGAAAAAAAGGGGTTTTAATTTTATGACTTGAAAATATACGGAAACGAACATCTGGTATCATAAATCCGGACCGTAATTTGAGAATATGCTTAATTACTCGGTATTTCAATTTTTAGTTTTTTTTGCGGCTTAACAAATGTTGTCGGCAGTTTAAACTTGTTGACCTTTTAGGTTTTTATTGAATAAAAGTCTCGAGTACTCGAACTTTTATGATAGAAAAATACAATTTTGGAATATTTCAGTACTTGAATCTTTGAAAGCGTTTTTCTCAAAACTATATTTTTCAAGTTGGGCGACACATTAGCGCCTACAATTTTTAACCGATCTTGCTCAAATTTTAACTGCAGCTTCATAATGACATTTTCAAGTGAACTACGTAGGATTTTTTCGAAAAATTAAAATTTGCCAATTCTGTGGTTGATTTTTAAGCAATTTTTCTATCAAAATTCGTATTTTTTCTTAATATTGACGCCATTTTTTTTTAAATCGATATTTCTTAAAAATCCTACGTAGTTCAGTAGCTTTTAGCATCTTGTTTCAAAATAATTTTGGGTTTTTGTTCTAGATTAAAAATTACGACCTGTAGTATGTCGCCCGTGCAAGGTCCTCGAAGATAAGGGGTTTAAACTTATCAGCCACTGTGCTGCCATTTTTATTTTAAAAAATGTTTTAATGTATTTTAACATACTTTAAGCTATGTTTTTTTATATGCTAAAACCCAGACCTTAATAAATTTTATAGCTTTGTTACAAAAAATTCAGAAAAATGACTATACTTTTACTGCGCGCAAGGTAGTATTACCCCTTAAGCAATTAATTTATTTAACAATTTATAATGTTAAATTTAATTATTTCAAACATTCCCCACTTACCTCAATCTCTTTTTCTGATGAAAGATTTAATATTTGTCAATTTGTTTCTAACAATTTCTCTAAACAAT
The DNA here is from genome assembly GCA_037103525.1 of Ganaspis brasiliensis. Classification (NCBI taxonomy): domain Eukaryota; kingdom Metazoa; phylum Arthropoda; class Insecta; order Hymenoptera; family Figitidae; genus Ganaspis; species Ganaspis brasiliensis. Next base: position 598,817 of record JAZKLR010000008.1, on the reverse strand, counting down.
TAATTTTTTCGACAATTTTGCATTCTTTATGGGTTTTTCCTATCGGTAAATTTCATGTTTTATTGCCAGAAAGGCCCAGAGACCCGCGGTTCGGAATTATGATACCAGGTGTTTGTTTCCGAATATTTTCAAGTCGTAAAATTGAAAGCCCTTTTTTTTGTCAAAAACGTGACATTTTCGGATCTTCAAGATTATGAAGGTTTAATGAATTTTCTAGAAAAGATTTCAAGAACATAAAGAAAATCTATTGTTGATCGTTATTAAAATATAATTAATATCTATCTATTTAATCGTTCATATTTTACCGTTTATTATATAGTAACATTTATTAACGTTATTTCAGCGTTTTCTGTAGTGAAACATTACGTGACGTTAGACTGCTGTCACAATTTGTTTATAAGAATGTGTTTAAGTAATTAATAATGTTAATTTAAATTATTTAGGACATTCTCCACTTTTCAGAATTTTATTTTGGATTAAAGTTTTAATATTTGTCCATTTGATTGATTGATTTATTACGAAAGATGAGTTCATAGAGCTGGAGAGTCCTTAAAAAAACCCGATATACCGAGCGATATAAATAAATTATAAAATGAATCAAAATGTCATCCAAAGATATAATCAGAGTAACAAGTTATCATAATAAACATATAATAATATTAAACTAGGTATATAGCAATTTGTTTAAACAATTAATTTTCAAAACAATTTTTAATGTAATATTTAATTATTTAAAACATTCTCTACTTTTCAGAATGTATTTTTCTTATGGAAATTTATTTGTCCATTTGTTTATAACAATTTTTTTAAACAATTTATAATGTAAAACTTAATTATTTAAAACATTCTCTAATTTTCAGAATCTTCTCTTCTTTTAAAAATTTATTTGTCCATTTGTTCATAACAATTTGTTAAAACAACTAATTTTTTAAACAATTTATAATGTAAAATTTAATTATTTAAAACATTCTCTACTTTTCAAAATCTATTTTTTTGATAAAAGTTTTAATATTTGTCCATTTGTTTATAACAACTTGTTTAAACAATTTATAATGTAAAATTTAAATATTTAAAACATTCTCTACTTTTAAGAATTTTCTTTTCTTATAAAAATTTATTTGTCCATTTGTTTATAACAATTTGTTTAAACAATTAATTTTCAAAACAATTTTTAATGTAATATTTCATTATTTAAAACATTCACTACTTTTCAGAATGTATTTTTCTTATGAAAATTTATTTGTCCATTTGTTTATAACAATTTGTTTAAACAATTTATAAAGTAAAACTTAATTATTTAAAACATTCTCTACTTTTCAGAATTTTCTCTTCTTATAAAAATTTATTTGTCTATTTGTTTATAACAATTTGTTAAAACGATTAATTTTTTAAACAATTAATAATGTAAAATTTAATTATTTAAAACATTCTCTACTTTTCAGAATCTTTTTTCTGATAAAAGTTTTAATATTTATCCATTTGTTTATAACAATTTGTTTAAACAATTTATAATGTAAAATTTAATTATTTAAAACATTCTCTACTTTTAAGAATTTTCTTTTCTTATAAAAATGTATGTGTTTATTTGTTTACAACAATTTGTTTAAACAATTAATTTTTTAAACAATTTATACGGTAAAATTTAATTACTTAAAACATTATCTGCTTTTCAGAATTTTTTTTTCTGATGAAAAATTTAATATTTGTCCATTTGTTTATGAGAATTTGTTTCAACAATTTATAATGTAAAATTTAATAATTTAAAACATTGTCTACTTTTCAGAATCTTTTTTTCTTTTAAAAATTTATTTGTCCATTTGTTTATAATTTATAATGTTTAATTTAATTAGTTGAAATAGTCTCCACTTTCCTAAACCTTTTCTTCTCATAAAAATTTTATTATTTGTCCATTTGTTTAAACAACTTATAATGTAAAATTTAATTATTTAAAATATTCTCCACTTTACAGAATCTTTCTTTCTGATAAAAATTTTTTTATTTGTCTACACTATAAAAAGAAACATCTTAAAATGCATTGTAGTCACTTTTAAGACGTTTAAAGTATCTTATATTTCAGTTTCCATCTTAGAAAACTAATGTATTTTAAGATACTTTTGCTAACTTTTAAGAAACATCTTAAAAGTGACTACAAATGTATCTTAAATTAAGATGCTTACTTTTTGCAGTGTATTTGTTATTGTTTATAACAATTTGTTTGAACAATTTATAATGATAAAAATAATTATTAAAAAAGTTCTTTACTTTCCAGAATCAGCTATTTTTTGTTACTTTTTATCTGCTTGGGCATGGGCTGATGTAGTGTATTGTTTTAATTTTTATATTCATTTATTATGCTATAAAAGGGCCAAATGAAATAATAAGGAGGGCTTAAATTTGAACGAAGCTCCGCGATTTACGACGAAAGTAGTAGGCTCGCCACGATACAATGGAATTCAATCTATCGAATCTTGGTTTGATCCGATACGATTGAGCTTAGTCCATCGTATCGTGGTTGGACACGATACGATTGAGCTCAGTCTATCCCATCGTGATTAGATACGATACGATTGAACTCATTCCATCGTATCGTGGTTTGACACGATACGATCGATCTCAGTCCATCGTATCCTGGCTTGACACGATACGATGGAGCTCAATCCATCGTATCGTGTCAAGCCACGATACGATGGAAGAAGTTCCATCGTATCGTATCGAGCCTCAACTAGTGATGCATGTCGAGCAAACGATCTGATTGATTTTGATATCGATCGTCAGTTGTTTGCTTGGATCGTCTCGATTTTATTTTATATAATTAATTAATTTTATAATTAATTATACAGGCTTAAATAAAACTTTTCTTTAAAAAAGAATGTTAATATATGTGTATTCTAAAGATTTGTTTGTAGTAATTTATTTTATATAAAGCATAATTATAATAAGTAAAATCGATTTAAGATTGATCTAGAAATTGACGATTTTTTGTCATATTGAACAGCATATTTTTTTATTATGAGGACTCAGAATTAGTATATTTCTTTTGCTTATCCAGACACAATTGCTTAAGAACAGTAATTTAATTATTACAAAACTGAATTTCATAATTCTATATTTAAACAAATGACATATTTAAACACATCATATCTTTTTTCTGAAAGCTTTTAATAAGTTCAAACTTTACGTACATTTAAATTTGTTTAAACAGTTTATATTAAAATTTTACTAAGATATTTTGCTTAATTTCTTAAATATTTGAGTAAGAAATATATTACAAATTTAGAAGTCCTTCAAAATTGGTTGGTTTGGCAAAAAATTACTTGAATCGATTTTATTTAAATTAAATATCGTAATTAATATTCATTTAAAAGGTGTAATAGATTTTATTTAAAGGTGTAACATTTATTTTCTTATAATTATTTGCAAATTAATGTTATTTATGATAATTATTATTTCTGGATAAACAAAGTAAATGTACAAACTAATTTTAAATTAAATTAAATTTTCGTAAGTATCCAACTTTCTTATTAAATAGTTTTAAAAAAATATGCTGTCAAATATGCCAAAAGTTGTCTATTTTTAAATCAATCTTCAATTCATTTTACTTACTATAATTGTGCTTTATATACAAAATAAATTACTACAAACAAATCTTTAGAATATATTTATTAACATTCTTTTTTAAAGAAAAGTTTTATTTAAGTCTATATTTATTAATTAAAAAAATTACTCATATGACAGTTCAGTATAAATGCGTACTGAATAAAATATGCCAACAAAAAGAAAAAAACCTTATATTTAAAGATATTTTCAAAAATGATGATAATTATTCAAAGTTAACTAAAAAGTAAAGTTATAAGTATAATTTGATTATATATACTTATAATTAATTATAATATTCATTAATTATAAATTAGAATCGAGACGATCCAAGCAAACAACTGACGATCGATTTCAAAATCGATCAGATCGTTTGCTCGACATGCATCACTAGCCTCAACACGATGGCTTCAGACGCATCATATCGTGGCGAGCTACGATACTACTCGACTAAGTCTATCGTGTTGTGGTTCGTCACGATACGATAGGATACAGTCACATCGTTGTAGATCGTGGGCGCGCCCATCCTTGAAAAATACTGAAAATCATGATTTTTGGATGTATTCATTAAGTTGGATTTTTAGCATGAAAAAAATGTTGTCAAAAAAACGATATTTTTTGAGTAAAAAAGGTGCTGAAAAACATTTGATTGGGTAATTTAAAAAACACTGTGTCCAAATTTAGATAATTATGAGCTAAATAAGCCTTTCAAATTTGATTAAAATTTATTTAAGCGTTCTTGAGACATTCTGTCGACAAAAAAAGTTACTACACACACACAAATATATATGTATATATATACATCATCAAGACGTCAAACGTGGATTTTACATGGGTAAAAGGGGGTCAAAATTAAAAGTTATATACACTAGAACTCCTATCGAGCGGACTCCTATCGAGCGGAAACAGTAGGCAATTCACGGGAGGAGGGGAGAAGGAAGAAGTTGAGCTCCATTCATTTAACACGTCAAGGTGACCTTCCATATCGAGCGGACACTCACCCGAGCTGTCCGCTCGATAGGAGTTCTAGTATAGGTCAAATTGCTCACCAGAGAGCTTTAAGATTCAGAAATGTAATGTTAGCCTTTTTCAAACCTTTGCGAACGATTTTGAGTTTTTCGAAAATTGAAAATTTCCCAACGCATTTTACATGGCAAAATTAAGGGAACAAATTGCGGAGATGTCATGCCCTTTTTCGAGAAAAAAGTTATTTGGGCCACACTAATATATGTGGGTAATTCTCCAGAAACAGGGCAGTTTTGATTCTTTCATTAATAACTTGATAAACACTACCTGGATTTGATTTTATTTTTAATTCTTCATTTTAATGATATTTAATGAATTCTTTAACAATATAAATATTTTTTATTTCCAAAACTTTATTTGATTACCTGAAATGTCCTAAAAATGTACTTTTTCTAGTTCCACAAACGGAAGTTGTTACCTTTGAACAAGCTTTTTGACATTAAATTTTAAACATTAAAATTTTTCATTATAAATATTTAAAATATGGCTCAAAAACTGCTATTCCCTAAAAGAGTTTTTAATTTTTCGTCCATTTTAATAAAAAATTTCTTAACTGATATATATGTTTCTTCCTAATTTTTTTTTTTTGCGACGGAGTTGATAATTGGATGAGGTTTTAAATGTTTTGCTCATTATTTTAATTAAAACCAAAGTAATTCTGACCTAAATTGGTGTAAAATTAACAATTATCATTTGCACTTTCAAATTTGCAAGGACTTTTTGATTTATCTTTTATAGTTTTAGCTCTAGATAACTTTGAATGCAGATATACCAAATTCTCAAACTGCAATTTTAGCAGGTATGTAAATCGACTCACCCTGTGAGGCAAATCGGCGACTTTTATTTTTTACGAAAAGTAAAAAAGTTCAATGACCTTTATTTTGTAAATATGAAAAGTACCTATATTCTTATTATAATTATGTAGTGGGGTATCAAAATCAAAATTTTTGGGGGAACTGGGTCCCCTAAAATTAAAGAGAATTCATTAGACCTTACTTTTTTTTATTTTCTATACAAAAATAAAAAAGTTAGTACACTCATTATTTATTCGTAATTATTAAAAGCAGTCATATTCTTATTATAATTAAGCATTAAGCCTACTAAGATGATTAACCAGTGGCGGATCCAGACAAGGTTTTTGGAGGGGGTATTGCATGAGAGAGAAAGAGATAGCACTATAGTGCTATCTCTCTCACTCTCATTGTTAAATATGAGGCTTTTGGGGGGGGGCCGAGCACCCGTGGCCCCCCTCCCTGGATCCGTCAATGTGATTAACCGAACAACCCCACCGTTGCAAAAGCCCATTTACCCCACCAACCCTAACAGCACTAAAGTTAGTTCGTACTTGACCTCGACAACCGTCGCACCTTTTGACAAAGTCACCTCACGATGACTACAAAATTTGAATTTTAAAATGTAACTACTTCTTGTAAAGGTAAAAATTAAGATCTCTAATTTTGCTAAAATTAACGTGGTGTTCGTGTTAAAAAATGAATATTGTTTTACAAGTGTAATAATTTGTTACAGCCTGAAGAGATCAATGAACCATTGACGAAACGTCGTGTTAATAAAGACACTGTCTTTATTTTAAACAAATTTATGTGTTTAGAGTTTTTTTTTTATTTCTAAAAATAAAAAGACATAAACCTACACTTACTTGCTCCAACGGATCGACATTTTCCTAATTTATATCAACTATGGAGAGCGAAAAAACTTTGATTAATTAGCATTAAACGTTATTTAACTTCCAGATAACGTTACAATTTAACGTCCGGGACGTTAAAACGTAACGATGTTGAATGTCGATTTAACGTTAAAATATCCAGGATAAAGTAACGTTCCTTAGGAACGTTAACAAACGATATTTTAGGACTTTGAATAGACATTCAAAAAATCGCAGTACGGATTGCGGAAAATCTAATTTTTTTTTTATTAATTATAATCAATGTTGATAATATTATTGCTTCTTAAGAACAATGATCACTAAAATCAACTGCGCAGATCTAGTTGCAATAGAAAACTACTGCGCACAATATTAACATCATTAAATTATTAAACATATTTGAATGTCTATTCAAAGCCTTAAAATAACGTTCATTAACGTTCCGAAGGAACGTTACTTTACCCTGGACATTTTAACGTTAGATCGACATTTAACAACGTTACGTTTTAACGTCCCGGAAGTTTAAATGTAACGCTATCTGGAAGTTAAATAACGTTAAGTCCTATTAGGGAAAACTTTTGTCACTTTAAACAAATACAAGTAAAACCGCTGCCAAGTTGTACAGCTATCGTCAGATATGCTTTAACATTTTAGCACATAATCTTATAGAAATATGTATAAGCATATCTGAAGATGATTGTACCTCAAGTACTTATTTGCTGTGAGTAAGAAAAATGTGTTAAGAAAAATACGCTACACGAGCAGAAAGATCTAAAGCACTGAAATGCGCGACTTGATGCCCTTGGCTTCGCCTTGGGCATATTGTCGCGCAATGCACGAATTTCGAACTTTCTGCCCTTGTTAACGTAATGTACTAAAGGACATTTTTAAAGAAAGAAACAGAAAGGAAATTTTTAAAAAGATGTCCACAACAAAACTGAATATAAAATAACGAACAATTACTTTGAAAAATACATGTTATGTTAGTATTTCATATTATTTGTTTAGATCTAAGCATTTTTAGACTTTTACAAATCTTTATCTTTGCCTTTTTGGCTTTTAATTATTTATACATTTAGAGGCTATGTACTATAGTTTTGTGTTTATTTCCAGGCTGCATAATATTATGTCAAAAGTTAAATGTAATAGAAAGGAAGAAGAATTCCGAAACCAGAGGAAGATGCTGTTATACGTGCCAGAGAACGAGAACGCTAGAAAACCCAGAGAGAAAAAGGAAAAGTACTTAAAAATTCAAGATTCAAATAGAAAGGAACAAGAAAAAAGAAGACAAAAGCAAAGAGAAGCCTCTAAAAAATATTATGAAAAGAAAAAATTGTCTCTTAATAATAATGTCAGCGATTTGACTAATGAAAATGAAAACCAAAAAGTAATAACTTGTCATAATAGTTTAAAGAAAAATATTATTAGTCGGCAGCAGATTGTAGGTCAAAAAAAGATTTTGCGTTCAAGAAGCAAAACAGTTAGAATTTTGAAACGTGCTGAGCAAGAAAAGAATGACATTGTTAATCAAAATAAACATTTGCATTGAAAAATTCTGTAACTCTGCCGCTAAAATCAAAAGTAAGAAAGTTTTTAAGGGGAAAAAAAGTCAGTAAAATTGTCGAAAAAAAATTATTTTTAGTGAAGGATTACAAAATCAGTTAACAGAAAGTATTAACAACAGTAGTCGAAAGTCTAAAAACATGTTTTATAACACGTTTTCAGGAAAAGTTTTATTCTTTGTTATTGGGCAAAATTTCTCAAGTGTAACAATCGAAAAAATAAAAAGGGCTAATATTTGGACAAAATGTAGTATTCTATGTCAGTACTCAAACCACCAACTATTATGAAATTCTAATGAAAATTGTAGAAGGGGGAGGGGGTTGAATATTCTGGTCGAGTGTGAAAAGGGTATTTTTTGAAAAATCATAACTATTTTGCAACAGGGTGAACAAAAAATTGACCTATATGTTTTCGAAAGGTTTTTTCCTCCTCTTTTCAATGGTGCAAAACATTTTAATAAATTTTTAAAAATTAACCTTTTTTTTCAACAAAAAAATTTTTTTTTTACTTTTTTTTCTTTTTTTTCTTTTAAAATAAAACTTACTATGTGCACTTTCAATACACGCTATAGAGAAAATGTCTTTTTTATTTGTTTTTGAATTATTAATTAAGAAATTAATAAAAATTAGTAAAAAATTAGTAAAAAATGAAATATTGAACAAAAAAATAAACTTTTGGTAATTTTTGGCATACTAACGTACAGCTTATAAAAAAAAACATTTTCTCTATAGCGTGTATTGAAAGTGCACATAGTAAGCTTTATTTTAAAAGAAAAAAAAATGTCTTTTAAAAAAAAGTAAAAAAAAAAAAAATTTGAAAAAAATAGGTTTAATTTTAAAAAAAATTTTAAATGTTTTGCACCATTAAAAAGAGGAGGAAAAAACCTTTCGAAAACATATAGGGCAATTTTTTGTTCACCCTGTTGCATAATAGTTATGATTCTTGAAAAAATCCCCTTTTCACACTCGACCAGAATCTTCAGCCCCCTCCCCCTTCTACAATTTTCATTAGAATTTCATAATAGTTGGTGGTTTGAGTACTGACACAGAATACTACATTTTGTGCAAATATTAGCCTTCATTAGGCATTTTCATTTTTTCCATTGGTACACTTGAGAAATTTTGCCCCTTATATATATAAAATATAAGATTCCAGCAGTATAAATCATTTATGAATTTAAAACAACTTTGAAAAAACTTTAAAAGCACTGCATTCAAAATTTTTGACATCAAGTAGTTTTACTATAAGCTATTGAACATTTTGTAAGCTCCGTCCATTTTGGGTTGTATCACCAAAAGTTTCTACAAGAGCTACTTGCCTTTGCTTTCTTTACGAAAAATAAAGACTACGTGTACACTCTATGAACTATGCTACACTTATTAAAGAATCTAATTTAAATCAAGTGCTGGCTGCAGTATGCTGCGATAGCTTTTACGAGTCTTGTTTATTAAGAAAATGTAAAAATTGTAAGTCTTTAAAAGTGTCCCCTACTGTAAAAACGTACGTGAGATCTGTCATAAGAAGGTGGGAATGTACTTACATTTGTACGCATATAAGATCTCAGGTGACATAGCCGATATCTCGTGTAAGATCTTACGTGAGAACTTAGGTACGAACGCATGTAAGTTCTTATATTGAGTTCCGTCATGCGCCGCGTATAACGTTACTCAATGTGAAATTGAAACAGCGTTCTTATATGAGTTCGTATATAAGTTCTTATCTGCGTACGTATGTACGAACTCATGTGCGAATACACCTGAGTATTAAATTAAATATGTTAAATTAAATATATTATTAAAAAAAAATTCTCGCCAACGGGATTCGAGCCCATCTAACCTGAGCCTAAGTACGCCTTAAACCCCTCGGCCACCGTAGTTATAGAAACAACTTTACAAAATCTTAGTCATGTCTTTCCGGAGAAATTGATGTATTAAACATGACTAAAATTTTGTAAAGTTGTTTCTATAACTACGGTGGTTGAGAGGTTTAAGGCGTACTTAGGCTCAGGTTAGATGGGCTCGAATCCCGTTGGCGAGAATTTTTTTTTAATAATATATTTAATTTAACATATTTAATTTAATACTTAGGTGTGTTCGCACATGAGTTTGTACGTGTGTTCGCACATGAGTTTTTACATACGTACGCAGATAAGAACTCATATACGAACTCATATAAGAACGCTGTTTCAATTTCATATTGAGTAAAACACGCAACTCTAAGTACCTTTTAGAAATCAAGTAAGCGAATAATCGTCATTTATTTTTTACTTAAAAAATACCGATAAAATCCACATTTGGTCCAGAAGTTAAAAATCAAAATGAGTACATTATAAAACTTGTAAAGTACTTTATTTAATGAGACTAGTTATTCTTAATTTTATTAATAAATATTATTTTTAATTATTAAAAGAAAAAATGAAAAATGACGATCATTCGCTTACTTGATTTCTAAAAGGTACTTAGAGTTGCGTGTTTTCTATTTTGTCTCTGAGATTTGATTGTTTTCTAAATATATTCTGAATGTTATCTGCTTTTCGAATGGGACAAGCGACATGTAAGTACATTCCTACCTTATTATGACAGATCCCACGTACGTTTTTACAGTAGGGTCGTATCTTCCAGTAAACAATAATCAAATTATTAATCGTAAAGAATAGATAACGGCAAACGAGGAACGAATCAGCGGAAAAAACAATAAAGTAAACAAGTTACTAAAAAAAGATTGTATTAAGGTATTAGTCGCGTAAATGCTCCTGCAAAATAAAAAGAACAAAAAATAAACTTTTATATTAACTCACTTGCTTCCTTGTGACCTCTTCTAATGTAATATATGTAATTTTCACGATTTTGAGTCACGTACTATAAGTTATCGTGATGTATTGCTTACACGTTTTCGACATTTTTCAATGAAACCACGTGAAAATGAAAAATTATGAATTTTTAAATTATTGTATTTTTTATACGGCGTGGTCAATAAAATTAATTTTTTTTTAAAGGATTTATTTTATCTCAATGTGTAACTTAGTAGTTTTATTTGAAAAACTGACGACTTGTTTTTTTATAATTGAATATAAGAGACATTTTTTACATGCATTTTGTGCTATTACATGTAAAAGGTATAAATTTTGAATTAATATTTTGAAGCTCAGAAGTGGTCAAAATTAATAGGATAGATCTCATTTAATAGATAAATACCTCATGAATACAGATACAAAGTTTTAGAAAAATCTGACGAAAATCATTTTACGCGACTAATACCTTAACTAAGATAAATGATATAAAGCAATTGTTTGAAAAATCGTTGCCAACATTTATGAGTCATAAAGCTCGAATACAACATCAATATAAAATATCTAGTGATTTACAGAAGTCTTTTACTGATCGAGATTTAATATTTCATATTGATTTTTCTCATAATTTTAAGGAGAGGGAGTAGTAAGGGGCAACTATGGCGAGACGTTTGTGACGTCACAGTGACGTCACTGGCGCCAGTGCGAGAGAGAAAGAGATAGTGGGGACAATGGGAGTGAGAGAGACAGAGGAGAGGTGTGGGGAAAGGGGAAGGAATTGACATTTTGGGCCAGACATCGTGACGTCACAGACTGTGTGTGAGAGAGAGAAAGAGGGGATGAGTATCGTAGAGAGGGTAAGAGAGAAGGAAGGTAGTGGGTGTGTTGGGCAATTATGGGAGCCAATCAGAATGCGTCCTATAGTTGCCCAAGCATAAAACTAAGAGAGTGGGAGTAGTGGTAGTGGAGGCATGAATGGAAGAGGGTGGTATTGAAATTATGGGACCCAATAACAAGCGTTTCCCAAAAATGCAGAAAAGAATGGATGATGCAATACTGTGAGATGCGAGCTAGAGAGAGAGAGAATGGAATGTCGTGAAAGTCAACAAGTCTTGTTCGCATCGTTAAAGCGTGAGCGCTAGGGTGGCGCACAGTGGGAGAAAATGCACTTATTTTGGTATAAATTTGACCGTCAGCACAATTTTCATCCGATTTTGAAGTTTTTTTTTTTAAATACTCGTAACGAATTGGGCTATAACGCCTGCCTGCGACTTTTTTGATTTAAGAAATTGTTTATTATTTATTTAAATAACAATTGTGAAAATAACTCGACTGTTTAAGTAATTTGCCAGAAGGCATTCAAAATAATGCCAAATTTAACTTGTTTTCTGTTGTCTGAGTAATTTTGAAGAAAATTGAAGTATTAGAAAATAAAATTAGCAGAATACAAAATGGCGGATCCAATATGGTGGACAAATTTTTGAAAATTTCTTGAATTCGCTCGGAACTTGTTACTCGGGGGTTTTTGGGGTCGCTGATTACGAATCTGAAGTCCAATTTTCAAAATTCAAAATGGCGGATCCAATATGGCGGACAAATTTTTGAAAATTCCTTGAATTCGCTCGAAACTTTTTACTCGGGGGTTTTTGGGGTCGCTGATTACGAATCTGAAGTCCAATTTTCAAAATGGCGGATCCAATATGGCGGACAAATTTTTGAAAATTTATTGAATTCGCTCGAAACTTGTTACTCGGTGGTTTTTGGGGTCGCTGATTACAATTCTAGAGTGTGATTTTTAAAATTGAAAATGGCGGAGCCAATATGGCCGACCACAAACATTGCAATTATTTCAAACTTATTGAAAATGAATTAAATTATATTTTTTTTGTTTCGCAAACAGAGAATAAGATGAAGAAATTCATGTACTTTTTTTTTTTTACGTCGGATGTGAAAACCTGCTATCAGGTACCTTGCTGCCCGTACAGCCAGGTTATGTGGGGGTGGCCAACTCTGCCGACCCACTACAAATACACCCGTCTTATAATTTAAAAATAAGATTAAGAAACAAAACATATGATAGATATTTTGTTCAAATGTTTTTAAAAAATCTCATTGTTTGTTACCTGAAAAGCAAGCAAACACACGCTAATATAATCAAACAAGTCTTATGTTAATGAGGTGTTTCAAACGAGAGATTCCAACATTTTGGATTCTCCAAAATATGTAAAAATAATAAAACTTGGACAATTATATAGTTCCAAGTTTATAATTTGACGGCTCATCACATTTTGAAGAATTTTAGCCTTTTTTTGGCCACGCGTATAAATTTTCCCCGCTGTTTTTGCCACAGTACGTAAGTTTGCATGTAGATATTTAAGAGCAACGTCACCTTCGAACCACTCAATTCCATGAAATGAGCAAGTTAACCAGTTGTTTTGTTCTTTTGCACAATGACTCAATTCAGTAAATGGGTATGATGGTGCTGCAATCCAATGTCCAATGAAGTCTTCGTTTAATGCGAGCACAGCCAATTCTTTTTTAATAAATTCACCTTCCACGCCACGAAAACCCTGGATATCGACAACGAAATCCATCACTTCACAACAACAATTTGATAATTTAACGCACAGCTACCGTCCTTACTGTTCAACGAAAGTGGTAGAAATGAACCTGTCTTTTCCGGTTTATATACGTTATAAGGGTGATGCAATACTGTGTGATGTGGCATAGATAAAGAAAAATTTAAAATTTCAAATTACACATGTGTGTATCATGTGGTGGGTTATATTTCGTGAATAACTTAACTTCCAAAATCAACAATAACCTGTCGTGACGAATCTATTTCCAACACGTTGTCATACTCAGCATAAACAATACAATTTACTGTACTTGTCAATGGTACCGCAAAGTGAACTTCAATTCTCAGACTTCCACTTTTTACAAGATTCCAATGAGAATAACAGTTTGCAGAAAGATCAGGTGTAAGATCAAAAGCAAAAAGACAAAAACCTTCACTGTAATCAAATCGCTTAATATCATTACCTTCGTTGAGAAAATGTATACCGGTCCCAGTAAAGAGAGTTTGATAAGCCTCCACATAAAGTTCTTTTTTACTAAAATCAGGTTGTAATGGTTTAGATGGTATTTGCATACCATCGACATATAGTGAGAGAAAATTAATTGAATAATTTTGAAAATTAAATGGGTTAAGTTTAGTGTTACCGTTAAAGGCTTTATTATCAACAAACCCAATTATTATTCTTTTAGGCAGTTGACCAAGAATGACATTGTCAAGAGTATCACCATGTACTCCGCTGTGTAAAGTAAACGACTTCACCTCAACTCATGTGATTGGGTATTTCGCCGTACCTTGAGAAAGTGCTTTTGCATGTGCAAGTAAAATACCAGGGCTTATTTTTGCACGACGAACAAGTAGAGTAGCTTCTGCAATGTGAATGCTACATGCACCTGTTGGGTCCATGAGAACAAACGCATCTTTTGTACGTACCAAACGTAGTCTCACGTCAACACCATTTAAAAGAAATTTATTTAGATTGAATACATCGCAATGTAGATGACCAATCAAATCTATTGAATCACCATGAGTTAAATATTTTCGTCGTTCATTGAACCCTGTGTCCTCTGAAGTGATATCATCCATTTTTCCGGCTGTATCGGTAATCCATAGCGCAGAGGTAAGATGACTGTTTTTTGCTTGTGGTCCATAATTAAGAAGAGTTTCCAAATAAGCTCTATATGCATACGCATTATTTGCTGGCGAGACAAGTTTTTGGTTAAAATATACATCCACCTGATTAAATAGTGAATGTAGTAAATTATTTACGACACTAGCCAGCTGCAACGTTTCTTTCTCTGTATCTGTTTTTTTCAAAGTATGTAAATCAACACGAATACTAAGCATGGTGTGTGCAAGATCAATGTATTCTTCACCATGTCCAGGAATAACAAATTCTATTGGGGAATCATCGGATAAAGAGGAAACAGGCTTATAATGAACCCATTGTGAACTCTCAATAGATGTTTGTGTAGGTGGTAATGAAAATAGATCTAACTCAGTTTTTAAACACTCGCAAGAGTGAGAATGTAGGAAAGACATTTTTAGTTTTATTTAGTAACAAAAATATCATCAAATTTTGTATTTTTTTTTCTTGGTATTTTACGTTTTTTTCCTTTTTTCCTTGTTATTCGTTTTTTAATTTTTTTTTATGTTTTTTATTTGTTTTTCTCCTAGTTACTTTTTTTCTTTTTGTTTTTCTTTTACTCTTTTTGAGATTACTTTTTTTTATTTTACCTCCTTTTTTCCTTACAACTCTTTTACGCTTGACACTTGCTTGTTCAAGTACTTTATTCAACTGAGCTCTAAAATTTTTGGCATCAATTTTATAACCAGAACCATTCATAAGATTTTCAATTTTATCAATAGCCTTTCTTTTTAAATTGTCTCGACCCTCCTGAAATCGTGTTTAGATTGCTTGTTTAAACGGTATGTTATTCTCAACATCGTCTAAAGTGTGAAGACCAGTGCGTAATGATTCTCTACCAACAGCTCGAGCACCCCGTGTCAGTACAGGTAATACACGTCGAAAAAGTCCTCCAAGAAAACTTCCAATCCCATGTCCTCTCTGATATGGTGAGCCAACATAAATTTTTGATATTCCACCTCTACCCACCTGCGAAGTATAATAATCGATATAATGAGCCATTGTATTTAATCAATTTTTTTGAAATGTAGTGTCACAGTCAGAGTACCAAACTCAAATGGTATAGGAAGACCAATATGATCTCTTATATCAACTTCTATTGTACGGAATTGCGTACGGATAAGAGGAATATAATTTGGAGGTGATAATTGTGTAACCTGAGTAGAAGCAAAAATATAGTTTCGAGTATCAACAGGTATAATTCTTAAAAGTGGTGTTTGTACATCGCTTGTTATACGTGGCTCACACACATCACAGTAGATAAACATTTTTTCAGGTAGTCCTGTTGTCAAGCTAGCAGGATGATTTGCATAACACGACTTCACGGGTAAAATTTTCTTAGGTGAAAAACCAAGAATACGAGATATTTTTTCACTTATAACCAGATAATGTTCACTGCCTAGTTTACAATCGTTTTTACAAATTTTCTCTACTCTAACATATCCGTTTCCATCATCGTTAAAAGTTAACATTACATGACTTTTACCAATATCTGTCTGGTTTATCGCTGTAATAATATCTTTAATTTTATTGTATACACCTGGACGAAAATGCGAGACAATAGGACGACGCCATATTCCACTTAGCAGATGTTGAGGATTGTAGTTCTCTCTAATACTATTGTCATTAATCTCATTCATTTCCGTTTCACTTTTCATGAGAAAGGGCAATTTATATTTTTGAAGTATATTTTCTCCATCTATAAATAATTCATCCACATTTTTATTATAATTTTCTTTCACATTAGCATTTGTCACGAGTGTCATTAGAGCAATACGATTTTCAATTTTCTCGGAATTGTCATCTCTTACGTGTAAAAATGTACGAGGAAATTGTATTTCAGTAAGCGCAACAGCCCAACGGCAACTTAATCGAATCTCATGTGGTAATTGTGTAGTAAAGCGTGTTGTTGTATTATGTGGAAAATATTTCATACTACTATTACTTGGTAAGATTAAATAAAATTCATCAATTTCCATTGTGATGCTTTTTATTTTATTTTATTTTTTTTAAATCAGAAGCAGGTATCCATGAATTAAATTTTTTAGGGTAACCCTTCCACTTTACAAGTAATTGTTTTTTTACACCGTTACCCTTACTTCGAATTATTTTTTCAATAATAAATTTAGTTTCTCTCAGAAGATTGTCTCTCTTAACAGCTGATAATTCTCGTACATAAAAATGCCCATCTATAATCTCACCGTCCAAGTCTTTCAATTCGTAGACTGTAGCTGAATTTTCTCTTTTGTTAAAAATACGATTTATGACAAAAATTTCTTTGGTCCAACTTGCTTCATAACCTTTCTCAAACACTCCTCTTTCTCTACTGATTCTCACAAAATCACCTACCTTATATTTAGCTTTTTTTTCACCGTGTAATGCGGTTTTATCGTATTTTTTTACAATATTCAAATAAGCCTCTCTTGCATTTTTTAAAGTCACAGATGACGGTCGCATTTTTGTAGCTGTATGACGTGTATTATTATAAGCAAGTACAATTTGTTGTAAAACACCTACATAACGATGTGTATTGCGATGTGAGAAATTCCGCCACATACGTTCCTTAAGTGTACGATTAACTCTTTCAACAATTGCTGCTTTATGGTTTGGATCACGCACAGCACGAAATCTTATTTCATGTTTCAATAAACATTGTTGAAACTCTTTAGCTAAAAATTCTTTCCCTCTATCACTCTGAACACATTGAGGAATCCGCTTTCCGCTATTTTGTTTAAGAATACGTTCAAATGCATTTTTTACCTCATTTCCAGTTTTATTTTTAAGTGGTTCAACCCAAACATATTTACTCAATACATCTATTACCACAAGAAGATATACATAATTATCGTTATAATCTTTCAAGTTTTTTAAATCTACCAAATCAACTTCCCAAAGATCATCAATATTTGTAACATTATAAAATGAACGTTGAAATTTACGACGTGTAGGAATATGTAAATTATAGGTGTCTTGACTTTTTAACCAATCAACAACCTTTTTTCTTGATATTTTACCGCGTACAGCTTGTACAAGTTTTTCAATGCCAGAATAAGATGCTTCATGGGAGGGATTGTAATATATTTCTTCTAGTATTTTCATTATTTTAATAAGAGAGAAAGCCAACTACTACTTTCTCTGTTTTTCTTCGCACTCTGTCTTACACGGTTTCTACTTCTACTTCTTGCTCGACTAGAACCATTGTCCGAAGAACTGTCGTCTTCTGTAAATAGTGTATCTTGAAAAGCTGAATTTTGAACCGGTTCCGTTTGAGGATGTGTATTTAAAGACGATTGTTGTACATTCTTTTTCCAATATTCAGTATTTGCCACAATTTCACGTGAAATACCAACCCCTTGAAGGAAAGTGGCAAACTGAAGTCTTCCTATTGGATTAACTCTTTTTCTATTTCTTAAAGCATCATTTAATAAGTCAGCAATATTTGAATTTTGCAATTGTTTTCCATCAATAGAAACAACACCACGTGCGTCCCACTTGAAACGCTGTTGTAAATCTGGTTTAACGAGACGTGAGAGTAGTATTGCTCCTTTGAGGTTAAAAGTTTTTGGGACAGTAGCAAGAATGTCTTCAATACTCATTGATGCATTATTATCAACATCTTCGTTATTGTTATTATTTTTTTCTGTTGTATTTTCTGGTTTACTTTTAACACTACTGAAAAAAAGATATTTTTGTAATACTTGATGGTACATTTTCCATTTCTCACGTTCATCTTTTAAAAAAGGTGAGTTTAAAATTAGACTCATTTCACTGTCAAGACGAGTCATAACATTTCCAGATGTCTGAATAGTAGCTAATGGTAATTTATAAACGTTTTCAGTAACAGTATTATCTTTTTCATTATTTGCTTTCATATTATTCTCCACCCCAGAATTGTTTAGAAAAACATGTGGATTACCAAAATTTGATGAAGAAGATGATTGTTTTTGTATTTTTTCAATTTGTTCGCTAGGAACTAAAACCATTTTTCTCGCGTGTTTCATATTTTAAAATATTAAAGTAACTTATGTGAATAGATTTGATAGAATATTACCGACAATTGGTGCCAGTAAAAGGGGTAAAAAACCTCTACCTTTTTGTAAAATAAACTATTTTTTATTTTTCCAGTTTCCTTTTGCTTCTGCTAATTTTCTCAACTTTTGTCTATGTTTTTTTAATTTACGTTTTTCCACTGTTTTAAGCGGTATATTTCCAGCTAAAATATTTAATGCACACTCGCAAATACACTTAATAAGTTTAGAATCAGCTGCCGATAGAATTGCTCGTTTTTGTTTAGTATCAAGGTGATATAATGCATTTAAAGCAGATGCGTTTTTCACACCAATACATTTGCATATATTCGACGCCATTACAATCTTACAACTGGTATCTGTTCGTGTCCATCTACTTTTTTTATACTTTTCAGCGGTAAATAAACATACGAAAACTCATCACTCGGAAATATATTCGTTCTAAAACGACAATTGTCGGGCGTAGACTGTTTTAAATCAAGAAGAAGATAGCCATGTGGTTTTGAAGTAGCATCGTGATAAGCCTCCTGTAAAAAACGTGGATTCTCTGGATAGATTTGACGAGCAAGATGTTGGAATTGGGCTCTGTCACGTGGATTTTTAAATACAATAATATAATTCGCATTAAGTGAAATATCTCTTTGTCCATGACCTTGATGAAATAAATTTTGTGTAATAAAAATTACACTGAGATTCTTGTGGTGACTACCTTTAGTGAAAAGATCGACAATTGTGTTATTTGAAGATTCATGCATAAGATCATCGATAACAATTAGTTTCGGACATTTGTTATCATTTGAGTAATCAGCAGGTTGCGGTAGTCCTTCTTTAAATTCTATAGTTTTACCATACTCAGAATAAGCAGATTGCCACTCTGAGTAATAAAACAAAACACGCATAAAACGTGTATCACACATATGTTCAACATATTTTAAAAAATGTTTTACAAAAAATGTCTTTCCGCAGCCTGTAGGACCACAAATCATTGATGTAAACGGGTGTTTCCAGCGTGTATCCATTTTTTACACTAACAAAAAAATTATTGTGTTATTCTTTTTATACTTTTTCAGAAATTATTTCTCAATAAGCTTATTAATAAACGCGCGCATTGTGCGGAACCCTATAAGCTGATATTGGTTCCGCACGCGAACCAGGTTTAATAAGCTTACTTAAACCTGGTACGTACGCCTAATTTAAGCTTGTTTGTGGCGTAGCGTATAGCTCGTCTCATATTAGCTTATTTGAGACGAGTTCCGCGGACCGACGAGCGCGCGCCGCCGCCGCCGCAGTCGTCTCGCCACTTATCTCCACTGAAAATTTGAAATAAAAACTTTTAAAGCAATTTGTCGGAAAGTTTCAAAAATATTAAAATATTACTCAGTATTTATTAAGAAAATTAACCAAAAATATTATTAAAAAGAACCCTTTAAATAAATTTATTATTTTTTATATATCGTAAGTTGATAGGATAAAAATAAGGTTAATAGGAAGAAATAACAGACTCAAATACACACAAAATATGATGAACAAGAAATTTGTTTTATTGGAAACTAGTGCATTTTTTTATAACAATTTCGTAAATACAGATGTTGATTATAATGATAATAATAATGTTACAATAAAACATTGTCAGAACAAAATGTCGAAAAGTAATATGCAAGAGTTATTCGTTGTTTCCTTTTTTGGTTTGCTTTTTTTTTCTCGTAATTTTTGACAAATATTTTCTTTAACCTCTAGAGAGAGTAAGTCAGTTAGTAAACATGATATTTCAGAAAATATAATTTCAAAGTAGAAATTTACAAATTCTTCCAACGGTAATCTAGTCTTAACTAAATTTTTAAAAAATTCAAATTTCACATTTAACAATTGTGCTATAAATTCACCGACAGGTTTTACAATATTTTGTGATTCTAGATATGTACACAATTCACGAACAAAAATATCCTTACACATTTTTACATGGTCAATAATTTTTATTAACTGTCTCACACGTTCATCAATACAAACAACTAATTTGATTAGTCCTTCAAACGTGTTCACTTGCATGACAATATTATTCGAAAAATTACATTTTTTCTTCCCGTTTATATCATCAGCCACTACATTTGCGTCACAATCACTGGTTAAACTCTTCCCAATTAAAATTGCTTTTGCGTTGTATGATGTAAAAAGTAGTACACAACTACCAATTTTTAAAGGTTCTGGACGATGAACACAACCGTCTAATGTGTAATTGTTTCTACCTTCCAGGTAAGCACAAATAATATCAAATTTTTTCTGCAATTCTATCCACTCTTCAAAATGTAGCGAAATTCCTCGTGACCTCTTATCGGTGAAACCCTCTTGAATTTCAAGGCCAATAGTAACTTTCTTAGAACACGAATTATTTAAATCATAACTCGTGGTAAAAATCATCGGATGATTTTGTAGAGATTTAAACTTTTTTACTGGTTTCTCACTTTGAACATACATTGAAGATAACATTTCTTCAGGATATTCACGTTTGTTTTGCACTGCAGAGTAGTTTACAGACATATCAAATGCTTGTGTATTCTCACTGTCAGCGTCAACGACAGTTTTCGCCATGAGTTTTGACAATACACCTGACATGATTACTGGAAACAATTTTTACAGAATGACTAGAGAATCTGTACTTGTCAATGGTACCGCAAAGTGAACTTCAATTCTCAGACTTCCACTTTTTACAAGATTCCAATGAGAGTAACAGTTTGCAGAAAGATCAGGTGTAAAATCAAAAGCAAAAAGACAAAAACCTTCACTGTAATGGAAATAGATTCGTCACGACAGGTTATTGTTGATTATTATTCAATTTGAGGTTCAAATTAACCCAAATTGAATAATCATTTTCAGCATCAAATTTTTTTAATTTTCATCAAATTGCAATTTTTAACGGCTCATTTTGTAAAAAATACAAGTGTCCACACTTCCACTAAAAAATTACATTAACTTATGTGTCTTCTATATCAAAAATCAAAATTATTCATTTGGACTAACTTTTGTTCCGATTGTTTGTCCGATTCCTCCTTAAGGTGTATCTAAAGAGAAAAATGTAGTCCGACTTAAAAAGTTAGTTCGTGTTCTCTTTTTATAGGCATGGTGGGGGGATGAAGTTTGAGAAATTGATATGTATTGGAATTTACTTAATTTCTATATCTGAAACTGAATTTTCGCTTTTTCTGGATGTTAATTTTGATTCAGTGACTTTAATAACATAAAAATTGGATATATAAAAAAAATTAAAAATGGCGGATTAAAAATAACAGGTCTAAAATGATAGATTTTTTAAAAAAACTGTTCGGATTTCCTTGAAACTTGTTACTCGGAGGTTTTTGGGGTACCTGATTACGAATCTGATGTTAGTTTTTTAAAATACAAAATTTCGGATCCAATATGGCGGACGGTATTTAAAAAAAATCCTTTAAAATGCTTGAAACTTGTTACTCAGAAGTTTTTGGGGTCCCTGATTACGAATCTGATGTTAGTTTTTAAAAATACAAAATAGCGGATCCAATATGGTGGACAATATTTTAAAACAACCATTTAACATGCTTAAAACTTGGTATTTTAGAAAAGGATCATGTAACGCTTAGTAGCTACTTTGAAGACGAAAGACACTCGTGGAAGCTTATAGGCCACATCAGAAAACGCTATTTTAAATGCAAAAAATTTATTAACTTGCAAAAGCACATGAAAGATACACAAATTTTTTTTTACAGTAAACATCATCATGATAAAATTAAACAATTACATATCAAGAGATTTGAATTCGTAATCAACAACCCCGAAAACTTCAAAGTAACAAGTTTTAAGCGAGTTCAATAGATTTTAAAAAATTTGTCCCCTATATTGGATCCACCATTTTGAATTTTAAAAATCAGACTTTAGGTACTTAACTAGCGAGTTTGAAAAACTTCTAGTAACAATTTTCAAGCGAATGCAATGAATTTTAAAAAATTCGCCCTCCATACTGGATTTACCTTTTAGAATTTTGAAAATCAGACTTTAGATTCGTAATCAGGAACCCCAAAAACCTCGGTGTAACAAGTTTCAAGCATTTTTTTATACCGTCCGCCATATTGGATTTTGAAAATCAGACTTTAGATTCTTAATCAGAACCCCAAAAACCCCCGAGTAACAAGTTTCAAGCATTTTAAATGATTTTTTTTAAATACCGTCCGCCATATTGGATCCGTCATTTTGTATTTTAAAAAACTAACATCAGATTCGTAATCAGGGATCTCAAAAACCCCTGAGTAACATGTTTCAAGGATCAATTTCTCAAACATCATCCCCCCACCATGCCTATAAAAAGAGAAAAGGAACTGACTTTTAGGTCGGACTACATTTTTCTCTTTTGATACATCTTAAGGAAGAGAACCTACCACATAGCGGTCCTGGCAATCGAAACTTTTTTTTTGTGTGCCGGTGTTATTATTATGATGTGCTCTTATTGTTGGTAATTTATTTTTTCCTTAATTTTGTAGCTACCTCTGCTTGTTTTTTTTAATTTTCTTTGCAAAATTAACCTGTACCACTCCCTGTAATGTAAGGGTGAAGTCTCATGACTGCGTTTTAACCTTTTAACGTGCGTTTTGTAACTATAGCATGAGTGCGAGAGTGACAGAAGCAAATCTGCATCTTTCTTGCAATCCTAGCCTACTTGCAAAACGAACGTTATAACGCAATCATGAGACTTCACCCTAATGGCCTGTTTACACCTTTGAAAATTTTTTTTTTCGCATTGGAGAGAAGAGGACAGACTGTGTATCTGTCCTCTTTACTCTCATGGAAAAAAAAATTTTCGAAGGTGTAAATAGGCCATAACACTTCCAAGTGAAAAGTTACAGGTCAAGAAAATATTAAGGTATTAGTCGCGTAAATGATCCCGCAAAACTCCCGAAAAATAAAAAATACAATAAATAAACTTTTATATCAACTCACTTGCTTCTTTGTGACCTCGTCTAATGTAATGTATGTAATTTTCATGATTTTGAGTCATGTACTATAAGTTATCGTGATGTATTGCTGATACGTTTACGACATTTTCCAATGAAACCACGTGAAAATTAAAAATTTTGATTTTTTAAATTATTGTATTTTTTATTCGGCGTAGTCAATAAAGTTAATTTTTTTTTAAAGGATTTATATTATCTTAATGTGTAACTTAGTAGTTTTATTTAAAATTCTGACGACTTGTTTTCATATAAATGAATATAAAAGACATTTTTTACATGCATTTAGTGCTATTGCATGTAAAAGGTATGAACTTTGAATTTATATTTTGAAGCTCAGAAGTGTTCAAAATTGATAGGATAGATCTCATTTCATAGATAAATACCTTATGAATACAGAAACAAAGCTTTAAAAAAATCTGACGAAAGTCATTTTACGCGACTAATACCTTAAGCGTTTGACGGAAAAAAGTAACATCGGTTTGAAAAATCCTAAGAGCTTGCTAGAAGTACACCTTAAACATTTAAAGTGTGTTTTTTCGATCTTTCGTAGTGATAGTTTTGGTGAAATGTTATTGTTTTCAAGGTTACCCAAGGTGCCCATGTGGTAAAAGCTTTCCGGAAAATTATCTAGAGTCACGCGGAAAGGTACTAGGATCTAGGAGGATCCTACGGTTTTTTGGTTTCGAATTTCTTATTCATAAGTTGGCAAACGTGAGCCAATTATTTGTAAAAATTTCGAAACTTATCGCGTTAAGTTAACCGAAGTGAGAAAGTTACAAGAAATTGATTAAATTAACAGTTCTTTTGGAAATTGAATGAAGCTTCCGAAAAATTTCTGGGTTTTTAAGGTAATTCAACCTTAATATTGGAAACTTAACCCGATTTTCGAAAATTTAGCAGAAAATTTTTCGTCTTTTGTGTAATTTCTTCCGGTTTCGGGAATTTAACCGTAAATTACAGAATTTACACGCAAAACTTCGGGAAATTACTGGTAATTGAGGAAAATTAATCTGAATTTAACAAATTTAACCCGGATTGAAAGATTTTCCACAGAAATTAACCGCCTCCTAGTAAATTTCACTGGTATTAGTGAGGATCAATGATATAATTACTAGAATTTAACCAAATTCCAAAAAATTTACCGGTAATTTCACACGTAAGATTAGTAAAAGTTCATTGTGAACTTCACCATCTAATCGGACTTAATCAAAGTTGGAGCCACACGACAAGACAGGTGGGGACGATCAGAAGGACGCGCAGAAAGAGGAGGTTAATGGCTTAGAGAAATCCTAATCAACCGGCAGACCCTCGCCGAACCGCGAGACGCAGAATAGCGTCAGGGACGAGTTGATGAGACGTTTCTCTCAAATCACAATAAAAAAAATTGTATCACAAGTTCCAAACTACATCACGATGTTCTCGGAGGACCAATTACAAGAAACTTTGGCGGAAGCGCCAAACTGGAGCGTTTCCTTCTCAGTAAAGGTGTTGACATAACGGTACACGGGGATGCAAAGAGGAGCATGAATATTCCCTAAAACCCATTTAACCTAAATCCCATTAGGCCTAAAACCATTTAACCTAAATTGCATTCAGCATAAAACCCGTTTAACCTAAATTCCATTTAACCTAAATTCCAATTAAACTAAAATGTATTAAGCATAAATCCCATTTTAACAAAAATGCATTTAGCCTAAATGCCATTTAACCTAAAAAGCACTCAGCCTAAATATCATTTAACCTAAATTCCATTAAACCTAAATCCCATTTAACCTAAAATGCATTTATTCTAAACTTCATCCAGCCTAAATCTCATTTAACCTAAATCCCATTTTACCTAAATTTCATTTAACCTGAATTCCATTTATCCTACAATGCTTTTAGCCTAAAACCCATTTAAACTAAAACGCATTTAACCTAAGTCCCACTTAACCTAAAATGCACTCAGCCTAAATCTCATTTAAGCTAAATTCCATTTAGCCTAAATCCCATTTAACCTAAAACGCATTTAGCCTAAATTCCATTTGACCTAAAATGCATTCAGCCTAAATCTCATTTAACCGAAATCCCATTTTACCTAAAATGCATTCAGCCTAAATCTCACTTAACCTAAATTCCTTTTAACCTAAATTCCATTTAACCTAAATCTCATTTAACCTAAATCCCATTTAACCTAAAACGCATTTAGCCTAAATCTCACTTCTCCGAAATCCCATTAAACCTAAAATACATTCAGCCTAAATACCATTTAAAAGAAATCTCATTTTACCTAAATTTCATTTAACCTCAAATGCATTTAGCCTAAATCTCACTTAACCTAAATTCCATTAGATCTAAAACGCATTTAGCCTAAATT
Source organism: Ganaspis brasiliensis (assembly GCA_037103525.1). Taxonomy (NCBI): domain Eukaryota; kingdom Metazoa; phylum Arthropoda; class Insecta; order Hymenoptera; family Figitidae; genus Ganaspis; species Ganaspis brasiliensis. The sequence continues at coordinate 573,101 of JAZKLR010000008.1, read as the reverse complement.
CCATTTAACCTAAAATGCATTCAGCCTAAATACCATTTAACCGAAATCCCATTTTACCTAAATCCCATTTAACCTAAAATGCATTAAGCCTAAATCTCATTTAACCTAAATTCTATTTAACCTAATTCCCATTTAACCTAAATTTCATTTAACCTAAATCCCATTTAACCTAAAACGCATTTAGCCTAAATCTCACTTCACCGAAATCCCGTTGAACCTAAAATATTTTTTTTGTACTTTTGACATGAGTTTCCCAACCCTGTATTAATAGATAGTAGTTCTTACCTATCGATAATGCAGATTAGATGGCGTTTCAGACATCTTTGCGTTTGCGGGAATTTACAAATGCTTTCTTTTATTTTTGTTTTGAATCATTTGTTTTCTTTAGTAGATCACTTAAAGAAGATATATATTGAAGTTGTAAATTAATAATAGTTGTTTGTTTTTTTATCTTAGGTAAGTTTTGTAATTTTATTCGTAAGAATGAAGGATATGTATTTTGAATAACATTTGAAATATAGAAGTAAAGTTTTTTTAAACAGTGAATTTAATTTGGTCTTCAGTAAAAAGGGTTTAACCAAACATGCTATTTTGTGTCATATAGTTTTTATTTCTCTAATATTTAAGTTTTTAGAAATATAACCTACAGAAATTGTCTTTTTTTTAATGTCTAGGTTTTTATATAAACAATGGAATCTGTTGATGGATTAGACTATAAGACATTTTAATTAAGTATTCAATAATTTTAAATACTGTGGTTTAATAATTAAATAATAATAATCTCCGTAAACTTCTGAATATAGTTAGTATTTATATTTATTCATCTTTTTCTGTCCACGTTTTAAAGTCTGAAGTGAAGTTAGTTAGTATTAATATGTATTCATCTTTTTCTGTCCACGTTTTAAAAACTGAAGTGAAGTTAGTCCTTGTTATTTTATTGATTTTAACTCTCTTTAAAAATTTATCATGGATTTTGAAGAAGTTGAAAATATAAACACATGCAATTAATTTTCTAAATTTTCAGTTATTATTACAAACTAGCTTTCGAGCCCGCCTTCGGCAGGCACGAAATCTAGTGGCGTGCCATCAACAGTATTTTTTTACAAAAAGTATTTTCTGACAGAAAGAATTTTTTTACAGATAGTATTTTTTGACAAAAATGATTTTCCAAAAATTATTAAATTCTAATATATTTTATTAGATATACTTCCCATTAGCACATACCCGAATAACACCGGATGTTCCAGCAATATTGGCAAGGTTAAGGCAAGGCATTTTTACTTTGAATCAACCTTGCCAAGTTGTTGATCTGATAAAAATACGCATGTCATGTTGTAAAATTTTTTTTCATCAAAATAAATATTTTTCGAGAAAAACCTAGAACCAAATTAGCCTGAATCCCATTCAGCCTAAACCCATCTTACCGAAAATGCATTCAGCCTAATCCCATTTACCCTAAATTGTATTAAGCCTACATCCCCTTTAACCTAAAACGCATTTAGCAAGAAACCCATTTAACCTAAAATGCATTCAGCCTAAATCCCACTTAAACTAAAATGCATTCAGCCTAAAACCCATTTAACTTTAATCCCATTAAACCTAAAATGCATACATCCTAAATCCCAATTAACCTAAAACGCATTCACAGATTAAAACCCATTTATCCTAAAATGCATTTAGCCTAAATCCCATTTATCCCCAAAAGCATTTATCCTACATCTCATTTAACCTAAAATGGATTCAGTATAAATCCCATTTAACCTAAATCATATTTAACCTGAATACACTTTAACCTAACTCTTATTTAAACTAATTCCTATTTAACTTCAATTGTATTCAACCTAAATCCCTTTTAACCTCATATGCATTCATCCTCAATCTCATTTAACCTAACATGGAACCATCATAAACCCCATTTAACCTAAAATGCAATCAGCCTAAATCCCATCTAAACAAAAATGCTTTTATTCTAAAACCCTTTTAACCTAAAATGCATTTAGCCCAAATTCTATTTAATCTCAAATGCATTCATCCTAAATCCCATTTAACCTTAAATGCATTCAACCTACATCCCATTTAACCTAAAATGCATTCAGCCTAAATCCCATTTCACCAAAAATGCATTCCGCCTAAATCCAATTTAACCTAAAATGCAATCAGCCTAAATTCTGTTTTACCTAAAATGCATATAGCTTAAAAAAAATTTGGCCTAAATCCCATTGAACGAAATTTATAATGTAAAATTTAGGCTAAACGGGATTTAGGACAAATAGTTTTAGGCTGAATGCCTTTTTGGATTTAATGGGTCATAGTCTGAATGCATTTTAGGTTGAATGAGATTTAGGTTAAATGGGATTTAGGCTTAATGCATTTTAGGTTTAATGGGATTTAGGCTACATAAAAATTAGGTTAAATAAGATTTATTATGTTTAATGGGTTTTAGGCAGAATGCTTTTTAGTTTAAATGGGATTTAGGTTAAATAAGTTTTAGGTTTAATGTGTTTTAGACTGAATGCATTTTAGTTTAAATGGGATTTTGATTAAATGTAATTTAGGTTAAATAATATTTATTATGTTTAATGGGTTTTAGGCTGAATGCTCTTTAGGTTAAATGGGATTTAGGTTAAATAGGATTTAAATTTAATCTATTAGATTTTCTGGTTTTTATTTTTTTTTACCCAAAAAATTCAGATTCAACATTTTTTTTGCATTGTGTCATCTAAAATTATTTTTATTAATGTATTTCTTTAAATTTATTGCAAAATGTGTTGTAAAGAACATAACAAAATTAATGCAAAAAGATTAAAAGCCATCTAACACTAAGTCAGTAATATAAAAAAAAATGTAGGTTTTTCAATTTTTTTGATCCAGAAACCAATTTTATACTTATATATCTCAGTTATACGATATTTTTTGTCAAATTATTCTAAAATATGACGAAATAACAGGTAATACTCAATTATAGAAAGTTAATCAGCAGTTCATGAAAAAATGCATAATTTAAAAATTTTCGATTTTTTGAAAAAAATGTATATCTTCCTTTCTTATAAATATTTTTTAAGTCTATAAGTTTATAAACCTAACTTGGGTCAAGACCTAACACTCTGCCAAATTTGGTTTCAAACGGTTCAGCTGCTTCTAAGTGATGCGCGAACAAAGGTTCTGTGACATACATACATACATACATACATACAGACATGAAATTTTTTATTGGTATATTTGAATTCCTTGATGCTTAAAACGAAAAATTATGCATGAAATTTAAAGTTCTAAGCAATGTACAGACAAAACTCTGATTTTATTAATATAGATAGATAGATTTAGATTATTGTCATGAATTTTCCATTATATAACGATTTTTTAATTATTTTCTTTTGCTTAAAAATAAATTCTGCAATTTTTCTTGATTTGCATCAATTTATAGTTATATTCATTATTTTGGCATTACTTTTAAAAGGGGGATTTTCTTTAATAAAAAGGGGATTTTGAAAATTAAGAAAAAGGGTTATATTAATAATAATTCAAGTTTTCTTTTACAAAATTTTATTGTTTCTTTTTTTCAAAACAGTTTTATTAATTAATTTAGTCTTTTTTGTTCAATTTGTTTATGAAAATTCCAAAAGAAAGAGCACTTTCGGAAATACAAAAATTTATCTTTTACTAGGATGTCTGTTCAATGACGAGAAGATGGTTGTTGCAATTAAATATTTTTAAAAATAATTTTTAACTTCAAAAGGTTTTTTAAATTATCTATTTAATAATTAGATTTTAAACCGGAAACATAAAAATCTGTGATGTAAAATGTTCTGATATAATATTAAAGAAATTAAATTAAAAATCTTTCAGCGAAATATAACAAAATCAATTTAAATTATTTTTATTAAGGAAGTTCTATCGTATCACAATACTAGTCAAAACAGAGACCATTATTTTGAGGCTAGGTTTAAATTTAATTTTACTAATATATAATTAAATAATTGTATTTATTAACTTTTTTAACTTTATTTACTTTCTAAATATGACTATTTTTCATGTGCGATCAAAATTAACATTTTAAAATGTCAGAACGTCTGAACTGTATGGTGTAAAAAGTGTAATATTTTTACAAATTTATTTATTGCAACTCTCACAAGAACCCATTGTCCTTTTTTAAAATATCGTCTCATTAGATATCTGTGATTAACTATACAAACTTTGATCACTATCTGGTCATTTAATAATTTTTAGTACGAAAATATATGTGACAGAGTAATGAATTCTCATAAGAATCAATGTTAAACAGGTTAAACAGTGAAAAAATATATCGATCATAACTTTTTCCCCAAGAACCTACAGGTCTCAAAAATTTAACTACAAAATTTTAGAAACTTTATCTATCAGTACACCAAGTTTTATCAAAATATGTTTGATTATTCGATTTACGGTAGAACTTCCTTAATCTCTTTTATTGTGTTTTTATATTTTCTAATTCAAAACAATTAATTTTTGTTTAAAATAAGTAAATATATTTCATAAACAATTTTTTTTCATCCAATAAAATACATTTGATGTATTTCAGAAAGAATACATGGTTTTATTTTATGATGCAAAAGTAGTAATATTTGTTTAAAACAAGTAAAAAATTTTTAATAAAAATTTTTTTTATCCAATAAATTAATTTGCTTCAAATTAACTAAGAATACATGGTAATAAGAAAATTATATAAGTTTTTAATATAATTTTATTTTAATTATATTTTTTTCGTGTTTCCTGTTTAAAATCTAAATAAATTCAATAAATAATAATAAAAAACCATTTGAAGTTAAAAATTATTTTTAAACATTTAAATTCAATAACCAATTTCTCAGCATTGTACAGACACCCTAAAAAAGGATAAATTTTTGCATTTCCGAAAGTGGAAAATAGAAACTTTTTGAAAAAAAGAAGGTCAAAGAAGAGAAAAATTTTGATTTTAGGTGTTTTAGGTGATTTTTCTAAAAAAAGGGGAAAATAAGGGGAAAAGGGAGAAAAAAAAGGGGATTAGGTGAAAAAGGGGAGAAACTGTGATCCCTGCAATTATTTTCATCAATTATCGTTATTTCTGCGATTTTTTAATTATTCTCTTTAATTACATTTTTTTAAGTGATTTCGTAATTATTATTTTTTTAAACATATATTCTATGATTTTTTCAGTTATTTCTCTCAAAATTTTATTGAATGTTTTCAATTTTTCACATTTAAATTATTTTCATCATAACTCAGTTTTCTTTCTCAATCTTCAATTATATGTAAAAATTTTTTTCAATTTTAAAAATTATCAGTTTTAAATTATTTTCCTCGATTGTTAATTATTATTCTCATTTTCTAAAATTATTTTCTAAGATTTTTAAGTATTTTTCAGAAAATTCAAATATTTTCTTCAATTTCTAATTATTTTCATTTGTTATCAGAATTTCAAATTTTTTTATTAATTATCGTAAATTTCAATTATTTTTTCTTTCTTTAAACAAAATTCTGTAGTTTTTTCAATTATCAACATAAATGTAATTAATTTATTTTTTACAACTTATCATTGTTTGTATCATATTTTAATTATTTTCGTCAAGTTTTAAAAATTAAAAACATTTTTCAATTATTTTCAAAAATTTATTTCCTTCAGTTTTCAGTTTTTTTTTCTTTACATTTGTGTCATAATTTCAAAAATTTTAACTATTTATCTGACTTTTCAATTATTTCATTATTCTTTATATTATTTTCTTCAATTTTCAATTACTTTCGTTCTTTTTGTCGTTCTTTTTCATAATTGCCAAAAAGTTTTTACTTTCTCTTTATTTCTCTAAAAGAAATAGTTTTAAGTATTTTCTCAAACTTTGTTTAACTTTTCTTTATTTAAAATATTTTATGTAATTTGTTTAATTGTTTTCTCAAATTTTAATTATCTTTTTTTAATTTTAATTTTTTTTTTAAATTTTAATTTATTTATCTCAATTTTTAACCATGTTTTTTCAATTTTCAATAATTTCTCTAATTTTTAATTATTTTCTTTTATTTCAATGAATTTCTGAAAGTTTTAAGTATTTTTCTCAAATATTGTTTAACTTTCCTTTATTTAAAATATTTTATGTAATTTGTTTAATTATTTTCTCAAATTTTAATTATTTTTTTTTTAATTTTAATTTTTTTTTAATGTTAATTTATGTACCTCAATTTTTAATCTTGTTTTTTCAATTTTCCATTATTTTCTCTAATTTTTAATTATGTTCTTTTATTTCAATAAACTTCTGAAAGTTTTAAGTATTTTCTCAAACTTTGTTTAACTTTTCTTTATTTAAAATATTTTATGTAATTTGTTTAATTGTTTTCTCAAATTTTAATTATCTTTTTTTAATTTTAATTTTTTTTTTAAATTTTAATTTATTTATCTCAATTTTTAACCATGTTTTTTCAATTTTCAATAATTTCTCTAATTTTTCATTATTCAATTTGGTTTTAATTTAATAATAAGATTCTCAAGTTTTTTTCTTAAATTTAAATTATTTTCTTTATGTTTAAAACATTTTTATGATTGTTTAAATTACTTTCCCCAATTTTTAATTGATTTCATTATTTTTTTTCAATTAAATTGCAAAATTTGCATTTATTTTGTTTAACTTCAATTAGAGTTTATAAATAAACTAAATATAGTTTATATCCATGTATATTTCGTTACCCTTTTATAGTTCTTTATAAATTGTGAGGAATTATGTACTAAATAAATAAATAAATAAATTTTTTTTTGCAATTCTTTTTAATTCTAAAATATTATAAATTTTGTCCTAAAAAAATATCTAGAAAAATTTGATTAGAAATTAATTATTAAACCACAATATTTAAAATTATTGAATACTTAATTAAAATGTCTTATAGTCTAATCCATCAACAGATTTTATTGTTTATATAAAAACTTTGACATTAAAAAAAAGACAATTTCTGTAGGTTATATTTCTAAAAACTTAAATTTTAGAAAAATAAATACTATATGACACAAAATAGAATGTTTGGTTACACCATTTTTACTGAAAACCAAATTAAATTCACTGTTTAAAAAAACTTTACATTTATATTTCAAATGTTATTCAAAATACGTATCCTTCATTCTTACGAATAAAATTACAAAACTTACCTAAGATAAAAAAACAAACAACTATTATTAATTTACAACTTCAATATATATCTTCTTTAAGTGATCTACTAAAGAAAACGAATGATTCTAAACAAAAATAAAAGAAAGCATTTGAAAATTCCCGCAGACGCAAAGATGTCTGAAACGCCATCTAATCTGCATTATCGATAGGTAAGAACTACTCTCTATTAATACAGGGTTGGGAAACTCATGTCAAAAGTACATAAAAAATATTTTAGGTTAAATGGAATTTAGGTTAAGTGAGATTTAGGCTGAATGCATTTGAGGTTAAATGAGATTTAGGTAAAATGGGATTTCGGTTAAATGGTATTTAGGCTGAATGCATTTTAGGTTCAATGCGATTTCGGTGAAGTAAGATTTAGGCTAAATGCGTTTTAGGTTAAATGGGATTTAGGTTAAATGAGATTTAGGTTAAATGGAAATTAGGTGAAATGAGTTTTCGGTTAAATGGAATTTAGGTTAAGTAAGATTTAGGCTGAATGCATTTTAGGTAAAATCGGATTTCGGTTAAATGAGATTTAGGCTGAATGCATTTAAGGTCAAATGGAATTTAGGCTAAATGCGTTTTAGGTTAAATGGAATTTAGGTTAAATGGGATTTAGGCCAAATGGAATTTAGGTTAAATGAGATTTAGGCTGAGTGCATTTTAGGTTAAATGAGATTTAGGCTGAATGCATTTTAGGTCAAATGGAATTTGGGCTAAATGCGTTTTAGGATGAATGGAATTTAGGTTAAATGAAATTTAGGTAAAATGGGATTAAGGTTAAATGGTATTTAGGCTGGATAAATTTTAGAATAAATGCATTTTAGGTCATTTGGGATTTAGGTTACATGAGATTTAGATTAAATGAATTTTAGGCTGAATGCATTTTAGGTTAACTGGGCTATAGGCTGAATGCATTTTTGGATAAATGGGATTTAGGTTAAATGAGATTTAGGATAAATGAAATTTAGGTTAAACGGGATTTAGGTTCAATGAGATTTAGACTGAATGAATTTTAGGTTATATGGGATTTAGGCTAAATGCATTTTAGGTTAAATAGAATTAAGGTTGAATGGAATTTAGTTGAAATGGGATTTAGGTTAAATAGAATTTAGGTTAAATGATATTTAGGCTGAGTGCCTTTTAGGTTAAATGGCATTTAGGCTAAATGCATTTTAGTTAAAATGGGATTTAGGCTCAATACATTTTAGGTTAATTGGGATTTAGGTTAAATGAAATTTAGGTTAAATGGGTTTTATGCTGAATGCAATTTAGGTTAATTGGTTTTAGGTCTAATGGGATTTAGGCTAAATGGGTTTTAGGGAATATTCTTGCGCCTCGATGCAAAGACGAGACCCAGACCAGAGAGAAACTGAGAGTACGCACGTAATGCAAATGATTGTTTCTTGTTATCGTATGCGCTCTTGCGGACAAAATTCGAAGCTTAGGTGGTTAGCTATATATATTGCCTAAATCGGTGAGGCAATACACACACGCAAAACCTAGTGGCTAAGCCGAATCTCGTTCCAAATCGATCGGGCGTCTTCGTGCTTCTTCGCATGAATTCATGAAACGTAAAGAATAGAACCGTAGCTTGTAAAATAATTGCAATTACTGTTTTTCCAGTTTCTTGACATATTATGTTTCAAAACATAACCTAATTAATCAACTTTTACTAATCATCAGTCTAAGTAATTGTTAATATGTTTTTAAGCAAATTATTCCTGTTATACTAATTAACTAATTTTATTAACGTAAAGCTAAAAGTGCAGTCTTTATTAAAGTCTGTAGAAATTTATGTCATGCTTTGAAGAACGAAAAAAAGTTTACGAATTTTTAGATTTTAGCTAAAATCACACAATTTCTTAGACTTTTGAATTAATTTTAAAAAAATTATTCTTTAATAAATTCAAGAACAATTAATATTATAAAATAAACTCCAAACAATTTTGAATTTATTATAATACATTCTAACATAATAAATTCCAGAATATCTTGAATTTTCTATTGAATTTTATCCAATCAAAATAAATTCTAGATTATTTTTAGATTTTTTCTATAATAGAATAAATTCCAAATACTTATTTATTTATTAATAAGTTGTAAAGTATTTTATATTTTCTCTATTATTTTTTAGTTTCTAAAGTGAATTCTAGAACATTATTCCTAAAAGAATTCTAGAAAATTTATGATTATACTATAAATTATAGAACATTTCATATTTTTTTTACAATTTTGGACTCTAAATAAAATATTGCATAATTTTCTTGAGAGTTTGGAACAAAAAACAGAATATTTAAGATTTTAGAGCGCAGAAAACTTTAAAAGTTATAATCAATTTCAAAACATTTTAGACTTTTTTATATTTAAATTCTTGATTAAAATCCAAAATCTTTTAGACGCTAAAATAAATTCCAGGTAACTTAATACTTTAGAATACATTTTACACAAGTAAAAATTTTATAATAAATTCTGTAATATTAAGGATTTTTTTCTTATTATTTAGATTCTAAAGTAATTTCAGAATTTTCGAGATTTTAATATAAATTACAGAAAATTTTAGATTTAAAAATAAATTGAAGAAGATTTGAGATTTTCTTTTAATTTTTAGACTTTTGATCTACTTGTAGAATTTTTTGAGACACTAATGAAAATTAGAGAACAATGAAGATTCTAAAATAATTTTCAGGAAATTCTAGATTATTTATTAAGTTCCAAAATTGTTTAGATTTATTTTTGTTATGATTTTATTTTTATTTTTACAATTTTGATAAACAACCTCAAATTTTACATTCTACAATAAATTTTAGAAAATGGTAGATTTTATAATAAATATCTAAATATTTCGATTTTCTTTTTATTAGATTTCCCATAAGAGTCTGAAATTAATAGATTCTAATATTTTTAGAATGTTTCAAGTTATAAATAAAATGCAGAAAATTTTAGTTTGAAAAATAAATTCTATAAAGTTGTAGAAGTAATAAATTCCAGAACATTTAAGATATTAAATAAAATTTCAGTTTCTTTAAATTCTGGATGAATTGTCAAAACCTCCTTAGATTCTAGAATAAATACCCAAAAGTTTTTTTTTCTTTTTTCAAATTTAAATTTTTTCTCCGTAAAAATATCATATTTCTAATCTTTTTAGACATTATTTGGAAATTTTCAAATTCTAAATAAAATTCTAGAATTCATTTCATTCTAGAAAAAATTCTCGAACATTTGAAATTCTAAAAAAAAAAAAAATACAAACTTTTTAAGTTTTCAAAATAAGCTTCTAAACATTTCAGTTTTAGAATTTCTAAATTAATTATTTAGAATCTATAACGAATTCGATATTTTTTCTGAAAAAAAAATGTTGAAATGAAAAAAACAAATATGAAGTTATAGGTGTTTATTCTAGAATCTAAAAAAGTTTTAAAATTTCATCCAGAATTTTAAAAATCCGGAATTTTGTATAAGATCTTTAGTGTTCTGGAATTTGTTACTTCTATAATTTTGTAGCATTTATTTTTCAAACTAAACTTTTCTGCAATTTATTTATAACATGTAACATTCTAAAAATATTAAAATCTATTAATTTCAGACTCTTATGAAAAATCTAATTATTAAAAATGAAACTGAAATGTTCAGATAATTTTTATAAAATCTACAATTTTCTGAAATTTATATTAGAATGTAAAATTTGAGGTTCTTTAGTAAAGTTCTAAAAATAAAGATAAAATCTACAAAAAACAATCTCACAGAATTAAAATCTAAACAGTTTTGGAACTTAATAAATAAACAAGAATTGTCTTTAATTTATTTTAGAATCTTGAATATTCTCGAATTTTCATTAGTGTCTCAAAAAATTCTACAAGTACATCAAAAATCTAAAAATTAAAAGAAAATCTCAAATCTTCTTCAATTTATTTTTAAATCTAAAATTTTCTGTAATTTATATTAAAATCTCGAAAATTCTGAAATTACTTTAGAATCTAAATAATAAGAAAAAAATCCTTAATATTACAGAATTTATTATAAAATTTTTACTTGCTTAAAATGTATTCTAAAGTATTAAGTTACCTGGAATTTATTTTAGCGTCTAAAAGATTTTGGATTTTAATCAAGAATTTAAATATAAAAAAGTCTAAAATGTTTTGAAATTGATTATAACTTTTAAAGTTTTCTGCGCTCTAAAATCTTAAATATTCTGTTTTTTGTTCCAAACTCTCAAGAAAATTATGCAATATTTTATTTAGAGTCCAAAATTGTAAAAAAAATATGAAATGTTCTATAATTTATAGTATAATCATAAATTTTCTAGAATTCTTTTAGGAATAATGTTCTAGAATTCACTTTAGAAACTAAAAAATAATAGAGAAAATATAAAATACTTTACAACTTATTAATAAATAAATAAGTATTTGGAATTTATTCTATTATAGAAAAAATCTAAAAATAATCTAGAATTTATTTTGATTGGATAAAATTCAATAGAAAATTCAAGATATTCTGGAATTTATTATGTTAGAATGTATTATAATAAATTCAAAATTGTTTGGAGTTTATTTTATAATATTAATTGTTCTTGAATTTATTAAAGAATAATTTTTTTAAAATTAATTCAAAAGTCTAAGAAATTGTGTGATTTTAGCTAAAATCTAAAAATTCGTAAACTTTTTTTCGTTCTTCAAAGCATGACATAAATTTCTACAGACTTTAATAAAGACTGCACTTTTAGCTTTACGTTAATAAAATTAGTTAATTAGTATAACAGGAATAATTTGCTTAAAAACATATTAACAATTACTTAGACTGATGATTAGTAAAAGTTGATTAATTAGGTTATGTTTTGAAACATAATATGTCAAGAAACTGGAAAAACAGTAATTGCAATTATTTTACAAGCTACGGTTCTATTCTTTACGTTTCATGAATTCATGCGAAGAAGCACGAAGACGCCCGATCGATTTGGAACGAGATTCGGCTTAGCCACTAGGTTTTGCGTGTGTGTATTGCCTCACCGATTTAGGCAATATATATAGCTAACCACCTAAGCTTCGAATTTTGTCCGCAAGAGCGCATACGATAACAGGAAACAATCATTTGCATTACGTGCGTACTCTCAGTTTCTCTCTGCCCAGACTAAGCACACTCACTTCTACGAAAGGAGATTTCCAATGTTTAGGGAAAGCTGCCGTAAGAGTAATGGGGGAAGGGACAACACCACGAGTAGCACCGTGGATAGGGAATTTCCTTTGATAGCCTAAATGAAGCAGCGAATGGACAAGGGAACACGGGTCACACAGTGGTCCAAATCGTCAAAAATGTGGTCAAAAGTCTAAAAAGTGCTTAAATCTTTCTAAAAATCATTACTTCGGGGTTTTTGAGGTCACTGATTTTGAAATTGATATTATTTTTTTGAAAAACAAAATGGCGAATCCAATATGTCGGACCTGAAATGTAAAAACTACTTAAATCTTTATAATAATCGTTACTCGGGGCTTTTAATGTCACTGATTTTGAATTCGATATTATTTTGTTGAAAAACAAAATGGCGGATCCACACTGAGAAAAATGAGTTAGCTACTATATGGATAGCTAATTTTTAGCTGTGGTAGCTAATATTTAGCGGTTTCTGCAAACAAAATTAGCTGTGGAAATGAGTGTCCCCCGTAGGGAGTTCCTAGAATTGTACCTTTGTATATATTCTTTTTAAGTGTTTTTGCGTCTACAGAACGGCTTGAAATTAGGAGTACTCGCATTTGCCTGGACCACCCGGTATATTGGGTTTTCTCGCCAGTGGAGAGGGAAAACTGTAGAAAAACCTCACCGAATACAACCGGTTTATCGACAGTCGAGTTCTAGTGATCTGCACAGGTCGATTACCGACAGTGCATATCATTATTCCTCGACGTCAAACCTTCCACTGAAGTTATCTCACGAGTTAGAAAAATCCCAGACTCATCGGGGCGCGAAGCCAGCAAGCTGGACTTGGCGCGACCGCAGAGTCTAGTATTTAACCAACTGAGCTAACTCCGTGGTAGCTATCCATATAATAGCAATTAAAGTTAGCTAAGGTAGCTAAGTCTTAGCTTTAGCTGCTAATTCTTTTTCCCCGTGCAATATGTTGACCCTAAAATGCAAAAACTGCTCAAATCTTTCTAAAAATCGTTTCTCAGTGGTTTTTGAGGTCACTGCTTTCGAATTTGATAATATTTTTTGGAAAAGCATAGTGGCCGATACAGTATTATGGATCAAAATGAAAAAATGAAAATTAATTTTAAAAAAATCGGTGTTTAGGAATTTTCGTTCAATTTTGATTGATTTATTTATATAGTTATACTTGCCTGTGAGATATTGTGGAATAACAAATATATTATTAAATAATAAATAATTAAAATACTGGGATTATTTAAGCCGTTGATAACCAAATTGATGTCCACATCACAAATCTCATATATTAAGGGGGGAACACCAGTTGTAAGTAAAAAAAAGTGCTTTTTTCAAGAATTTTTTTCTAGAAAACCATGAAACTTTTTGAAGAATACTACTTATTAATTAAAAGTACATAATGAAAGCTGTAATTTAAAAAAAAAAGTGTTTTTCAACCAAAACTTTTGAAGATATGAGTTATTGAAGCGAAGCCTTCCAAAAAAAGGTGATTTGCGGTGATCAGGATTCCGCAAGTATGCTTCGTCTGAAATGCAAAAATGAAATTGATTTACATTTATTATAAGATTATCCTGTTAGTGATCGAAGGATTTAAAGAAAAAAAAATATTTGACAAAATGGCGACCTGTCAAAGACAAAAGTCTGATTTTCGTAAAAAAAACGGTCGATTTTCAGCTATATAAAAAAAATTTTTGCACAAAAAAAAAATCCTTCGATCACTAACTCGGCTTGGATGTGTAAATTAAGCATACCAAATTTTAAGTAAATCTGTTTAATGGTTTTCGAGTAATCGTGATCACCGACTTTGAAAATGTCATTTTGAGAAAAACGCATTTAAAGTTTTAACGTACTTTTTTGTCAAATACTTGAAATGACCTTTGCTTGTCATATTACTCTATCTTTCCTCAAAATGATAAAGGGTAGGTACAAAAACTGTAAATTTAAGCGTAAAACAAAAGAAGAATAGCCATTGAGCACCAGGTGTAAGTGTTGGCAGATCTGGAGCGACCTGACGCGCCGCCGTATTGTGCTGTATATCTCATTTATTTTTCATCGGATCAACTTAGAAATTTTCAGACACACTTCTAAATATGTATACTTTAAGAAAATGCAAAAAAAAGAAAAACGATTTTTCGAAAATTACAACTGGTGTTCCCCCCTTAATAAACTTAGCCAGTACAAGCAAGCTATTACAAGTGATGATTGCTGTAAACCTTTAAAAGTATAAACATATTTTATTCATGTGTAAAATATTTCCTATCGACTAAGAGATGTTGTATGATAGCCTGAAACCGTAAAAAACAATAATAATAAATTTTTTTATACAAAAAAATAATATTTTTGTGAAGTGCACGTGAGAACTGATTTTCACTTTTTGCACAAAAGGTAACCACAAAAATGCAGAGGCAATTTGTGGCAGCTAATTTTGCAATATGATTTGTCAAAATGTATAAGAATTAATTTAAGAACTTAAATTTGACAGGATCTATCAAGACTTTTTTTACAGCACTACTTTTCTCAGATTTTTTTGGGTGCAAAATAAATCCTTTTTACCGATTCAAGTTACTTACCGAATTATAACATTTTACAGTACTTAGAAAGCAAATATTAAGTCAAAAATACACCCATTTATTATTATAATCCATTTTGCCGATTTAAAATTAAACCCGTTATTTTTTAATAAAAATAGTTCTCCATATTGCGTGAATAGTGAAGAATTACTTTTATAACGTTTGACACTTCCACTTTTGTTTATAAAGTAAATAAAGTAGCATTTGTGACGACATCTAGTTATTATCGTTGGCATTTTCTAATGCCCTAAAGTATTCTTTAACAAATTCATGTGAAAAAGAACTCGAAATTTTTTTTTTTTTTACGACTTTTGGCCATCTTTTTGAGATTTCGGACCACTGTGGGTCAGGAAGGAGACAGGATAATTTTGCTTCAATTTTGCTGCTTTGTTGCAATTGATTTGCAGCCAACAATATTTGATTTTTGGAGCCTAAAGAAAGCTTAGTTAAGCTCCAGCTTAAATTTTTAAGATCTCCATTAAAAGAACCCCCTCAGTAGACGCCGCGCACGTCTCAAGGCCGTACAACAGCCGAGAAGGGGGGAGTAGGTGAAATATTTAGAAACGACTGAGCGGCTAGAGAAAGTTAGAGAAGCGAGGCTCGGAGTGGGTGGGAAAGCCACCTAAGATTTTCTCGGAAACCGACGTTACTAGAGCTACCGAAACACCAAAGTGAGGCGTGCTTTCCATCATCAGAGGAAGAAGACTTCCGTCAAGAACCTCGAAACGCCGGAGGTAGTAATGAGAACATCTTTGGATTTGAAAACTCCGAGGCCTGACAAATTCACGAGAAGGGCCAAAGAAAATTACGAGGATATCTTTGGATCCGCGAATTTCTTGGCAGCACAAATTTGCAAGAAGGACCAGGGAAAATTACGCGAACATTTGTGGGTTAGACTCGCGCGGCCCGCCTCAAGGAACACCATGTTTCCAAAGCTGTCCAGGGAACCAGCAAAATGTGAAAACCTTTGAACCTTCGACCAGTTCCTCTGGAGAGTCGAAGAAGGTAAGGCAGGAGCCTACTTTTCAGACGAAGAACCGTTGCTCGCTATGCCGTTTCTTCTTGACGGAATGACCTACCACTGGTTCCGCCAAAACCAAGGCAGATGGACCAGGTGGGAACAGTTCAAGCCTACCTTGACGACATCGTCATTGTAAACTAGACCTTCGAGGAGCACAAGGACTGGATTGCGCAAATCGCGAATAGATTACAGGGAACGGGACTTACGATCATTCCGCAAAAACGCGAGTTTGGGAGGAGAACCATCAGGTATTTAGGATTTCTCGTAAACCAATCCAGAGAAAGTGGGGCCCCTAAAGATATACCCCGCCCCAACGAATATCAAACTGATGAGAAGGTTTCTTGGAATGGCATCATGGGATCGCCGTTTTATACCACAACTAGTGACGATTGCGGAATCTCTCAACCAACTTCCTAAGTGTAATATGCCTTGGAAATGGGAAGACAAGTGAGAAAACGCATTTGAGCAGTTGAAAGATTTGATAACGACCGCACTGATTTTGAAATACCCCGATTTCGAGATCACGTTCGACCTACACACTGACGCGAGTAACCATAACCTCGGTGCAGTCTTAACGAAAAAACAAGATGGCGTAGACCAAGTAATTGCTTATACGAGTAAGACTATGATAGGTGCAGAACGAAAATACTCTGTCACTAAAAAAGAGTGCCTTGCGATACTTTGGGCTGTGCGAAAACTTCGCCATTACCTGAGAGGTTTCCATTTTACGGTCATTACTGACCACCTCACGAACGAAGCCAGAAAGTTTTCGAGGAGGTTCACGCTGATCAACACGCCGCGCATTTTAAAATTGACAAGACATAACGAAGAACCTGGAACTGGACTGATGAATCTCCGTGTCGCACAGCAACCCTGGCAAGTCGTAGCAACAGATGTAATGGGACCCTGGCCCAAAACGACACTTGGCATCGAATACCTCGTAGTATTCGATTCGAGAATCTATTCACAAAGTAAATAAATATATAGCCGATGAGGAAAGCCAATGCGGTGACAATAATAAAAACGTTTGTGGAATTCATCTTAAATCGTTGGGGAGCACCGAAAGTACTTGTGTCGAATAATGGTTCCGAATATGTCAACCAAGCGTTTCAATAGCTGACGGAGTCATATGGTATCCTACACTCGTTCACGCCGGTCTACAACACACAGGCGGATCCAGTAGAAAGGGTGATCAGTGTCCTTAAAACGATGATATCCACGTATGACGACAAGAACCAGGATGCATTCCTAAAGGACTTCAGATTCGCATATAACACAGCGGTGCACAGCACTACAGGTCTTAAGACCGCGCATCTGAACACAGCAAAAGAACCTAAGCCTTATAAAAAATTGCGTAGCAGCGAGAAAAAACCGACAGACCCATCTCTACCAAATGGCGACGAATGTCAGGAAAGAATGCTGCGCCTGAAGAAACAACAGGACCTCGGGACGTTGCACCACGAAAACGTATTCGAGCTCCAAAAACGATACTACGACAAGCGACGTCGTCACGCAGTTTTTGAAGTAAAGGGAATAGTTATGTGAAAGGGCGAAGTCATGCCGTCAGTGCGTAGGATCCCGGTCAAACTACTCGTCCTATACCGGAACCTAGGGAGAGAGAGGATCAGCTGAAAGAAATAAATTCCTCTTAGTTGTGCAGATCTCTGAGAGTCAAGCGAGGGCTCAAGCAGTTCTCGAGTACTGGCCATTCTACCACCTGTGCAGAGTGACTTTTAAAGTCACTGGCCGAGTGGAGAATGAGGCCGGGACAAGTAAAAGAAGTGACCAGTTACCCTAATGGCAACTGATGCGCCTTAATTGACTCAAAGTTACTTGCATCATTGCAAAGACGCCTCAAAAGTACTGATGAGGAGTATGGCAAGGATGCACAAAGGTATCTCGTTAATCCAAGAACCTTGGGTTGTACGAGGTACCATTAGAGGGCTTCGCGAAAAAAGTTCCATCTGTTACTGGGACCCCAAGGCTAAGAGACCAAGAGCGTGTATACTGGTGAAAGGTGTAACAGTTCATTCTTCGCTGGACATATGCACTAATGTATTGATGGCTGTGAGCACTGACTTCGAGGGAATTAGAAGGACCGTCATTGGATCGGCTTACTTTCCATACGACGAAAGGACCAATCCACCAGTAAAGATTGCAAAACTGGTTGAGTACTGTACGGTAACGGGGCTTTCTCTGGTGTTGGGGTGTGATATTAATTAGCACCACACACTATGGGGGAGCTCTGATATTAATTAAAGATGTTTAAATTTGTTAGAATATCTAATCAATACTAATTTAGATCTCCTAAATACAGGTTCAACACCGACTTTCAGGACTAAGAACAAAGAGAAGGTATTAGATATTACACTCGGCTCTGATTCTATATCCAATAAGGTAAGAAAATGGAAAATATACGTTGAACCTTTACTTTCTGATCATTTACAGATAACCTTCGAGCTGATGACCAAGGTCAGCTTCACACCTAAATGGTTCCGTAGTCCCAGAAAAACGGATTGGGCTGGCTATATATTGAGCTAAAGAAAGCGCTGTCTGGATTTCCGAGGAAAAATTAGGGATACTGTGACTCTGGATAGGGCGGCGGAGATTTTTACGAAAACCGTTCAAACGGCCTTTGAATGTAGTTGTATTCCAACTAAAACTCCAAGGGCTACTAGCACCTGTTTGCGCAATAATAAATTAGACAACAAAAGGCGGGCAAAAGTGTAGTCGGCCCGTTGTTAAGGCTTACTAGGGCGAGTTTGACTCTGGGATATGTTCCAGAGATTTAGAGGGGTACGAAAGTGGTTTTCATACCAAAAGCTAGTGATGCACGACAAGAAATAAATTCTTGATTGATGTTGAAGTTATCTTGCAAATGAAATATTGAACTTTCATTTCTTTATCAATAAACAGTCTTGTGTTGTTTTTCTATCAAGATATTCAATAATATTGATTTTTTAACTGATATTAACCTTGTTTAAATTGTTTAATTACCGTATACTCAAAAACGATGTTTATTTTATTTTATTTTATAAAGTTTGTTTATTGATATGAAGGTATGGAGAAATCTAATTTGAAAAGATGTTTTAATTCATCATCAAATAAGTAAGAATTTTTTTTTTAAAAATTAAGATTATCTAATAGTTTTATAAATAAATAATTATAATTTTATTAGCAATGCGATCGAAAATAAAAGTGAACAATGCAAAAAGGTGAAGTCCAATTTTGAAATAAAAGTGGTAGACCAGAGAGACAAAGAAGGAATTTGTAGATTATGCAGTGAAAAAATGTAGAACGTGTTATAAAAATGAAAAATTCAAACACGTCTGGACTAATTAGGCATTTGGACAACTACTATAACGATATTTATAAAGACATTTATCGTTTGAGCATGTCAAATCAATCTTAACATAAGGTAGTTCTTATTTTAAAAAATCTTCAATTCTTTAATTTTTATAACCTCTTTTAATAAATTTAAAGCATTTGTTTGAATTTTAGAATTTTTAATGAAAAAATTAAGTTTTTAAATGCTTCATGTTTAATTAATAATTGAAACCAAATATTGTATTTTAATTTTATTTTATTCTATGAGTAATAAAATTTTATATTAATATTTTCCTACACAGTTACATAAAGATAAGGTTACTTTAACAAGAAGATTCTGTAAATTGACATATAGGTTATGTTAGTTTAACACAAAAGTAACACAAATTTTGAGTGTACCGTTTGGGACATTTAATCCTATATAAGAAACGAGTACTGAAGGTCAGCGTTAAACGGAAAAGCGTTAACAGTTAACGAAAAAGGATATTTTATACCTGGTTCCTTGGTTAGGGAGAGAAGGTATTTCTTAAAAGTTTACGGAAAAGGAAACTCTCAGCTCATTATACAAATTACCTTGAAATTTAAATTTTATTTCTTAATACAAACAATAGCCTACCTGCAGGGAGTCATCATCATTAGAGCAAACCCTTGTATATTGAGGGTTGATGGCTTTAGGAAAAGAGATAAAATTTTCGAGTATTATTGAAAAGAGAGAAAATAAATTATATTCTGTAATTTTACCTCATTACTCAAATATTCTTCCAATTTAAAATTTTCTTTCTAAATACGAGCAATAGACTAAATAAGCCCATTGGTTTTCGAGTCAACCCTTGCATAATGAGTGTTATAATTGATTTTGCAAAAGAAAAAATTTTTTGAGCTTTAACGAAAAGAGAGATAAATACATTAGTGCGTGGTATAAAAGTATAATGTGGAAGCGAATAATGCTAATTATTGTGTATTTTTTATTAAGTGTTTATAATAGAAATGTGTTTAGTATGAAAGTGTATAGTATTAATATGCTTATTGTTTATTAAGAGTTTGTGTTAAATAGTTCTTAATACGGTAAACAAAAACTGTTTATTAAAGAAATGAACCGTAAGTGATAAATAATAAATAATAAAGTGACTCTAATAGTAAATATACATTAAAAATTAAATGTGAAAAGTGACAGTGATTAAAATGAAAGTGTGCAAAACGTGTTGACTAAAGTAACAATATTTAGAAAGTGTTTCAATTTTTTATTTTCAATAAAGTTAGTGTTATGAAATGCTAAAAGTGTTCATAAAATGGATTCATTAAACAAGTGATTGATAACTGTTTAATAAATAAATTAATTGTAAATGTTTAATAAATAATAAGGTGATTATAATTTTTTAAAGAGTCGTTACAGTGTAAAATAAGTGTTAATAATATAATTATATAAAAGAGGTGAGATAAAGATATTAGACAATAACATAAGACAATAACATGTGACAATTACATGAGACAATGATATGAAATAAACAGATGAAACAATGAGAGAAATGAGGTTAAAATATAAGATAATAGCATGAGACAATGTGATGAGATAAACATGTGAAACAATGAGAGAGATCAGGTAAAGAGATGAGATAAATAGATATGAGATAAACATATGAGATACAGAAGCAAAAAAACATTAAGACTTAGAATGTAAAGATACTTTGATGACATGTAGGATATAGAGGTCATTGTGGAGTTAGATCGTGAGTCATAAAAAATTCATTTTTTATCCCACAAGCACAAACATGGCGCTTTTAGATGCCTGTAGGCAGGGTCTAAGCGCATTCATTTGTTTGACCGTGTGAAAATGGCATCCATTTTTTCCCTAGGGAAAAAATGAACAGCTGAACCATGCATTTTTTCCACCTTAGGGAAAAAATAGACGCCATTTTCATACGGTCAAACAGATGAACGCATTTAGACCCTAACCTACAGGCATTTAAAAGCACCCCGTTTGTGTCTTTGGAATAAAAAGTATCGTAAGCAACACAGGTTTAAAGTCAGTCCAATTTGTTTACAATGATGTTTGTGTACTCGTTTTGTCTCGGGCGTCGCCCTCGACTGTCACTCGTACACAAACATCAGCGTAAACAAATGGCTGCCTTTAACCCCTTGTTGCTTAATATACTATTTTGTTAATTTTTTTTTAAAGTTGTTTCTGAAAAATGAGTTCTTAGTTAAAAAAGAGATATTTCAATTTAAATAATAAAGATTAGGATATTATTCGTAATTGGGAAATCCTAAATGACAATCACATGTATAAGTTTCAGGAATTATTGGAACTTGCATCAGGTGGTAGTTTCCAAAAACAAATTACAGGATATTTAGAAATGTTAGATGAAATAAATAAAAGCAATTAACTAGAATAAGTCACATAATCAAATATTGTTTAGTGGAAAACTGGAAATCGACTTTTGGGTCACTGGATTTGCACTTACTATGATGGAAATGAACTTTTTGTTTATGATAGTCTTAATGAAGGTTGTTTAAATGATGATCGAAGAGAATATTTATGCCGGTTATATCCATTTAAACCTAATGTAGTTTTTTAAGAGTACAACAACAACCAAATTTTGTTGATTGTGGAGTATACGCCATTGCGTTTGCTGTATCTTTATATTTTAATATTAACCCTTAAAATGTTGTATATAATCATGCTTTAATAATAACTTATTTGTATACGATGTTTGAAAAAAATGTGTCATCTCATTTTCGGATAATTTTACAAAATTTTTTAAACTTGGAATTGGCAATATCGAATAAATAAACAATAATAATTTACATGTAAGGAATGCAAAAGATGCGACACAGAAGAGAAAATTAGATTATTAAACTAATGACGGATTTACAGAAATGAAGAGAGACATACATACAAAAATAGGACAGAAAAAAGTTGTTAATATTCCTGACTAAGAAACTGAAAAAAACAGTACCAGATATGAAAAAATTTATTGTAAAAGACCTAATTTAAAAGAAGAGATGGGAAAGAGAGACAAATAACAAATATGGAAAGTGTAAATAGTGACAGAATATAAATGTTTGTAAGAAAAAACATGTAGAAAATGCGTCAAATTCTATTGAAGCAGTAAAAGAAGGTAATAATTATAAAATATTAAAAACAATAGTAGTAAGAAGATATTTTTTAGCAATGCTTATGAGAAAAGTAGAAAAACTAGAGCAGAATATCAGAAAGAATATAGTGAAATGATAAAATTAAAACGAAAAAGAATTGATAACAAAGAAACAGAAATATCAGTTATGGAAGATGTATGTTTAAGTAGTGAAACAGATTTAAATTTTTCTAAAAAAACACATAGATAGTGCTGTTAAAGAAGAAAAGAGAGATAATAATTCTGACAAATTAATAATTTCTAGCGGTTGTAATGAGACAAGTAAAAAAAGTCGTGCAGAATATCAAAAACTGTTGAAAGTCAGTTAAAGTATCTTAAAGGAGATGAAGGAGATGATAAGAATGAGAAATTACAAAGAATAGTGAGCCAGACAAAAATTGTTAACACGTCTAATCAGAAAATTAAAAAAAAAGTAAAGCAGAATTTAAAAAAAGCTATCGTCAAAGATTGAAATTGAAACAGAAGATGTGCCATGCTAGGAATGAAAATAATGAAATACTATATTCAAAAGATATGCAGGAGAAATATATAAGAATTTGTGATGAGAAAATGAAAAAAGTCACGCAAAATAACAAAAACAATTACGTAAAAGATTAAAATTAAAAAGAAACGTAATCGATGAGGAAAAAATAGATGTTTCGGAACACACAAGTAAAAAAATTGAGTCATTTATGCGAATGAAATCATTGATGTTCATGATTTTGCTTATGCAAAAAAAATATTAATAGCATACATGTTTTAAGTTATAACGAACATTATTTTGGTAAAATGTCGTTTTTTTGCAAAAGGTGTAAGGCTAAACCTTTTGAGAAAGAAAAAGCTCAAAAGAAATTAACTTATAATTATTGTTGCAGTCATGGTGGTGTACCGTTCCCTTCAGAAAAATACCCTCATGAATTAAAAAAATTGTTAGATGGATCTCATAAAATATCTGGCCATTTTAGGAATAATATAAGACTTTACAATAATTTATTTGATTTTGCATCTTAAAATGCCAATATAGTTAATTTCAATAATAATAAAAGGCGAGGACCATTTTGATAAATAATTCAAGGTCGAATTTATTATCAAATCAACAATTTCCTATTTCCTGAAATTGATAATGATCCATCTTTTGGTAAATTATTCCTGTTAGATCCAGAAGAAACAATATGCTATAGATTAAACAAACATGACAACTCAGATGTGGATATATTATTTAGTATTATTAAATTATTGAGAGATTGTAACGCATATACAAAGTCTTTTTTAATGGTGTCTGAGATCATTGAAATAGAACTGCGTTAGCAAAAAAAAAAATTTAATTTACAATTTTTAAAGGTGTAATAAAGTTGCTGCTATTTTTAATATGAATGCTGAAGGTTTAATACCAGAGTCTTATGTAACGATTTATAATGCATCGATTAAACAATTGAAATTGGTTAGTCTTTTAGATCCGAATGTTGAACCTTAAATGTATCCTATACTTTATCCTCTAGGAAACAAGGGTTATTGTCTCGATACGATTCGTACTGATAGTGACAAACCAACCAGAAATCAAACTGTGTCCAGATCTGCTTATAGAAAATATAAAATAGAAGTAAGAGATCATACCTTTAATCAATTTTTATATGGTGGAAGAATGTTTCAGCAATGGTTAGTTGATAATTATGTCAAAGTTGAAAAAGTTAGGTTACATTTTTGTAAAAATAATCAAACAAAATTAAGAAGTGAAATTTACAAAGGATTAATTGATCATTTAGATAATCAAGAAATTGAAAATAATGTACATGTTGTCAAGATGTTGATACTGCCTTCAACATTTATACATTCACCTCGTAACATGTTAAAAAAATATCAATATGCAATGACCATTATGTAGCTTTTCATGGTAGACCAGATTTATTTATTACAAAGACATGTAGTTCAAAATGAAAAGAAATTTAAGAAAGTTTATTACTTAATCAGTCAGTTTCTAATAAACCTGACAAGTTGCAAGAGTCTTTCATTTAAATGTAAAAGAGTTAATCGAAACTATAGCAGATGATAAACTATTTGAACGAGTAATATATATATAATATATATATAATAAAGATAAGAAATTAAAATTCATATTATTTATTCAAAATCTAGGAAATGACTTTCATAAAAATGGTACAAAATAGTTTTTAACGATTTTTTTATAATTTTGTAATTTATAGTTTTTTTTGTGGGACGCTATAAAAAATAGTTAATATTGAAACATGATTATATAAACAATTTTTCATTATTCTTTGATGTCACCTGAAGATAAACAGAGATATTAAAAAAATTTATTTTTATGGATTCTATAATAATTCTCGAAAAAGTGTTTTTTCCTATACTATTTACATGAAAAACTTTGAGCGCTAGAGCGGCCTCTAAATATTTTTTTATTTTGAAATAAAAGAAAGGTATTTTTTTCTAGATATAAAACAATCCTAGAGGGTGAGAGCATTAAAATCCCTATTTCACTTTTTATGGACCACTCTGGTCAACATCCTAGGTATCTTTGATAAATTGGTTTACCGAATTTCGTACTTACCCCTTGAAAATAAGAATATATACCTACTAAAATTAATTATTTAAAGTATTTTTAATTTTAAAAAAACCCGAATAAAACTTTATAAACATTAATTTTATAAAATACTTAAGGAGGTTCTATCGTAAATGGAATTAACATTACCATTTTATTCAAATTTGGTCCACTGGTTGATAATGTTTTTATAATAATGCAGTTAAATTTTTGAGACTTTAAAGTACTTATGAAGAAAGTTAGAAGCGTTTTTGTTTTTAATATTTTACATTGAATCTTATGGGAATTGAGTAGTTTGTCATATATATTTATATATTTTATATATATATTTTTTCAAAAGTACCTTGAGGTCTCGAAAATTTAACTGCATCATTATAAAACCATTATCTACCAGTGAACCAAATTTAATTAAAATGGTAATGTTAATTCTATTTACGATAGAACCTCCTTAATCAGTTTAAAAAAATTTTAATTTTCGAATTCCTTTTTTTCCAAAATTATTATTTAATTAATCAAATATTCTAATGTTTTTTCATTTAATAATTAATTCAAATAATTTTCTTATTAAAGTTAAATATTAAAATTAATTTTAAAAAAATCCTACATTTTCAATTTGTAACCTTTCTCAAATAATTAAATATATTTATTTGACTTAAATTCCATTTAAAGTAATTGTAAATTTAACATGAAAATTTTTAAACTTTTATAGATGATATTTAATCAAACAAATTTGAAAAAATGGTGGTTAAATGGTGTCCCAAAAAATGTCTTTCGTTTAACATTTTCGATGATGACAACGATTCCAAAAAATTGTTTAAATATTTAAACAGCGAAGCTGAAGTTCCTAAGCGCAGCAAATTAAAATCATTATTTTCATCTGAATTTAAAGAAACACAAGAAATTGTTTTAGATATTTTACAAAAAAATACGTCGAAAATATCGTACACTATTGATGGATGGACTTCAGTTTGTGGGAAATCTTATTATGGAATCAGAGGACATTTTATAGATGAGAATTGGATTTTAAGGTCCTTAGTTATTGACTTCGTTCCATCGAATAGGAAGCACACTGGAAGTGATATAGCTAACTTATTTCTGAAAGTTTTAAAAGAGACAAATTGCAGGGAAATACTGTTGATAACACCTCAGCAAATACTACATTTATAAGGAAACTCACAAGTCTTCTGAAAAAAACTTCGTGCTCAACATTTAATGCCAATGATTTACATTTTCGACGCATAGCGCATATTGTTAACTTGTCAGTTCAAGATTTGCTGCGTGATCTTCAAATTGATGATGAGCTTCTACAGTATGAAAAATATAACGGTGATGATGATGAAGATGATAATGATGAAGAAAAATAAATAGAAGGATCAGAAAAAATGTTAAAGGCAGGAGAAAGAAAAGAAGACAAAGATGGAGGAGAGGTAGAAGAAGAAGAAATTAATAGTGGATCCAAAGTTATGGTTAGATTTAGAGCTCTTTTTAAAAAGTTGAAAGCTTTAGAACAACTGCGTAAAAAATTAAAATCAGCATGCGATGTAATGGAATTAAAATGTTATCACCGATTTTGGACGTATCGACAAGATGGAATTCTACTTTAGACATCATCGAGACAGCTCTTCACATGAGGCCTGCTTTAGATCTCTTGTGCGATAATGACCCTAAACTCATTTTATTAAGCCTTACCTCCACAGAATGGAGTCTTTTAACAGATGTCAGGATATACTTAAAGTACTTCAAAACTTTGTCTACAACTCTTTGTGGCAAAAAGTTTATTACGCTACCCTTGGTAGTATTGGGATTGAATTTGATATTGGACAAATTGGAAACGGCAATAATAAATTTAGATAAAATTACGGTAAAAAATGTAAATTTGAATGACATTCGACTTAAACAAGCTCTTCAGTCTGCAGTAGATAAAATCCTAAAACATTATTGCAAATGTAATTGGATTTATAGTGCAATTTTAATATTAGATCCGAGGCACAAGTATGAAACGTTTGAAAGAACTCAATGGGGTCGCGAGATGGGGTCTGGATCACTAAAGGAATTTGAAACAATGTTCAAGAGATTTTACGCACCACTACAGTCTAACAATCGCCATGAAGATGTGCCTCAAAACTTTGATCAAAATGGCACAAAAAACAATGCTGTAGATGACATCGATTTAAATACTTTTTCACTTTTTGAACAAGTTTCTAATTCTAGATAGAGGAAAGAAAAACCTGCATTTGTCTAAATTCATGGATGACCTGTAGCTTAAAGGACATTATACAAGAAAAACTTATTCAGTTGAATTTAGCGAAATAAAAGCCACTATGTAATTTTTTGAAGGATACTACTGTTTATAATTTCTTAATTGAAGCTTAATAAAAAAAGTTAAAGAGTTCTATGTTTAAAGTTATTTTTTTTAAGATATAAAAAAATGTATTACAAATAAACAGATTTTCTAAAATTATTCTATAAATTATTCTAAAAATATTCTAAAAACTATTTTTTATCGTCACCAATTATACCAGTTCATTATATATTAAAAGATTTTTATGTTTATTACTTGTTTATTCCCAAATTAAAAAAGTATATATTCTGAGATTTTACTTTTCTTATTATCGATTTAAAAAGTAGTAAAGTTTTTAAAAAATAATCTACATTTTTCAATATACTGTTATTATTTAATTTAGTTCATGAATGATCCAATTTTTAAATATTTTTCTATGTTTTAAATTCATTATTTCCTAATTATGACAACATGTAATAAAAACAACCGATTTTCAACCAATTCTTATTGATTTTTTTTGTTTTTTTAAAGTTATTATACACTCGTTTTAACGACCTTACTGGCCCAATGAATGTCCCCCGTAGGGAGTTCCTAGAATTGTACTTTTTGTATATATTCTTTAAGTTTTTTTGCGTCTACAGAACGGGAAATTAGGAGTACTCGCATTTGCCTGGACCACCCTGTATATTGGGTTTTCTCGCCAGTGGAGAGGGAAAACTATAGAAAAACCTCACCTGAATACAACCAGTTTATCGACAGTCGAGTTCTAGTGATCTGCACAGGTCGATTACCGACAGTGCATATCATTATACCTCGATCTCTTTACCTTCCACTGAAGTTATCTCACAGCCGGAAAAAATCCCAGGCTCCCCGGGGCGCGAACCAAGCAAGCTTGACGCTTGACTTGGGGCGACCGTAGAGTCCAGGACCTTAACCAACTGAGCTAACACCGTGGTAATTCTTATTAATTTTAAAAATAATATAATACTTAAATAGTTTTAAAAATTGCATATAATTGCTAATAAATTTAGAAATTAATGTACATTCAATTTAATATTAATAATTACATTGAATATATTACATATAAATGTAAAAATATACAAATTAAACTGTATCTGTTATGAAAAACACAATAATCAAGAATATTGATTTATCTCGCTTGAATGTTTATTTTATTGATTAAATTGTCAAGAAGCAGATAACTTCTTATTATTGACTTTCGAGATATGTTATTGATATCGATTGTTTCTTGATTTTCTCGCTTAAATGCATCACTACCTACAGCAGGCAGGATTTGTTACACCTCACCGAAGGACTTTCGACCGATCAGCTTAACATCTTTCATCTTAAAAACAGTCGAAAAACCAGTGGATAAATATATCTTCTGTGAGATCCTGTCAAGACATTCACTTCACAAAAAATAACATATCTATAGAGCAGAACACTCTACGGAAACAGCCTTAACTAGAGCTGTGTATCTGATTGATGGTCAGCTACAAGTAAAGGGATTTGCTATTGGGGTTTCTATGGACATCAAGTGGGCCTTCAATTACACCTCCAGAGATGTTATACAAAAGGCTATGCGTGTCCATGAAATTCCAGAGACTATCGTTGACTGGCCCTGCCACATGTTAGGCAATAGGAACCTTTATAACGAGTAAAGGTGATACCACCCTGCGGGAGGTCGTTGATTCCGCATGCCCGCAGAGAGAAGTTATCTCACCACTGCTGTGGTGCCTGCTGGTTGAAGAGCTGCTAAAGTTTCTCACAGAAAACGTCTTTCATGTGATTGGATACCAGGCTTGGGTCCGTAAATAGTCTACTTCACTATAGAATTTACTTTTATAGTGAATCAGACTATTTACGGACACAAGCCTGTTAGATACACGGATGACATCTCGTTTATTGTACGTGGCCAACTATTTGGAATAGTGCAGCAGTCACTGAACCTTGTCAACAATTGGTGCTGACGGGTCAACCTGTCCATTAATCCAAAGAAAACTAAGGTTGTCGTCTTTACGAAATGATATAAGTGGAAAGCCACATACACGCTGAGGCTCTTAGGACAATAACTTCAACTGACAGCGCGAACAAAGTATCTAGGAGTCCTCCTGGATAATAAACTTGCCTGGAATGAACTCTTATAAGATAAGAGCAACAAATTCATTGCAGCCATCTGGCAATGTAAGAGTCATCGGGCATAGCTGGGGATTAAAACCGAATACACTAATGTGGATCTATAAGGCGATTCTGCTTCCTAGACCAGCTTATGCATCTGTGGTCTAGTGGATCAGAGTTAAATTGTTGTCGACTATTGATCGACTTAAAAGTGTAAGGGGAATTGTCCTAAAGAGCATAACGGGGGCGTTGGGTACTACACCTATAAATTCCCTGGATGCACTTCTAGGCCTGGAACCACTACAGCTTACCATTAAAGCAGAGGCATTTAATTTACCCTAAAAATAAATGATGGATTTGGGTGGATGCATGTCAGGGGAAAGGGTCAAGTGGCACTTCCTGCTAGTTTGGTGGAAAAATCTATCTTCAAAATGAGAAGAGATAGAATTTCTCCTCAGTACCTCTTTGATAAGAAATATAAGATCAATTTACCAACAAAAGAGGATTGGCAAAATGGACTCGTGGTCCTCCCCACTGGCGGTGACATCTGGTTTACGGGTGGATCCAAAGAGAACGTGGCTGCGGGTGCAGGTTTATATCATGAAACAACTACGGAGGGCTCTGCATTCATACTTGGGTCCACTGTAACTGTTTTACAAGCCGAAACAACGGCACTGCTCTATGCGGCCTGCAAGACCGCGGAGGTCTGTCGTGGTAGGAATATATTTTTCCTCTCGGATAGAAGGCGGCTTTACTGCCCTTGAATCACTACTCAACTTCATCTCAACTGGTATGAGAGTGCCACTGTGTACTAAATCGTCTATCTGAGACTAACCAAGTCACGCTCCTATGGGTCCCAGGACACTGTGGAATTAAGGGTAACGAGATGGCGGATCGACTAGCAAAAGCGGGTAGCAGGAACCGTATCATTGGGCCTCACTCGCCTGCTAATGTCTCTAATGCAGTGCTGGCCTTAGACTTCAAAAAATGGCTACTTGCAGAACACTATGCTGGTGGCACTCCTTGGTAAGACTATTAACCTGAAACGAGCTGCAGACTTCTGTAAGCTCAGCAGGGCAGATGCCAAGATCTTAACGCAAATATTAACTGGCCATGGGGATCTTCGCTATCACCGATACAAATTTGGCATCGTTAGTGACCCCGAGTGTCGGAAGTGTGAGAAGGAGAATGAAAACCTCTACTCATGTTCTCTGCTATTGCCCTTCGCTAACTAGCGAACGACTCCACCTCACAGAAAACTCTTTCGTTGAGGAGGCCGATTTCGCTGCTATGTCTCCGGCTCAAGTTCCCTCCTTGTGGAGAGGGCTCTGGGTTCTGAATTAGATAGCTCGTTTTTGGGGTGCGTAAAGGGACCACCCAAGCGCTGTTGGTTGCACTCAACCATTCCCCTCTTCTTAATAATAATAAAAGCTCAGATTAAAGTTTACAATTCAGCAAAGAAAACAAGGATAACTTCAAATTTTTTGTACACTTTTTGTATATCAAGCAATAGGCTAACGTTATCGAAAGATATTCGAAAAAATTAGTCACTTTTATCCAAACTCACTAAATAATATAATCACATTGATAAGTCAAAAATAATGTATCAGTAGACCATCTGACGTGGAATTTTATAAGATGTATAAATAATTTAATCCGAAGTACCTATCTAACTTTTTAACCAAGATATCTTGATTTGAACTGAGCTGAGTTTTTGAAACCACTTTTATCGATCAGACCGACAATTTTCGACGGTATTGTATTTAGTAAAAAAGACACTGTAAAATTTGAAAATGGTAAGTACAAAAGGAAGTGATTATTAAAAATACAGATCAGTCGGCTTATAGAAAAAGAAGTATTTTACAACAACTACAAATAACGAAAATAACAAAGCACGAGATGAGTGAATCATTTCCCGGAAAATGATAGAGGCGCTAAATCGATTTTATCTGAAAAGAAGTGTTTTTAACATTACCTAAAAATCAAATTAAGTTAATTAACAAAGAAGCGCAATGTAGTGGATGAGTTAAATTTACAGAAAATACTTAATTATAAGAACATTTGACAATAAAAAAAAAACACGTCATCAAGCCGGCTAACCGGCGTTAAAGAGTTGGCAGAGGGGCAGAGTGCGTGGATGAGTTAAATTTACAATATTTCAATATTTATTAACGTTTTATACCCTTCTCAGGCGTTTACAATTTACAGTACCAAATAATGTTCTACACTTTCTTACCCCTCTAAAATTATATACATACTATTAATCTACTATATCCTAACTTTCATTCTTTCATACAATATAGTATAAATACACTCCCTTTAATCCTCTAAATCCGACTCTTCTTGATCCTCATTCAATTCTATTTTTTGTTTAGCTAATTTTTCAAACTGGCTCCAGTATTTACAGAGACCAAGGCTCAGCTCCCCATTCAATGTTCTTATCAATTTTCTTTCTATTTCTGTTTTGCTCCAGCCACACGCCCATTCCTCTACTATTGTAACCCATTTGCTATCAATTCTCTCTTTTGCAATTTCACAAACCCATATATGAATCAGGTTCTCTTCCTCCTTCCTGTAGAGTCGGCATTTTAGGTCCTTAAACCCTTTGTTTCCGGCCTTTCCTACGTTCCCGCATCTTAACTTGGCCCTTTCCGTTTTCTCCCCGTAACTAAGCTTTTTATTCATCCAATATTTTTCTTCTCCTATTTCTTTTTTATTGCTTTATAGTTTTTACAATACGTTGAGTTTTCTAGTTTTTCCCAATCCCCCTGTATTTCTTTATCTCTTTTAATACTTAACCCTTTTCTCAGATTTTTGTAGCATTTTCTACCTTCTACACCTGTTTCTATCCATATCAATGTTTCCCCATCCCCAACTTCCTTTTGAGATTTTACCAAGGATTTTCCACAGGTTGTAGGGTTATTGTTACTTATCCCTCTTAGTTCTTCTTTCAGGTATATCTTCGGTAGCCTCTTATCCTCCATTTCTAGTATTTTGCAGATGTATCTAAAAACCCTTTCTTTTGTCTCTATTTCTAAACTTTATTCTTCCTGCTTCCATCCTCCAAATGTACCCCGGAGTGTTTTTGTCCAACCTTATAGCCATTTTAATACATTTACTTTGAGATCTTTCTATTTCCCCAAATTTCTACCCCGTATATTCCTCCTGATTTTAACAAAATATCCATGAAATACAATCTTTTCTCCAAATCGTTTAGTATTGCCCTAGCTATAACCCCCCAGGTCGCATTCATTGCTTTTTGCATTTTTCTCTTCAAGACTTTTATATGCTTTTTGCATGACCCCCCCTTCCGAAAACCAAAAACCTAAATATTTATATCTATCCACTATTTCCAATTCTGGATTAAAGATTTTCCATTTTTCCCCTCTTCGTTTCAAATCCCTCCGTCACTCCTTTCTCTGTTATCACTTGGTTAATTGTTTCCGTGTATATTTCTTTTATTATTTTGAGCATTCTCCCTCTTATTCCGATCCTTTGTAATTTTTCAAACATTCTATCTCTGTCAACTATGTCGAACGCATTTCTAAAATCTATAGAGGCCACATATAGCTTCCCCCCTTCTCTTTTCAATTTATTATTTATAAGAGCGTTTAAAACAAATATATATGGTCCCTTGTAAACCTTTTTTCCTAAATCCCGCTTGACTTTGTTTATATAATCTGTTCCTTTCCATCCAATTCCTAATTCTTTCGTCCATTATTGTTGTAAGGATTTTATATCCTATATCAAGTAAGGAGACCCCTCTATAATGCCCCGTATCGTTTTCATCCCCTCTTTCAAATATAAGTACGAACCGTGATTTTTCCCATCCTTTTTCCAATTTTCCTGATACCCAAAAACCATTGATCACTCAATGCAGTTCTTCTGCCCAAATTTTTGGTAAACCTTAACAAATTCTATCGCAATTCTATTTTCCCCTGGAGCTTTCCCGTTCTTTATTTTCTTTATGCTTTTTACAATTTCTTCGAAAGAAATATCTTTATTTAATTGATCTAATTCTTCCTCTTCCCTTTCCATTTTCCTTCCTTCCCTTCTATTATCACTGCTTTTTCCCCCTTCTACCTCTGTTTCTAATAAATTTTTAAAGTGTTCTACTCATTTATTATTTTCTATATTTTGTCCTCTTTTCTTTTTCTTTCTCGGTCTAAAGTTCCCTATCACTTTCCAGAAACCACCCATTGTCCTACTCTTTTCTACTTCCTCACATTTTTTATCTTTCACTTCTTTTTTCTTTTCTCTATACAGTGTTTTTCAGGGTTTTTCTTCCCTTCTTCAAATTTCTCCCGTTCTCTTCACTTTTTTTTGTTAAGTATTTTCTCAAACATTTCCAGACTTTTTTCCTCTATTCTCTGCATTCTTTTTCAAAGCAAAAACTCTTCCTAGTACTTCTATTATTTACTTTTCGCCACCCTGTAATTAACCCTACTTTTTCTGCTACTTTCCAGATATTATTTACAATATTTTCCCCATCTCTTATCCCATGAGATCCCTTCTTTATTCTTTTCGTCCCATTGCTGCGCCATCTGTTTACTAAATGCCTCTCCTTTGTTAATATCCCATTTTCACCTTTTCTCTTCTATTTTTTCTGCAATCCTTTCTTCTACCTTACCCTTTTTAACTTCTTCTATTTCAAAGCAGAACCCTACAGAAAGGTGATCCGATTCTATTCTATCCTAATCCTCTATCAGACATTCATTTTCATTTTCTAGTATTACTGTGTAGTCTAGTCTCTTCGCACAACATTAACATTTTTTTACCTTCCGCGTCTAATTTCTTATCTTCAGATTTTCTTTCTAGTCGATAACCCTTAAAAGGTTTTCCTCTTTCTTTCTCTTCCCATCGCTTCGTTTCTTCTATCCTAGCATTTCAGTCCCCAATTACTAATAATTCATCTTCATTTTTTGACGGTTCTTGTACAATTTTTGTTAACTCATCTTTTATTACATTTATACCTACATTATTATACATCGATACAATCTTAATATTCATACCATTAATTTTCCACCCTGAAATAATTCAACCATACTCCCATTCCATCACTCTCACTCCTTTACTCACCTCCTTTCTTATTCCTTCCAAATGTCCTCCTTTGGCTCTGCCTTTTTTCTTTTCCCTTTTCGCCACCTTTATATGCCACTGATAATTATTGTTCAGTTTCTTCTTGAATTCCTTAGCTTTGTCTTCTTCCTACCATATCTCTTGTATTAGTATTAGATCATAACCCTTCCAGAATTTTTCCGTTTCCTCCATCTTTTATCCCCCTCGCCTGTTCCACCTGCTTTTCTATGTATTCCATGACTTCCTTCTTTCTATTTGTCCAATCATTCTCTATTAGAATAGCCGTGCCTCTAAGATTTTTCTTTTTCCTCATCAGCTCTTTTTTTGATTCAAAGCAGTCTAATTTAATCAGAATTCCTCTCCCGATTACCCTTATCTCTATAATATTTATTTTTACCCTTATTTTATTCCAGATGGTGTTTCCCTTTCCATTCTTACTTCTTTTATTTCACTATTCTCCCCCCAATCTTTTTTGATTTCATCTATCATAGCACTTATTTTACATTTAACTTTATTATTCCACCAATTATCCTTGATTCTTTCAATCATTTGTCCCAGGCACTCATCTTTTCTCATTTCCCCACCGTAATCCACTTGTTCCGAAATTGATGTTTTAACTTCTTTATTTTCACTGTCTTTTTATGTGTTTCTTTTCTTGCGTTCTCCTTTCTGTCCTCTAAATTTTTTCCCTCTTCTGTTTCTATATTATTATCACTTTTATTCAAATCTGATTTACTATCATCTGAATCACTTAACCCTTTATTTACCAAAGATTCTGTAGATCTATTAGTCTTCTTACTTTCATTAAATTCCCAATCCCTAAAATTTCCCTCCATAGTGGTTCCTTTGCCGTTTTCCAAAAACTTTTGCAAAACCTGTGCACTTCTCAAATCAGTTTCTGACATCTTGGAATTCTTACGTGGTCGCGTTTCCTTTAGATTTTTCTTTGAGTCCCGTTGTGCGTCGCCACCTTCCACATTTAAATCCGGAAGTTGTTCACTGCCGTCTCCCGCGCCTGAGCCCTCGACATAACCCCAATTATTTTGTAAAAAGAACACTTTCACTTTTCAGCTATTCAGGCTGAAGTCTATCAAATAAATTTCAAAACATCGGACACCACACAACAACGAGTGCACGCTATTCCAGTAATCTCATGATCGAGTTAAATTACATAAAATACTTAATTATAAGAAAATTTGACAATAAAGAAGCACGTCATCAATCCGGCTATCCGGCGTTAAAGAGTTGGCAAAGGGGGAGAGTGCGTAGAATTGCTTTGCATCGTGCTCAAGCAAAAGAAGTGGTATTAAATGTGCTAGGTGTAAAATGTCCTCACCGCAGCAAGCTTACGTGGCAAGTTTACTCCGATCGTGCTCTGTAACTGGGGAATCAAATAAGTGAAAACTTAAAATAAAACGAAGTGTATATTAAAAATAACCATAAAAATAGAATAAAAATATCGATCCCCGCTGAGAGTAAAAAATAGAAAGAGATAGAAAATAAGTGATAGAAACAAATTGAATTTTCTATACCCGGGAAATACGCGATTTGCATTCCTAAAACGTTATCTCTTCCTATCTCTGATCTATCCGACGGCTTTGATCACTTCTATCTTTTTCTATGTCTTTCAATCATTCCATATATCCCTAATATTTTGAAATATCTATCTTTTTCTATACCTAAGTCTAACTATATTACTAAAAGTAAATGACCCTGCTGGAAGCACGGTGTGCTTAAACCAAATTTAAATCAAAGGTCAAGCGAAATTAAATTTCTCTGTTGATTCACAAACTGGGGACCTTCTTGAGTATTTTTAAAGAAAATTAAAAATTATCCGCGGAGTCGTTTTTTAAAAAAATAACGATCAAGTTTATGACGCGACGGATCAATCTGCAAATTTCCTTTTAAATATGTCAAAATTGTATCTCCATTTTGGTTTTCTCCCACTACCATTCTTATCTCTACCATGTATTTTTGGGTCCTTCAACACCTAGAACATAGCCGATGTTTACCAGAATCCTACAGACAGTCCTAGCTTTAAGATCACCGTTTTTAAATAAATAGTTTACAAGTTGAATTTCTCTCAAATTTACTTAATGACCTAGTTGCCTTAAAATATAATAACCTCATGAAATTAATCGTATCATTTTACTGAGTTAAAATATCTAGTACGACACTTGATAACAAAAAATCAAGTTTGCATAAAAAGTCGTGTTAGTCACAACATAATTTGACGATAAATCTAGTTCAAAATAAAAATGAATGTTCGAAGGAACAACAGAAGCTGATACAGATATTAAAGTTTCAAATCAATAAAGACTCGATAAACAATAAAATCAAATGAAAAACTTAATAAATAGTGTTAATCGATTTATTACGTTTTCGGCTAAGATGACTGAGCAAATGACAGAAAAAGTAAATGAAATACAAAAAGTATTTAAGAACAAAAAGGATAGAATAGAAACACGAAAACTATTTGATCTTGCAGACCTCGTTTGTAATTGTTAAGCAGCACGACTGACAGCTTTGCAGAAAACAGAAAATACAATAGCAAACCTAGAGAAAACACTGAATGAGAAAATCAAACAGGTTATTGATGAGATAACTAAATATAATCTAAAAGATGAGACAAATGTATTAAAATTAGAAATTATAAATAAAAGGGAGGTTTAAAACGCGAATATAAATTTACATCTTTATGAAATTTGAACATTTTCAAGATTATTTTACATCATTACATTTTTAAGAATTAGCTTCGCAAAAGTCATTTACAATTTTCCATTTAACAGGTAAAAGACACAATTTAACAATTGGTCTATCAAACTCTCATTTAGCTGTTTTGACGCGAACTCCACGGATTAACTTATCCTCTCCCGGGTAACATTTTAAAATCCGTCCAAGCAACCACTTTGTAATAGGTAAATTGTCACTCCTTATTAAAACCAAGTCTCCAATCTCTACGTTAGGATTTTTATCAGTCCACTTTTATCTTTTTTGCAAAGTATATAAATAATCAAATGATCATCTTCGCCAAAAGATTTCAAAAAGCTTATTGACCAATTTCTAGCGTTTTAATTGATTTTCAGGAACAAACTCAAACAAAGGCTCTGGCATATTCAAAACTGAAGTCTCAGTTAAAAAATGTCCCGGAGTTAAATACGAAAAATCCTTAATATCATCGGCCAATGGAGCAATCGGACGCGAATTTAATGAAGCTTCAATTTTGGTGAGCAATGTATAAAATTTCTCATAGGTCAATTTATGCTTACCCACTATCCGATGTAAGTAGTGTTTAACACTTTTAACACCCGCCTCCCAAAGGCCCCCAAAATGCGGAGCATTAGGAGGAGTGAAATGCAAGTCAGTGTTCTCTGAAGCAAATTGATTTCGCAATTCATTGTCATTTTGCAAATTGCACAGACACTTCTTTAAATCATTACTTGCTTCTACATAATTTTTTACATTATCACTATAGAGGTAAGACGGTCGCCCCACAGTGGTCTGAGAGCCGAATCTAGCTGGCCAAAAGTCAAAAAATTGATATCTTCAAATACATTTTTTTAATGATTTTCTGATCCTTTCCATCTATTTTGTTTGATTCAGAATATTTTAGCCATTAACAAATTTTATATTGATGTATCATGTTCAAAACTGCAACAGCCTCGCTTATAGTTCATTTTGCCGTTAAACTCATATCTTTAATTATTTGCAGCTAGTTACCATTTAAATTAACATATTTAAATAATGTATATGTTAGAATAAAATTAGTTACCAGGTAAAACAAAGAGTTTACTGATAAATACACACATGTTATAAGTTTATCCAATCGAATTCGTTTAGTTAGCAATTATTATCAAAAACACAATGAACATATACTCGCAGGAAAGCTCTCGACTACGTGCTGTCTCAAAGCATTCTGACGCTCTTCTCGCCTTTCTCACGCATAATCTCCCACTCTCACGCTCCGTTCACAATCTTCCAATCAAATCTGTCTCTCAATAATAGGCGAATTTTATGATTTCTATCATTCGGACGTCCTGTAATGAGCTTGTCCTCAAGCTTTCCTTTTGCTGATCATACATAACGAGAAATTATACAAATAGCACATTCTGACAAAGCAAACATATTCTGACAAAATATTCAAAAATATATTTTTCCATGAGCTTTAACATATTTCTAAGCGAGATACAGAATTAAGGTTGAATTATTTCAACGCATTAAACATAATTTTACTAGTTACTTATTTTTAATTATAATTATATGGAATAGAAATTTTAATTCAAATAAACCGAACGCTGATTTGTAACATTAATCATTTTAACGCATGAAACAAAATTTTCATAATTATTTATTTTTAACTATATTATTAGAGAATACAATTTTAATTCGAATAAATCAAACGCTGATTTTTTTATTCTACATAGTCTAATAAATAGGTAGGTCTCTTAATCTTTCGTTTTGGTATTTCTTCGTGATTCGTAGAACTTTCGGAATCGTTTACAACGTTATCACTTGGTTCAGGGTTTTCCTCGGGAACGTACGAGCGTTCTACTTGCAAGTTATCATTATCATTATCTAGTTCGTCATTATCATCGCCCTTCTTTACTTGATCCATAGTTGGCCCGCGCCAAATTTTTAATTGACTAACGTGAGCAGTTAACGGAAGCTTTTACCGGCGTCGTTCGACAATTGGACGGAATTCATATGTATCTCCGGGGATACAACATGTTACAACGTACGGGCTTCGATAACGAGGTTGAAACTTCGTGCTTTCACCTGTCGCAATCGGGTTAATACTAACATATACAATATCTCCTAGAGCATATTTTACTCCTATATCCCGATGTTCATCATACCTCAGTTTATATTCTTCCTGAGGTTCCTCAATTTCCGCTCTAATTTCTGCTTGTATAGATTTTGGATCGAGATACGTTTCGCATCGTTCTGTTAATTTTCTAGGTAGAACGTCATCGAATCGTAGTAAGTATCCGAGTAAAGCTTCGAAAGGAGCTTTACCTGTTGTTTTGTTGAACGATGTATTGATATCGCGCGCGATTTGCTTCAAATTTAAGTCCCAATTCGACTCTGAGTTTCCCCATGCTTCAGCTCGAAACGGCGCTAAAATCGATTAATTGACTCGCTCTACCTGACCGTTGGCTTGCGGGTGTCCACTCGAATTAAACGTAAGTTTGTTGCCTGATCTGTCTCAATACTCCTGAAATTTTCCGGAAGTAAAACTCGTGCCTCGATCACATATGACTCTAGATGGAGGCCCAAATCTGTTGACCAACTGACTAAATTTTTTAATCGTAGACGATGTGTTAGTATTTTTTGTGGCTTCTAATACGAAAATTGAGTGAAATTATCGACCATCGCTAGAGTATAACGGTTTTCGCATTGAAGCTGGAATTACATAAAGCATAATTTCGTTTTCGCCGCGCTTTTCTACTTGATATAAGAGTCCATCAATCAAACGATAATCTCGTGTCGCGTTTAAATCTTCTTTGGACCTTTGCTCTATCGATTTTTCCAAAAAATCAATTAATTCTTTTAACTTTGGATCTGTTTTCTGATAAAGAAAAATTTCTTCTTCTTTCGTGGTTACTGCTAATATTTCCACTCTGTCTGATAAGTGCGGACCCTCATCTGCCAAAGGTGCGCGGGATAAGGCGTCGACGTGCCCCATTTTATCACCCTGACGATGACGGATCGTGCAATCAAACTTACACAGATTATTAGCCCAACGAGCTACCTGAGGGTATTTGGTTTTTGCCGAATTCAAAAAGACCAAAGCTTGACCAAAGCCCATACCATTGCCATCAGTTCCAGTTTACTGGAATGGTATCTTGACTCGATTCCCGATACTCTCCTACTGATAGCGTAGACAAGTCTCAAGTCGTTACTATCTCTTCCCTGCAAAAGCATGGCTCCGAGACCCAAGGAAAAAGCATCGGTATGAAGCTCCGTTTCTTCCGCTGTTGGAGAATAGCGCGTACCTTTCTAGGTCCCGGTTCAATTCCGCTCGCACTTATTTGAAATTCTAAAAACTCGACCTTTTCAAATCCAAATCAACATTTCTCCAATTTTAATGTCAATCCCTCCCTAGCCAATGCCTCTAACACTAACACAATTCTGTCGAATAGCTCCTCCCAATT
Source organism: Ganaspis brasiliensis (assembly GCA_037103525.1). Taxonomy (NCBI): domain Eukaryota; kingdom Metazoa; phylum Arthropoda; class Insecta; order Hymenoptera; family Figitidae; genus Ganaspis; species Ganaspis brasiliensis. Next base: position 532,560 of record JAZKLR010000008.1, on the reverse strand, counting down.
CGTCTCGAAAATAAAAATATCATCCAGATAGAATACTAATATTTTATTTCGATGTTCGTCCAAGGTGAATTCCATAAGTTTCGAGAAATAAAAAGGAGCATTGATCAATCCAAATATTGCTCGCGTAAATTCTCCTGTGCAATCAGAAGTAATAAATGCAGTCTTGTGTCGTGCTTCAGGTTTAAATGGCATCTGAAGATAACCGACAGTTAGATCAAAAATTGCGAAAATTTTAGCCCCTGACATGGCTTTGAGATATGGCTCTCTCTCAGCGATAGAGACAGTCAAATGAGTAGACTTCCATTCTTAGACTAGAGGATCAAAACAAATATGCATAGATGGATCGACGAACGATCCCTTTTCTCGAAACATGCCGACCAATCAATCTCACGAAGAGAACCAATCAATGATTTCATGGGTCAACGAATGACCCCACTTTCGAGAGCGATACAGGCACAAACTTTTAATAAGGTCTCAATAACTGGTCCATATAAGACAACGATAAAATAAGATAATACAAGGATTAATATAATATAACACAACTCAAATATATATGTGATACAGAACCAAAATGATTGATGTGATCCAAACCGATGTTCCGGGCGGAATGGGGGAGGATGGAGGCACAGGTTCCACGTCGACAGATCTCTGGCCTCCTGTTCCAATCCACCAAATCTCAAGGGGGGTTCTGCGTGACCGTCGAAGCACTACAGATGGACACACACTTTTTCAAACTATGTTGACACGACTCAGGTCGAAACAACTGTCCTCATCGTTCGTCTCTACCTCAGATGACCCCCTTCCCTTCAAAGCCTCCCTTTGCCTGGTTGAGGATTATTCTGGGCAGGTAGTAATTTGCCATCAAGATGTCGAAAGGGTCCGAAAAGTATTAATTTTCTTAGGCGGCTAATAGACTCCATTCCTAATAAGCTGAAACAATAAATCAAAGGAAGAGGGAAAAAGGGGAAACCTTTTCAACCTACGGTTGAACAGGTAACAAGAACAGCAAAGAACTCAAAACAAACAGTAGTTAAAATTACCACCTTTTCGGGTATGATATTTTCTTTGCAGCATCCGTTTTTTTCACATTCTTTTTAAACACATAAGTGAAGCATTTGTTCAACATTCGCGGAATTAATACCATTATTAGGATTACTCGTAGTAGCAGATGTTCCAGTATAATTCTGCTGCCAATTAAATTTTTGTTGATTATTCGGAAAGAATTGTTGAAAAGAAGGAGCTTGTGGATCTACAGGAATGTGAGGGAAATTCGGAAGTTGTGAATTTACCGGCCCTTGAGGCACAAAAAGAATTTGTTGAGACAATGGAGCCTGAGGAACAAACGTATTTTGTTGACCAAAATTAGAATTAACGAATGATTGGTTATTATTTGGAACCGGAGCATGAAACCTCTCGAAATCGTCCAGCGGTTCTGACGGCCTCTTACTCCGCCTCGACGAATTTCCGTCCATAATAGCGAAGATCTATCTTAGTAGTTCCAGCAAAATACTGCACAACAACCAAAAGATGTCCACCTAGGGCATCAATACATTGGTCAATAACGTATCTTTCTCGTTCGGTTTGTCGCTTCGTGATATGCAAAAGATGGCGGCGACCTCATGGAAACTTTTCTTCGCTGTCGTTGAAATAATGCGTCCTCCTCCGTCGAAAGCTCAAGACTTATTTCACTCGTTGAAATGCTTAAACTCCTCAAGTAAGCAGCACTACCTTGTGCAAGATTGATTGTTCAACAAACATAACAATTCATCTTCATAATCAACTGAACAAACACGGTTTTGAAAGAAAGTTCAATTTGTAAGCCTCGCGAGTACCATGAAGTACACTAGATTGTTTATCCCACTTCTGATATGTTAGAATACAATTAGTTACCAGGTAAAACAAAGAGTTTACTGATAAATACACACATGTTATACGTTTATCCAATCGAATTCGTTTATTTAGCAATTATTATCAAAAACACAATGAACATATACTCGCAGAAAAGCTCTCGACTACGCGCTGTCTCAAAGCATTCTGACGCTCTTCGCGCCTTTCTCACGCATAATCTCCCATTCTTACGCTCCGTTCACAATCTTCCAATCAAATCTGACTCTCAATAATAGGCGCGTTTTTTAATTTCTATCATATGTATTAATTTAGCAGTTCGTTTTACTTAAGATATTGTAAGATATGTTCCTTTATTTTTAATCCTGTTATTAAAAAAGAACAATGAAAGCAATGAACTGCTGAAAAATTATTTATTGAGAAATGTTTATTAAGACGTTAACTTTCAATGAACATAAAAGATTTTTGCCACTTTTAAAAATATTTGTCTTCAAATCGGGTGGCACGCGACGTTGTAGTGCGCGAACGGACAGGCCCAGGCGCGGTGCACAGTGGTCTGAAAACCGATTCTAAATTATTTACTCCAAAACGCGTTTATAAAATTTCAAACTACTTTGTTTCTAACATTTTTTGTGGTCGCTGATTACGAATCTAAAGTCAGATTTAAAAAATTCAAATTCGCGGAACCAATATGGCGGACTAAAATGCAAAATTTTTGCTTAAATTTATTAAACTTAAAACATGGGGATTTTTGGAGTCGCTGATTCTGAATCCGTTCACAATTTTCCAAAATTCAAAATGGCGGATCCAATATGGCATACGAAAATTCCAAATTTCTGCCAAAATTTATAAAACATGGTATATAGGGGTTTTTTGAGTCGTAGATAACGAATCTATTCACAATCCGTCAAAATTACTGATTACGAATCTGCAGTCAGATTTAAAAAATCTGACTTAACGCAAGTACACTAATTTTTTTAAATTAACGTCCGCCATATTAGATCCGCCAATATTAATTTTTAAAATCTGACTTTAGATTCGTAAGCAGCGACCACAAAAACTGCTAGAAACAAAGTGGTTTGAATTTTCATCAACATATTTTTGAGTAAATAGTTTTGTCCAGCTAGAATCGGGTTTCAGACTACTGTGGGGCAGATAGAGTCAGAGGTAATGGGACACCTTCTTTCAAATTCATATTAAAACTTAAATTTCACTAATTTTCAGAATTTTTTTAAATTGGTAGAAAATTTACTATATGCTTACTATATAATTCACACGTCATATACAAAATATATTTTATTAAATACAAAAAAATTAAAAATTATTGTAACATAGTACAATTACCTGTCATGTACTCTGTGTTCTGGTAGTGGCACACTGCTATTAAAACACGTACCAAATATTATAATAGTAATATTTATATTATTTAAATTTTGAAATCTGTGAAAAAATATCGGACATTTAGCTCCGCCGGGATTCGAACTCGGGTCTTTCAATTGGCGCTTGACTGCTCTAAACCACTAAGCTACAGAGGTCCATGTCAGATATTTTCTCACAGATTAAACGCTTCATTCAGCTATGACTTTCGTCATCATATTTCTATTTCAAATTTTCCCTGAATTATGACGTCAAACATTTTTAAATCGTAAGCAAGTTGTCCACTTGGTTTGTGTGACGAAACCTACTATACCGACTTTTATTTTGACAATTCAAGAAATATTAAATGATCATTTTTAAATCAAGTTGAAATGGTTAAATTATTTAAATTTTGAAATCTGTGAAAAAATATCGGACATTTAGCTCCGCCGGGATTCGAACTCGGGTCTTTCAATTGGCGCTTGACTGCTCTAAACCACTAAGCTACAGAGGTCCATGTCAGATATTTTCTCACAAATTAAACGCTTTATTCAGCTATGACTTTCGTCTTCATATTACTAATTCAAATTTTCCCTGAATTATGACGTCAAACATTTTTAAATCGTAAGTAAGTTGTCCACTTGGTTTGTGTGACGAAACCTACTATACCGACTTTTATTTTGACAATTCAAGGAATATTAAATGATCTTTTTAAATCAAGTTAAAATGGTTAAATTACTTAAATTTTGAAATCTGTGAAAAAATATCGGACATTTAGCTCCGCCGGGATTTGAACTCGGGTCTTTCAATTGGCGCTTGACTACTCTAAACCACTAAGCTACAGAGGTCCATGTCAGATATTTTCTCACAGATTAAACGCTTCATTCAGCTATGACTTTCGTCTTCATATTTCTAATTCAAATTTTCCCTGAATTATGACGTCAAACATTTTTAAATCATAAGCAAGTTGTCCACTTGGTTTGTGTGACGAAACCTACTATACCGACTTTTATTTTGACAATTCAAGGAATATTTTTCGGTTGTCATGAAAAAAGGTAAAAAAAGTAATTGAAATTGGTATCTTTAAGAACCAAACTTCCTAACCTACAAATATTTGGAGCGAAATTTAAAAGGTAATCTATATAACTTTGGAAATTTTTGTTTTAAATACTTATTTTTAAGAATAATAGTTTTGAAATTTATTATAATAATAATATTATATAATTTTTAGATGTGTATTAAATAAACTTTATGCAATATTGTAACCTTACAACAGAAATGCGCTCAACTGCGGCACTGCGCATGCTTTCTTTAAGGAGGAACCGGACAAACAATCGGAACAAAAGTTAGTCCAAATGAATACTTTTGATTTTTGATATAGAAGACACATAAGTTAATGTAATTTTTTTCAGGGAAAGTGTGGACACTTGTAGTTTTTACAAAATGAGCCGTTAAAAATTGCAATTTTTTTTAATTTTCATCAAATTGCAATTTTTAACGGCTCATTTTGTAAAAACTACAAGTGTCCACACTTTCCCTGAAAAAAATTACATTAACTTATGTGTCTTCTATATCAAAAATCAAAATTATTCATTTGGACTAACTTTTGTTCCGATTGTTTGTCTGATTCCTCCTTAAGAACTTGTCTGATTGGTAGAAGGATTTTATGATCAGGGTTGCCAATTTCACAAGTCATAAAATAAAATAATTTACACTGTACCACCACACAAACTGGTACACTAAAACATGTCATACGCAACAAAATTGTTTATTATAATAGGGGAGTGGGCCCCAAGATGGACATGGCCCAAGATGGACATGGCCCCAAGATGGACATTTCATATAAAATTTTTGTTTAAGGTGACAGCGCCATATGCTTTCTGCCATTGTTGTTGTTTGTATAGACGAACATTTTGATGCACATTTGAAGAAAAAAAACACCAGTTAGTTTTTCTTCTACACATACCACGTAATTTTGTGTCCAAAAAAGTTTTGTAACAGTTTTTTCTTAACTTGGTAAAGTTATTTAAATTTATGATTTAGAATGAGTATTTAACGTAATAAAATTTTTTATTTGTCGTATAATAATATCCTAAAATGGTTTTTCTAATTCAGTGTTCGTATACATATTTTTACTAGGGATTAAAAAATGGTGTCATGTACCCTAAGATGGACAAGCCTCAAATGTCAATTTATTTATTTGGATATTTTCAATTTTACACTTTTTTCAATAAATCGAAAGGGTGTCCAACTTGGGGCCCTCTCCCCTATATTAATAATATTTTTGAAAACTTTAAATTATCGGAATATTTTAGTGAAGACCCTTAACAAAGTAAATCACAAAATACTTATGTTTAAAAGTGTTCCATTTCTATAAAAATCAATGTTGTATGTTAAGCAAACTTTTTCTCTGCTTCGTCAAAACCAGTTTTTTCCTATTTTCTTCGTAATTAATGAATCAATGTGACTCAAATTTTTGGACGTCATGTGTTTTCGAATACCTGGATTGTATTTTTTTAATTTTTTTGTTTATATGACTTACAAGTTCCTAGGGCTGAGCATAGCCTTTCAAGGAACCAAAAAGTACAGTAAATAAGCGTGAATTATAATATAAAAATATAAAATATAAAAATATATCTTTAGTAATAGAGTAAAATAAGGTAAAGTAAAGTCAAGTGTAATGCCATTTTACAATAATATGTAACAATAATTAAGAAGAATGGTATTAGATGACATAAATATATAATAGGGTGGTCCATAAGAAACCAAAATCCGAAATGTTATGCCCCTACCCCCCAAATTTGTTCCAAGTTGAAAAAAAAGTTACCCCTATTTTTTTATTTTGAAATCGGACAATGTTTAGAGGTGGCGCGAAGCCCATGAAGTTTCCCATGTATTTTGCATGGGAAAAACGCACTTTTTCGTAAATTTGCAATAAAATCGTAAAAATTACTTAAATGATTAATGCACCGAATATATTTGTAAAAAGTGTTTCAAAAACAGTATTCCATAATTTATTTATTAATTTGTTGATATTAACTATTTTTTTTTGCAATTTCAAAAAACCAAAAAAATTAATAATAGTTAGGGGAGAGTCGCCAGTTGTGAGACGGCTCCAGTTGTGATACAGTCGATTTTTTTCACACGCAATATAAAAAAGCCGATTGGTTTACATAAAAACATTTATTTTTATACAACCAAACTTTTGCGTGTACATAGAAGCAAATATATGTATTTCTTGAGTTAGATGCCAACACTGTGCGTGAGAATCGACTAAAAAACTTTTTTTCAATATGTGCAAAGTACTTTTTTTTCAAGTTAATTAATTGACAAAGGTAAATGTTATGTATTTTTAGGTTTCCGTACACAAAGTGTACAAACGGAACCCTTATGACGAGATTCGTGCGTCCGTAGACAAAAATCGTATCCCCCCCCCCCCACCCCTAGACGCCAAACTATTTGACTTAGAAAGCTCAAATTTGGCACACATATGTATTTTCACGTGTAGATTACAGGAAAATTATAGAGAACGTGATTGGAAGGATTGGTCATAGTGTTGTCAAGGAAATAACAAGATTTTTGAGCGTTTTTAAAGTACTTGTGCTGAAAGCTCTTGCTATATCCTTGATACCGCTATGGCCACTACCTTTTCTATAATTTTTCTGTAATCTACACATAACAAGACATTTGTGTACCAAATTTGAGCCCTCTAAGTCAAATAGTTTGGTAGATTAGGGGGGGGGGGGAATGGTCCATTTTTTATAAAAAAATGCAATAAAAGCTGATGTTTCTTCCACTCTATCTGACAAACTATTGTATTTAGAGTGCTGAAATTTGGTATACACATGTAGTTTGACGTATAGATTACAGAAAGACTAAAGAGAACTTTGTTACAGGCTGTTATCATGGTAGTTTTAGCAAAAAATCACGACTTTTTTTAAAAAATGATGAAAATTACTATAGTCCCACCCACTTAACTTCCAACCTATTTGTCTTAGAAAGTTCAAATTTGGTATACAAAAGTGTTTTCACGTGTAGATTACAGAAAAAGTATAGACAACATGATTATAAGGCTTGGTCATAGCGTTGTCAAGGAAGTAAAAAGAGTTTTGGGCATTTCTTATGCATATTGGCCTAAATCTATCGCTATTACTTTGACAGCACTATATGACCATCACCTTCTCTATAATTTTTATATAATCTACACCTGAAAATACATTTGCATACCAAATTTTAGCTCTCTAAGTCAAATAGTTAGGCAGATAAGGGGGAAGATACGGTCATTTTTTAGTTAAAATGCCTTTAAAATGCCATTCCTTGTCGCTTATCAACAAAATTATTTGACATAGAGTGTTATAATTTGGTATGAACATGTAGTTTTATTTGTAGATTACAGAACAAAGGTTGATAACTTTGTTGCAGGCTGTTAGCATATTGTTTTTGAGCAAATAACCACGACTTAAAAAAATGGTTAAAAATGATCATATCTTCCATCCCCCTTATCTGTCAAAATATTGGAATTAGAGAATTTAAATTTGCAAAAATGCATAAATAAAATCGGGCAAGTACGAGTTACACCCGTACTAAAACCAAGGGTTCCGTACAATTATTGTTAAATATTGTTAAATATTGTTGAAACAAAAAGTGTATAAAATTTTTTAAAATACTAATTGTAATTTTCAATTCTTTCAAAAAGAAATTTTATAATTTTTACCATTTTGTGGAATAAAATATGTATTTGTGTACGAAGCACAATAAAGTGTTACGAATATAAATAATAGTTCAAATATAATAAGAAAATATTCTGATTTACCTTTTATCCCATCTTCCAATTTTGATACAGAGTTTTCCTAATTTTGTCCAATAAGGTCATTAAATTGATATTTAATAATTAAACAATTGTATTATGATAAACTACGAACTAGTCAGATTAATTTATGTAATATTATATTTGGCAGCGTACACAAATACATATTTTTTCCACAAAATGGTAAAAATTATAAAATTTCTTTTTGAAAGAATTAAAAATTACAATTAGTATTTTAAAAAATTTTATACACTTTTTGTTTCAACAATATTCAACAATATTTAACAATAATAGTACGGAACCCTTGGTTTTAGTACGGGTGTAACTCGTACTTGCCCGATTTTTTATTATTTAATATTTTCCTTATATTTTGTGATGCAATATTGCATTGTTCCAATGTACGGTTGTAACGATTGGTTTTTATGTAAATAAAATCAAGTGCACATTAAATAAATAAAATTATCAAGTAAAAACAAATTATATAGTTTCTAAATATATTTAAGACGAGAAAATAAATTATAACACTAAGAATCAATTTAAAGAAGATAATATGTTCAAATAAAGCAAATATAATCAAATGATGATTTATAATTCAAAATTGAATACGAGAAAAGCCTTCAATCACTTCAATTAACATATAAAAATATTCATTGACATATGGGCCTTTTCACGTCAGAAATATCAGAGTTGTTAAAGGGTTCATCGATTTTCTTGAAACTTCGTGGTATTATACTGATATATGAGAAACGTTTTCCCTCCAAATGATTTTTAAAAAAATTCAAAATTTTAGAAGATACGCCATTTTGAATATCAACATTAATTGAACAAAATTGTTAATATCTCAAAATATTATAAAGATATTTGGATGAAACTTACACATGTTTTAGTTTAAAATATGTACTTTTAAATGAAAATAAAGTCAATGAAAAAAAAATTTTTTCATGTAAAAAAATTAAAAAACAATTTTTAATTCAATTTTTTATTTACTTACTCCTCTCTGACAGAAATTTTATTAATATTTTTAAATTCCTTATAAATTTACCTTTAATTTAAAAAAAAAATTAATGGAGACTTTATTAGGTCCCGAGATATTAGACTTTTTGTACAACCGCGGATAGTTGCACCGGCCGTGGCAATGACAGACAATGCGAAGTGTTATGTCCGGAACGGACATTCGCAGGTTACAAATCTATCTATTTTAATATTTTACCCCTGATTCATTTACAAAGCCAACGGACTTTGAACTAAGGGAACAGGGAAAAGAAAGTCTACTGAACAAGCATCAATTGGATTATATAATTCTCAAACATTTATTTTATTGAATACAATTTTTAGAGGAGTAAGAGAAGGAAGATGAGAGGAGAAATCCCTTGTTTTGTATCCTTGGTTGTTTTAAGAAATCGTCATTCACTGAAACAATGAATGATATTTAGCTAGGGAAATTATTTTGCTCGTGATAAAAGCCGAGTAAAATTCTTAACTTACTGTGTTTATTAGTTGAAGAATGTCTCAGTTGAATTCTCTGAATATACAGAGTGATCGTTCAAGATGTGTAGAAAGAAGGGTCGATGAGATTTATTAGCTTCGCAGGTTCGTGCTCTCCGGGAGAAAAATAGAAATAGGCCGCGACTCAATTCAAATGAAGTAAGGCAGTGCGTAGGTGTTGTTCTCCACTATCCCAATAGCATGTTTATATATATCAGCACAAAGGTGAAACCTGGTCCTTCCTCAAGTAATTGGTGAACGATCGAAGACAGCTGGCTCGATGATTTACAATTTTACTGTTCAATAAACTGTTTACTGTTTTTTTGACACAAGGATTAAAGTCAAGGGTTAGAAGGATTTAAATTGTTAAAGGGTTAAAGGATTGGAAATTGTTACTGACAAATTATGTCAGGAGTTCTTACACCTTCACTAAATTCACAGTTTCACTTAATCTCTATACCAACAGTACTTCAATTTTATAATTATAATATTATGAAAAGTTTCTCACTCACTACAACACGTAAATAATTATTCGCAACCGACACAGTACGAATTGACAATATTAACCGCAGAAATATGTTGCGATAAGTGTGAGAACTATGTTTGAATATAAGACTTAGAATTGTAGACTATGCTACCAGTCAATCTTTACAGAAAGTGAACCGGAGGTGACCGTGGCGAAGCAAGAACTATTTAAAAATGACAAGTTCGATTATAGCGAGTTCCTCGGAGTCACAATTAAACAAATCAATTCCATATAATTATGGAGTAGAATTTGATTATTTAACTCGACCAACAATGACTGATAGATATAATGTTGCCAAGATATAAGATTTATATTGGCGCGTTACGAGACCGATACTGGGGAGATACAATATTCGCGGAGCTTAAGAAACTTCGTTGCGACTCCGGTGATGGTAGCTGAGGAACTGATTTTTGGTTTTGCTTAATTATTAAAGAAACCTCGGTTCTCGGTATTTTCATCCCTTCCAGGATTTAGCGTGGGTTTCATGAAAAACGCAGGGAAAATCATACATCCCACGCGAAAAAGGGTGCTACACCTTAGGGTTGCAAATCCACATCCGGTTGGTCAATTAAACCTTCGAAAGAACAAATATTATTTAGACAAGGGGAGAGTTTGATCTCATAAATCTGTCTTAGCTCCCCTCGGTCATTTACCAAATCCCAAATTCTCAAACTCGTCAAGATTCAAGTATTGATTTTTAGAAAAATTCAAGAATGTAGTATGATATTTGTAAAGTTCATTGGCATCTGAACTCAACAAGTCACGGGGACGTGACACGAAGCGACAGCGTAGAAGCTTAGCAATGCAGCGCGCCACGCCACGTTTTGCTGTCGCAACTACGCGCGGTAGTACAAAAAGTCTAATATCTCGGGACCTAATAAAGTCTTCATCAATTTTTTTTTAAATTAAAGGTAAATTCATAAGGAATTTAAAATTATTAATCAAATTTCTGTCAGAGAGGAGTAAGTAAATAAAAAATTGAATTAAAAATTGTTTTTTAATTTTTTTACATGAAAATTTTTTTTTTTTCATTGACTTTATTTTTATTTGAAAGTACATATTTTTATCTAAAACATGTGTAAGTTTCATCCAAATATCTTTATAATATTTTGAGTTATTAACAATTTTGTTGAATTAATGTTGATATTCAAAATGGCGTATCTTCTATAATTTTGAATTTTTTTAAAAATCATTTGGGGGGAAAAAGTTTCTCATATATCAGCATAATACCACGAAGTTTCAAGAAAATCGATGAACCCTTTGACAACTCTAATATTTCTGACGTGAAAAGGCCCATATATAAAAGAAATTACCCTTGAAATCAGTATACGCAGATACAAAATATCAAAATTTGAGAAATTCTCTTAAGAATAAAATCATACATACATCCAATCGAGAATTCAAATTCGTACAGAATTTTACAATAAATAAACTATATAAACATTCAATGAAATTAAATTTGACCACATGAATAAAATTTAAATAGTGAAAGTAACCCTCCTATCATAAGAAGGAATTCAAAATGAATAAATTGATTCAAAATACATTGAGCAAAATATAAGACATATAAATAAATATCACCGATGAATAAAATAAATTTTGATGCTCAATTCCCGGCAGATGCCGATTCAATAATTAACTTGTGTGGATTCTCTCGTGAACAATAAAAGTCAACTACAGTCGAGTCTTGAAATTCTCGTCAATTCTTTGAACCAAATGTTAAATAAAATAGATCTTTCAGACAAAGATAAAATAAATAATAGAAAAAACTTATCCACTCGGAGACGGTGTTGCGAAAAGGCGTGCTGAGACGATGAACTCGTAGACGGAAACGGAGAGTTGCTGGACGATTCAATAATAAATGTTCACCAAATAATAAATTCCCGTTCCTTGAAAAATTTGTGCTTATCCTTCGTCAAAATTTTGGTACCAAACAATCCAGAAAAGCGATAATATCGAGTGATACGGATTTTAGTCTCAGAACTTCCGGTCCACGTGCAGTCAATATATTATTATAAATTATTCGTCAGCAAGAATAAGGCCAATTCGCTCGATCACGACCCACCATGAGCACCACACTTCTGTGCTGTCGGCGACACGCAGAACCTGTGGTTGAGCCGGACCACACCGCTCTAGTGTTGAATGAATAAGCTCGATCCCTACGCGAAATATTACTTTTATCAAATTACAAACCTCGGCCCCACTATTCCACGAATACACCCTTCTTTTCCAGCAACTCAGGTACCCCGAACCTTAACAACCGCCAAATTCAATTATCGATAAATCCACACAAATTAAATGAAACGTCATATTTAGAAAAATACTCTGAATCCCTTCACGGTTGAAAATTTTTTTTTCCTTTTTCAAAATAGCGCTAAATTCATCGAATACAATGAAGAAAACTGATAGTCATATTTTAATGAATAAACAATTATATTTAGTACATAATAATTTATATTATTAATATAATTAATTATTTATGATAAACATAATGTTTTATGCCAAAATTTTTAAATTTCAGCATTCTTTTGTAAGTGTCTGACAACTAGGCACCTTTTTTTTGACAAAAAAAGATGTGTTCGAAAAATTAATCATAAAATTTTTCGAGTTCATTTGAACACTACACTTTCTATGAATAAAAGTTGCGTATTTAAGTTGAAATGGTATTCAATGGTCAAGACCATTTCAATTCATATTACCGTTGAAATAAATATAAATTAATAAATAAAATCAATAAAAATAAAGAATTTGATGTAAAATAAATAATAAAATATAAATATAAAAATAAAAAAATATGACATGTGATGGGGATCGATCTCTCGACGTGTGGGTTTGTGGCCGTTGCTTTTGATCGCGGAGCCACGGGAGATTGAATGGGTCGATTTTAAAAAGAAATTAAGAGAAAAATGAGTAAATGATGAAAAATTAATGATTTAAATAAAATAAATAATAAAGTTATGTAAAAGAAAACATGAAATTGTAGTAAAATTGTTATATAGAAAGAATTATAAGAGTAATTTAAGTTAATTTAAGTCTAAATAATAAGAGTTTCGTTTAGATTATTAGAAAATTAAAAATAAATTAGAAAATAAGTTGTTCTTAATAAAATCAAAAAAAATAACTAGTTAAATAAGAATTGTAAAAATTTAACAATAAACAATGAATTTTTTTTTTTTTTTTTTTGCGTAGGATGTGAAAACCTGCCTTTAGGTACCCTGTAGCCCGTACTACAGGGTTATGCGGGGGTGGCGATGTTCTGCCGACCCGCTAAAAACACACCCTTATTTGAGGACCTTAGGACCACTCCCGGCTAGCACTTTTCGCGCGTATCGCCATCGAGAGTAGTCTTATATCCCCTCTTCTGTCACCGAAGCGACTTTCTCCCTTATTCTACGGGACCTCCATTCTTTGGCGACCATCGAGATCTTTGACCCTTATAACATAATGTATGAAGGTCTCGATGGTTCGCCAATCCTCGGGAGAGCGAGTCATAAGCGGGATCATGTTCTCCGGTGTAACCTTGCGATTAACACCGGTAAACATAACCCGCCTCTCCGCGTCCCAACGCTTACAGCTGAAGAGTGTGTGCTCTGGGTCGTCCACTGGGAACTTGCAGTACACACACTCCGAGCTATCAACCTTTTTAAATCGCTCCAGATAGGAGCCGAAACACCCGTGCCCTGTGAGAGCTTGGGTTAAATAGTAGGAAACCACTCCGTATTTCCTACTTATCCAGGTGGCGAGTGTAGGTATCAGCCGATACGTCCATCGGCCTGTCTCCTCCCCGCTCCATCGTCCTTGCCATCTGTCTACGAGTCTGCTTCTCGCATCTCGGCGAATTTGGTCCTTGCTGGGTCTATTATCTTCCGTATATACGGAAGAATTTCTCTTCTTGAAAATGAGGAAAACTTCCTCCCTTTCTTGTGCCAAAAGATCTGCCGGCGGGACGCTGGCAAGGACCTGAGCAGCACACGTCGGCACTGTCCGATAGGCCGAAATAATACGTTTCGAAATAGTTCTCTGCGCGGACAGCACCCTTCTACAGATGGTCTTGCTTCTGTCATTTCGCAGGGTCGGAGCCCATACAGGTGCTGCGTATAGCAGCTTTGAAAGGGCAACACTCGCCACCAGTCTCCTCTTTGCTTCAGAAGGCCCACCAATGTTCGGCATTAGACGAGCTAAACTTGCCGAACACTGTCCGGCCTTCTGACATGCCACGGCTATATGGTGTTTAAAATTCAAAAATTTGTCTAGTTCGACACCTAAATATTTGATATGATTCCTCAATTGGACCTCGAATCCGTCTATCTGAATACCAGGGGCTGTATAACCACGTCTGTCTGTGACTAGCAGCGCTTCGGTCTTTTCCACAGCCATTTAAAGGCCTCTGGCCTCCAGCCAGCTCTTTGCCCGTCTCAGACATTCGTTCACCAATACGCCCAGGGCTTCTACAGTTTCGGCAGTGCATTTTAATAAAAATATAGTCAAATGATGGGAAATAAAATAAAGTAAAATAATCTAAAAACAGAAATTTAATAAGTTAATTATTATTTGAGAAATTAAATAAATAAGTAAAAATTCGTTGCAGAATGTTCTAGAAAGTTCTAGAAGCTTTTAAAATTGTTTACTTTCCGGTTTCATTTTGGAGGGAAGAATAATTATTGGTAAAAGGGATTGTCCAAAATAAATAAGAGCAAATTAAAGTAACAGAAACAGTTTGAGCCAAAAATATCTTAGACGCGGGAGATATTTGACTTTTAGCATTTCAGGGGTCAATAGTATATAAACAGGCGATTTTACAAGGGGGCTCTTTTCCTCTTCTGATATTATCCGAAGGTGAGGTGCTGCCGAAAAATATTTCGATAAAAAATATTTTTCAATTTACGAAGAATTACTGTTTCAAACATTCAAACATATTCAAACATTCATCGAAATTATTGAATCTCACTGTCTCTTGACAATGTGTTTTCTTTATATTTATTAAATATTAATTTCGATTAATATTTAATAACGAAACAAATCAAATATCCCCTGTTTTGGAGCTTTGTATGTTCTTAGTTAACATACCGGGTAACCATCCAGGATTATCTGATTTCAAGGAATTCCTTGTTGAATGATAAAGTTTCAATAAACGATTTAACAAAAAGTGGAGTGTTGTGGGGAATGGCCGAGCCATGCTCATGACATGTACCAAAAGTTTGTTAAATCTATGATCCCAGTCCTCCGTGTAGAAATAGGATTTTGCTGTAGGTTTGGCGATAACCAACTTTCTGAGCATAAATAATAAAATTAGGTTGTCAATAAACCATAAAAAATATATATATTATAAAAAAGGAATAGTTTAGGGCATAGATTTATCCCCCAAAAATTAGGGACTGTAGGCAGGTTAATATTTGAAAAATAGAAATTTGAAATTGAAATATGAGAGATTAATTAATAAATGAAATTTGTTTTAGATTGGAAAACGAAAAGATTGCTTTGAGTAACTTCTATTAGTCTGGCTAATCATTGTTTTTATTTTGATAAAGTAAGTCAAATGAAAATAGTTACAGTTTAAATGAATTTATTTTGTTTTTGAAAGACATTTGGATTTTCTAATTTTAAATGAGTGAAAAATTCTGGTTTCTTAAATTATTGTTTTGAAAATAAAATATTAAATTCAATAATTGAGTAAAATTATTATTTTATTTATTTAAGAAAAATTTTAAAATTAAATTATAGTAATTATTTTATTTGCTTAATTTTTAAATGTTTATTGTTCAGGTAGGTTGAAGAATCGATGATGAAGCTTGATAGTAAATTATAAATTACTAATAAAATCAAATCTGAGATTCCTAATAAAATCAAATTATTTGAACAATACTGAAAATTGGAATTATTAAGGTTGAAATAAGAATAAAATTAAAATAAAATTTGAGAAATCAGAATAAAAGAAAACAGGTGGCTAATTTCTCGTTTAATCTCTTATATGATTTATGGATTTAAATGTCCCTTATTTGAACTTATGTCCTTTTCTCTCTGAGATGCCTTGTCTTTCTTCTGTTTAGATACAGATTGCCGATTCCCCGGTTAAGGAGTATAAGAGAGAGAACGATATATGCTTCAACTGGTACCCCTGGTGTCTCTTCTCTCGCTTTCGCTTATCTTCTTTCTAACGCATTCGCTAGACATATCGGCGCCGGCTTTATTTTGATTTTTGCTTGTCTTTCGCGTGAAATTATATCAAATATTTTCATCTCTTTCTTTCTAGTACAGAAATATGTACACAAGTTAAATTCTTTCTAACTTATTGAATAGAATTTAAAATATATTTTCATCGCTTCGTGAATGATTTTAAACTCATTTTATTCTTGGAAATTTAAATGTCTCAAATAAATAGAAAAATTAGGTGAAGGACGCATGAATTGGGTCATTTTAAATCTGGAATGTGTCATCTTGGATAATTATTTATTTTTGATTATTTTATTTTGAAAATTTAATTATTAAATAGATAAAATGTTAACAAAATTAACAAAATTATAAGCACCTTGTTTTTCGATTTTGTATTGTTTTGAAGAATAAAAATTTCTAAAAATGGAAGGTGATAAAAATAAAGAAGAAAAGAGTCTAATTAAGTCATCTGAGTCTTTCGAAGGATCGGGAAGTAATGATTTAAATGATTTAAGTAATCTTGATCCTTTTTTAAATAAAAATAAAAATAAAAATGATCAAGAAGACAAAGAAAAATAAAATACTAATAATGATCAATATAATAAAAATGATAAAGAGGAAGGTCCTTCAGACGATGAATCAAATGATGAATCTGAAATTGATATGAATGAAGATGAATTAGAACAAGCAGAAAAAGACTTGGATGATATGATTAGAAGATATAGGGAAGAAATAAAAGATTTAAAAGTAAATTTGAGAAATATATCACAAACAATTAAATTTAAAAATAAAAAAGCCGCGGAAGATAGAAAAAGAATAAAAATAAGATTAACAAATACGAATGAAAAGATTGAACAAAATAAAGCCATTTTAAATAAGGAAATTGATAAAAAAGTAGAGTTGCGAAAAAAAGAATGCGAGTATAGTAAAAATAAAATTGAAGAAAAATTAGTAGAAACAGAAACAAAAGTGAATTCATTAGAGAAAAAAGTAAGTGATATTCATTTGATTAATGAGGAAAATTCAATTTCTGTTTCATCTAATGAAAGAAACATTTTAGAAATTACACAAAATCAAAAAGTAATGGAAACTAAAATTAATAAAATTCGTCAAACAAATAATAGTGGTGGCATGGATAAATCGTCGTGGTTGAAAAATATGCCAGTGCCGAAATTTAGTGGTCGCGAGCGCCCAATGGTTTTTCTCAATGATTTGTTAAAATATTTAGAAGCGAATGAGGCATGGGAAGATGACTTTAAATATATAATTTTAACGTGTCTAGAGGGTTTCGCTAAAGAATGGTGGAATTTAGTCTCGACGCATAACGATAATTTTGTATCTTTTAAAGAAAAATTTATTAAGCGTTATTGGAATGAAGAAATAAGATTCAAAATAAGTTCAAATTTGCAATTCGGGGTTTATGAAGCTTCTGGTAGGTTATCCAGAACGGCTTACGCTATTATATTGATAAATAATGCTAAAGATTTAATTCCACCACCTTCCGAAAATGAAATAATTTTAAGAATATCTAGACATTTTGAAGATGAGATAAGAACCGCGATAATAATAAGAAAAATACAAACAGTGATTGATTTATTAGAAACTTTCGATTTAGCCGGTCCATCGAACTCATCTCGAAATTTCACTTTCAGAAGTTCTGGTCGTTTTCAAAATGTTTCAAATAATACGAATAGTCGTACTATCCCGAATCAATTTTCACAGGGAGATAGAAATAATTTTAATCCGCGATATCAACAACAAAATAGAGTTCAAAGTAATCCGAATTTTAATCAAAATAGTTCAAGTTTTAATCAAAGTAATAGTCAGAATTTTAGAAGAGAATTCAATAACCAAAATCCAAATTTTGGAAATTCACAAAGAGGAAATTTTAATAATTATAATAGGTGAAAATTTCTGAAGTGGGCCACCTAAAACTGACTTTTCGAATTTCAAATCTTCTTTTATGTAATTTTTTGCAAGAAAGCAAAATAAAAAGATCCCCGAAACACGTTTTTAAAAAAATTAATTTTTTCAATTAATTATAAACAATTGAACTTTTTAGCAATCTTTTACTAAATTCGCAATTACTTCGTTTCTACTTGATAAAATTTAATAATATTTGGTGAGTATATTGAAAAATAATGTTACTTTGGATTTTTATAAAAAGTTTATTAACCATCATTATTTATGCAAAATTAATTGTTTATTTAATAAACAAATGAAAATTTAAGCAACTTCTCATATGAGTAGGAAAAAAATTCAAATACGCCAAAAATCTAGAAGCTGTCCCCTTTAATTAAAAAAAAAAATTTTAGTACCTTTAAAAAATGAGTGAATTACGCGAATTCAAAGAGAGGCGTGCAAGCGCTGGAACACCCGTGATGTCGCAGCACGCTACCGCAAGTAGTAGGGAGACGTTTTCTTTTTCGCTTCAAATCACTCCACTAATCTCAATTCTGGACCAAAATGAACGTCTTTTTTTTAGAATTCTTCATAATTAAATTCTCTATCAATCTTCTAGACTCGATTTTGGAATTTCTATTTATATAGATACAGTTTTTTAATAATAAGTGGTGAAAAAATCCAAATACCGTGAAATTTGTTTTTATCTGTTTTTAGAAAAATATAAATGTTTTAAAAATCGTATTAAAATAATCTAAAAGTGCTTTTTACGTGCAATTAATAGTGTAATAATTTGTTAAATTTTACAACTATATTTATTATTTTTAATTTAAATTGAAACGTAAAAAAATCATAGTTTTTCCCAATTGTGCAACTTTTTATAAACAAAACGTCTAAATATATAAAAAGAACTTAAAATGTTTTACATTTACAATTGTTTAAACAATTCATTGTTTTTAATTTTCCAATAAATTGAATATATATAAAAGCCTAGATATTTCTGGTTTCTTTTCAGTCGTAGAAATTTTTGTGATTTAAATATCAAACTATAAAATAGAACTAGAAAGTATTATTTTTAAAATTGTTTAAACAACTTTCAGTTTTTAAATATTTAAATATTACATTTAAAAAATTTGTTTAACTTATTTTATAATTGGTCGTCTTCCTATTCGGTAATGTATACTCACAATAGATTAAAAAATTAACGAAAAAGAAGTTAAATAAAAAGTTGTCTAAACATTAAATAAATTTCAATAAAATATATTTTTGTTTTTCTTAAAATTAGTTGTTTCGTTCATAAAAAGTTGCATATTTAAGTCAAACTTAGAATTAATAGTCTTATATTATATATATTGGAAAATTAAAAACAATATATTGTTTCAATTGTTACTTTTACCTTATAATCAGTTGTTTTGATAATAAAAGTTTGAATTAAAAAAAACAAAACTGCGAGTGTCTAATCTTATATCTTATATTGAAATTAATAACAATAAGTTGTGTAAACAATTGTTTTAATATAATAATTTCTAAGTGTTATAACTCACATCCATTTATTCTTCTTAAATAATAATTTTGAATTGTGAAAAAACTAGAAGAGTCTGCCTTATTACAACTTATTAGAAAAGCGACAACAATAAATTGTTTTAACAATTGTAAATGTAAATCATTTTAAGTTCTTTTTATATTTTTAGACGTTTTGTTAATAAAAAGTTGCACAATTGGGAAAAACTATGATTTTTTTACGTTTCAATTTAAATTAACAATAATAAATATAGTTGTAAAATTTAACAAATTATTACACTATTAATTGCACCGAAAAAGCACTTTTAGATTATTTTAATACGTTTTTTAAAACATTTTTATTTTTCTAAAAACAGATAAAAACAAATTTCACGGTATTTGGATTTTTCACCACTTATTATTAAAAAACTGTATCTATATAAATAGAAATTCCAAAATCGAGTCAAGAAGATTGATAGAGAATTTAATTATGAAGAATTCTAAAAAAAAGACGTTCATTTTGGTCCAGAATTGAGATTAGTGGAGTGATTTGATGCGAAAAAGTAAACGTCTCCCTACGACGTCACGGGTGTTCCAGCGCTTGGACGCCGCTCTTTGAATTCGCGTAATTCACTCATTTTTTAAAGGTACTAAAATTTTTTTTTTTTAATTAAAGGGGACAGCTTCTAGATTTTTGGCGTATTTGAATTTTTTTCCTACTCATATGAGAAGTTGCTTAAATTTTCATTTGTTTATTAAATAAACAATTAATTTTGCATAAATAATGATGGTTAATAAACTTTCTATAAAAATCCAAAGTAACATTATTTTTCAATATACTCACCAAATATTATTAAATTTTATCAAGTAGAAACGGAGTAATTGCGAATTTAGTAAAAGATTGCTAAAAAGTTCAATTGATTATAATTAATTAAAAAAATAATTTTTTTAAAAAAGTGTTTCGGGGATCTTTTTATTTTGCTTTCTTGCAAAAAATTACATAAAAGAAGTTTTGAAATTCGAAAAGTCAGTTTTAGGTGTCCCACTTCAGAAATTTTCACCCGAGGTAGTTTTAATCCAAATTTTAATCGTTTTAATAATCAAGGAAATTATAATAGATTTAATCAAAATCAAACTGATTTACCTGATTCAACAACAGGTAATGAAAAACGTGAAACTAATTATACTCCCCGCAAAAAAAAATTGCAGGGAAATTATGATCAAAATTATAGTCAAAATCGTCAAAATTATAGTAACGGCTATGTTGAAAATGGACGCTATGTTCCTAGATTAAATCAATTTAATCAACCGAGCGGAAGTTTTCAACAAAATCAAAATTCAGAAAATAGTAAAACAAATTTTGTAAATGTAAATAATGAAAATTTGCCAAATTCTAACTCTCGAGAAGATAATAATAAAGATTGTCAAGCAAGAGGATTTTCAAATTCGGGAAACTTGTAAACCTCGGGTTTGAAAATGCCGAGTTGAACGTAACAAGCCCGAGGTCAATTGAGTTAGAAAATTTTATTTATATTCACTAATACTCGCCTTTTTTCAATTATCAATTATTTTCTTGAAATTTTAATACATTTCTAAAATTTCCAGTCGATTTCTTCAATTTTGATTTCTTTCCTACAATTTTTTCGTTAATTATCTACAGTTTTCAATTGATAATTTATTATTATCCCTCAATTATATAGCTGGTTCTTTAATTTAAAAGTTATTTCTTTCTGATGCCCATTAATCTCCCCATTTATCGAATTTTGTATCATTTGACAATTATTTTCCAAAATATTTCATTACTTTCTTCATTTTGTAATATTCCCTACAATTATTAATTATTATCATACAGCTTCAATTTTATTTTTTTAATTTCAATTTATTTTTATAATTTTAATTAATTCCTTTTTTTAAAAATTTATTTTCATCGATTATCAATTAATTCCGAAATATTTAATAACTCTCGGATGTTTTTAATTATTTTGTTCACTCATAAAAATTGTTTTAAAATTTCAATTCAATTCCACAACTATTTTGTTCAATTCCTCATTATTCTCTTCAAATTTCAATTTTAAATTCTCAATTATTTTCTTTAATAATACAAAATTCTCGACTTATATCAATTATTTTTCTCTTCAATAATAAATTTCGTTAATTTTAGATACAGTTGTTCAATTATATTCTACAAATTGATTAAGATTCAATTCCATTCTTCAATTCCATTCTTTAAATTCAAATTATTTTCTTCAATTTTTATTCATTTCTTCAATGATCAATAATTATCTGATTTATTAAGTTCTTCTAACAATCATAAAAATGTTTTTAAATTATCAATTCAATTGTTCAATTATTTTCTTCTGTATTTAATAATTATGTGCTTTTTTCAATTACTTTTTAAACTTTTTTTATTACATTTTGTTAAATTACAATTACATTCTTCAATTATCAATTATTTTCATCAATTTAAATTTCTTTTTCAATTCAGTTGTTCAACTTACAATTATTCCTGTAATTTTCTTAATTTTTCAATTAATATTTTTAAATTCTCGTTTTGGTTAATTTTTCTTTTGATTATTAACAAGTTTCTTTAATTTTAAATTAAATTGTTCAAATATTTTCTGCAATTCTCAATTTTTTTCAAATTTTAATTTTATGTTTCAGTTAGCAATAATTCTCGCTTTTTTTAGTTATATTTTTTAATCTTTTATTGAGATTCTTGAAATTTAAATTTCATTCTTAAATTTTTAATTATTTTCTTAAATTTTTAATTGTTTTCGTTAATTTTCAATTATTTTCTTCAATTTCAGTTTCTTACTACTTTCAATCCAGTTATTCAATTTACAATTATTTTCAACAAATATTCCTATAATTTTTACTTTTTCTTTTTGCAATTATTTTATTGAAATTTAATTTTTATTGTTTACTTTTTAATGTTTTTTAATTGTGTATTAATCGATCCATTTTTTGAATTTTGTTTTCAATTATTTTCGCCTTTGTTTTTGTAATTGTTTTTCAATTATTCATTATTTTTTCAAATTTTATGAAGTACAGGGTATTCTATTTTATAGAAGGTAATATTTGATCTCTCTCCATTGTCTATTTTATATTAAATCTTAATTCCCTGTACTTCATGGAATTCTACAAACTTCTGGGTGATTCTTTTATATGAAATCTGACCCCCCTCCCCCCGTAATTCGTAGAATTTAAAAGTGCACTAATTTATATTAATATTATTATTTTAACCTTGCAAATTCCACCCATTTATAAAGTGGTCATTTAATTCACTTAATTTATTATTTTCCGCTTTACCACTTTATAATCACGTTTGCCTTCCGTTATAAAGTGGTCAACATATTTTATAAAGTGGTAACTAAGATACCAATTTATAAATGTTTAGAATCTGGTACCACATTCTAAACCGTTATAAAGTGGCATATCTAGTAGGGTAACTGCCCTAGTCGTTGGCACCTTAAGGGAAATTCCAACTTTAAGAATTAAAATCGCACATAAAATTTTAGATAATGATATTCTCTCAGTGATATATGTTTTCACAATTTAATAAAGAATATGATGACATATTGAATTTTCATTAAAACTTTATGAGAATTTAGAAATTAATAAAACTTTTGAAAAAGTCGAAATGCTTTAGTCGTTGGCACCCTAACTCCAGTCATTGGCACGTCAGGCCCAGTCGTTGGCACTCCACTTTTAAACACGTCATAATTTTCTAAAACATCCACATAATTTATTTAAAATCACGAAAGATTGATAAACAATGTTTAAATTAAGTACAAAATTAAAAATTACTTTAATATTTTATGTACTAACGATGTAAAGCATAAACGAAATTTTCAAACCCCACTACTTTTCAAACTGTTAAAGTGCCAACGACTGGGACACTGCTTTAACCTCTTTTGCCCAATCGTTGGCACCTTAACGAAATCATTTCAATTATTTCCCACGACACAAGTAATTACTTTTAAAATATTATATATTTATTGAAATGAAAAATCGCGGCAGAATTTAATAAGCCAATGCAAGACCAATTATACATTACGTGATTCTTATAATTTAGAGAAAACTAAGAAAGGTGCCAACGACTGACGCAGTGCCAACGACTGGGGCAGTTACCCTATCGAGACTACCCCAAATAACTAATATTTTAGCAAAATTCTGTTTAATAATTCAATTAGTCATATTTTACTAATTCTTGGTTATTTTTTACTAATATTGCTGAAACAAAAACTCAACCACGATTTAATAACTAGTTATTGAATTAGTTATTTTTAACTAATTCAGATTTAGAGAGTAATTTTACACTTCCATGCTGCTTAATCTTAGCTTTCATTGTGTTCCTAAACTATGGCTCCTGCGGCTGCGCAATAGTTTTTTTTATGTATATTCTCTCTAAATCTGATTAAGTTAGAAATAATAATGAATTAGTAAAATCTGGGCTGAGTTTTTATTTCAGAAATTAGTTAAAAACAACTAATTGTTAGTAAAAACATAACTAAACTAGGTGAGAATTATGTCCATTTCATGGACATTTCGCTTCCAAGTAAGCAAAATAATTAGCTTCCTCATAGAGGAAGCAAGAAATTAATAATATATAAGTTAATTGGGGAAGTTGTTAAAAAAAAATTTTAATGCAAAAAAATGTCAAAATATGAATTATATTATTTTACGAATTCTTGATCAATTATAAAAGTTATATAGGTCAATCGATTCGTTTTGAGATAAGGAATATGATTTTTGTATTCATTAAGTTGTATTTTTAGCATAAAAAATTTTTTTGGCAAAAAACGATTTTTTTCGATGAAAAAAGGTGCTCAAAAAAATTTGGTTGGGTATTTTCAAAAATCCTTGTGTCCAAATTTAAATATTCATGAGCTTAATAATTCACCCAAATTTTATTGGAATCGGTTTAAGCGTTCTCAAGATATCTTGTACACAAAAAACGCTATACACACACACACACACATACATACACACACACACACACACATACATCTGGACATTTGCTTAGGAATGAAAATTTTCGCTTTTTAGATGAAAATGAGTCGATTTAGACTATTTTTGGAATATCGAAAATTTTAACGATCACAAAGCTTCCTCTATGAGGAAGCAAAAATAATAAAAATTTGACCAATTGAATTAGTAAACAGAATTTTATTAAAATATTAGTTATTTTGACATAACCTACAAATGAATTTGACTAAAAATTAGTTATTTTTTTACTAAATGATTAGAAGAAATATAACTATTTGAATTAGTGACTGAGTTTTTGCTTCCAAGTTAGTTATTTTTAACTAATTCAGATTCAGAGAGTTAAATAGAAAGAAATACATTGAACACAAAATGATAGTTTTACAAAAATTTTAAAAAAATTTTTATTGTGCTTAAAAATTATATTGCGAAAAAAAAGTACTGTAGTTCTGCAATGAAAAAACTGTTCGGTTAAAATAACCGGAATTCTGGTTAAGCCTTCATTAACATGATTTTCTGGTTATTTTAACTAGAATTCTGGTTAATTTTCTAGTATTCTGGTTAACTTTACCAGAATTTCCGGTTACAATAACCAGAAAATAATGTTAAATAGGGCTTAACTGGACTGTTTTTACAGTGTAGTACTTAACCCAGTACTTCTTCCCAGTACTTGAACCAGTACTAAATTTAGTAATTCTTTTTTGTAAGGGATATAGTAAAAAATGTGAAATGAAAATATGTTGGTTAAAAAAGATAATAATAAAGATGGTTAAGTAGATGGTAATAAAGTTGGTTAATAAAGATTTTAAATTAATATCTGGTATCAAGTAAAATATGAGACTTTACACTGAGAAAAAAAGGCCTTTAATTCAATAGTGCGGCTGCTATAGAATGTCATGACATTAAAACAAATTTTTCTGTTATAAATTTAAATGTTTATCTTTCTAACTTAAATAAATGGAACTATTAAGTTAAAAATATGGTACTATGAAAAGAAATTTTACATTTATATAAAACTATAGTACTTGCAATTATTTTAAATAAATATTGATTTATTTTATACAATAGTATAATTTAAGATAAATAAATATGTTCTTAATCGAACAGCAGTTTGCTTTGAATTCAAAAGTGTTATTAATGTGAAACATCAGCAGATGCTATAAAATCTATAGCATATTCTTTAGATTCAAGTAACGATGTATTCGAATACCGCCAAAAGCATCGTGCTATAAAACTTATAGCATAATCTACATAGATTCAATAAACGATGTATTCGAATACTGCCAAAAGGATAATGCTATAAACCGTACAGCGCAGTTTATGGATTCAATTATCAATATATTAAATAAATTTAAAATTCAAAAACTTATAGTTAAATATCACTAAATTTAGAAATTAAACCATTAAAACCATAACAAAAATTAAATTAAAAATTATAATATTTAAACGCAAACAAAATTAAATATAAAATCGTAGAATGTTGAAATGAGTTTAATCAAAATTCAAAGTAAAATAATTAAATACAAAAAAAATAATACGTAAGAAATCTTTAATTTAACGTGAATTTACAAAAATTTTAATTTAAGAATTAAAACATAAGTAAAATTAAAAATAAAAATTATAGTCTTGAAACACAAATACAATAAATAGGGGAGGGTGGTACCATACCGACCCCTCGTACCATACCGACCCCCTTCTGTTTCTCAGAGATCGTGTTACTAGACAATTTGTGAATACCATCAAAAGAACACTTTCATAACTCTGACATTTTGACCATAGGTAATAATCTCTTGGTCCAATTGTATCTCGGAATTTTACGTAAAATTAGTTTTTTTCAATAATATTTTTTGTTTTTGACCTATCTTGAATTTAAGTTAAAAGGGTTGAATTGCGTTCAGGAAAATTTAAGTATACGTTTTTTTCGTTGCTTATGGCCTCAACTTTAATATACAATATTCAAATTCAAACGCTTTCATTGACATGAATGATCGGCAAGACATTTTGTGAAAATAGTGGGGGTGGTACGAAACCGACCCCCCCCCCCCTTTCTTGCATTATAATTGTAACTCAATTATTTGTAATTACCAGATAATACCTACAAATGTATTTTAATAAAATAACAATAATTAAGCTAAGATAATATAGCTTGTAATTAAGATCAGACTAAAAACACTCATTTTTTATTGTAATGGTAATTCTTTTACTCTTATTCTGAAAAGGCCTTAAATAATGTATTTAAATAAAGTAAAAATAATTCAAGTTCATTCTAGTTTGTTGTTTTTTAATTCAAATTACAATACAAGTTCAAAATTTTGTTTGTTTTCGCTATTTCCTGCAATAAAAATAGGGGGTCGGTTTCAGACCACCCTTTTTGAGATTGTCGAAAACGTCAATTTTCGATTTTCTCTCTGTATCTTCCACTTAATGAGATCCACAGCCTCGGCAACCAGTGGAAACATGGAAAAATGATTCCTTTACTGAAAAAAAATTTGACCTCAGCAATGAAACAAGTTTTTGTCACCTTTTTGCCTTTTGCCTTTTTGGGGGATCGGTTTGGGACCACCCTCCCCTATAGTAAAAAAAATAGTAACAAATTAAATTAATTTTATTTCTTTATCAAATTAATACTATCAATCCTCATGAAGTAATTTCTAAGACAGCAAAAATAAAAAAATAAGAAAATTAATAATTAATTTGTTTTGGATCTAATTTCTTTTGTCAATCAAATTTAAAATAGTTGTAATAAAACTTAATTACAAATATCCATAGGCACTATTATATATACAAGAAAATTTCTGTTTACTTGAAATCAAATTCACAATTTGATTCAGATAATTCAGAATTTATTATTACATCTTAAATATAGAGTAGTAAAAATTTATTGCTAGAGGCAATAAATTAATTTTTCAAGAAATATTTCTATTTCCTGATATGTTTAGATTTACCACAATAAAATATTTGACAATTTTTTAAAAAATATATAAGTGTTAAAAAGTCGTTTCCTTATACGGTCTTGTTTAAAATAAATTTAATTGCGATTATCTAGCGGCAATAGATTAATTTTTTCAAGAAAATTCTCGATTTCTTGAAATCTTCTGATTTTGGCGATTTTTACATCTTAAATTTCCTATATTAAATTTGGATATTTTTTAAAAATTTTATAAATATTAAAAAATGGTTTCGTTTATGGTCCTTTTTAGCATAAACTTTATTGCGATTGTCCAGTGGGAAATAATAATTTTTTTTTTTTAAATTTTCGATTAATTGAAATTTTCTGATTTACACAATTTACACAAATTTGTAAATTGTTTTCAAACTATATAAATATTAAAAAGTGGCTTCGTTTATGGTCCTTTTTAGTATAAACTTTATTGCGATTGACTAGCGGGAAATAATAAATTTTTTTAAGAAAATTCTCGATTAATTGAAATTTTCTGATTTACACAATTTTCCATCTATATAAAGTCGAAAAAAATTTGTAAATTTTCATACAAACTATATAAATATTAAAAAGTGGTTTCGTTTATGGTCCTTTTTAGTATAAACTTTATTGCGATTGTCCAGTGGGAAATAATAATTTTTTTTAGGAAAATTTTCGATTAATTGAAATTTTCTGATTTACACAATTTTCCATCTATATAAAGTCGAAAAAAATTTGTAAATTGTTTTCAAACTATATAAATATTAAAAAGTGGTTTCGTTTATGGCCCTTTTTAGTGTTACGTTATAAATAACACAACACACGAAAATTATTTCTTAAATTCAATCGGTGGTTGAACAGTGAGGGTTAGGTGTACGAGTAAATGAATCGAGAGACACTTGTACAAATATCTAAATTTATTGTTTACACAAAGGCTAATCGACGTTAGAAACATACAAGATGAGGTGTTAAGAGAGCGGCGAGAACTGGTGGCAGAGTATGGACAATCTGAAACAGGTTTTATCTTTTTACAAAGGAAATAGATAAGGGTTTGGGAATGCGACCAGGGAAAAAATATTTGGAACTAACCTTTTAATTTTAAATGTGAAGATTCTTAGACCAAGCTCAGGAACAAGAGTTGAGTAATGATGGTCGAACCTTGGGTGGAATCTGGCAATCAGCCAGCTGAGAGACTAATTGAATGCTGGCTGAATCCTGGCAGGATATTGGCGACCAGCCAGCTAAGAGATCGGTAAGATGTTGGGTGAGTCCTGGCGAGGTCCTGAGAACCAGTCAGCTGATACGTCGCTGTGATGTTGGCCAAACACTGGCAAGAAACTGGCAACCAACCAGCTAAGTAGTAGAAGCGATGTTGGTTGAATGTTGGCAGGATATTGGCAACCAGTACTGGGCGAACGTTGGCAGGAAATTGTCTTGTATTCAAATTTGATTAAAAGATGCGTAGATTTTGAAGAATACAATTCGTTGAAATAAGATTCGCAGAAAATTGACAACTAGTCAATTGAGATGGTTGATGAACAGAGTTTCTGGTCTTGAATTATACTTGTACGAAGAGTTGACAACCAGTTGCTGGGGTTGAATTAGACAGATACGAAGATTTTGACAATCAGAGTTTCGGGGTTTGAATTAGACTAGTTGATGATAACAGGGGCCGGGGTTGAATTTAGACTGTCTTGTTCTGCTGGTCCCTGGAGCTTTTATTTAGAAAAGTAATCGATGGAGTTTTCCTAACTCCCAGTGGGTGTCAGGAACCACTTAGCACATTTAATTTAGGGTAATATGCATGTTTCTCGAGCATTATATCTCCCCTATTAGCGTCCCGATTGATTGTGTCTTTAAACAAGAGGGTTACTTCGGTCGATAGCCAAAACGTTACTATTTAAACATTGATTTTTATAATAATACAATTTCATTTTAAAAAATTATAAAATATGTTACTTGACGTAACATTAGTATAAACTTTATTGCGATTGTCCAGTGGGAAATAATAATTTTTTTTAAGAAAATTTTCGATTAATTGAAATTTTCTGATTTACACAATTTTCCATCTATATAAAGTCAAAAAAATTTTGTAAATTGTTTTCAAACTATATACATATTAAAAAGTGGTTTTGTTTATGGTCTTGTTTAATATAAATTTCATTTTGATTGTCTAGCGTGAAAAGATTAATTTTTTCAACAAAATCCTCGATTAATTGAATTTTTTTGATTTTGGCCAATTTTTCATTTTAAATTTCGTATATTAAATTCGTAAATTTTTTACAAACTATGTAAATATTAAAAAGTGGTTTCGTTTATAATCTTGTTTAATATAAATTTTATTGCGATTGTCTAGCCGGAATAGATTAATTTTTACAAGAAAATTTTCGATTTCTTGAAATCCTTTGATTTTGGCCAATTTATGTCTTAAATTTTGTATAATAAATTTGTACATTTTTCACAAACTTTATAAATATTAAGAAGTGGTTTCGTTTATGGTCCATTTTAGTATAAACTTTTTTGCGATTGTCTAGCGGGAATAGAAGAATTTTCTTAAGAAAATCGTCGATTAGTTGAAAAAATAAGGTATTTGATCTTTGTATAAGGATAAACAGTAATAAACATATTCTGCATTGACAGAAAATTGTATATAACATGTTAAATAAGTTCACTACTTTACGAAACAAATTTTTTTGATACATTGAAATATTCTCTTCGACAACAAAAATGAGGTCATATATTTTTAAATAAAGATTTTTTTTATTGATATATTTTTAAATACATATTTCTATAAATAATATTCTGAATTATTTAAGATATTCTACGTTGAAATGCAATTTTAATTTATGTATTTTATAATTTCCTCTGCACGTGTATATTTTTTATCACGTTAGTGGACGAAAAGAATTATTTCAAGTTTATCTACTTTGCTTATTTTGTTAGGAATATAATAAAAAAATATATTTTCATATTACTCTATTTTTTCAAGTTAATTTTTTACAATTTCCATTATTTTTAAATTTATATTATGCGTTTCTTAACTGTTCTTTATTTTTAATTTTGCCACTTCTTAAACCTGCAGTACCTTTAGTGCCCGCTAGTGGCGCATTCCCTTCTTTTGACATTTGCTTCGTTTCTGCTCGCAAGTGTTGAATAATTCTTTCAGTTAGTATATAAGGAACTTGAAATCGGACTCAGATATTAGAAAATGCGTAATATTATATATATATATCGTTAGGTTTAAGTATAAGTTTAAGAGCGTGCGAATTGCGATTATCGTTTAGGTTTAGGAAGATTAAATAATAAGAAAATTAATGTGTATGAATGTATGAAAATGTGTAAAAAATATGTATTAAAAAAATCTGACAATACAAATATAAAATAAAAGAATGTTGATAGGCTGGTGAGTATAATTGAATGTGAGTTGAAATTAAAAAAATTGTGAATATTAATGTAAAACTAAATTTTTGTATATATTTACATTTAATAATGCTTTTCGTTTAAGAGTCAAAATTTTTCAACTTATAGAGACGGTACCATTCAGACCTCAACATTTTCTTTTCAAGTTTATAGCATATGCTATAGTTTTCATAATCTGATTTTATTCAGTCGAGAGCAATTTTTTTCACATTTTCCACATATGCTATGGATTTAATAATTTCCTTGTTTCTATTAAATAATTTTTCTTATTACTTTGGAAAAATATTTCATTGGGACAATTAATATTTATTTGTTTTAAAAGTAATTTATATCAAATCAATAGTATTAAAAATGAAAGTATGTACTATTAAAACCAAAGCATATTTGTTTGAACGGTGGTGAATGCGCCGTTTGTTGCATCAAACCAATATGAGATTGATTCTATAGCATTTTTTTCTCAGTGTACCCTTCGACTGCCTAAAAGATGCTCTTCATGTGTTTTTTCTTTATATATTTCAAATTAACTTATTTTTTATAATTATACAATAGCAATATTCTACTAATGTTTCCTACCACAAGTTTTTAAGGGTATAAACCAGATATATGTAAGAAATCCAAAGTATCATTAAACAGAAAAGTACTTTCACTAAAGTATAAAACAACTATTTTTATTGGAATATCGATTCAATGTACATAAATATAGTATATTAAGCAACAAGGGGTTAAAGGCAGCCATTTGTTTACGCTGATGTTTGTGTACGAGTGACAGTCGAGGGCTTCGCCCTCGACTGTCACTCGTACACAAACATCATTGTAAACAAAGTGGACTGACTTTAAACCCGTGTTGCTTACGATACTTTTTATTCCAAAGGCACAAACTTGGTGCTTTTAAATGTTTGTAGGTTAGGGTCTAAATGCATTCACCTGTTTGACCGTATAAAAATGGCGGCCATTTTTGCCCCGTGGTGGAAAAAATGCATGGATCAGCTGTTCATTTTTTCCCTAGGGAAAAAATGGAAGCCATTTTTATCCGGTCGAACAAATGAATGCGTTTAGACCCTGCCTACAGGCATCTAAAAGCGCCATGTTTGTGCCTGTGGGATAAAAAATATATTTTGCACTCAGCGCTGGAGTTAGACATTACTCTGACACTGCAATCCAGTCCGTCCTACTGCTTGCGATGCTCCACGGTGATGGTGAAAGGGACCTTAGTTGCTCTTGCGTTAAGGTCTCTTTCAGCGTACAGCGTCAGATTTATTTAAAAAGTAGGTTGCCTAATGTTATCCCCGCCTGAGACCTGGCAACCAATTTTTTTTGTAATCAGTGGCTCAAGCTGAACAAAATGGCACTATCGTGCAGCATTTACCTTATGAGTAGGGATTGCAATCCCGCAAAGCGGGATCCCACAATCTCGCGGGATCCCACACATTTTGATGGCTTGCGGATCCCGCATAATAAAATAAAAAATAAAAAAAATTGTTAGCCAATCA
Source organism: Ganaspis brasiliensis (assembly GCA_037103525.1). Taxonomy (NCBI): domain Eukaryota; kingdom Metazoa; phylum Arthropoda; class Insecta; order Hymenoptera; family Figitidae; genus Ganaspis; species Ganaspis brasiliensis. Next base: position 500,173 of record JAZKLR010000008.1, on the reverse strand, counting down.
TGCTTAAATTCGAAGTATTTATAGTGCTTACAGATGGTAATCTTTGGTGATTTTTTTTTGTCCAATATTTTCCGAGTGTATAACGCAAATTTTAGTAATTTTTGCTTTGTGTTCGTTAAAATATTCGATTTTCCAAAAATAGTCTAAATCGACTCATTTTTATCTAAAAAGCGAAAATTTTCATTCCTAAGCGAATGTCCAGATGTATGTGTATGTGTGTGTGTGTGTGTATAGCGTTTTTTGTGTACAAGATATCTTGAGAACGCTTAAACGGATTCCAATAAAATTTGGATGACTTATTAAGCTCATGAATATCTAAATTTGGACACAAGGATTTTTGAAAATACCCAACCAAATTTTTTTGAGCACTGTTTTTCATCGAAAAAAATCGGTTTTTGCCAAAAAAAAATTTTATGCTAAAAATACAACTTAATGAATACAAAAATCATATTCCTTATCTCAAAACGAATCGATTGACCAATAAAACTTTTATAAATAATCAAGAATTCGTAAAATAATTCATATTTTTATATTTTTTTGCATTTAAAATTCATCATTTTTAAATTACTTCCCCAATTAAGTTACATATTATTAATTTCTTGCTTCCTCTATGAGGAAGCAAATTATTTTGCTTATTTGGAAGCGAAATGTCCATGAAATGGACATAATTCTCACCTAGTTTTATATTTAACAATAAATTAAAAAAATTTTGCTACTATCAGTTTCGATAGAGTTTTTCATGGTTTTTCGATTGGTGATATGTATATAAAATAAACAGTACAAAAAGCAGACGCAATGCGCCTACAATTGAGGGTTTCGTGGCTTTTTCTTGATCACACACAACTCTTACACACACCCAAAAAATGGTAAAAAAAACCATCTCCTCTCTTTCCCTATTTCTGTTTCTCTTCTATAATATATTATGAATACATTAGGTTTTACCAAATATCATTGTTATATTTGTTTTGTTACTTACTTACATAATAACAAGCATATTGTTTCCAACATGCACTACCTGGAAGTAACCAATTTTGCATCTCAAAAATCCTCATTTTGTGTAGTATATGATTATTTAAATAAAATATAATATCAATGTCTCAAACTATCAATTCGATTTAAAATATGTTTCAAAGTGCCAATAACTAAAGAAAGAATCGTTAACGGATTCAAAGAAATTTTGGTCTCAAAAATAATAAAAAAAATCTTAGGTATTAATTTATTAAATATAAGGTCACATTTCGTCCCTATTGGTAATTCTTTTTCCCTCGTCTCTGTCTTTTTCTATCACCCTTTCTCTCGCACAGAACCTAAAATTGACAGCTATTGGTTCGTGTATTTCTGTCTCTGTCTCTCCCTATCACCCTCTCTCTCGCACGCAACCTAAAATTGACAGCTGTTGGTTCGTGTGTTTCCGTCTCTGTCTCTCACTATCACCCTCTCTCTCGCACACAACCTAAAATTGACAGCTGTTGGTTCGTGTATTTCTGTCTCTGTCTCTCCCTATCACCCTCTCTCTCGCACACAACCTAAAATTGACAGCTGTTGGTTCGTGTATTTCTGTCTCTGTCTCTCCCTATCACCCTCTCTCTCGCACACAACCTAAAATTGACAGCTATTGGTTCGTGTATTTCTGTTTCTGTCTCTCCCTATCACCTTCTCTCTCGCACACAACCTAAAATTGACAGCTGTTGGTTAGTGTGTTTCCGTCTCTGTCTCTCACTATCACCCTCTCTCTCGTACACAACCTAAAATTGACAGCTATTGGTTCGTGTGTTTCCGTCTCTGTCTCTCACTATCACCCTCTCTCTCGCACACAACCTAAAATTGACTGCTATTGGCTGTGTACGACGGACGGACGGACGGACGGACGGACGGACGGACGGACGGACGGACGGACGGACGACAAAGTCTCACTATAAGGGTTTCGGTCCCGAACCACGAAACCCTAAAAATAACATTTTTTTGGTCAAAAAATATATAAATACCTCAATAATAATACCTCGAGTTTAAGCATGATTGGCTTAAACTTAAATATGAGTGTGTCTTGTTTACTCTTTTTTTTTACATCACCTAATGAATAAAAGGCAAACATTTGTCTATTGTTTACGACTATTTAAAATCTATAACGTCAACCAGTGTAGAAGCAGAAAGAGCGTTTTCAGCAGGAGGATACATTTGTAGTTCCTTAAGAAGCAGGTTGGGGGACGAAACCATTTATATAATATGTTTTCTGAGATCATATTTTCAGTTACATGAATAAAAAAATTACAGATTATAATTATAATTTCCAATCTCAATAAATACCTATTACTTAAACATACACACACATATTTTCTTTCTTGATTACAAATTATTGAGTCTAATTGTACAGTACAATAGTCTTTTTATTAGTAACTTTTTTTAATAAAAATAGTTTTAATTTTGAAGTTCCCATCATATTAGAATTATCTTATTAACAGAATTTATTTATTAAATCATGCACTTACACGCAGAAAAAACCATGAACGCCGGAAAAATTCCAAAAACACTGCGGGATCCCGCGGGATCCCGCGGGGTTGTTACCGAATCCCGCAAATGATCCCGCGGGATTGAAAACTGTGCGGGATTGCAATCCCTACTTATGAGGTACGTAACTCGAAAAAATTGACCTCTTTAATCACCTGCCGTTTGTCTATACCCCCACTGTGCTTAAGCAACCATATCAATTTGTAATCTACAAACAAAATCCTATCTTAAAAAAGTGTTCTGCATCTTTTACCTTATGAGCTCGGTTTTTTGCGGTTGCCGCTTGGACTATTCCAAACTATTTGACTTAGGATGCTGAAATTTGGTACACGTATGTAGATTTATTTGTAGATAAAAGGAAAATTATAGAGAACTTTCGTAAAGGCGGTCTTCATAATGTTTACTAGCCAAAAAGTATGATTTTTTGAAAAGAATTCTAAAAAATGACCATGTTCCCCTTCCTAAACTTCCAAACTATTTTACTTAGGATGCTGAAATTTGGTAAACATATGTAGATTTACGAGTAGATTACAGAAAAATTATAGAGAACTTTCGTAAAGGCGGTCTTCATTGTAGTTACTAACCTAAAAGTTCGATTTTTAAAAAAAAATTCTTAAAAATGACCATGTCCCCTACCCCCTTATCTTCCAAACTATTTGACTTAGGATGCTGAAATTTAGTACCCGTAAGTAGATTTACGTGTATATTACAGGAAAGTTTAAAAAAACTTTCGTAAAGACGGTCATCATAGTGTTTACTAGCTAAAAAGTATGATTTATCAAAAAAAATTTGAAAAAATGACCATGTCCCCCACCTCTCCATAATCTTCCAAATTATTTGACTTAGGATGCTGAAATTTAGTACACGTATGTAGATTTACGTGTAGATTACAGGACAATTATAGAGAACTTTCGTAAAGGCGGTCTTCATTGTGTTTAATAGCCAAAAAATATGATTTTTTGAAAAAAATTTGAAAAAATGACCATGTCCCCCCCTCCCTTAATCTTTCAAACTATTTGACTTAGGATGCTGAAATTTATTATACGTATGTAGATTTACGTCTAGATTACAGGAAAATTATAGAGAACTTTCGTAAAGGCGGTCTTCATTGTGTTTACTAGCCAAAAAGTACGATTTTTGGAAAAAAATGTGAAAAAATGATCATGCCCCCCCTCCCTAATCTTCCAAACTATTTGACTTAGGATGTTGAAATTTGGTACATTTTTAAAAATGGTTTCCTGGTGGAAAATTTTTAGTCTCTACCTCATATAATTGAAAAAAATTAGACTGATGCGGAACTCTTCGACTTGTTACGAGTGTAACTCGTACTTTCCCGATTTTTATATTTACAATTAAAAAAAGATTTCAGTAAAATTAACCACTACGACAATTTGCAATTGTTTAAACAAATTACTGTTAATAATAATTAATTCTTTACAAATACTCTTAGAAAAACACAACATCTTCCTAATATTACAAATTAATGAGCTCTGGTTAGAGTAAGAAAAATTATTGACTATAAGTTAATATTTTTACATTGTGTATTAATTTATTATTGTCAATTTATAACTATCATTGAAATAAACCTAGCGAATTTTAGTTTTTCCTGACTTACTTATTTTTTATATTAAAAATGAAAAAATGGATTAAGTAAAAATAACCTCAACAACCATTTGTAACTGTTTAAACAAATGATTTGTTAATAATTATTTATTCCTAACAAATACACCTAGGAAGACACAGGTTCTCTTAATTTTACAAATTAATGGGCTCTGGTTAAAGTCAAAAAAATTATTGACTATAATTTATTATTTTTACTTTGTTTAAACAATGCATTGTTCATTTATAAGTTTTATTCTAAAACTCCTAGCGGTTTGAAGGTTTCTCACCTTTATAACTTTTTGAATTTAAAGCAATAAGATGTTTTGCAAAATTATTCGTCGCTACAACTTTGGCTCAAGACTCTACAGTCAGTTCCCTCTTCGTATTATTACTTCCTGGATTTATTTAAAACTTGCTACTTGGGGGTTTTTGGGGTCGCTGATTGTGAATCTGAAGTGAGATTTTAAAAATTCAAAATGGCGGACCCAATATGGCGGTCGATATTTTTGAAATTGACCGGATTTGTTTAAAGCTTGCTACTCGGGGGTTTTTAGGGTCGCTGATTGTAAATCTGTGTTACATCCCAGTAACCAAAATTTCTAACTTTTTCTAATAACACTATTTTATTCTCATATTTCTAAAAATTACATCCTTGCAGCTGCATGATAAGATACTCGACAGTATATTATTTCACATTTATTCACGAATTTTGCAAATTCTTCTAGTATGTTTTAACAGCTGCAAGGATAGATGGAATTACAATATTTGCGAATGCGAATAAAAAAAATCCATTGTTTAGTCTCTATGAAATTCTAGTCCAAAGAAAACGCAAGCTGATGACAATGAACTGATTTCACCGTTTTATGAAAGATTATATTCTTATAAGATCGTCTAAACATTATCGGATATTTAATATTATACATTTTTTCGACCTCGAAGAATGTACGTGACTTTAGTAAAAGATCACACGTGCATTCTTCCTTAGATAAGCAAAACAAATCCTAGACGAGTTTATGAGAATATGTCTATCTGTTATACGATACTAAATACCGCATTTATGGAAACAGATTATAAGATATCAATGTCATTCGCGAGTGCGAGCGCACGTGCACTTTTTGAAGCTTCATCAATTTTATCTTCTACCAATTGAATTAGAGACACGCCTGTTCCTAGGAAAGGGTAAAAATCATATTCTTTTTACCTCCTACCATTCAAATTATTGACACGCCTGTTCCTAGGAAAGGGTAGCTATTTTCTTTAAATACAAGCGACACTTAGAATAATTTGTCTTTTACTCCGGTAGCTTTGAAAGCGTAATATCGTCGAAGTGACCCGTCGGAATCGAAATTAAAAGCGGCATCTTGTATCACATATTGCTCTGGTATTCATAAGTGATAACCTTAGACTTTATAGGCAGCATCGTGCCCAACTAATTGTGATCCGACGATAAATAACATTAAAAGCGCTTGTGTGAAGTGTAATACATTATAGTTGTATCAACGATACGAAATCGATTGAGCGACATCTTGGTCACTACCTCGTTCCAGCGCTATTCTAATTGTCAACAAAATCCGAAAACCTTATGTAAGTACCTTGCGATTTATTTATGATATGATTATTGTTTAATGAATTAAAACCACAACTAACTTGTTACCATTGTATGACGAACGGATTGTCTATTGATTCTGATTTATGATTACTTTAATAAATAGTAATTATTATACCTAAAATTAACTGCATCACGACTAGCCAGTATAAGCCAATGCTGGCCCAGTGTTGGCAATTGCTATTGACAATCAAACAATTTAATTGTACCAATTATTACCAATATATCGTTTAAACATTTATTTGAACACTTGGAAATATTCACTTCAGTGTTGGTCCAGTGCTGGCTCAGTCCTGGCATTACTTAATTTGAAGATTAAACGAGTTTGCTTCCTTTTCTCGATAGTATAATATTGCATATAACTGAAGTATCAATTAAAATCATTATTTCCGAATACTGATCCAGTGTTGTCCCAATAATGGCATTTAGCAAAAATTCACATTATTGATTCATTGTAAAACTAAAGACATTGAAGATTATTGTGATTGTTGTTCTCTTAGTTAAATTGTTAAAATAAACTTGATTATTGTTCTGTAACTTTACCATAATGAGTGAATTATTATAATAAACGTCTTAAAGATATTGACTTGATTATTTATTGACTCAGATCCCTTAGATCTGTTAGTGAAAACGTACCCAAATAAGAAATAAATATAAAGACTAGCATTTCGCTAGCTAATCAGATTGTTGCTTTTCCTTTTTATTTAAATATCATTTTAAATAACCTCGCCTTCGATTGGATGTAACAATCTGAAGTCAGATTTCAAAAATTCAAAATCGCGGATCCAATATGGCGATCGATATTTTTGAACTCAATCTGATATATTTGAAACTTGTTACTCGGGGTTTTTCGGGTTGCTGATAGTAAATCTGAAGTCAGATTTCAAAAATTAATAATGTCAGATCTAATATGGTGTTCGATAATCTTTAAATTAACCGGATTTCTTTGAAACCATTTTTCCCGAAGGTTTTTGGAGTCGCTGATTACGAATCTGAAGTCTGATTTAGAAAATTCAAAATTATAAGTGTTGTCAAAGAGAGTACACGTTTATGATGTAATCATATCATAATTACTGTTTCGAAAGACGTTACAACTCAGTGCTAATGCAAAATAAATGAAAAAAAATATTATTGCCAGGAAGCAAGAACAATGCAGTTGCAAAAGAAGTGTCAAGCCACAGATACTGCAAAAAAATTGTAACCATTGTCAAAGAAAGTATAAGTTTATGATATGCCTAGACACATTATGACAATTACTTTGTTGTCAAGATAATGGAAAAGAAATATAGCAGGATGTCGATTAAACATAAACGTCGTGCAATTCCATTGGAAATTATATTCAAATCCTGTCTTCGAAGAAGTAACAAGTAGGAGATTTTAAAAGCACTCGGTCAATTAAAAAAATATCAACTGCTGTATTGCATCCAGAATATAAAATTTTTAAAATCTGACTTCAGATTCACAATCATCGATCCTAAAAAACCCTGAGTAGCAAGCTTTAAAAAAATCCGATCAGTTTCAAAAATATCGAGCGCCATATTGGATCCGCCATTTTGAATTTTTGAAACCTGACTTCAGATTCACAATGAGCGACCCGAAAAACCCCCGAGTAAGAAGTTTCAAATAAATCAGATTAAGTTCAAAAATATCGATCGCCATATTGGATCCGCCATTTTCAATTTTTGAAATCTGACTTCAGATTCACAATCAGCGACCCTGAAAACACCCAAGTAGCAAGCTTTAAACAAATCCGATCAATTTTAAAAATATCGACCGCCATATTGGATCCGCCATTTTGAATTTTTGAAATCTAACTTCAGATTCACAATCAGTGAAGTATTGCTTTATTCACTCAGAAAAAGATCTTTTTGAGTCAACAAAATCCCTTTTGATACAAACAGAAACGGTTTGACACATATAGGACTTCATTTGTTTCAAAAAGATTATGTTTACGTCGAAAGGATCTTTCTCTGAGTGATTAATTTTCAAATTGTTTTTTTTTTAATTCTTAATGGCAACACTGCAAGAGATTAAATCTTAAAACCTGGCCTTGGAGGGGAAGAGAGATTGCGGAGTGGAGGGGGGGGTGTGTAGTGGCCGAAGGAGGAGAGGAGAGAGTAACCCATATTTAAACATTGCAACCCTGTAAATTAAACGTGACAACACTGCAAGTAATTAAACAGAGGGTGGAGATGGCGGTGTGGAAGGGTTAGGTAGAGAGGGGTGGAGAAGGGGTATAGCTGAACTTTATTTCAAGATTTGAGCCCTATGATATATAAATATATATATGTCATATACATATAGACAGAGTGGAAAGGGGTAAAGGTAGAAACGGGTAGAGGTGTAGGTGTGGAAGGGGTGAAAGAGGTGGGGAGGAGATGCGAGGAGATGCGAGGAAAGGGTCCATGGCTAAAGCCTATTTCAAGATTTGAGCCCTATGACATATCTCCCTATATTATAAAAAGATATCGCCGCAGCCGCTGTTTCAAGATTTAATCCCATACATGTGTTGCCACGTTCAATTTACAGGGTTGCCAAGTTTAAACAAGGGTTGTCAGACTTGAGCCAGGGTTGAGCTAGGCTTGAGTCAGGGTTGGTCCAGGCCTCACAGTTAGGCTCCTCTTTCCTTTCCTCTCCCGCCCTTCCACATCTCCACTACCCACTCCCTCCTCCTTCTTTTTACTCCTTCAAGACTTCCTTTATAACTACAAGTCAACAAGGCTTGAGCCAGACTTGATCGAAGCTTGAGATAGGCTTGAGACAGGCCTGATCCACGCTTGAGCCAGGCTTGATTCAGGCTTGAGTCAGGCTTGAGAGAGGCTTGAGCCAGGCTCTATCCAGGACTGAGCAAGGCTTAATCCAGGGTTGATGCAGGCTCTATCCAGGATTAAGCCAGGTTTGATCCAGGCTCATGCCAGACTTGAGCCAGGCCTGAGCAATGATTGAGCTAGGGCTGAGCCTGGGTTAACTCAGACTGGATCGAAGATTGGTCCAAGATTAAGCCAGATTTATCCAGGTTTGAGCCAAGCTTGAGGCAGAAAGCCCCCCTGCGCGCTTCTTGCGCTAACTCGAATATATAATATTTTTTTATAGAGGTTTATCATATTTACTTGCGACCAACGTTGTATAATTCTTTTAGGAAAAAGGTTCTTTTGGTATTTTATTTGTTTTTTTTTTGTTTTTAGTCATAAACCAAAAACGAATATTTATGTGAACGATCGATTTAGTTCTAAAAAAATTGACTGACCTTTTTTAAAAAATTTTTTTGTCTAACAAAAACCATTCCTGAAAAGGGTTGCAAATTGCAACCGAAACGCATTAAAAAACAAATAAAAAATCTTTATGATTTATGAACAAAAATAATCAGGCTTGAGCTAGGCTAGAACCAGGCTTGAGTCAAGCCTGAGCCAGGCTTCAGTTAAGCCTGAGGAAGGCCTCAGCCAGGCTTGATCTAGGTTAGAGCCAGACCAGAGCCTGCTAGATTTTCCCTAGTAGAAAAATCGAAAATGACGATTCGTCAAATTTATATATCTCAACTTTGTAAAAGAAAAATGAGAAGAATTTACTTCAGATGATAAATTTATTGTACAATTGTAATATAATGTAATAAAATTAAAATATTTTAATTTGGATACATTAAAAATTCGTAATTAGATAATTTATATGAATATGAAGAACATAACCTCAAAATTTTTACTGAATGTTTATTACTACCTTAAGAGATAAATTTATAATACTTTAATTTCTACACTTTAATTTCAATCTATTTATTAAAAGTTTGTATAATTTTTAATGTTTCAAAATTAGTTGTTTCTTCATTGAATGGTGATGCTGAATTTTACAAAATTAATTTTGCTTATTATTATGTCACTATCAGAAATGTTGAATTCTCCTAAATCTGTTGATTTAATTAAAAAAAGTTGCTTTAGTTGATTGAAGATTAAAAAATACTCAAAAAAATTGTAATAAAATGTTTAAAAAGAAATTCTAAAAACTCGAGCCTTTTTTCGAAATAGTTGGAAAAAGTTTTACTATCCAAAGCCTGAGTATAACAAAATTTGATTTTAATTTTTTTTACTCTACTGAGTTTTATTATTGATGAAAAATATAAATATAATTTATCATTTTGGCAAACAACAAAAAATTTGGATAAAACGACAACAATTTTCTAAAACTTTGAAGTGAGTTAATAAAGTCAGCCCAAAAAACATTAAAGGGTTACATTTAAAATTAATTTTGAAGTATTTCAAAGAAATGTGATTTAAATTTTTAATTAATTTTATTATATTTACAATATAGTTATTTCAAAAGAATAAATAAATGTTTGTTAGTTTTGGTGAGATGCTAAATTGGTTTGTAATAAACTTTAATGAATTTAAATTTTATTATACGTCCTCCCGATGTATCTTACAAGATAATGTATCTTTTTGTTAGAAAAAAACTCATTAAAAATTATTTTTAATTAAATTTTGAATAAATAAATATACTCGAATTTTAAAGAATTTTGTTAAAAATCAAATTGAAAATAATTTACATAATTTTTACTATATATGATTTAAAATTTCAGATTTTATATTCTATTTTATTTTATTTCACTATCTTCACCGCGCCATATTGAATTCGATAAATTAACTAAAACATATTTTTAATCTTCTAACACTTTGTGTCATTTTGTGACACTTTATTACACATTAAAAAATGTTTTCAGTAAGAAATAATGATTAAAAATTCACAAAAATGTCCAAAATAGTAATTTTTAGGACATTTGACCTAGAATTACTCAAACTCCTGACGTAATAGACCAATTTTGACAACAGATTCGGGTTCAGCGCAAAGAATTGTTAAATGCTTACTTTTAAGTTTTAAATTGTAAGAAAAAAATCAATTATGACGTACAAAAATAAGTAAAATCTAAAATTTAGCTTTTATGAAACAACGCCGATAAACGCCGATAGTCTATCGGGGGCGCGCTGGTGTACGTAGTGAATGAGCAGCGGCGTCGTCGTGGCGCGGCGGCGCAGTGTTCTAATATATATATATATATATATATATAGGTATATATATAGCTATATATATATATGTTACCGGCAAAACCCGAAGTCCAGGCATTTCGCAAAATGCCTAGGCAATTCGGGAAATGCCTATGAATCTCTAGGGAATTCGGATAATACCTGGAAAGTTTAGGGATTTCCCGAATTGCCTAGGCATTTCCCGAAATGCCTGGACTTCGGGTTTTGCCGGTAACATATACATATATATGACATATATGTAGAGGTGTCGAGGTGGATAAAAGTTTTTCCCGTGTAGCTATATATATATATGTCATAGGGCTAAATTCTTGAAACAGCGACGGAGGCGACAGCGACGACGGCGATATCTTTTTGTAATATACGTAGCTAGGTACATATAGTATATACAGTACCGTCGGAAATTGTCAGTCCACCCATTTTTTAAGGTTTGAAAAACATCTTTAAACGTACAAAGTACAAATATTAAAATTTTTTTGTGTTTATTTCCTTAAAGTAGATAAAATTTTGAGGAAAATAAGGCCTGAGTGAAGTGAGTTAGTCAATTTTTCTTTGAAATATGTTAAAAAATGTTGAATTTTTAATGTCTTAGAAAAATTGAAATTACTCTCGAAATAATATAGGTTTTTTAAAGTTTCTATGCTTGTTTTAAAGGAAATTTTCTGGAGAATAAGACTATTGCTTAGGCATTAATGTGCAATTTTTTTCCTAGCATATGCAAGGCTCGGAAGTTGGACCAAAAAATATAAAAAAATTATTGTTTATATCTTGATATCAAATACAGCTATATAAAATATACCAAGATCATAATTGTCAATAACTTTCGGAAGGAAGTAATATAATATATATATTGGAATTTTAAAAATTATTTTTATGTCAAAATAGTGTCTTCAAAATTTGATAAATTTTTTGGTCCAACTTCCGAGCCTTGCATATGCTAGGAAAAAAATTGCACATTAATGCTTAAACAACAATGTTATTCTCCAGTAAATTCCCTTTAAAACAAGCATAGGAACTTTAAAAAACCTTTATTATTTTAAGAGTAATTTCAATTTTTGTAAAACATTAAAAATTCCACATTTTTTAACATATTTCAATGAAAAATTAACTAACTCACTTCACTCAGGCCTGATTTTCCTCAAAATTTTATCTACTTTAAGGAAATAAACACAGAAAAATTTTAATAATTATACTTTGTACGTTTAAAGACGTTTTTCAAACCTTAAAAAATAGGTGGACTGACAATTCCCGACGGTACTGTATATATAATATATATGATATATATAGAGAGGAAGAGGTGGAGGTGTGGCAAGGGTGGAAAGGTGATGGGAGGAGAGGGGAGGAGAGGGGGCACGGCTTAAGCCTGTTTCAAGATTTGAGATATATAGCTATATATTAGGGTGGTCCAAAAATGTACAGAAAAATAAAATTTTTGAAATGTTTTGCTGCTACCCCCCAAAAAGTTTCCAAATCGAAAAAAAAATACCCCTATTTTTTTATTTTGAAATCGGACAATATTATACATATTTTTATGTATTTTTCATTTGTTTAAACAATTTATTATTGTTAATTTACACCTATTATTCAAATAAACCTAGCAAGTTGTAGTTTTTTCAGACTTAAATATTTTTTATATTTAAAATTAAAAAAATTATTCAGCAAAATTAACGACAACAACAATTTACAATTGTTTAAACAAATTATTGTTAATAATAATAAATTCTTTACAAATGCACCTAGGAAGACACAACTTTGTCCTAATTTTACAAATTGATAAGCTCTGGTTAAAGTAAGAAAAATTATTGACTATAAGTTATTATTTTTAATTTGTTTAAACATTTTATTATTGTTAATTTTTAACTATCATTGAAATAAACCTAGCAAATTCTAGTTTTTCTGACTTACTTATTTTTTATATTAAAAATGAAAAAATGGATTTAGTAAAAATAACCTCAACAACCATTTGTAATTGTTTAAACAAATGATTTGTTAATAATTATTCATTCCTAACAAATACACCTAGGAAGATACAGGTTCTCTTAATTTTACAAATTAATGGGCTCTGGTTAAAGAAAGAAAAATTATTGACTACAATTTATTATTTTTACTTTGTTCAAACAATGTATAACTTTTATCCTAAAACTCCTAGCGATTTGTAGATTTCTTACCTTAATACATTTTTAAATTGAAAGCAATTAGCTGTTCCGCAAAATTATCCGTAGCCACAAGTTTTAATATTGTTTAAACCAATTATTGATTCTTTACAAATGATCCTTGAACGACACAACTTGAATAATAAGAAAAACAATATGTTTTGGTTTATTTGTAATTAATTAATGATTATTAACAATAATTTATTTAAGTAATGACAAAGGGAAGTTGCAGTTAATTTTGCTAAATATCTTGTGGTATTAAGTATAAACAATTAATAGGATAGTAAAAATTAAATTTCGCTGGGGGTTTTAGGATAAAAGTTAAAACTTAACAATTATAAATTGTTTAAACACAGTAAAAATGATCAATTATGACAAATAATTTGCGTTATTCTAACCAGAGACCATTAATTTGTAAAATTAGGAAAAAGTTGTGTCTTCTTGGGTGCATTTCGGTAGCTCCGAACAATTTTGACATTTCATTTAACAAAAAAAACGCAGTGGTTGTTTAGACTGGTTTTTTTCGGAGGTACCGATTTGTAAAGAATTAATTATTATTAACAATAATTTGTTTAAACAATTGCAAATTGTTGTGGTTAATTTTACTAAACCCTATTTTTAATTTTTAATAACAAAAATAATTAAGACAGAAAAAACTAAAATTCGCTAGATTTGTTTCAATGATATTTAAAAATTAACAATAATAAATTGTTTAAACAATGTAAAAATGTTACCTTATAGTCAATAATTTTTCTTACTCTAACCAGAGTCCATTAATTTGTAATATTAGAAAAAAGTTGTGTTTTTCTAGGTTTATTTGTAAAGAATTAATTATTATTAACAATAATTTGTTTAAACAATTGCTAATTGTTGTTGTGATTAATTTTACAAAATACTTTTTTTAATTGTAAATGTAAAAAATAGTTAAGTCAGAAAAAACTACAACTCGCAAGGTTTATTTGAATAATAGCTGCAAATTAACAATAATAAATTGTTTAAACAAATTAAAACTAATAATTTATAGTCAATATTTTTTCTTATTCTAACCAAAGCCCATTAATTTGTAAAATTAAGAAACCGTTGAGTCTTTTTAGGTGCATTTGTCAAAAGTTAAATATTATTAACAATAATTTGTTTAAACAATTGCAAATTGTTGTTGTGGTTAACTTTACTAAATACTTTTTTTAATTGTAAATGTGAAAAATAGTAAAGTAAAAAGAAACTAAAACTCGCAAGGTTTATTTGAATAAAAGCTGTAAATTAACAATAATAAATTGTTTAAACAAATAAAAAATACATAAAAATATGTATAAACATTCGTAAATTGACAATATGTAACAATTTTGTTGTCAAATCCTTAAAAAACTATTATTTTGTAATTTAAAAAAAAATTGTCATTTTTTTTGCATTTATGGGGGTTGTTTATAACCCTATAAAAAATAGTTAATATTAATAAATTATTAAATAAATTATGGAATCTTGTTGTCTGAGGACTTTTTAAGATGTGATTCGCTGTATTGCTATTTTGAGTTATTTTTGAGGATTTGGTAGCGAATTTACGAAAAAGTGCGTTTTTCCCATGTAAAATCAATGGGAAATTTCAAGGGGTTTGCGCCACCCCTAAATATTGTCCGATTTCAAAATACAAAAATAGGGGTATTTTTTTTCGTTTTGGAAACTTTTTGGGGGGTAGCAGCGAAACATTTCAGACTTTTGTCTTTATGGATACCCTACTATATATATATATGACATATATGCAGAGGTGTCGAGGTGGAGGTATGGAAGGGGTGCGGAGAAGCTGGGTGGAGAGGGGGCATGGCTGAAGCCTGTTTCAAGATTTGATATATATAGCTATATATATATATGTTACGGTAAAAGTACAAAATTGGTAAATGTGCACATTTACCGGTAAATGTACACATTCACCAACTAGATTGGTGAATGTGAGAAATTTTTAAAATAATGAAAACATTGCTTACATTTACCATGTAAAATTGGTAAATGTGCGCAGTGACCATCGTTGGTTGTTAAATGTTGATATTTTATTTTGTAAACATTTCAATGCGATACAAATCAAATTTTTTTTATATTTATTAAAACAACAACTGCATCTTTTTCAATTTATCCTCAAAAAACCAAAATCACTATTATTGATTCTTATCACCGTCTGCTGTTTTTGCAGATCAATTAAATCCACTTGACATCTTGAATTAAATTCTGAGCTGTTTCACAACTTTTCCTCTTTTCTTGCTCTTTGATTTTTTTGGCATGATTCACAAAGGGTTAAATATAACATTATTATCTCAATCGTAATATTTGCAAATTTTTCTTTTAGGTCCATCATGACTTTGTTTCGTCCATCATGTCCAACATTTAAATAAGAAACCAGTTGTTACTCGAGCGAGGTCGCGCTATTCGAGCGCGCGCGGGTATTTGAGATGTATTTTTGACAAAAATATTTAGAGTTCCACTCTAATTTTTACATATCCTATAGGAAAAAAGTCAAGCTTTCCATTGAGATAGGTTAAATTTTTTTAAAAAATCCGATTTCGAGATACAATCAAATTAACACTTTGACCTTGAATTTCAAGGTCAAATTTTCTTTTTACAAAAAAATATTTGTTATAATCAAATAGCCTGTAAAAAAAGCTTTAAAATCAATATTTATATATGTTAACTTTTATGCAATCTACTTAGAAAAATAATAAATTTAAAAACTACATTTTAAAAAAATTTTAAATTTTAAAACTGTGTAACTCAAAAACTATTTTATGAAATTTGAAAATATTGGGTATCTACACTTCCACTAACAATGAAAACACTTTAGCAAAGTTTTAATAAATTTTATTTTTTGACCTGGACAGTTCAGAAATTTTGCCCCATATATATCTCTCTATATTACAAAAAGATATCGCCGCCACCGTCGCCGCTGTTTCAAGATTTGAGATTTCTCCATCTACCCTCCCCTTATACCCTACGCCTACCCTACATCTACCCTATGCCTACCCTACACCTACTTTATGTCTACCTTGCACATACCCTACGCTACCCCTCCCTTTTTCATACTCCTCGGGAGTCCTAGAGATTCTTTAAAAGCATCTGTAGAGTCTCCCCAGCGCTCATATAGAGTTAAATTGAATGTTAAAATGGAGATAGCCTTACTCGAGAATTTAGGAGAGCTTATTGAAAGAAAAAATCAAGAATTTGTTCATAGAAATAAAAAATAGTCGGATCAAGTTCATCTTTAGTACACTTCTTTTAGGTACAAAAATACAGGTTAATTTCGTTAGCCAGCTATTTACACGTGCAAAAAATTGAACTGTAAGTGGTTAAATCCTATGCAGAAACTCTATTATTTTTTAAAAAAATGAATAAACTTCCGGTTTTTTCTTCCTATTTACTTTATTTCATCACCCCTAGTAAAACTCCATCAAAAAATATTGAATTTTGTAGAAATTTTTGGAAATTATGAAAAAATTTATTTTTACATTCTCTTCCTAAATAAGAAGGTATTAAATTTGTGCGATTTTGAATTTTTCTTAAAACCTACATTTCTTGACGTTTTCAGACCTCATGATTAAAAAAAATGAGTTTTACGAAGATGTCTCTCTGTCTGTCTGTATCAAAACTTTGAAATCGGATAACTTAAGTGAAAATTGTCGGATAAAGTTCATCTTCAGTACACTTCTTTTAGGTACAAAAATACAGGTTAAGTTTGTTAGCCAGCTATTTCCGTCCAAAATTATGAAAATTAGAACATTTTCAAAAATCAAAAAAATTTTAATTTTCAAAAAACTATTTTTTCAAATTTTTTTCTTAAAGTACCAGTAAAATTAAACAAAGTTTGTTAATAAAAGTTTTCGATATAAAGCAAAAACACAAAGATAGGAATTTTTAAATTTTACACTTGCAAAAAATTGTACTGTAAGTGGTTAAATCCTATACAGAAACTCTATTATTTTTTAAACAAATGAATAAACTTCCGGTTTTTTCTTCCTATTTACTTTAATTCATCACCCCTAGTAAAACTGCATCAAAAAATCTGACATCGCACTTCGCGCTCCGTCACATTCTCATCGCGCGCTTCGCGCGCAGGGCTCGCTCCGCTCGCTAGTTTCAGCGCGCCTCGGGGCGCGCGAGGGTCGTCGTCGCGCTTCGCGCTCCGAAGTTTTAGTAATCGTCGCGCTACGCGCTCCGTATTTGGAATGAACGTCGTGCTTCGCACTCCGATCATTATTAATCTTCTCGTCAGGCTGCACGCTTCGACCATGTAATGCATGCTTGTCGTTATCGAAATTAAATACTCTCCCTACGACATGAGCCAGTTTAATCTGGCCTGTTTAGCGCTATTCTAAATTGGGTTTTCACTTAAAATGTAAAACTTTTTTTGTCTTAAAGTTCTACGCCTTTAAGGAATACATTCTCATCACGGCACTCGCGCTTCGCGCTCGATACTAATACTTTCCGGAATATTTGCGATTTACTGGAGAGAAAAGAAAAATCTCAGTTACTTAAATCTTCAAAGCAAAGGGTTGTTGCACCTAAATGTCATTAAAAAACACTACAATTTCTGTTTGAACTTATTGATATTAGTTGACTTCTGCCTCGATACAATTCCATGATTGAGTAAGACTAGTCTTCAAATCAATATAGTATTAAACTCAAATTTAGAATACAATTAAGAGCAATGTCTAACAAACAGAAATTGTACGTTAACACAACATGTCAGTAAGTATTAATACTTTAAACACGCTTTTTTTCCTCAAATTATTATTATGTATTTTTTTTATTTTTAAAATAATATAGACACTTTATTTGCGTGCAGTATAATAAATTACAAAAGCACCCAAAAAAAGTGTCATAGACAAGACACTACACTAGTGTATTGCTATGTAATTTTTCGCACTAATACACTGAAAAATTTGGTTAAGCCAACAAAATTTTTGTTCATATGACTAAACATTTTTTTCAGTGTACCTAATGTGGAGTTAGAATTGTCAGATTGGCTTGATTTGTTGAGTTTAGATCCAACACTGCAAAAAAAGGTGTCTTGTTAACGTCTTACGGTAAGACGGTTTTGGTGTCTAAGACGTGAAAAACGTCTTCACACAAGACATCTTTGCCGTCTAAGACACCGAAAGTGTCTTACCGTAAGACGCCTCTTTTTGCAGTGAAGTGCTCAAGAACACGAATATAAGCAAAAATAGGAAAATGAAATCGCCGAGATAGTACACTGCCGTACTAAAGAAAAACTTAGGGAAATGACATTTTGGTAGAACTGAGAAAATCAAGAAAAATTGTTAGCATTAAGTACCCGGATAAAAATTAAAAAATTGTTGAATTTAAATTCACATTGTGTATAAAATGATAATTTTCTATTTAATTATGAAATCAAAAGTTCATTGTTTAAACAAATTATATGAAAAAAAGGGAAATGCGAGTTTTTCTAAATGCAAGCATGGCGTTTGCGTAGTTTTTATTTCGTATACAGCGCTCAGCTTTGACCACGTTTTTGATACAAATAACACGCGAGTAACTTTGCCTAAGTTTTTTCTTCTGATCTTATACCCGAGCTCGAAGCCTTGTACGATTTTTTTTTTTTTGCTTAAGTTTTTATCAAGTATTCTTTCATTTTCTGGAGTTTCTAAGATTTTACTAATAATTTTTTACAACAAACACAAAAAAAAATTATCTCGTTAGCAGAGGAATATTCCTCTTCTATTATTACTCAATTTGTAAGAGAATTTTGCGAGAGCAAAAGGATTTTTGACACATAGCCACTCTTCTGTTTAACTTCAACCTAATTTAATAGTATAAAGAATTAAAAAATAATAAAAAATTCTGATACTTGAGATATATTCAGGAAATTATATACTCTAATTTTAAAACGGGTAAATTTTTTATGTAAAAAAATATCAAGTTTGTGACAAATTATGAATTTTACAATAATATGTGAAATTTGTAAATTTGACAAAAGAAGAAAGAAAAGGAAAATCCTCTCAAATAGAAAGGGATAATTTAGTGACCATATAGAAGAGGTCAAATTGCATCAAAATGAGAGGAATCCGTTACTCTTAGAATTTTTTTTTTTGTAAATAATTTTAAAAAATGATTTAAACTATAACTATTACACTACAAAATAGGTGTCTTAAATTGTTAAAAAATGTCTTAAAATAAGACATTTTTGTCCAATTTAAGATACCATGTTTTTGCAGTGCACATGCAGTTCTTTTCAACGAATCTATTGATACCCAAATAGAGACAATTCTCACTTTAGATTAAGATGCAGAAGGAAAAAATACATTGGAATAATTCAATTCGTTTATTTCCATTTAATGGAATCAAATTCGTGTTATTGAGCAAATTTTTGAGGTATTTTCAAAAAATTTTGCCAATCCAAAACTTCTGACTTCAAATTCGAATTCAGCACCCAAAATCAAAAAGAAATACACTATTGTAGTGTCTAAGCGAATTTTTTTTTTGAAATTTGCTCTAATTCGTGTTTATCAACAGTTTTTAAGTTTAACCCAAAAAATTTTGTCAATCTAAAACTTCTGACTTCAGATTTGGATTCAGCACAAAAAATCAGATAGAAATACACTAGTGTGTATTTCTATTGTGTGCCTGTCTCATTATTTCTTTTATGCCAAAAATGTGATCTTAAAATATTCATTACTTAAAATTTATTCTTAATATATTACTAATAACCACATAATATTACTTATTCACAAATGTTTTAAATTTAAAAGAACTTCAATTTACTCAAATATTTAAATTTCAAAATATTAAAACTGTTTCTAAAGGCTGAGAGGCGAATTTCAAATTTTCCATTCAACCAAGACGAATGTGGCACTAAAAAACTATCTTTTCGGAATCAGGAGGTCTCAAAACGTCGAGAAATGTAGGTTTTAGCAAAAGTTCAAAATCGCACAAATTTAATACCTTCTCATTTAGGATGAGAATGTAAAAATGAATTAATTCAAAATTTCCAAAATTTTTTAAAAAAGTCAATATTTTTTGATGCAGTTTTATTAGTTGTGATCAATGAAAGTAAATAGGAAGAAAAAACCGGGAGTTTTTTTATTTTTTTGAAAAATAATAGTGTTTCTGTATATGATTTTTCCATATTATGTTCTATTTTTTGCATATATAACGTGTATTTTGAGGATTTTAAAGGTTTTTAGCAGTTAAATAGTTAGTTTCTTGTTAATTTCTACTTGAGTTTAGTAAGATGAGAATGCGTCAACAGTTTGCTAACCGATTTACACTCCCCCCCCCCCTCTTCACCTCAAACAAGACTTTTACACAATTGTAAAACTTAAAAAATTCATATTTTTTTGGGTTTGCAATATATCAAAAACTTCTAAAAATGAAATTTGTTTGTTTTTTCTTGTACTTTAAGAAAAAAAATAGAGAAAAATTTTTTTTTAATTTTTTTTTTTTTTTGAAGTTTGAAAATGTTTTATTTCTGACATTTTTGGTCCAAAATAGCTGACTAACGAACTCGATCTGTATTTTTGGTCACTTAAAACGCATACCAAATTTTAAATTGATAGATGAATTTTTACTCAAGTTAATGGATTTCAAAAATTTTTACATAGACAGACAGACAGACAGACAGACACTTTCGTAAAACCCATTTTTTTTTAATCAGGAGGTCTCAAAACGTCGAGAAATGTAGGTTTTAGCAAAAGTTCAAAATCGCACAAATTTAATACATTTAGGATGAGAATGTAAAAATGAATTTATTCAAAATTTCCAAAATTTTTTAAAAAAGTCAATATTTTTTGATGCAGTTTTATTAGTTGTGATCAATGAAAGTAAAAAGGAAGAAAAAACCGGGAGTTTTTTTATTTTTTTGAAAAATAATAGTGTTTCTGTATATGATTTTTCCATATTATGTTCTATTTTTTGCATATATAACGTGTATTTTGAGGATTTTAAAGGTTTTTAGCAGTTAAATAGTTAGTTTCTTGTTAATTTCTACTTGAGTTTAGTAAGATGAGCATGCGTCAACAGTTTGCTAACCGATTTACACTTCCCCCCCCCCCCCCTCTTCACCTCAAACAAGACTTTTACACAATTGTAAAACTTAAAAAATTCATAACTTTTTGGGTTTGCATTATATCAAAAACTTTTAAAAATGAAATTTGTTTGTTTTTTCTTGTACTTTAAGAAAAAAAATAGAGAAAAATTTTTTTTTAATTTTTTTTTTTTTTTTGAAGTTTAAAAATGTTTTATTTATTTATTTATTTATTTATTTATTTATTTATTTAATACATACGGGACCAGCCCTTTCGTACAAATGTACTCCTAAAAAACTAAAGATTGCAACACCGCAACTTATATTATATGATATAATAAAATGCTAGGTAAGCGCTAATTAAACTAGCTAATCTCAAACAACAATGCTCGCAATAAGGAAGTGAATCTCTCCACTTTTATATCAAACAAATTAATATCGTCTGAAATAGAATTGGCTTCCATACAAAGTCGGTTAATTAACGAATGGTTCCCATAATTGGTTCTATGAAATTTAACAAAAAATAATAGGTTTCTTTTAATACTTCTAGTCTCTACAGTTCTTTCCTCAGGAACAGATAATTTAATCTCAAGTAACATAGCCGGACAATTGATTATCCCATTAACAACTTTATATAAGAACATTATATCTGCATATAAGAATCTGGATATCATCAAAGGAATTCCAAGTAATATACGTATGTCGCTATAATCATGAGTGTATCTATCAATCGGTAGATTTATCTTCCGCGCAGCAAATCTAAGGAACCTATTTTGGATTCGCTCAATTCTTATTAGATTAAAATTATAAAAAGGCACCCAGATGACAGAAGCATATTCCAAAATAGGTCTTACCAAAGTAAAATACAGAATTTTTATGGTACTTATGTTACGAAACATTGATGCATTTCTGATTAAAAAACCGAGTGATCTCAGAGCCTTAGAAACAACTTCCGTAATATGATCATTAAACGAAAGATCTTTACTAATTAACAGACCCAAATCACATACTCGGTCTACACGAGCTAGTTCATCCCGACCACTAGTGTAAAGGTAAATCATAGTGCTTTGTTTGGAAAAGGATATAACTGAAGTTTTAGAAACATTAATACACATATGATTATTTATACACCATTCGTCAAGACGATCAAGATCAGACTGGAGTTCTTGAGAAGCCTGGTAAGGATTTAACTCTGGATCAATTAATTTAAAACATTTAAGATCGTCTGCATACAATAGGAAGGATGAATATCTGAAAACACATTTAATGTCGTTCATATATAATATGAACAATAGTGGCCCAAGGTGTGAACCTTGCGGAACTCCAGAGGTCGCGATAAATGGATTTGAATATACTTCTCTGATTCTCACCATTTGTGTCCTATCAACTAGATAACTTTCAAAAAATGCCACCAGATTATCAGACACACCCATGATTTCTAATTTTTTGAGCAGTATTCTATGATCAATCTTATCAAAAGCCTTCGATAAATCAGCATAAACTGCGTCTACTTGATATCCTTTTTCTATACTTAATAACAAATTATTTATAAATAATCCCAAGTTAGTGACAGTTGATTTACCACGAACAAAACCATGTTGTTCTTCAATGATTATATTTGACACTGCGTTATATACCGAATCATATACAAGGCTTTCGAAAGTTTTAGATATAGTACTCAGAATTGTTATTGGTCTATAATTCACAACTTTACTTTTATCCCCACTTTTATGTACCGGCACAATAATACCTCTTTTCCACTCGTAGGGAAAAACTTTATTTAGCAGTGATTTATTATATAAAATAAATAAGGGTTCAACAAACTGAAAACAACATGCCTTAAGAAAAGATGTCATTTATTTTTGACATTTTTGGTCTAAAATAGCTGACTAACGAACTCGATCTGTATGTTTGGTCACTTAAAACGCATACCAAATTTTAAATTGATAGATGAGTTTTTACTCAAGTTAATGGATTTCAAAAATTTTTACACAGACAGACAGACAGACAGACAGACAGACAGACATACAGACAGACACTTTCGTAAAACCCATTTTTTTTTAATCAGGAGGTCTCAAAACGTCGAGAAATGTAGGTTTTAGCAAAAGTTCAAAATCGCACAAATTTAATACCTTCTTATTTAGGATGAGAATGTAAAAATGAAATTATTCAAAATTTCCAAAATTTTTTAAAAAAGTCAATATTTTTTGATGCAGTTTTATTAGTTGTGATCAATGAAAGTAAATAGGAAGAAAAAACCGGGAGTTTTTTTATTTTTTTGAAAAATAATAGTGTTTCTGTATATGATTTTTCCATATTATGTTCTATTTTTTGCATATATAACGTGTATTTTGAGGATTTTAAAGGTTTTTAGCAATTAAATAGTTAGTTTCTTGTTAATTTCTACTTGAGTTTAGTAAGATGAGAATGCGTCAACAGTTTGCTAACCGATTTACACTTCCCCCCCCCCCCCCTCTTCACCTCAAACAAGACTTTTACACAATTGTAAAACTTAAAAAATTCATATCTTTTTGGGTTTGCATTATATCAAAAACTTTTAAAAATTAAATTTGTTTGTTTTTTCTTGTACTTTAAGAAAAAAAATAGAGAAATTTTTTTTTTTTTTTTTTTTTTTTGAAGTTTGAAAATGTTTTATTTTTGACATTTTTGGTCCAAAATAGCTGACTAACGAACTCGATCTGTATTTTTGGTCACTTAAAACGCATACCAAATTTCAAATTGATAGATGAATTTTTACTCAAGTTAATGGATTTCAAAAATTTTTACACAGACAGACAGACAGACAGACAGACATACAGACAGACACTTTCGTA
Source organism: Ganaspis brasiliensis (assembly GCA_037103525.1). Taxonomy (NCBI): domain Eukaryota; kingdom Metazoa; phylum Arthropoda; class Insecta; order Hymenoptera; family Figitidae; genus Ganaspis; species Ganaspis brasiliensis. The sequence continues at coordinate 476,423 of JAZKLR010000008.1, read as the reverse complement.
AAACCCATTTTTTTTCAATCAGGAGGTCTCAAAACGTCGAGAAATGTAGGTTTTAGCAAAAGTTCAAAATCGCACAAATTTAATACCTTCTCATTTAGGATGAGAATGTAAAAATGAATTTATTCAAAATTTCCAAAATTTTTTAAAAAAGTCAATATTTTTTGATGCAGTTTTATTAGTTGTGATCAATGAAAGTAAATAGGAAGAAAAAACCGGGAGTTTTTTTATTTTTTTGAAAAATAATAGTGTTTCTGTATATGATTTTTCCATATTATGTTCTATTTTTTGCATATATAACGTGTATTTTGAGGATTTTAAAGGTTTTTAGCAGTTAAATAGTTAGTTTCTTGTTAATTTCTACTTGAGTTTAGTAAGATGAGAATGCGTCAACAGTTTGCTAACCGATTTACACTTCCCCCCCCCCCCCTCTTCACCTCAAACAAGACTTTTATACAATTGTAAAACTTAAAAAATTCATATCTTTTTGGGTTTGCATTATATCAAAAACTTTTAAAAATGAAATTTGTTTGTTTTTTCTTGTACTTTAAGAAAAAAAATAGAGAAAAATTTTTTTTTAATTTTTTTTTTTTTTGAAGTTTAAAAATGTTTCATTTTTGACATTTTTGGTCCAAAATAGCTGACTAACGAACTCGATCTGTATTTTTGGTCACTTAAAACGCATACCAAATTTCGAATTTATAGATAAATTTTTACTCAAGTTAATGGATTTCAAAAATTTTTACACAGACAGACAGACAGACAGACAGACAGACATACAGACAGACACTTTCGTAAAACCCATTTTTTTGGAATCAGGAGGTCTCAAAACGTCGAGAAATGTAGGTTTTAACAAAAGTTCAAAATCGCACAAATTTAATACCTTCTCATTTAGGATGAGAATGTAAAAATGAATTTATTCAAAATTTCCAAAATTTTTTAAAAAAGTCAATATTTTTTTATGCAGTTTTATTATTTGTGATCAATGAAAGTAAATAGGAAGAAAAAACCGGGAGTTTTTTTATTTTTTTGAAAAATAATAGTGTTTCTGTATATGATTTTTCCATATTATGTTCTATTTTTTGCATATATAACGTGTATTTTGAGGATTTTAAAGGTTTTTAGCAGTTAAATAGTTAGTTTCTTGTTAATTTCCACTTGAGTTTAGTAAGATGAGAATGCGTCAACAGTTTGCTAACCGATTTACACTTCCCCCCCCCCCCCCTCTTCACCTCAAACAAGACTTTTACACAATTGTAAAACTTAAAAAATTCATATCTTTTTGGGTTTGCATTATATCAAAAACTTTTAAAAATGAAATTTGTTTGTTTTTTCTTGTACTTTAAGAAAAAAAATAGAGAAAAATTTTTTTTTAATTTTTTTTTTTTTTGAAGTTTGAAAATGTTTTATTTTTGACATTTTTGGTCCAAAATATCTGACTAACGAACTCGATCTGTATTTTTGGTCACTTAAAACGCATACCAAATTTCAAATTGATAGATGAATTTTTACTCAAGTTAATGGATTTCAAAAATTTTTACATAGACAGACAGACAGACAGACAGACAGACAGACAGACATACAGACAGACACTTTCGTAAAACCCATTTTTTTTAATCAGGAGGTCTCAAAACGTCGAGAAATGTAGGTTTTAGCAAAAGTTCAAAATCGCACAAATTTAATACCTTCTCATTTAGGATGAGAATGTAAAAATGAATTTATTTAAAATTTCCAAAATTTTTTAAAAAGGTCAATATTTTTTTATGTAGTTTTATTAGTTGTGATCAATGAAAGTAAATAGGAAGAATAAACCGGGAGTTTTTTTATTTTTTTGAAAAATAATAGTGTTTCTGTATATGATTTTTTCATATTATGTTCTATTTTTTGCATATATAACGTGTATTTTGAGGATTTTAAAGGTTTTTAGCAGTTAAATAGTTAGTTTCTTGTGAATTTCTACTTGAGTTTAGTAAGATGAGCATGCGTCAACAGTTTGCTAACCGATTTACACTTCCCCCCCCCCCTCTTCACCTCAAACAAGACTTTTACACAATTGTAAAACTTAAAAAATTCATATCTTTTTGGGTTTGCATTATATCAAAAACTTTTAAAAATGAAATTTGTTTGTTTTTTCTTGTACTTTAAGAAAAAAAATAGAGAAAAATTTTTTTTTAATTTTTTTTTTTTTTTGAAGTTTGAAAATGTTTTATTTTTGACATTTTTGGTCCAAAATAGCTGACTAACGAACTCGGTCTGTATTTTTGGTCACTTAAAACGCATACCAAATTTTAAATTGATAGATGAATTTTTACTCAAGTTAATGGATTTCAAAAATTTTTACACAGACAGACAGACAGACAGACAGACAGACACTTTCGTAAAACCCATTTTTTTTTAATCAGGAGGTCTCAAAACGTCGAGAAATGTAGGTTTTAGCAAAAGTTCAAAATCGCACAAATTTAATACCTTCTCATTTAGGATGAGAATGTAAAAATGAATTTATTCAAAATTTCCAAAATTTTTTAAAAAAGTCAATATTTTTTGATGCAGTTTTATTAGTTGTGATCAATGAAAGTAAATAGGAAGAAAAAACCGGGAGTTTTTTTATTTTTTTGAAAAATAATAGTGTTTCTGTATATGATTTTTCCATATTATGTTCTATTTTTTGCATATATAACGTGTATTTTGAGGATTTTAAAGGTTTTTAGCAGTTAAATAGTTAGTTTCTTGTTAATTTCTACTTGAGTTTAGTAAGATGAGAATGCGTCAACAGTTTGCTAACCGATTTACACTCCCCCCCCCCTCTTCACCTCAAACAAGACTTTTACACAATTGTAAAACTTAAAAAATTCATATCTTTTTGGGTTTGCATTATATCAAAAACTTTTAAAAATGAAATTTGTTTGTTTTTTCTTGTACTTTAAGAAAAAAAATAGAGAAAAATTTTTTTTTAATTTTTTTTTTTTTTTGAAGTTTGAAAATGTTTTATTTTTGACATTTTTGGTCCAAAATAGCTGACTAACGAACTCGATCTGTATTTTTGGTCACTTAAAACGCATACCAAATTTCAAATTGATAGATGAATTTTTACTCAAGTTAATGGATTTCAAAAATTTTTACATAGACAGACAGACAGACAGACAGACAGACACTTTCGTAAAACCCATTTTTTTTTAATCAGGAGGTCTCAAAACGTCGAGAAATGTAGGTTTTAGCAAAAGTTCAAAATCGCACAAATTTAATACCTTCTCATTTAGGATGAGAATGTAAAAATGAAATTATTCAAAATTTCCAAAATTTTTTAAAAAAGTCAATATTTTTTGATGCAGTTTTATTAGTTGTGATCAATGAAAGTAAATAGGAAGAAAAAACCGGGAGTTTTTTTATTTTTTTGAAAAATAATAGTGTTTCTGTATATGATTTTTCCATATTATGTTCTATTTTTTGCATATATAACGTGTATTTTGAGGATTTTAAAGGTTTTTAGCAGTTAAATAGTTAGTTTCTTGTTAATTTCTACTTGAGTTTAGTAAGATGAGAATGCGTCAACAGTTTGCTAACCGATTTACACTCCCCCCCCCCCCCTCTTCACCTCAAACAAGACTTTTACACAATTGTAAAACTTAAAAAATTCATATCTTTTTGGGTTTGCATTATATCAAAAACTTTTAAAAATGAAATTTGTTTGTTTTTTCTTGTACTTTAAGAAAAAAAATAGAGAAAAATTTTTTTTTAATTTTTTTTTTTTTTTGAAGTTTGAAAATGTTTTATTTTTGACATTTTTGGTCCAAAATAGCTGACTAACGAACTCGATCTGTATTTTTGGTCACTTAAAACGCATACCAAATTTCAAATTGATAGATGAATTTTTACTCAAGTTAATGGATTTCAAAAATTTTTACATAGACAGACAGACAGACAGACAGACACTTTCGTAAAACCCATTTTTTTTTAATCAGGAGGTCTCAAAACGTCGAGAAATGTAGGTTTTAGCAAAAGTTCAAAATCGCACAAATTTAATACCTTCTCATTTAGGATGAGAATGTAAAAATGAATTTATTCAAAATTTCCAAAATTTTTTAAAAAAGTCAATATTTTTTGATGCAGTTTTATTAGTTGTGATCAATGAAAGTAAATAGGAAGAAAAAACCGGGAGTTTTTTAATTTTTTTGAAAAATAATAGTGTTTCTGTATATGATTTTTCCATATTATGTTCTATTTTTTGCATATATAACGTGTATTTTGAGGATTTTAAAGGTTTTTAGCAGTTAAATAGTTAGTTTCTTGTTAATTTCTACTTGAGTTTAGTAAGATGAGAATGCGTCAACAGTTTGCTAACCGATTTACACTTCCCCCCCCCCCCTCTTCACCTCAAACAAGACTTTTACACAATTGTAAAACTTAAAAAATTCATATCTTTTTGGGTTTGCATTATATCAAAAACTTTTAAAAATTAAATTTGTTTGTTTTTTCTTGTACTTTAAGAAAAAAAATAGAGAATTTTTTTTTTTTTTTTTTTTTTTTTTGAAGTTTGAAAATGTTTTATTTTTGACATTTTTGGTCCAAAATAGCTGACTAACGAACTCGATCTGTATTTTTGGTCACTTAAAACGCATACCAAATTTCAAATTGATAGATGAATTTTTACTCAAGTTAATGGATTTCAAAAATTTTTACACAGACAGACAGACAGACAGACAGACATACAGACAGACACTTTCGTAAAACCCATTTTTTTTCAATCAGGAGGTCTCAAAACGTCGAGAAATGTAGGTTTTAGCAAAAGTTCAAAATCGCACAAATTTAATACCTTCTCATTTAGGATGAGAATGTAAAAATGAATTTATTCAAAATTTCCAAAATTTTTTAAAAAAGTCAATATTTTTTGATGCAGTTTTATTAGTTGTGATCAATGAAAGTAAATAGGAAGAAAAAACCGGGAGTTTTTTTATTTTTTTGAAAAATAATAGTGTTTCTGTATATGATTTTTCCATATTATGTTCTATTTTTTGCATATATAACGTGTATTTTGAGGATTTTAAAGGTTTTTAGCAGTTAAATAGTTAGTTTCTTGTTAATTTCTACTTGAGTTTAGTAAGATGAGAATGCGTCAACAGTTTGCTAACCGATTTACACTTCCCCCCCCCCCCCCCTCTTCACCTCAAACAAGACTTTTATACAATTGTAAAACTTAAAAAATTCATATCTTTTTGGGTTTGCATTATATCAAAAACTTTTAAAAATGAAATTTGTTTGTTTTTTCTTGTACTTTAAGAAAAAAAATAGAGAAAAATTTTTTTTTAATTTTTTTTTTTTTTTGAAGTTTAAAAATGTTTCATTTTTGACATTTTTGGTCCAAAATAGCTGACTAACGAACTCGATCTGTATTTTTGGTCACTTAAAACGCATACCAAATTTCGAATTTATAGATGAATTTTTACTCAAGTTAATGGATTTCAAAAATTTTTACACAGACAGACAGACAGACAGACAGACAGACATACAGACAGACACTTTCGTAAAACCCATTTTTTTGGAATCAGGAGGTCTCAAAACGTCGAGAAATGTAGGTTTTAACAAAAGTTCAAAATCGAACAAATTTAATACCTTCTCATTTAGGATGAGAATGTAAAAATGAATTTATTCAAAATTTCCAAAATTTTTTAAAAAAGTCAATATTTTTTGATGCAGTTTTATTAGTTGTGATCAATGAAAGTAAATAGGAAGAAAAAACCGGGAGTTTTTTTATTTTTTTGAAAAATAATAGTGTTTCTGTATATGATTTTTCCATATTATGTTCTATTTTTTGCATATATAACGTGTATTTTGAGGATTTTAAAGGTTTTTAGCAGTTAAATAGTTAGTTTCTTGTTAATTTCTACTTGAGTTTAGTAAGATGAGAATGCGTGAACAGTTTGCTAACCGATTTACACTCCCCCCCCCCCCTCTTCACCTCAAACAAGACTTTTACACAATTGTAAAACTTAAAAAATTCATATCTTTTTGGGTTTGCATTATATCAAAAACTTTTAAAAATGAAATTTGTTTGTTTTTTCTTGTACTTTAAGAAAAAAAATAGAGAAAAATTTTTTTTTAATTTTTTTTTTTTTTTGAAGTTTGAAAATGTTTTATTTTTGACATTTTTGGTCCAAAATAGCTGACTAACGAACTCGATCTGTATTTTTGGTCACTTAAAACGCATACCAAATTTCAAATTGATAGATGAATTTTTACTCAAGTTAATGGATTTCAAAAATTTTTACATAGACAGACAGACAGACAGACAGACAGACACTTTCGTAAAACCCATTTTTTTTTAATCAGGAGGTCTCAAAACGTCGAGAAATGTAGGTTTTAGCAAAAGTTCAAAATCGCACAAATTTAATACCTTCTCATTTAGGATGAGAATGTAAAAATGAATTTATTCAAAATTTCCAAAATTTTTTAAAAAAGTCAATATTTTTTGATGCAGTTTTATTAGTTGTGATCAATGAAAGTAAATAGGAAGAAAAAACCGGGAGTTTTTTTATTTTTTTGAAAAATAATAGTGTTTCTGTATATGATTTTTCCATATTATGTTCTATTTTTTGCATATATAACGTGTATTTTGAGGATTTTAAAGGTTTTTAGCAGTTAAATAGTTAGTTTCTTGTTAATTTCTACTTGAGTTTAGTAAGATGAGAATGCGTCAACAGTTTGCTAACCGATTTACACTCCCCCCCCCCCCCCCCCTCTTCACCTCAAACAAGACTTTTACACAATTGTAAAACTTAAAAAATTCATATCTTTTTGGGTTTGCATTATATCAAAAACTTTTAAAAATGAAATTTGTTTGTTTTTTCTTGTACTTTAAGAAAAAAAATAGAGAAAAATTTTTTTTTATTTTTTTTTTTTTTTGAAGTTTGAAAATGTTTTATTTTTGACATTTTTGGTCCAAAATAGCTGACTAACGAACTTGATCTGTATTTTTGGTCACTTAAAACGCATACCAAATTTCAAGTTGATAGATGAATTTTTACTCAAGTTAATGGATTTCAAAAATTTTTACACAGACAGACAGACAGACAGACAGACATACAGACAGACACTTTCGTAAAACCCATTTTTTTTCAATCAGGAGGTCTCAAAACGTCAAGAAATGTAGGTTTTAGCAAAAGTTCAAAATCGCACAAATTTAATACCTTCTCATTTAGGATGAGAATGTAAAAATGAATTTATTCAAAATTTCCAAAATTTTTTAAAAAAGTCAATATTTTTTTAAGCAGTTTTATTAGTTGTGATCAATGAAAGTAAATAGGAAGAAAAAACCGGGAGTTTTTTTATTTTTTTGAAAAATAATAGTGTTTCTGTATATGATTTTTCCATATTATGTTCTATTTTTTGCATATATAACGTGTATTTTGAGGATTTTAAAGGTTTTTAGCAGTTAAATAGTTAGTTTCTTGTTAATTTCTACTTGAGTTTAGTAAGATGAGAATGCGTCAACAGTTTGCTAACCGATTTACACTTCCCCCCCCCCCCCTCTTCACCTCAAACAAGACTTTTACACAATTGTAAAACTTAAAAAATTCATATCTTTTTGGGTTTGCATTATATCAAAAACTTCTAAAAATGAAATTTGTTTGTTTTTTCTTGTACTTTAAGAAAAAAAATAGAGAAAATTTTTTTTTTAATTTTTTTTTTTTTTTTGAAGTTTGAAAATGTTTTATTTTTGACATTTTTGGTCCAAAATAGCTGACTAACGGACTCGATCTGTATTTTTGGTCACTTAAAACGCATAACAAATTTCAAATTGATAGATGAATTTTTACTCAAGTTAATGGATTTCAAAAATTTTTACACAGACAGACAGACAGACAGACAGACATACAGACAGACACTTTCGTAAAACCCATTTTTTTTTAATCAGGAGGTCTCAAAACGTCGAGAAATGTAGGTTTTAGCAAAAGTTCAAAATCGCACAAATTTAATACCTTCTCATTTAGGATGAGAATGTAAAAATGAATTTATTTAAAATTTCCAAAATTTTTTAAAAAGGTCAATATTTTTTTATGTAGTTTTATTAGTTGTGATCAATGAAAGTAAATAGGAAGAATAAACCGGGAGTTTTTTTATTTTTTTGAAAAATAATAGTGTTTCTGTATATGATTTTTCCATATTATGTTCTATTTTTTGCATATATAACGTGTATTTTGAGGATTTTAAAGGTTTTTAGCAGTTAAATAGTTAGTTTCTTGTGAATTTCTACTTGAGTTTAGTAAGATGAGAATGCGTCAACAGTTTGCTAACCGATTTACACTTCCCCCCCCCCCCTCTTCACCTCAAACAAGACTTTTACACAATTGTAAAACTTAAAAAATTCATATCTTTTTGGGTTTGCATTATATCAAAAACTTTTAAAAATGAAATTTGTTTGTTTTTTCTTGTACTTTAAGAAAAAAAATAGAGAAAAATTTTTTTTATTTTTTTTTTTTTTTTGAAGTTTGAAAATGTTTTATTTTTGACATTTTTGGTCCAAAATAGCTGACTAACGAACTTGATCTGTATTTTTGGTCACTTAAAACGCATACCAAATTTCAAATTGATAGATGAATTTTTACTCAAGTTAATGGATTTCAAAAATTTTTACACAGACAGACAGACAGACATACAGACAGACACTTTCGTAAAACCCATTTTTTTTCAATCAGGAGGTCTCAAAACGTCGAGAAATGTAGGTTTTAGCAAAAGTTCAAAATCGCACAAATTTAATACCTTCTCATTTAGGATGAGAATGTAAAAATGAATTTATTCAAAATTTCCAAAATTTTTTAAAAAAGTCAATATTTTTTGATGCTGTTTTATTATTTGTGATCAATGAAAGTAAATAGGAAGAAAAAACCGGGAGTTTTTTTATTTTTTTGAAAAATAATAGTGTTTTTGTATATGATTTTTCCATATTATGTTCTATTTTTTGCATATATAACGTGTATTTTGAGGATTTTAAAGGTTTTTAGCAGTTACATAGTTAGTTTCTTGTTAATTTCTACTTGAGTTTATTAAGATGAGAATGCGTCAACAGTTTGCTAACCGATTTACACTCCCCCCCCCCCCCTCTTCTCCTCAAACAAGACTTTTACACAATTGTAAAACTTAAAAAATTCATATCTTTTTGGGTTTGCATTATATCAAAAACTTCTAAAAATGAAATTTGTTTGTTTTTTCTTGTACTTTAAGAAAAAAAATAGAGAAAAATTTTTTTTTAATTTTTTTTTTTTTTGAAGTTTGAAAATGTTTTATTTTTGACATTTTTGGTCCAAAATAGCTGACTAACGAACTCGATCGGTATTTTTGGTCACTTAAAACGCATACCAAATTTCAAATTGATAGATGAATTTTTACTCAAGTTAATGGATTTCAAAATTTTTTACACAGACAGACAGACAGACAGACAGACAGACAGACATACAGACAGACACTTTCGTAAAACCCATTTTTTTGGAATCAGGAGGTCTCAAAACATCGAGAAATGTAGGTTTTAGCAAAAGTTCAAAATCGCACAAATTTAATACCTTCTCATTTAGGATGAGAATGTAAAAATATTGATTTTTCTAGAAATTTTTGGAAATTATGAGAAAATTAATTTTTACATTCTCTTCCTAAATAAGAAGGTATTAAATTTGTGCGATTTTGAACTTTTCCCAAAACCTACATTTCTTGACGTTTTCAGACCTCCTGATTCCAAATAAATGGGTTTTACGAAGATGTCTGTCTGTCAGTCTGTATCAAAACTTTGAAATCGGATAACTTAATAAAAATTGTCGGATCAAGTTCATCTTCAGTACACTTCTTTTAGGTACAAAAATACAGGTTTAGTTTGTTAGCCACCTATTTCCGTCCAAAATTATCAAAAATAGAACATTTTCAAATATCAAAAAAATTTTAATTTTTAAAAAATTTTTTTTTTAAATTTTTTTCTTAAAGTACAAGTAAAATTAAACAAATTATGATAATAAAAGTTTTCGATATAGAGCAAACCTACACAGATATGAATTTTTTAAGTTTACTCTTGCAAAAAAGTGAACTGTAAATGGGTAAATCCTATACAGAAACTCTATTATTTTTCAAAAAAATGAATAAACTTCCGGTTTTTTTTCGTATTTACTTAAATTCATCACCCCTAGTAACACTGCATCAAAAAATATTGATTTTTCTAGAAATTTTTTGAAATTTTGAAAAAATTAATTTTTACATTCTCTTCCTAAATGAGAAGGTATTAAATAGGGATTGCAATCCCGCAAAGCGGGATCCCGCACCTTCTGATGGCTTGCGGATCCCGCATAATATTTTGCGGGATCAGCAAAATTATGCGGGATCCGTAAAACTGACATTTGTTTTTTATATGAGAGATTTTATATGAAGTGATCAAAATAAAAAAAATTGTTAGCCAATCATGCTTAAATTCGAAGTATTTATAGTGCGTACAGATGGTAATCTTTGGTGATTTTTTTTGTCCAATATTTTCCGAGTGGGAGGGGGGTAATCTTTCTGGAGTTTTGAAAATACCCAACCAAATTTTTTTGAGCACTATTTTTCATCGAAAAAAATCGGTTTTTGACAAAAAATTGTTTTATGCTAAAAATACAACTTAATGAATACAAAAATCATATTCCTTATCTCAAGACGAATCGATTGACCTATATAACTTTTATAATTAATCAAGAATTCGTATAATATTATTAATTTCTTGCTTCCTCTAGGAGGAAGCAAATTATTTTGCTTATTTGGAAGCGAAATGTCCATGAAATGGACATAATTCTGACCTAGTTTTATATTTAACAATAAATTAAAAAAAAATTGCTACTATCAGTTTCGATAGAGTTTTTCATGGTTTTTCGATTGGTGATATGTATATAAAAAAATAACATTTTTTTGGTCAAAAAAATATATAAATACCTCAATATTAATACCTCGAGTTTAAGCATGATTGGCTTAAACTTAAATATGAGTGTGTCTTGTTTACTCATTTTTTTTACATCACCTAATGAATAAAGGGCAAACATTTGTCTATTGTTTACGACTATTTAAAATCTATAACGCCAACCAGTGTAGAAGCAGAAAGAGCGTTTTCAGCAGCAGGATACATTTGTAGTTCCTTAAGAAGCAGGTTGGGGGACGAAACCATTAATATAATATGTTTTTTGAGATCATGTTTTCAGTTAAATGAATAAAAAAATTACAGATTATAATTATAATTTCCAATCTCAATAAGTACCTATTATTTAAACATAAACACACATATTTTCTTTCTTGATTACAAATTAGTGAGTCTAATTGTACAGTACAATAGTCTTTTTATTAGTAACTTTTTTAATAAATACAGTTTTAATTTTGAAGTTCCCATCATATTAGAATTATCTAATTAACAGAATTTATTTATTAAATCATGCACTTACACGCAGAAAAAACCATGAACGCCGGAAAAATTCCAAAAACACTGCGGAATCCCGCAAATGATCCCGCGGGATTGAAAACTGTGCGGGATTGCAATCCCTAGTATTAAATTTGTGCGATTTTGAACTTTTCCTAAAATATACATTTCTTGACGTTTTTAGACCTCATGATTTAAAAAAAATGGGTTTTACGAATATGTCTGTCTGTCTGTCTGTATCAAAACTTTGAAATCGGATAACTTAAGTGAAAATTGTCGGATCAAGTTCATCTTTAGTACACTTTTTTTAGGTACAAAAATACAGGTTAAGTTCGTTAGCCAATTTTACAAAATCTTAGTCATGTCTTTCCGGAGAAATTAAAGTTTGAAACATGACTAAGATTTTGTAAAATTGTTTCTATAACTACTGTGGCCGAGGGGTTTAAGGCATACTTAGGCTTAGGTGAGATGGGCTCGAATCCCGTTAGCGAGAATTTTTTTTTAATAATATATTTAATTTAACATATTTAATTTAATACTTAGGTGTGTTCGCACATGTGTTCGTACATACGTACGCAGATGAGAACTCATAAGAACGCTGTTTCAATTTTATATTGAGTAACGTTATATGCGGCGTATGACAGAACTGAATATAAGAACTTACATGCGTTCGTACCTACGTTCTCACATAAGATCTTATACGAGATCTCGTCTGTGTCACCTGAGATCTTATATGCGTACACATGTAAGCACATACCTACTTTCTTACGACAGATATCACGCACGTTTTTACAGTAGGGTGGTCACTAAAGTATCCCTTTCCATTTGAGAAGATTTTCCTCTTCTATCCTCTTCTATCCTTTTCTGTCAAATTTACAATTTTCACATATTATTGTAAAATTCATAATTTGTCACAAACGTGATATTTTTTTACATACACTACCGTCGGCGATTGTCGGTACGATCGGTGCGCGGACAAAGAAAAAAGTCTGCTGACTTTAGAAGATGATAATTTGAACTAGGATAAAGATAGAGACTTGAAACTTAGATTGTTTGAAAGCCTGAAGAATTCTGGGTTTAATAATAGATAATTCAAAAATTTTGAATCTACTGGAGAGATTAAATCACTTGATATGTTTTTGAAAATATTTTAAAAATTTTTCCGATTTTGATTCATTTGTTTGAGGCTTTGCATTTTCTAGAAAAATTGAAAGAAAAGATTGAAACTTACATGGAGTTAAAGACTGTAGTCTCAGCTTTAAAAAAATGCTTTGACATTTAAAAAATATTAAGTAGTTTTCGAGAAATTCAAAAAAATATCCGTGCATATTTGTCTGAGTGTCAGTCGTTCGATGCGGCATCACAGTGGTCTGAAACCTGATTCTAGGTGGACAAAAGTCGGAAAATCGATGTCTTTAAAAAAAATTTTTTTTAGTATTTTTATGTTTTATAATATCTAGAGCATCCGTTTTTGTGTGATTCAATCACTAAAAAAAATTTATATTACTGTATTAATGCTTGTACTTGCGTAAACTCACGCACAATTGATTTTGCTCTAAAAATCATAGCTTTATTTAAACGCAGCTCGTGACCTATTAAATCATCAAATTTTAAACAATCCTATATGAATTCTATAGTTTCATTCACACACTACAAGATAGTGTTAGATAAATTATTTTATTTTTAATGTTTATATTTGAAAACCGACGACAAAAGTAAGTTTGTCTGCTACTTGTATAATACAAATTTCAAAATAGAAAAAGTAAAATTATTCAAATTTTTTCAAAAAGTTATTCATGGGAGAATGTGAATTATGACCTAAAGTTTCCGTAACCATTAACACTTTTTGACACTTTTTGCCACTTTTCGATATTTTTGTGTTTAAAGCTGGCCATAAAACCCGATTCTAAAAGGACAAAAATATTTGCACAAAGAGGCTTTGATGCTATTTTATTTCTAGCAGTTTTTAGGCCGCTGATTAAAAATATGAAGTCAGATTTCAAAAATTCAAAATGGCGGATCCAATATGGCGGACCAAAAAATTACGAAATCCATGTATTTTACTAAAACATGGTATTTTAAGGTTTTTGAGGTCGCTGATTAAGAATCTGTAGTTAAATTTTACAAATTCAAAGTGTCGGATTCAATATGGCTGACCTAAAAATAAAAAAATTGGTTTTTTTAATATAACGTGAAATTTAAGGGTATTCGAGGTCGCTGATTACGAATCTCAAGTCAGATTTCGAATATTCAAAATGGCGGATCCAATATAGCGGACCAAAAAATAAAGAAATCATTGTTTTTAAATAAAACATAGTATTTTAAGATTTTTGGGGTCGCTGATTACGATCATCTGTTATTAGATTTTAAAAATTAAAAATGACGAATTCAATATGGATGATCCAAATATTACAAAATTGGTTTATTTTAATACAACATTGTATATAAAGGTTTTTGAGGTCGCTGATTACGAATCTGAAGATACCAAGTTTCATTAAAATACACTAATTTTTTTATTTGTCAGTCCACCAAATTGGATCCACCATTTTAATTTTTGAAATGTGACTTCAGATTCGTAATCAGCAACCTTAAAAACATTTAAATACCATGTTATATCACAATAAATTAATGTCTTCATTTTTCAGTTCGCCATATTGGATCCGCCATTTTAATTGTTGAAATCTGACTTCAGATTCGTAATTAGCGACCTCAAAAACCTTTAAATACAATGTTATGTTAAAATAAACCAATTTTGTAATATTTGGGTCATCCATATTGAATCCGTCATTTTGAATTTTTAAAATCTAACAGCAGATTCGTAATCAGCGACCCCAAAAACTTTAAAATACCATGTTTAACTAAAATACAATGATTTCGTAATTTTTTGGTCCGCCATATTGGATCCGCCATTTTAATTGTTGAAATCTGACTTCAGATTCGTAATTAGCGACCTCAAAAACCTTTAAATACAATGTTATGTTAAAATAAACCAATTTTGTAATATTTGGGTCATCCATATTGAATCCGTCATTTTGAATTTTTAAAATCTAACAGCAGATTCGTAATCAGCGACCCCAAAAACTTTAAAATACCATGTTTAACTAAAATACAATGATTTCGTAATTTTTTGGTCCGCCATATTGGATCCGCCATTTTAATTGTTGAAATCTGACTTCAGATTCGTAATTAGCGACCTCAAAAACCTTTAAATACAATGTTATGTTAAAATAAACCAATTTTGTAATATTTGGGTCATATATATTGAATCCGCCATTTTGAATTTTTAAAATATAACAACAGATTCTTAATCAGTGACCTCAAAAACCTTAAAATACCATATTTTAGTAAAATACAATGATTTCGTAATTTTTTGGTCCGCCATATTAGATCAAAGCGTTCTTGAGTGAATAGTTTTGTCAAACTAGAATCGGGGCGGCACCTCTCGCTCTTCTTGTTCGTTGTGTCAGGGCCGAATAAGTGTCAATTTGAGGGGTTGTCTGTTCGGGGCTTATGTAGTATTAAATTATTATAATTTTATTATTACAATATTTTATCATTATTCAATTATATGTGAGAATAATTCTCTTTTTTTTGCCTGAACGGCTTTTTTTAGAAATTATTTTTTATAAAAAACTATGTTTTATAAAAAACTAAAAAGTCAATAATATTGTTTTCATTATTATTTTATTGACGCGTTTCGATATAATATATCACATACTCATCAGAACTGTAAATTATAATATTTATAAGTCAATTAAGATACAATGTGACATTATAAAAGAAAGTTTGTTTTTTTACCGTTTAAATCGTCAATTTTTAAATTATCCAGTCATTTTCTGGTTTCCATTGAGAGTCAATTTTTTGAAAATCAAAAATTATTTTACAGATTTATCTGGAATTGGTAAAATGAAAAGTATGATAATTATAAATTAATCATAAATTAATTATAAAAAGCTTAAAAAGTTAGAAAGTGGATTATATGTACCTTAATAA
The DNA here is from genome assembly GCA_037103525.1 of Ganaspis brasiliensis. Classification (NCBI taxonomy): domain Eukaryota; kingdom Metazoa; phylum Arthropoda; class Insecta; order Hymenoptera; family Figitidae; genus Ganaspis; species Ganaspis brasiliensis. The sequence goes on along the minus strand of JAZKLR010000008.1, from coordinate 461,023 downwards.
AAAATATAATTTTCTGAATTCCTAACCTAAATTTAACTACGAAAATATCTTGTCTCAAAATTTCAAATCTTTTGGATTTCTTAAAAAAATTTTAATTTTTTCAAAAAATTCCCCGTTTTAAAATTTAAAAAAACACCTTCATAGTTTTATTTGAAAACTTGTTATTATATTATATTTAATAATAACAAGTTTTCAATTTTTATTGTCACATGTTGGAAATTGACAGGTCAGGTACTAGAGGGTTATGTTAGTTGCGATCTATTGAGCAACTCCAAATCTATTTAGCGGTATTTTTCAAATTTTAAGTTTAAGAATTAATTAAATATAAATAAATAGGACTGAGATACTGTACATCAGTTCTTGAATTAACAGACTTTTCACTTTTTACAATATAATACATTTCCAGAATTTTACGTTTTTAAGATTGTTTTCTGAATTTAATATTGAGACTGCATTTGACGCGAAATTAAATTTATGATGCTAATCTGTTGAGTGTTTACAAAGAGTGGTTTTAGTTTCCTGATTTTGTTGTTGTAATCTGTGCTGAGATACTCTTTTTTTCAAATATTGTTTTGTCTGGCCAACATATTCTAAATCGCAGTCTTTGCATGGTATCCTATAAACAATATTACTTCTATCAAATTTTAAAAGTTTATCTTTTGGCAAAATAAATAAAAATCTATTTAATTTATTAAACGTTTGAAACACTATTGTAATATCATATTTTTTAAATATTCTTATGATGGTGGTTGTAAAGTCTTGAATGTATGGAACACTAATTATTTTTGAAAAATCGAAATTTTTTGCTTCATTTTTACTTTTTTTGTAACTTTCAATTCTTTTGTTTATATATTTATTTAGAAAATTTGTTGGATAACCATTTTTTTGTAGAGTGTTGAAAACCAGTTGAATATTTTTTCTATGATATTTTGATTCTGAAAGTTTTACTGCTTTATCAATTAGTGTGTAAATAACACCAATTTTTATATTTATATAATGATGTGACATAAAGTTGAGATAATTACCAGACCAAGTTGGTTTTTGGTACCAGTCTGTTTCTATTTTTCCGTTAGAAAAGTCTAGGGTTAGATCTAAAAAGTAATTTTTTTGTTAATAGAATGTTCAATTGTAAATTTTAAAGTATTTCCTTTATCATTAAATATTTTTAATAAATCAGAAATTTTATCAATTGGAGCGCAAATTATTGTGTCATCAATATATCTTTTATAGAAAATTATTTCATAATCGATCTCGTCAATTATCTGGTTTTCAATATGTTGCATTACTATTTCGGCAATGACAGGAGATATGGGGCTACCCATAGGTACTCCGTATTTTTGTTTGTAAATTACATCATTGAATTTGCAATATGCGTTATTCAAACAAAGCTTCAAACCCTTAATAAATTCCAAAAAAGGCAAATTTGTATGCTGTCTGTACGATGACCAATTATCTTTTACAATTTCAAAGACCAGATTACAGTCTATGTTGGTAAACATTGAAACTACATCGAAAGAAACAATTGTATAGTTATTCAGAATTTTAACGTGGTTTATTTTTTTATGAAATTCCCGAGTGTCTTTTAAAATATTTGTAGATTTGCATGTTTCTTTTTTTAAAATGTTTTTATAAAATTTTGAAAGATTGTATAGTGGTGAGTTTATAAATGAGGTTATGGGACGCAAAGGAATATCTCGCTTGTGAATTTTTGGTAAACCATAAATTAACGAAGGTAAACCATTCGAGCATTTAATATTTGAAGCTAAATAATCTGAAATAAATTGATTTGAATTCCAATATTCTAATAGATCGTGTAATTCATTTTGAATATGTAGTGTAGGATTTCTAATTTTCTCGTAAGTATTAGTGTCTTGTAGCATGTTTTGCATTTTTTCATTATAATTGTTTCTATTTTGAACTACCATGATTTTACCTTTGTCTGCTCTAGTAACTAATAATTGTGGATTGTTTTTTAAAAATTTTTTTGTTTTGTTAAAATTTATTTCTAAAATTCTTAAGTTTGGATCCCATTTTTCTTGTGAATTTAAAAATGATTTGAATTCATAACAAAATTCAGATCTTAGTAAATTCATAGATTTTTCTGGGATATTTAGTTTTTTAAATTCAATATTTGATATAAAAAACTTTTTGATTTTTTAATTAAATTATTGCATATTTTTTTATTTTATTGTAATGCATTCGTCTCAAATCCTTCAAAAAACAATTTGATGTTAAAAATCTAATATTATTTTCTAAAGTTTTTAAAAAATATATTTTTTGTTTTTTTTTCAAAATTTATATCAATAATTTCAATATTTAAGAGTTTAATACTAAATTATAACATATTCTTTTCAAGTTTTTTTAAAGAGTTATTCGATCTAAATTATTAAAAAAAGCCGTTCAGGACAAAAAAAGAGAATTATTCTCACATATAATATAAACAGCTTGAAAACTTTAAGGTTAAACCTTTTCAAACAAACTATTCAATTATTTTTATTATAGTTTTATTGTTATTTTTATTAACTTATGATTTAGTATGAAAGAATTAATAATTTTTATATTTTATTGAAAAATAAATAAAATACAATTGTAAATTTTTTACAAATTTTTTTATGTAGCAAAATTTAGACACTTTTACAAGAAAAAAACAGTTATCTATTTAACAATAAATATATTACAGTTCTCCAACAATTTTACTGTTCTCAGATTTTTATCAATAAAAATTCTTGTATTCTTTAAAAATATAAATTATAAGCAATTTGTTTTGGCTCCTATTTAAAGATAAATTTGCCTAAATTTTTATTCTCATTGTATAGAATATAATATTTTTAAAATAGGAAGCTGAATTCGAAATTAAAAATAATTTTTTTAAAGAATTTATGCATTAATTTCAATTTTGAATTCAACTTCCTATTTTAAAAATACTATATTCTATACAATAAGAATAAAACTTCAAGCAAATTTATCTTTAAATATGAGCCAAAACAAATTGCTTATAATTTATATTTTATTTTTTTAAAGAAATCACTCATAAATATTTTATTAGTACTTTAACTATTCGAAAAATCAACTGTAAGGGTTAGAGCATCACCAAGTACTGTTTGATTTACAAATAGGATTTTATAATAAGACTTTGTTTTCAAGAATTAATGATAAGGTTTCGGTTGTTTTTCTTTTTAATTTGAAAATTTTCGAAATACTTATGACTTCATAATATTATTATTCAAAAACAAATACATAAAATTAGTCAGTTTAAGAAGAACAAAAATATTAATTTTTTATCGGTGAAAAATTTTTTTTACCATAATTGTTAAAAAGGGTCTTTTGTTAATATGATTGAGAAAAGTTAATAATAATTAAATAATAAACTTGAGAATGTCAACCCGGATCTGACATGCCGCCTCGTACCGCGTTTTGGTGGAATGAAGATGGCATTGGTCCGCCTACCAGAGGGAGATTGTGATACTCTCGTCAAGATAGGCAAAGTCCGGGTTGGCTGGGTTAATGCAGCAATTAGACTACACGTCGAAGTCCCGAGGTGTCAAAAGTGTCTAGGGTATGGACACTCGACTCGCGTATGCAAAGGCCCCGACAGGGTTAAAAACTGTCGGAGATGCGGCGGCGCGGATCACCTGGCCAAGTCCTGTGACGCGAAAGAGCCAAAGTGTTTAACTTGCTCCGACCTGGAAAAGTCCGATCTCGGACACTGGGCTGGTAGTATTGCCTGCCCAGTGTATAAAGAGGCACTGCAGAAACTGAAACAGGCAAAAGCCTAAAGTTTCTGCAAGTTAATCTGCATACGTCGAAAAAGGCTCAAGACCTGATGCTAGTGACAGCCAGTCAGGAGCGGATCGATGTTCTGTTCCTCAGCGAACAGAACAAAAGAAACGACCTTGCTCCCTGGTACCAGGATTCATCGGGTAGGGCAGCCATTCAGGTCTTCAATCCCGATTTGAGGGTAGACAAGTTCCTGGAGACGAGCAGTGGGTTCGTGTGGGTGGAAATTTCAGGTATACGCATGTATAGCTGCTACTTCTCACCCAACGACCCACTGACAACCTTCGAAGCGGAGATAGATGAACTCGAGTCGAGCCTGCGAGAATCCAGGCTGGATGTTCTCGTCACAGGCGACTTCAATGCGAAATCGCCAGACTGGGGCGAGACAAGGCTCGACAATAGAGGAATCCTAATCGCAGAAATGGTCTCCAGGAACAATCTGATGGTTGTCAACCAGGGCCAAAAATGAACGTTTAGGAGAGACCATAATATCGGATCAATTATCGATCTTACGATAACAACGTCTCTCCTGAACAAGCGCATCAAAGACTGGCACGTCTCTGAGGATCATACCGAAAGTGACCACCAGTATATTAAGTTTTCAGTCTCGGTAGGAGACACACCTAGAGCAAACAAGCAGGTTGCTTCCTGTAAGAAAGGCCCTAGGTGGAACATTAAGAAGCTAGACGTCGAAAAGTTCGGTCGGTCCCTTGAAGAATCCCGCCTCATTGAGGAACTTGGATGGGTGAAGAGACCGAACAATCTGGATGGGGAGGTGCGGCCGGTGATGAACATGATAATTACCGCATGCAACGCGTCAATGCCGCGTTGTAGAAGTACCACTCCCAGAAGACGTAATGTATACTGGTGGTCAGAGGAGCTGGCCTCTTTGCGAAAAGCATGCGTCAGAGCAAGAAGGATATACACCCGCTCTAAGGGAGACCCTGTGCTAAAGGATGCATACACAGAGGCCAAGAGGATCCTCAGAAAGGAGATTCGAGCTTCACAGCGAAGGTGTTGGAAGACCCTAATCGAGGATGTCGAGAAGGACCCATGGGGTCTGGGCTATAAAATCGTCATCAAGAAATTGGTTACGAAGCAAAAGACCCCCGGCCTGGACAATCCCGATTGGGTGCGTCAAATAATCAGGGCCTTGTTTCCACCAGCAGAACCATGGCCTAGGATGGACTGGAATAACTGTCAAGTCGGTGAGGAGGAACTCTTTACTCTTGCAGAGATTCACGAGGCAGGCAAAAGACTGAAGCCAGGCAAGGCGCCTGGAATCGATGGGATAAGTAACGAGATACTTAAACAAGTGATCGTTGCTTCACCCCAGATTCTCTTAGATTGCTTCAACAATTGCCTAAGAAGAGGAGAGTTCTTCCGGGACTGGAAACGACAGAGGCTGGTCCTCCTAAGAAAAGGTAACAAACCCCTAGATAATGTCTCATCTTACAGGCCAATATGCCTGTTAGATACGATGGGCAAACTTCTGGAGGACATGGTTCTGCAGAGGATGCAGCTCCACTTAAATGGAGAGAATAGTCTATCCGACTACCAATTTGGTTTCCGTAAAGGCCTGTCCACAGTAGATGCCATACAAAAGGCAGTGGACCTAGCCAAGGAAGGAAAGGACAAATTGGGTCCGGGGAAGAAGAAGAGCTTCTTCGCTTTAGTAGCTATAGATATACGCAACGCGTTTAATACCGCTAAATGGGAAGATCTCATCAAGTCGATGAGAAACAAAGGAATACCGCCCTACCTGTTGCGGATAATGAATAATTATCTTAGCGACAGGTGGGTAATATACGAGGGGGACACCTGCACTCTGAAGGAAGAGATGCAAAGAGGTGCCCCTCAAGGCTCGAGGATAGGACCATTCGTATGGAACGTCTCGTACGATGACTTCTTGCGAATGGGTCTACCCGAAGGTGCGGTGATCATCGGCTTCGCGGACGACGCGTTGATCGTATGCTCTGCCGAAACGGCAGAAGAGCTCGGAATCTTGGTGAACGAATGTCTGCGACGAACAAAGAGCTGGCTGGATGCCAGAGGCCTTCAAATGGCCCTAGACAAAACTGAAGCGCTCATGGTCACAGACAGACGTGGTTACGAACTTCCCCGGATTGAAGTAGACGGATTCGAGGTCAAGTGGAGCAAGCATATAAAGTATCTTGGTGTACAACTCGACAAGTTTTTGAATTTTAAGCACCACATTGCTGTGGCTTCCGACAAAGCTGCAGAATGTGCACTAAACTTAGCCCGTATAATGCCGAACGTCGGTGGGCCTTTTGAAAAGAAAAGGAGATTGGTGGCGAGTGTGTTCCACTCAAAGCTGCTTTATGCAGCACCAGTGTGGGCTCCCTCCCTGCGAACAGATAGAAGCAAGACCATCTTGGAGAAGATACTGTCCTCGCAAAGGATTATCACTAAGCGTATAATCTCTTCCTATAGGACAGTATCCGCGAGTGCTGCTCAGGTCCTTGCCAGCGTCCCGCCGGCAGATCTTTTGGCGCAAGAAAGGGAGGAAATTTTCCTCCTTTTCAAAGATAGGATGTCCACCCGTTATACGGATGACAATAGACCCAGCAAGGACCAAATTCGCCGAGATGCGAGAAGCAGACTTGTCGAAAGATGGCAAGCAAGGTGGAGCGGGGATGAGAAGGGTCGATGGACACATCGGCTCATACCTACACTTGCCACCTGGATAGATCGAAAACATGGAGTAGTCTCGTACTACCTCACCCAAGCGCTCTCAGGTCACGGGTGTTTTAACTCGTACCTAGAGCGCTTCAAAAGACGACAAAGTTCAGAGTGTGCGTACTGCAAATCCCCAAAGGATGACGCAGAGCACACACTCTTTACATGCACACGATGGAACGACGAAAGACGGGTCATGTTCGCCGGTGTAAACTGCGAAGTTACACCGGAGAACATGGTCCTGTTAATGACTCGATCCAAAGAGAATTGGCGGCACATCGAGACCTTCATCCAACATGTTATGAGGGTTAAGGATCTCGATGGCCGCCAACAAAGGTAGTTCCCGTAGGTCGAGGGATATCGTTTAGGCGATAGAGGCGGGATATAAGACCACTTCTGAAGGCGATACGTCAGTAAACTGGCTCTACCTGGGAGTGGTCTTAAGGTCCCAAATAAGGGTGTGTTTTTAGCGGGTCGGCAGAACATCGCCACCCCCGCATAACCCTGTAGTACGGGCTACAGGGTACCTGAAGGCAGGTTTTCACATCCTACGCAAAAAAAAAAAAAAAACAACAACAAAAAAAATAAAAAAAAAATAATTAAATAATATTAACTAATAATTATTTATTTATAACTTATAATAATAATAGTAATAATAATGCTTCAATAATAATTAATGCATTTAGTTATTAACATTGCATTTATGAATGAAATTATACCACATGGGCGCCAAACAGACATCCCCTCGAATTGACACTTATTCGGCCCTGACACAACGAACAAGAAGAGCGAAAGGTGCCGCATCGACGACTGACACTCAAAAAAATATGCTTGGACATTTTTTTGAATTTCTCGAGAACTACTTAATATTTTTTAAATGTCAAAGCATTTGTTTAAAGCTGAGACTACAGTCTTTAATTCTATGTAAGTTTCAATTTTTTCTTTCAATTTTTCTAGAAAATGCAGAGCCTCAAACAAATGAATCAAAATCGGAAAAATTTTTAAAATATTTTCAAAAACGTATCAAGTGATTTAATATCTCCAGTAGATTCAAAATTTTTGAATTATATATTATTAAACGCAGAATTCTTCAGGCTTTCAAACAATCTAAGTATCAGAATTTTTTATTATTTTTCAATTCTTTATACTATTAAATTAGGTTGAAATTAAACAAAAGAGTGGCTATGTGTCAAAAATCCTTTTCCTCTCGCAAAATCCTCTTACAAATCGACGCCTCCCGTCAACAAAATGCTATCACAAACGCCAATTCAATATGAAGCCATCTTCAAGTTTTGTGCAACATGATCCTTTCTTAATGTTCGGTGCAAGATAATCCTATCCCAAAATTGCGTGCTCTATAATCCTATGTGAAGTTGCGTTCAATATGATTCTTTCTCAAGATTCAGAGCAAGATAATCTGTAAGTTTTTAATTTTAGATAATTTTGTCTGAATACGTGCAATTGAAAATCGTCCACAACTTATATGCTTAGAAAATTGGATTCTTTCTAAGGTAACGCGATATTTAAAATATTGTGATCATATCTTTAGCTTACCTGATTTCCACTAAATGAAGAGTATTTTATTCTTATATCTTTTCAGGGAAAAGAATATTTTAAAATTAATCCAAAATCAGATCATAAAATTTTCTCATAAATAATGAGATCGCAGTTTGGTGGAATAAATTTTAACCCTAATGATCTACATCACTCTATAAGACTGAAATCCAATTATTAATAAATAAATAAATATTTTATAATTTTTAGGTTACTCTTTTATTTAGAAGAATTATTATTTTAATATGTGTAAAACATAACTGTTCTTTAGTAATTTTTAAAAAAATGTTATCAACATTTATTATTAGTTACTATTTAATTTAATTTAAACAACAAAAAAAAAAAAAAAATTTGCTAACTAAATTTTTGAAAATTAATTCTGTAACTTTCATCAGCTTTCTTTTGAATTAAAAACATTATAAATTTAAATAAATTTTTGAAGTAAAATTTTTATAATTTCTAAAATGAGACGCATGAAAATCCTCTAAAACTCATATAGCATAAATGCCACTTAGCCTAAAAGTCATTTAACCTAAAACTCATCAAGCCTAAAAACCATACAGCCTAAAAACCATTTGACCTAAAAATCATTCAGCCTAAAAACCATTTAACTTAAGAACCATTTAGCCTAAAAATCATTTAGCCTAAATGGTATTTATGCTTATTGAGTTTTTGGGAATATTCATGTGTCTTTTTTAAAATTTGCCTAATTAAATTCAAATAAAACAACAGTAACAAATAAAACAGTAAAATATCAAAAACTATAATTTGGTGAAAATATTTATTTGTTATTTTGAAAATGTAATGAACTCTTTACAATCTCAATTGTCGAATTAAAAAATAATCAAAAATGTTCGTATCATTGAAGTCATCATCTATCATTTACCATTCATAATACATTATTTTCGTGAAAGTAGTAACAATAAAATTAGGGTTAACCCAAGAATTAGCAAAATTGATGACGAAATGGAGCCAGTATCATTTTGACACAAAACTTATTTTGAACATTGTTATATTGTACATAATGAGATTGTTATTTTGTACAACTGCTAAGTGTTATTTTGTACAATTTTGAAAAATTAATTTGTTATTTTGTACAATTTTTTAAAAAAGCTAAAAAACGTTGGGATTACAATTAAGTCCATTTTTTAAATAATTGTACAAAATAACAAATTCATTTTTTAAAATTGTACAAAATAACATGTAGCAGTTGTACAAAATAAAATTTTTATTCTGTACATTATAACAATATTCATAAAAAGTTTTGTGTCAAAATGATACTGGCTCACGAAATGTATCGTGGGTTTTAAAAAGAAGTTTTAATCTATATTTCTATAAATTTTATTTATAGTTTTAAATATTATTTACCTACAGAATATAATTTTTAAATCAACGCAAATTAGCTTTTAAAGCTCATGTTTTAAGATCTGACTTTTCAATTGTAAACAAAACATTCTGGTTTATTAATTGTATAAAGGTGTTTCCTAATTTGTTTAGGTATTCTTAATTTTATATTTTAAACTATTGAAACGATTTAACAAATAATTATCTTACATACTAAGTGGGTAAAATATATTAAATAAAATAGTTCGTTTTGAATTATCATCATCTTCATCATCAATGAAATCATCTATCATCATCATTATTGCCATCCTAAAAAAGATTTGCCTCATTTAAAAAAACCATCATCCATCGTCATCCATAATAATCATCATGTTCATCATAAAAAAGGTTTCCATCATTGAAGTCATCCATCATCTACCATTTATAATCATTATAAAAATTTATGCATCATTAAAGTAACCTATCATCCATAATCCATCATTCATCAACCATTAACCACCACTCATCATCATCATCATCATCAACAAAATGTTTTGTACCAATGACGTAATCCATTGTCTATTGTGCACTATTCATTAGCCATGATTCGCAATCCACCATCTATCCTTTACTAGCCAACATCCATCATTCACCATCCATCATTCATCATCCAAAATCCATCATCCGAAATCCACCAATCGCCACCCATCATCCATTATCATCATTCTTCTTCGTCATCACTCGTGTCTCGATTTTCGACAGTGCTTCTTTGTTTAAATGATGCATAGTATTCATGATATTTTTGCGGTATTATATTGTTTTTACACAAAGTTTTAAGATCTTTTAATTTTGCAGGGGGCAGCCCTTGGCAGCTGGTATAGGAGGTCTTAGGAACATACTTCTTCACATTTACTTGATGTTTTTCTTTTCTTGTTACAAGAGTTTTGAAATCTGAGTTGAATAATGTTTTATACTGCAACTGATTTGGATTTTCGTATGAGACCAAGGCTTGCTTTAATTTTGAAATTTTTATAACCTCTGTTGTTTTTCTATTTTTCTTTTGAACTGTTTGTTTCCAATTCATCTGCGACGACAAGTCTTTGAAATTATAAATCTTTTCAAACGTTACGTTTATCACTTTATAGTGGGGTTTTGCTAGTTTTGCTGATTTTATGATGTCACACCACCCATTGCTAGTGAAAATTTTTCTCCCTTTTGAGTGTCTTTCAATATTAGCGTGTACTGAGTCCCCTTCGTTCTGGGTATGTCCAACCTCTAAAAATGAGTGTTTAATGTTGATGTTATACTTTGAGGAAGCGTAGACATACATTGCAAGGACATGTTTGTTGCGGTTTTGTCCAGCGCAATTATCGGACCACAGCAAAAACTCTTTAATTCCTGTAGAAGTTTTTTTTTAATAAAATCAAGTGAGCAACTAGCTACCTCATTTGAGCCTTTCTTAGCGTCATTCTCAGTCCATATATAACAAAATGCTTCGTGCCGAATAATGTCATAAATGGTGAAATTATAGACTGAGAGTTTGCGCTTGTAATATATAGAACTGGCTTCAGTTCTTGGGGTAGTTAGCACTTTTTCGAAATCAAAGACGATCATACAGGAATTTTTTTCTTGTTCTTTTGCCACTTTTTTATCAGCTTCTTTTGCTTGCCGGGCTGCATCTTTATTGTCAATGTGTGCTTTATACTTATTTTCTAATTTATCTTTCTCCACAGCATTCCTATAGCCTTCGCAAAGGTCGCACTGATCTTTTTTGGGCTTAAAAAAGCTAATATTAAACTTTGTATTGAAAATATCATAGTAACGATGCTTTGTAGCAATTGGTTTATTATTTTCCTTTGTCCACGTGACGTAAAGTTGATACATTTTACTGAGGGTCAAGTTTTCCTCTAAATATTCCCGACTAGAATCTTTTCGTAGATAATGCGATTCAACCCTGGGAAACATATTCACATGTTCCATAACGCTCTCGATTTTGTCTTCCTCAATAGGTCTAGGTTTGTTTAATGACATTCCTCTTTTATCAAACAAATTAGATTCTCCACTTCGGAATTTATTAAACGCAGTTTCGATCATTTGTTTGCTCACATTTAACGTATTCAAAAACATAGTGTTACAAACAACAATGTTTTTCCCTCTATCGCTAATCGTATAAGTTTTAGAGAAATTTTTTTTTGATGTTTCATCAAAAGTATCTTTAATTAATTTTTCAGAAATATGTCTGAGAAGGAAATCATATTTTCTATTGTGATCCGAAATACCCCAAAATTCTGTGAAAAATGCAGTTCTTGCTTCTTCAGAAATCTTCTCTTCACATTTGAATCTGCATCCGGGACCGCATGTTCTTTGAATTGAGCGCGCAGGAACATCCTTCTTTGATGAAGAAGTGTATTCTTGTCCAAGGTTTACGGCTACTTTTTTAACATTTTTCTTCCATTTTTCAGGATTGCGCAACCTTTTCCTTGTTAACTTTTTCCGATCTTCATTCTTTGTCTTATTTTCGTTACTAGGAGTTCCTAATTCATTAGATATACTAGCTGCATCAGTAAAAACGTCTTTATTCTCCTCGGAGTCAGGAAAAGAGACCTCATCTTCTGAAGATAGAAAAACCTTTTTGGGAATAAGATGATTTCCATCTTCGTCATTAATATCATCATTATAATCATCCTCACACTCATCATCATCATCATAATTATTAACAAGGTTTGTATTGATGTCATAATCATAGTAATCATTATTGTCCACCAAATTCGTAATTACATTGTTTCCTGTTTCAAAATTCAATTCACTTGAAGGAAAATAATCTACACATGAAGGATCAAAGACGTTGTTCTTCGTAATTGGGCAACTTGAAAATAAATTTTCATCACAACTCTCAGACAAATTATTTTGAAAAATTGTTGTTTTCGTCTCGACCGCTCCTGAATCCAGATCATAGATTTTACTGATCTCTTCCGATAAATCTATACGAAAAATTATTAAAATTATTTTAAAGTACACATTATTTATTAAAGCTTCCTTTTTTTCATCTTTTATAATAATGTATTCATTTAAATCATATGAACTTATTAGGTTTTATAGCATAATAGAATGTTGAGCAACAAAACAAGGGAAGAAAGTGAGTGATTGGAGCGAGAGTGAGTTTGCAGTTGAAACAAAATCAAGATCTATAAACACCCGAACCGACAATGGCTTTCTTCCCGTGTTGTATATATTGTTTTTTCTACACCGAAAAAAAAATAGTTTTAGAATGAAAGGATCCTCTCACTTTGATGTGGATTCCTCTCAAAAAATAAGCGGAATCCTCTCAAACTGAGAGGATCCTTTAATTCCAAAACTATTTTTTTTCGGTGTAGCACACGTATACCAAAAGTATTAATAATGATATTTAATTAAGTAAATTTTGTTGTTTAACTAGTGATATTTGCAGAAAATAAAATATTTCTAAAATTATTAATTATTAAAGAATTTTTAATGCAAAATACATAAATTAAGATAGGAGCGTTGCCAGACAAAATTGGAGAGGGAATGGGGGGGGGTATTTTTTTAGGGAGGGGGTTAAATTTCAGGGGTGGAAAAAAACTGTCTAAAATATGATCTTCAACGATACATTTTTCAATTTGAGTAAGGGACTTACACACTCTCGAAAGAGGTGGAGATTAACAATACATCCTTGGCACCTTTGAGGCCGTCTATAAATTACGTAAGGTCTTTCGGGTAAGATATATTGTTTATTTTTACATAATAAATTTTGAACATTTTCACACTATGTAAAAAACTTCAAACATTTATTTATTTAACAATTTTTTAAAAGGTTATTTCATTATATAGGAATCACAGTTACCTTTTATCTTCAAAAAAGGTAAAAAGGTGAATTTTTTCCCTGCAAAAGGTGATAAGAAGAAAATAATTGAAAATTAAAGAAAAAAAATTGAAGAAAATAGTTAAAAAATTGAAGAACTAAATTAAAAATTTTAAAAATAATCAATAATTAAACAAAAAATTACAAACTGACGAAAATAATTGACAATTGAAAACAAAATTAAAAAAATGTCTAGATTAACACACAATCGAACAAAATAATAGAAAAAATTGGAGTATAATTATAAAGTTTTAAGAGAGTAATTGAAAATTGAAAAAATTTTAGATAGTTATTGACAATTGCGAAGAATAATTAATAATGGAAAGAAATAATTAAAAAATGACTAAAATAATTGAAAAATTGAAGAAAATATTTAAAAAGTTACGAATATTTAATTGACAATTGAAAATAAAATTTGAAAAAAATCTAAATTAATAGACAACTCAAAAAATAATTGCAAATTAAAAAATTAAGAAAATTGTAGGAATAATTGTTGGAAATAATTGCCCATTTAACAACTGGATTAAAAATATAAATAAATAATTAACATTGAACAAAATAATTGAAAGTTGGAAATTGAAGAATGGATTTAAAATTTAAAGAATGTAATTGCAAATTTTAAAAAGTAATTTGAAAAAGCCGAGAATTATTGAATACATTAGAAAATAATTAAAAACTGAAAACTAGAATTGAAATTTGAAAAAAATTGAAGAAGAAAATTGAACACTTGAATTTAAAATTAAAGAAACTTATTGATAATCGAAAAAAATAATTGAAAAAGGGCAAGAATTTTTTTAATAACGAAGAAAGTAATTAAAAAATGGAAAAAAGGGATTGAAAAAGAAAATAATTCAGCATTCAAAAAAATTAAAACATTGAATCTGAATTTTATGAACATACCTACTTCGAAATATAAACAAAATGATATATTTTTTACCCCAAAAATACGTAATTTATGGACTTATTTCTGTGGACTCTTTCCTATAGAAATCCCACTGAAATGGACAAATATATGGTCAAAGAGTAAACTTTAGACAAGTTTTTCATCCCCCCTCCCATTTTACTCCTTAATTGAAGGTTAAGTCCCCCACACCCCGTGCAAACGCTTTTGAATCAAGGTAGAATATTTTTTCTTGTTTATTGTTCTTGAGAAGTATTTCCTCCCTGTGATGACGTCAATGAGGCGGAAAGTTCCATTCTTGTCATCAGAAAGGACTTACATTTCCCCCCTGAACAGGTTAGAAATATTTTACTTTCGGTGCGTGCGCCAGAAAAATGATTTTTTCTGCTAAATTTTGATCTCAAAACAAATTGAATATTTATTTATTTGTTGATTTTGTAACTAATGTTTTCAAAACAATTTTAAGTTTATTTAGGTTCTGTTAAGCAGTTTTGTTATGTAAAATTAGTTGAATTCAGTTTTTACATGTACTTATTATATTTGAAATTTTAGATTTTAGTAATTCTGATCCAAAATGACTATACCTGTTGACGTAGATGCTCTAGAATCCATTGATAAGTATAATTATTATAATATTAGCATTTTAATATGCTCAAACCACTTCTGTCAAATTTTTGCGAAAATGATAAATCTACAAAAATTTAATAACAAAGTTTTACAGGATAGTAAAAACCTTTTTTGGATAAATTAACAATTAAATAATTTTTTAAAGTTCATACCTATTGAAATAATTAATATTGAATCCATAATATAACTACGTTAAATACTAACGGATATTTTATAATTCCTTAAAGTATTCTTCTTAAATTTTAAAAATTCAAAATTATCTTAAACCTTCACTCATCAGAATAAGAAAAAACATTTGACAACATTTGACACATTCATCTCATTTGAATGTTGTCAAATGTCGTTTATTATTCTAATTGGTAACAGATAAATTAGAATTTTTAAAATTTAAGAAAAATACTTTAAGGAATTTTAAAATATCAGTTAATATTTAACGTAGTAACATTATGGATCCAATATTTTATTTAAATAGGTATGGACTTTGAAAAAATGATTTACAAGTTAAGTTCTTATAAAAAACTGTAAAACTCTGTTTTTAAATGTTTGTAGGTTTATCATTTTCGCAAAAATTTGACAGAAGTGGTTCGAGCATATTATAATGCTAATATTATAATTATACTTAGCAATGGATTCTGGAGTATCTAAGACAACAGGCATTCATTTTAGATTTTAATTATTATAACCTGAAACTTTAAATATTTTGGCTACTGTAAACTACTAATTATATGTAATAAAGTTGTTTAAAATAATTTATATAAACTAAATACTGTTTTTAAAAATATTAATTATAATAAATAAACATTAAATTAGTTTTGCAATTAAAAGTTAAGAGAAAAAATATTTGATATTATAAACTTGTTCCTATTATTTTTGCTGAGTTTGAAAATCTAATAAGTTAATTTAATTTAAGTAAATACATTATTATAAAAAGAAGAAAAGGAAAAATAAGTAGTAAATAATGTGTGCTGTGAAATAATTTAAATATTTTTTCGTGTAGATTTTTCCAATGAAATCAATAAAATCCTTGATATGAGTTCAGGAGCGGTTGAGACGAAATCCAGTATCCAAGTGCAAATTTTTTTGCCTCAAGTGCGTTAAATTCTAAAACAAAAAATAATTTATAAAATTTGATGAACAGTAATGACTACTATGATTCTGAATTCAATGAAACGAAGCATTTTAATAACAATAATGATGATGATTAAATTAATGAGGATGTTGATGGTGATAGTGATGATAATTTTCTTATTTTAGAAAATATTCTTTGTCTATAAAGGGTGAAGTATCTTTTTCTGACTCGTGATCCTGGATTTTAGATTGAAATACAAAGAAAAGATGTTTGAAGAAGCAAGAATTCTTACAATAAAATTTTTTTAACCTTCCCACAGAGATGAAGATATTTTCTGAAACTTCACTGCCCGTGAAACTTCAAATTTCAAAATATTTAAATGAATGTTCAGGCAACATTGCTGAAAAAATGAAAACGTCCATATATATAGGGAATATTGACGCAAAACTTGCAGGAATATTTCATTGATTTATTGATTTAATTTCATTGAAATATATTGTATTTTTTCGACTTTAATTTTGATATATTTTAATTAAAGAAAATGTTACCATTATAATTTATGAAATATAATAAATTGTTTTTAAATTTGAATTGACAAATAAATATTTTCACCAAGTTATCTCTAGAGCAAAGACGTGATATTGCAAAATGTAAATTTATATTTAATTTAGTGAACCACCTTATTAATGCTCCAAATTTATTGTCCATGTTAACATTTAGAGTAGGTACCTAGCTACGGCACCCGTTCGTACATACCTTTTTATAATGAGTTACCATTTGTTTCCATTGGTTATCGCGCACCAAGGTAAAAAATGTCAGAACAATTAAACGCAATCGTTTCAAAAAAAAATTGTAATATCGATTTGTTCAACATTTCTTCGCTTAAATTTATAGATCTAGTAACTAAGTCAATTCTAAATCTAGATTAATTATTAAAAATTTGTTTAAATGATGTATTAAACGTCTATACTTTTTTATTTTTGTATAATACTTGTAGTACCCAATAATAACCACATTGGCTATGGGCTGTGAAATAAAATAAATAAATAAATTTAATTTTTGATATTTTATGATTGTTTTATTAAAAAATTTATTTATGCAAATTTTAGAAATTATAAAAATTTTACTTCAAAAATTTATTTAAATTTATAATGTTTTCAATTCAATAGAAAGCTGATGAAAATTACAGAATTAATTTTCAAAGATTTGGTTAGCAAAAAAATTTTTTTTTTTTGGTTAAAATTAAATTAAATAGTAACTAATAATGAATGTTGATAAAAAAATTTAAAAAATTACTAAAGAACAGTTATGTTTTACACATACTAAAATTATTAAAATAGTAATTCTTCTAAATAAAAGAATCACCTAAAAATTATAAAATATTTCTTTATTTATTAAGAATTGGATTTCAGTCTTATAGAGTGATGTAGAACATTAGGGTTAAAATTTATTCTACCAAACTGCGATCTCATTATTTATGAGAAAATTTCATAATCTGATTTTGGATAAATTAATTTTAAAATATTTTTTTTTCCTAAAAAGATATAAGAATAAAATACTCTTCATTTAGTGAAAATCCGTAAGCTAAATATTTGATCACAATATTTTAAATATCCCGTTGGCTTAGAAAGAATCCAATTTTCTAAGCATATAAGTTGTGAACGGTTTTCAATTGCAAGTATTCAGACAAAATTATCTAAAATTAAAAACTTAAAGATTATCTTGCTCTGAAGCTTGAGAAAGAATCATATTGAACGCAACTTCACATAGGATTATAGAGCACGCAATTTTGGGATAGGATTATCTTGCACCGAACATTAAGAAAGGATCATGTTGCACAAAACTTGAAGATGGCTTCATATTGAATTGGTGTTTGTGATAGCATTTTGTTGACGGGAGGCGTCGATATATTTATCTACAATATCGATTCTCTTCCCTTCATACTTAAATCCCATATCCAATTTTCTCTTTCCACCTTTTTGAAAAACTACAATTTTAGTTTTTTTTATATTTACTATTAGTTTATTTAATTGGCAATATTCATTCAAGGTGTTTAACTCCCTTTGTAGATCAGCTGCCGATTCGCCTGAAATTGTTAAATCATCCGCAAAAAAGAGTATTTCTCCATTAATTTCTATCTTCTTAAAACATTTTTCTTTAAAGAATTCAACCATATCATGAATGAAAAGTATAAATAAGACAGGGCTCAGAAAATCACCCTGGAGAACACCCATTGTTATTTCAATTTCTTTTGTATGTTGTCCATCGTTTAATTTGACCTTCATCCTGGCATTTTCGTAGATAGATCTAACAATTCTAATACTTTGTCCGCTCATTCCCATTTTATACAACTTTTGCCACAACAAGTCATGATTCACTGAGTCAAAAGCTCTTTGGAAATCCACAAAGGCAGTAAAAAGTTTGCCTCTTTCTTTCGTAATGGATAGACCTATTTTTGCTTGTAATACGTAAATGTTGTCTTCGCATGATCGTTTCTCGCGAAAGCCAGCTTGACCCTCAGGAAGGATTCCAATTATTTCTGCCCAATTGCCAATTCTTTTCCCCAGGATTGTAGTAAGAATTTTTAATATCGCATTCGCAAGTGTAATTCCTCTGTAGTTCATAATATTCGTTTTTTCTCCCTTCTTATAAAGTAAAATTTGTACGAAGCTACATCAGTTGTCCGGAACCGTTCTTGAGTTTAAGATCTGATTGAATTTTCCAAGCAGATATTTTTTAGCATTTATAGGTAGAGCTTTGTAGAATTCGTTGGTGATGCCATTCTCTCCCGGCGCCTTGTTAGTCTTTAATTTTTTAATTGTTAAATTTAACTCATATATTGTAATCTCTTTATCTAAGTACGGATTCCTCACGTCTATATAGTCTTCATCTACAATCACTCTTGGTGGGAAGATATTTTTGTAGAACTCAACGATTTCGTCACACTTAAGGTCACAGAAATTTCCCTTTCCCTTTGTATTTCTAAAAATCCTTACTACTTTCCAAAACTCAGAACTTTTTTTAACATCATTAATGCGTGATTTTAGACCTTCTATAAATTTTCGTTTCTCATATAATGTTTTCTCTCTGTATTCTTTTTTCTTGTTGATATACTCGATTCTCGATTCTTCAGAGTTCGACTTTTTAAATTGCCTGTACAATTTCCTTATTTCTCTTTTCTTGTCTTTGCATTCCTTCGTAAACCAGGGTTTGTCTTTAATTTGAGTTTTCCTTCTTCCCTCTTGTAACCTAACCATGTCTAGTTCTAATGCTGTTTCCGTAATAAGTTCAGTAATAGTTTCGAAATTAATTTCTTTGGATTCTTCTTGATACAATTCGATTTTATCTTTAATACTCATTGCATATTTAGTTTGTTTATTGATGTCCCAGTTAAATTTGGTTAACGGTGTCCCTGATTCTTTTTCTTCATTTATACTTTCTTGATTTTTCCTATTCGTTCTTCTCTCAATTGTGAGACTCTGAGCAAGGTGGTCTGAAGTACCTACATCTATTAATTCAAAGTCATTTATAGTTTCTAGCCCTGTCCAGTCCCCCCATGCGTAGTCCACAATACTTTTTCCATTGCCATTAATAAATGAGTATGATCCTCTTGGATCACCTAATGTTCTTCCATTTATACAACACAGCCCAGACATTAACTCATATAATAGCACCCCGTTACTGCACAGAATTTTATCTTCCGAATTTCTTACGTGGCTAATATTTAAGTTAACCAGCATACTCTCATCGACATTATTAAGGTTTCCGATTCTACAATTAAAATCTCCTGCAATCAGTATTGCAGAATTATATTTTTGCCTGATTTCCCAAATCAAATCACTTAACAATGCTAATCGATCCTTTATAAAATTTGGACGCACATAAACACTTATAAACACCCATTCTTTATTATCAACTCGCCCTTTAATCGCGATCCATCCTGTACTTACATCCAATATTTCTACATTCTGCACAATCTTTTCATCAATTAACACACATATGCCACCACTTGCTCTACCCCTATCATGTATTTTTGTAGCAGCACTCCCTACATATCTGAAATGTTTAAAATCTTGTACAAATAAAGAATCTTCTTTGGTATACCAAGTTTCCAAAATACAAATCAAAAAATAATTTCTTAATAGCATTCTTTTTTCTTCACTACACAAATCTATAAAGTTTTTAATACCATGGGAATTCCATATTAGAATTGTATCTTTAACAGCTTCTTCTTTTATATGTTCCTTCTTTTTACTGGACATATTGTTCCCTTTCTTCATATCTACTTGAATCTTGTTGCTGATGGTTGTCTTCTCTATTACAGAGTCTTTCTTTGTAGAAGTTGTCTCTAATTTCTCCTGGTTCGTGTTTTCTTCTACTATTATTTCCAATACTTCCTGTCGTTGCCTTTGTATATTTTCTGGAAGTTCCTTGTCCGGATTCATCTTGTCGAGAGGTATGAAAAGTTGGAGATTGCTTCACCAATCCAGTCCCTGCTTTCCACGTCCATACTTAATTATTCAAATAGAGTTTCTTAAATCCAATTTTGGCAGTATTTCCTTTTCCTCTCTCTTCCTTTACTCTCATGTGAATAGTTTTCTGGATCTCTCTGTCTTTTTTTGTTAAATCCTCGTCTACGAAAATATGCCTATCTCTAAGACACGGTTCTTTTACTAACACGATCCTTTTATCTTCTATGTTTTTAACTCTAACCTTCAGAAAATCAGTACCGTTTATTGGCTTAATTTTAATCGCTGATTTTAGTTCTATCTGAACGTTCAAGTTAGTACTCATAAATTCTTCTACCTCTTTTTTCAGATCCTGTTTCTCCGTTTTTAATCCTCTAATAATTAGATTCTTCTTTCTATGATCTTGATCCTTCTTGTGTTCTATTTCTTCCAATTTTTTTATTCTCTCTATTAACTGTTTTTTTTCTTCATCCCAGTCGTTCAGCTTGATTTCAACAGCATTCCATTGCTCAAGAATCTTTTGCTCAAATAACTTCTGTACATCTATAATTTTATTTTCTACTCTTTCCATCCACTTTTGAAATTTCGTGTCGGTTTCTTTAGCTGATTCGCTAATTTCCTTCCTAATAGCCTCGGAGACTTCTGATTTCATCAACTTGAAAGCATTTTCCAGCCAACCTTTTTCTTCGTTTCCCGATATTTCACTTATCTTCTTATTATCATCAGCTCTTTTATCTCCATTTCCTTTTGATGATTTTTTCCAACCTGCCTCGATTTTCTGGTTGTTTTTATCCTGTTGAAGTTGATCCAATTTGGTTGGCCTACCCATTCTTTTAACCAATGTTTTTTCATCATTATTTAAAGTCTCTTTCGGAATTGTACTACTGGTACTACTCTTAGGATTTCTCCTATTTCCATCAGTCTCTTTGGAATTCATCGGCTGACCTGCGTTCGGCATTTTGTTTAATACTTAAACTTCCTAACCTCACT
The DNA here is from genome assembly GCA_037103525.1 of Ganaspis brasiliensis. Classification (NCBI taxonomy): domain Eukaryota; kingdom Metazoa; phylum Arthropoda; class Insecta; order Hymenoptera; family Figitidae; genus Ganaspis; species Ganaspis brasiliensis. The sequence goes on along the minus strand of JAZKLR010000008.1, from coordinate 439,733 downwards.
TTTATGTCACTGAATATTTTCACAAAAATCACTTTCTAAACTTTGTTTTTTACTGATATTTTACTTGTTTGGTGTAAAACAAATAAAAATGCACTCATAAAACTATTCCATCACTCCACTTGTACGATTAAACATGTAAAACATTGCTTTTTATCAAGCAACAACAGAAACGCGTGCAAACCATTTCACGGCTCAACATAACCTCATATAAAAGTGTATTTATTATCAATTATAAATATTATAAAATTGTAATAAAAAAATTAATAAATTTTTTATTTAGTTTAGGTGAGATGCTAAATTGGTTTGAATAAACTTCAATTCAGTTTGATAGTTTATTACACCTCCTCGTGATTCATCTTAGAAACAAAATTAAAAGCTACAAAAATGAAATTTAAATAAACAAATGTTTCCATAAAGAGATGTTCCTTAAAAGTTTGGTACTTTTAAAGAATTTGGCTAAAAACCAATTATTTAAAATAGTTCAAATAAATTCTACTATATATGAATTTTCAATTTTTTTCTAATTACTTAATATTATTTATTTATTATATTTTATTGTTACAACTATATAATAAATGTATAATTACACAAGCCTGCAAAAAAAAATTTATTCTGTTGTTTGAGATTGGTAAGTCATTTCCCGTAGTTTTTTATGCGCTGAATCTGAAACTGGTAACGAAAACCTCCCATCACGTCAGGATTTTGAGAAAAGTGAAAAAAATCACGTTTTTGGCACTTTTTGAAAATTTGTACCGAGTGATTCCGACGTGCTAAAGACTTGTCATAGAGGTTAAATTAAAGCTTGAACCCTGTACTTTACGAAGATATAATGATATTGGCAACAACATGCTAAATTAACTGTCAAACATGATGTTTTTGACAGTTGTCAAGCATAAAAAATGTCTTACACTGTCCGTAAATACAACTATTTTAAATTGGATTCGCTTGATACTTGTTACTCGGGGGTTTTCAGGGTCGCTGAATACTTATATGTAATCAGATTTCGAAAATTCAAAATGGCGGATCCAATATGGCGGACGATTTTGTTCAAAATTGATTGGTTTCGTTTAGAACCGCAATATTGAATCCGCCATTTTGAATTTTTTAAAACTGATTACATATTTGTATTCAGCGACCCCGAAAACCTCCGAGTAAAAAGTATCAAGCGAATCCAATCAATTTTTAAAATAGTTGTATTTACGGACAGTGTAAGATATTTTTTATGACAACTGTCAAAAAATCATGTTTGACAGTTACTTTAGCGTGTTGTTGCCAATGTCACTATATCTTTATAAAGTACAGGGTTCAAGCTTTAATTTAACCTCTATGACAAGTCTCTAGCACGTCGGAATCACTCGGTACAAATTTTCAAAAAGTGCCAAAAACGTGATTTATGGGAGTTTTACCCCCACTTTTCTCAAAATCCTGACGTGATAAGAGGTTTTCGTTACCAGATTCGGAGTCAGCGCATCAAAAGCTACGGAAAATGACTTACCAATCTCAAACAACAGAATAAATTTTTTTTTGCAGGCTTGTGTTATTATTCATTATTATTAATTATAATAATATTATATTATATAATATTATTTATTTATTATTATTATATTAAATTATTATTAAAATTATTAATTAATTATTATTTATTATTATTATTTAAATATAACCCCTTTATAATACTGGGGAGGGGTGGCGCGCGAAGCACGCAGGGGGGCGAAGCCCCTCTAGTAAATATATACGGGGCATTCCACCTTAACAGGAGACCCCCTGCTCTCCAAAATTAGTTTAGGCGTAGAGGGTTGTAAAATAGCTTAAAGTTTCCGGAATTTTATCTACTTTTAAAAGCAGAATGGCATATTAATGATTTCAAGATGGCGGATTTAATATGGCGGAAAATTTGAACAAAATTGTTAAAATTAATTCTCATTTCCTCTGCCAACAAAATTCATTTTGACATAAAAAGTTGCACAAGGTCTTAAGATACAGCTGCTTATGTCCACTTTAAAAGACAAACCAGAGATATTAAAAAAATTCAAGAGGTCGGCTCCAATATGGCGGATGATTTTTCCAAACTGCTTCAATTCGATTGAAACTTGTTACTCGGGGGTTTTCCGGGTCGCTGATTACGAATCTGAAGTCAGATTTGCAAAATTCAAAATGGCGGATCCAATTTGACGGATATCATTTTTAAAAAGCGATTGAATGCACTTATGAATTGAAAATTTTGACACAAGGAGTTGCACAAGTTCTTAAAATTCATCTATTCATGTCTAATTTTAAAGACAAATTTACAAAAAAATTAAAAATCCAAGATGGCGCCACCAATATGGCGGATGATTTTTTAAATTGCTTAAATTCGATTGAAGCTTGTTACTCGGGAGTTTTCGGGGTCGCTGATTACGAATCTAAAGTCAGATTTGCAAAATTCAAAATGGTGGATCCAATATGGCGGATATCACTTTTAAAAAGCGATTGAATTCGCTTATGAATTGAAAATTTTGACACAAGGAGTTGCACAAGTTCTTAAAATTCAGCTATTTATGTCTACATTTAAAGACAGACATACAAAAAAAGTTAAAACTCCAAGATGGCGCCATCAAGACGGCGGATGATTTTTCAAATTGCTTAAATTTGATTGAAACTTGTTACTCGGGGATTTTCGGGGTCGCTGATTACGAATCTGATGTCAGATTTTGAAAATTCAAATAAAAGTTTTTCTAATATAATTGACCCGAAATTAATAAATCTTAAAACTAGTTCACAGTCCAGATTGTGAGAGAATCAGGGGATTGTATAGTCCAGCCAGTGAAGGTAGGATAAGTTTATGATTCAACTAGCATAAACTAGCATAATTGTTTTTTTTTAATGGTAAAATTATTGGACATATTCCCGAGTATGTTCCTTTATTTTAGAACTTGATTATAATTTTTTTGTAGATTTTATGTTTTTTAAACGGATTTTTTTCTGCAATTTTTCTTCAGGGTGGTTTTTTAGGATTGTTAATTATTTTTTTCGTTTAGGTAAATTAGGGGACATATTCCTGAGTATGTTCCTTTATTTTAGAACTTGATTATAATTTTTTTGTAGATTTTATGTTTTTTAAACGGATTTTTTTCTGCAATTTTTCTTCAGGGTGGTTTTTTAGGATTGTTAATTATTTTTTTCGTTTAGGTAAATTAGGGGACATATTCCTGAGTATGTTCCTTTATTTTAGAACTTGATTATAATTTTTTTGTAGATTTTATGTTTTTAGTATTTGGTTTTTGGAGTTGATATTTTTTTTTTAAATGGAAAAATTAGGGGACATATTCCTGAGTATGTTCCTTTATTTTAGAACTTGATTATAATTTTTTTTGTAGATTTCATGTTTTTTGTACCGATCTTTTTCTGCAATTTTCCTTTAGGGTGGTTTCCTGGGGTTGTTAATTATTTTTTTTGATTGGGAAAATAGGGAAACATTCCTGAGTATGATCCATTATTTTAGAACTTGACTGTAATTTTTTTGTAGATTTTATGTTTTTGTCCGCGAGAATAAGCAATTATTTATAAATAGGTATTCGAATGCTCCTTCTGGCAAAGTACTCAACTATTAGATTTAGTTACTTGTCTTAATTTAGTTTGTTGAATAAGTACTTTAAATGACTAAGTTATACTTACCTTCTGGATTTGCATTACCCTTCTTGATTAGACAAAAATCAAGTCTTGTTTCTCATCTTGTCATACATTTGCTAGTTGAACCATAAACTTGTCCTACCTTCACTGGCTGGACTATACAATCTCCTGATTCTCTCACAATCTGGACTGTGAACTAGTTTTAAGATTTATTAATTTCGGGTCAATTATATTAGAAAAACTTTTATTTGAATTTTCAAAATCTGACTTCAGATTCGTAATCAGCGACCCCGAAAATCCCCGAGTAACAAGTTTCAATCAAATTTAAGCAATTTGAAAAATCATCCGCCGTATTGATGGCGCCATCTTGGAGTTTTTTACTTTTTTTGTATGTCTGTCTTTAAATGTAGACATAAATAGCTGAATTTTAAGAACTTGTGCAACTCCTTGTGTCAAAATTTTCAATTCATAAGCGAATTCAATCGCTTTTTAAAAGTGATATCCGCCATATTGGATCCACCATTTTGAATTTTGCAAATATGACTTTAGATTCGTAATCAGCGACCCCGAAAACTCCCGAGTAACAAGCTTCAATCGAATTTAAGCAATTTAAAAAATCATCCGCCATATTGGTGGCGCCATCTTGGATTTTTAATTTTTTTTGTAAATTTGTCTTTAAAATTAGACATGAATAGATGAATTCTAAGAACTTGTGCAACTCCTTGTGTCAAAATTTTCAATTCATAAGTGCATTCAATCGCTTTTTAAAAATGATATCCGTCATATTGGATCCGCCATTTTGAATTTTGCAAATCTGACTTCAGATTCGTAATCAGCGACCCGGAAAACCCCCGAGTAACAAGTTTCAATCGAATTGAAGCAGTTTGGAAAAATCATCCGCCATATTGGAGCCGACCTCTTGAATTTTTTTAATATCTCTGGTTTGTCTTTTAAAGTGGACATATTAAATCCGCCATCTTGAAATCATTAATATGCCATTCTGCTTTTAAAAGTAGATAAAATTCTGGAAACTTTAAGCTATTTTACAACCCTCTACGCCTAAACTAATTTTGGAGAGCAGGGGGTTATTGGTTTTTTTGCTGTTTTGGAGAGTGGAGCATGCATACATATATACCTAGATATGAATGTATTTAGAAATATGTATATTTATATATATATACATATACTAGGGGGGCTTCGCCCCCCTGCGCGCTTCGCGCGCCAACCCCCCCATTAAATTTTATATTTATTTTCTGGAAATTAAAAAGATGTTAAATAAAATAAAATGAAATATAAAATGAATATATTACTATATTTATTAAATATTAAATATTAAATTTAAAGTATTAAATTTATTAAATATTACTATATTTAAAATATAGTAATATTTTAAATATTTTTAAATTTGGTTGAAAAATACTTGAAACTCCTATTACATAAAATTGATAATTAGTTCATACTTCATTAATTTTATATTAATATTGGTTTTTAGCCAATTTCATTGAAATCGTTAAAATCTATTACTATTTTATAAAATGAATATTTCATTAATTAAATTTCTTATTATGTTTCAATGAATTTGTTACCAAGATACACTACGGGGAAGTAATTTCGTATCTCAAAATCTAAATAAAAAAAGATTAGTTGAGGGTCCCGAGTCCATAAAGTGTTACGCGCGACTTTCGTTGGCCCCGCGTTCAGCGAAAACTCACTGAACACGGGGCCAACGAAAGTCGCGCGTAACACCTTATGGACCCTCAGTTATATTTTGTAAAGATTATATAAAATGCATTATTTAGAAAAATAAATATATCTTCTATAAAAGCATTATTTAGAAAAATAAATATATCTTCTATAAAATATTTAAAATTTAAAATTTATTTTAAATTTGGTTTATATTTGTAATTTTACACGAATTATTAGGATCCACGTAATGTTAAAAAACATTTTCAAAGAAATTAAATTTGTTCAGTTTTTTAGAAATTAAAAAAATTAATACTATTTTTCAATGACATTAAATTGTTGTTTTAAATTAATTTGTTTAATTAATTTGTTAAAAATTTTAAATAAATAAAAAATGTTTAATATAAATGGTTATTTTCGATATTTGTCTCTAACAAAAATTTAATCAAAAATTTCGGTCCAAACAATGTTATTTATATGTTTTGGATCTTCATCATTATCATCATTACATTTAATAAATAAATTGTCTGGATCTGTGCATCTTGACAATGCCACATATAATTGACCATGAGAAAATAAAGGTTTATTAAAAAAAATACCCAATTTATGAAAACTTTGACCTTGAGATTTATTAATTGTTATTGCAAATGCCAAAACTATTGGGAATTGTTTTCTAAATAAAATAAACGGTAAATTTGAAAATTCTCCAGTGTCCAAAGTTATTCTCGGAATAAATGCAGTGGTACCTTGTTTACTTCCAGTTATTATTAAAACTTTTATATTAAATTTATATAACTCTAAAATTTTTAATCTGGTACCGTTGCATAACCCATCATTAATGCTTATATTTCTTATAAGCATTACTATGGCGCCAATTTTTAAAGTTAGTTTATGGATAGGTAGGCCAGGAATTTTTAAAGAATTTAAATACTCATTTGGATAATTTAATTGTAAACCTTCATCAGTTAGATCCATTCCCTTATTTTTTATATAATCTATACTGTAATAAATTTTCTCTTTATCTTTTATTTTTTTTAATATTTTGTTGTTTAATATGTTTATATCATCGTTATGACATGCCAGGATTGCAAATTTTGAAATATCATCTTCTTTTTTAATATCTGAGCCAAAAATTTTAGAACAAACATCATTTGTTTTCCATTCTTCAGGAATTGAAAATGACTTAATTTTACCTTCACCTATATTTAAAAGAAATTTTGAAAAATCAGCATTCGATGTTCTCATATTTTTAGTCAATTTAAAAATTTTAAATTTATTCCAAAGACTGAAAAATTTTATAGATTCTTGAATAATTAATTTTTTACATCCATTTTTTATCACTGGTAAAATTTGTCGAAAATCCCCTCCCAATATTATTAATTTTCCCGCGAAAGGTACATTTTCAATACGACAACAATCTCTTAAAGTTTTATCAACTATATCCAAAGCTTTTTTGGGAATCATCGAAGCTTCGTCCCAAATTATAATATCACAATTTCTTAATCTATATTTATCTGATTTTAATTTCAAAAATGTTGTTTCAATATTTGTTAAATCTAATGGTAATCTAAATGTTTTATGACTTGTCATACCACCAGGTAACAAAATTGATGCAATTCCTGTCCATGCCATAGATAAAACATTTTTTCCCATTGAAAGATAATAATATATTAAAGTTTTATATAAAAACGTTTTACCTGTACCTCCTGGTCCATCAATAAATATCATTTTATAATCATTGTTAATGATACTGTGAAAAATTAAATTTTGTTCTTTATTTAATTGATTCACAAATTTAGAAAAAATCTGTTTATTTTCATGCATAAATAATTCGTTATTTACATTATTATTTAAATCTTTAATTTCCAGAGGTTCAGGTAAACCAAAATTTGAACATGTTAAGTTTTCTAAATTCAAAATATTATTAATTTCTGTTAAAGCTCTGTCTTCATTCTTATTCGCGAATCCTTCACAAAAATATTGTTTAAATTTATTCCAAATATTATACTGTGAAGGTGAATTATCAGCAATAAGAAACCAAGCAAAAAATCGTCTCAATTCTTTTGGCATCATTATGTTACATGCTTCCTCAAAAATTTTAAAAACTTGATCATCAGTTTCTATTAGTCCAATGGCAATAGCTGCATTTTGAAAAGAATCGTAAGTTGTATTTTCGAATGTTTTTAAATCTTCAAAACATGTTGCACCCTTTATGCGATTTAAAATTAATTTTAAATGAAATCTTTCAATATCCTTTGGACTTACGCTATTCATTCTTCCTAAACATTTACAAAAATTTGTTTTTTTAATCCATTTTTTCTTATCTTTATCAAAAAAATAAAATTTTGGAATATTTGAGTATTTTATTTTTTTAGCATTACTGTCTTTTAAATTTAAATCAAACCAAGCAGTGAGTGTAGTATTACAATTTTGACTAATAGCTTCTTTTTCTTTAGTTTCTTTAAATAAAATTTGTTGTTGATTTTGTGTATGTACTGCTAAACGAACGACTGAGTGAGATCGTCCTGATAGAGGTAATGATTCTATTCTCCACGCAGCTTCCATAGGACTAATATATCTGGCATTAAGATAGTCTCTAATTTCATCATAAATTTCATTATCTTTTTCTTTTTTTAATCCAATAAAAGCTCTATCATGACCCTTATGTAAATATTTATAAATATATTTAATACTCATGATAGAAGCACAATATTCAACGTTAATATGGCAGTTATATTTTTTCAAAAGTATAGGATTATAAGAAACAACCATAGAATTATCAACATTTTTAATTTCACCATTTAATTTTGAATTATAGATATATGATTTATTTTTATTATTTCGCCGTTTATATTTAGGAAAACCATTTTTTTGAATTTCAGTGTAATCACAAAATTCTTTTGGAAATTTTTTTGAACAAATATTTTTATCTTTTTTTAAGCAAGAAGAATCTTCACTATGAGGACCATGTAACATAAATTTTAAAACCAAATCTTTTAGTTGATCATCATACTCTAGAATTTCTGCAGAAATATGTTTATCAATGTCTTCTGGTGTCAATAATTTATTCTTATAATTTTAAATAAATAGTAAATGACTATGAGGTAATCCTCTTTTTTGAAATTCTATTGTATAAACATATCCCAATACATCACCAAAAATTGAGCCGTTAATGATATCTGCTATTATACATTTTAATTTAGCATAAAATAAACGAACTGTAATAGTTGGAATGTCATTACATGTTGTTCCTTTTGGAAAATTTGAAAGTACTCTTTTCAATTCTGGCCAATTTGGATTACACGTTACAGTAATGAATAAGTCAGGTCTGCCAATTTCTCTGTTTATAGTCATTGCGTCTTGATAATTTTGATACATATGTCTCGGACTACCAATGTGACTCGATGGTAAAATAAATATATTGCCTAAACGTTCTTTGTTTTCAAAATTATTTGAATTATTTGATGCAGAATTTTTAACATGATCTAATAAACCTTGATAACATTCTACTCTCAATTTTTGTTGATTATACCGATAAAAATCCATTCTTGTACTTTCAATAACTATAAGTGCTTGAATTACATATTGCTGCGACAAACGCCCACAATATAAAATGGGACTAAATTTAATATTTGGACGATAAGCTAAGCGATAAGAATAATATTGCAAAGCTGTTAACCTTTTACTACTTTTAAAATTTTGTTTCAAATCAAAACTCCATCCCAAATCCCCTGAAGGAAACATGATTGGAAAAGTTAATGGATCTAAATGAATAGACGATTTATTCAGAAAGGTAATTGAATCTTTGCCTACAGGAACATTTCTGGGATAAATACACAAATCAAAATTTTCAGGAATTTCTCCATCTTTTGAGACAATTAAAGCAGCACATTCTGCTGTTCTTGGTTTATTATATGTATGTTTGTTATAACGAATATTGTTTAAAAAATATAAATTGTATTTATCTAATTTTTTTTCTTGAGATAATTCGTATAAATGTTTATATTTAATAACGTAAGGATTATTATTCATAATTTTTGTTAAAATTTCTATATATTCTTTATTTAAATTATTCTTTAATTTTAATCTTTTATTAATTGCTTCAATGTCATCGTAAATATAAATTTGACCCAAAATAGGAGATTCCCCTTTTTTTACTAATAATGAATTTGGAATAGAGTGACAAACTTGACCTTGAATTTTTAAATTATAAACTCCCTTTTTTACATCATTTTTTATATTAGCATTAAAACTTACAAAAGAAAATCTGTTATTATAAAATCGTATTAAATCTCTAAATTTTTTGTCATATAAAAGACTTTTTAATTTTTTATTATAATCTTTTAAAGGAGATATTTTTATTTTTCCATTGCGACAACAGCTTTTATATGAAAATTCCATTGACCAAAATAAAGCAGAGCAGTGTGAACATTTATAATCCATTTCCCCGAAATCTAAATAATCTATATTTAAAAAATTTAACTTTTTAAATTTTCTAATTATTTGATTTTTTCTTCTCTTATAAACTCTATTCTCAGTCATGTGTATTACTTTATCCTTTTTTCTTTTTTTCTCAACACGTTTCTCATTCATATTTTCAATCAAATCTTTCTCTCTTTTTTTCTCGACACGTTTCTCATTCATATTTTCAATCAAATCTTTCTTTCTTTTTTTCTCAACAAATTTTCCACTCATATTTATAATCAAATCTTTCTTTCTTTTTTTCTCAACAAATTTTTCACTCATATTTACGATCAAATCTTTCTTTCTTTTTTTCTCAACACATTTTTCATTCATATTTATAATCAGGTCTTTTTCTCTTTTTTTCTCAACGCGTTTCTCATTCATATTCTGAATTAAATCTTTTGCACGTTTTACTTTTATCCTTTTGTTGCACATTGATTCAATACGATCACCTTTTCTTTTTCTGTTCAAACGTTCTTCTGTCATATTTTCTACAATATTTGCCTTTCTTTTTTTTCCAATTGTAAATCTGTTAAATTATTTACTTTTCCTTTTTCACAAATCTTTTCTTTATTAATCTTGTAATATATCTTATTAGTATGTTTTTTATAATTTTTCCAAAAATTAGAATTTAAACATTCTAAAATATCATAATGCCCTTTATCAATGGTTCCAGATAGTAATAATACTAATTTGATATTATTATTACTATTACCATATTCTTTAATATTGTTAAAGATATTATGATAAATTATAACATTTACATTATAAATTGACACAAAAGCTTGAATTTCAACCTCCCCACCATAAACGCTGTCTAGTAACATCAAATTTTTATACGAATTTTGATCAAAAATAATTTGCTCATAGGATTCATCCCCAATAATAAAATTTTCATATAAAAGCCAATTATTAATAATGTAATTAACAATTGTAGTTCTCACCCTTTTATGTTTTTCCTGATTATTATATAAAAAGAAGGCAAAAGATCTAAATAAGCAATTACCATCAGGTTTAATATGAACTTTAATTTCCATTTTGAAATGATAATATATTTCATCAACTTTGAATTTATTTTCAATTTTATTTTAACCTAAAAAAATTATAAATTTTTTAAATAAAAGCCAGATATTAAAATTTTTTAATTTAAAATTATAATATAGGTACTTCGGAAATTTAAAAAAAGTTAATTAATTGATCATTGTTTAAATTAAAATAATTAAAATTAAATAAAATTAAAAATTATTTATAAAAATAATTTGTTTTACATCTGAGAAATAATATCAACAATGCAAAGAATTTTAATAAAAATTTAATTCAACAATTTAAAATATAAATAATAATAAATAACATCAAAAAACAGTAAAAATGTGGCTATGATTTTTATTAAAGCCAACAATTTATTTTATTAACACTTAACGTTAATTATGGTGTGATTGTCAAATTTTTATTGTAACGCAAGTAAACAATTAAAATTAAAGGTTAAAATTAAATTAAACTAAAGGTTGAAATTTCATCAGTCCCTCCCTTAAATGATTATTAATATTTATTTTTAATTCTGTTTCAACCTAAATTTTTTATAATGATTAATGATGAATTAAATTTTTATTTTTTAAATTTTACCTAAACCAAATTTTGAAAAAAGATTGTACAAAGATTGTATTTTATTAATTCAATCAAAATAATAATTTGGTATAGTTAAATTTTTTACTGAGCTTGAAACCAAAAATTGTATTTAATTTTTCTTACCTTTATTTTTATTTATTTATGTTTCCCTTAATAGATATTCATCAGCAAATAAGTTTAAAAAATTTATAATTTATTTACATTCTTCTTCAACACAATTTTTTTTCTTCCTATAATCATCAAAAAGTTTTTTTACACAATGTTTTACACAATTTGATATTAAATACTTTTTTTACAGCACCTTTTAATGTTATTTTAATGAATTAATATTATATTTTGAATTAGCAACTTAATTATTTTTAAAAACTTGTAATTAATTGCTTTACTTAAAAAAACTTTTAAATTTTAAATTGACAGATTCAAAACAATTCAATAACAAAACTGAAGTTATCTGAAGTTGTTTTGTTTATATTCAGTTTATTATTTATATTTTACAAATCAACTCTGTCAAAATTTAAAGTTTAAATTTATTCAGTTTATTATTTATATATTTTAGAAATCAGCTCAGTCTAACATGTCTAATAAAAGAAATAACAATACCGATAATTTTTCGAATGATAACCCAAAAAAAATAAAGATTGATGAAAAACTTGAATTCACCTCTTCAAAGTTTTTACAACAAAAAGTTAATGTTGGAGATAAGTTTGTGTGAGAATTATATTATATCATTTATTATATGAATGAATGAATTTATTTTTTTAATTACATAATCTTTTTGTGTAAATAAAAATAATAGGTCTGTCGTGGGTTATGTAGAAACTACACAGAAGCTAAAAAATGTAAAATCAAAAAAAGAAGAATCAGAATACGAATATCAGCTATTCAAATTTATTTTGAACAATAACGATAATTGTCGAATATCATGTTTGTCATGGAACAATAATGCGTTGAAATTTTCAAATCTTATAAAAGAAAATCAAGTAATTATCACTTCTTACTTTAGTTAATTTAATTATCTATTATTATTTATTTAACTTATCTAATTTATTTACAAAGAAACTTCTTCTCCAAAATTTGACGGCAAAAGAATCATCAAATTTCAATGATGGAAATATGTCATATGAATTGTTATTAAACAATTTTTCTAAATTCACCCTCTTGGGAACTTTCGATATTTTAAAGTGGCAAAATAAAATAACTGAAATAGAGTTCAACAAACAAAACATACTAAAAAATACTGGATATATTAGTAAGTAATATTTTGATATTTGATAAATCAAATAATTTGTCTCTTCGATCATTCTTAACTTCATTTAATTTACTCCCTACAGAAATTGAAGGTTATTTAAGAGACGATTTTATTCCTATCAAAATTAATTCTAATAGCTATTTTGGTAGTTTAACAAATGGTGAGAATAAGATTATCATTACGATTCAAAATTTTTCCGAGGAATCTAATTTTCAGCAGGGACAAAAAGTGCAAATTATTGGACAATTATATGACAATGGTATAATAATAATTTAATTAATTAAAATTAAAAATAATAATTTTTTCAATATCAATTTTTAAAAATATAAAAACAAAATTAATTAAAAAATGTATATAGATGATTCAAGTATTGGAATTCAAGTTCAAAATCAGAAACAAATTACCATTCTTACAAAAGAACCTGCCATGTCCTTGAATCTTTTGCTAGAAGGAGGAGAATTAATTTATAGAATTGATTAATTAAATAATTTGTTAACTAATTTATGAATTTTATATGAAAATATAATAAACTATTTATTATATATATTTCTTTATTATTCTTTATTTATTTTTACTTTATTATTAATTCTTATATATTTTATAATGAAAGGTTACCCGAATTCTTGAAACAGTTTGGCAATTCGGGATTTCGAATTCGAAAAAAGGGGCATGTCCATTTTACCGAATTCGGGTAAATGTCCACTTGGGGTAGGCCATTCTTGAGTTTTGATTTAAGATTTCGAATTTGGTAAAATGGACATTTTCCCGAAAGAATTGAGTATTTTACCAAATTCAAAAGCCTATCCCAAACAGTCAAACGGACATTCTCCCGAAAGAATTCGAAAGCCTATCCCAAATGAACATTTACCCGAATTCTTGAAACAGTTTGGCAATTCGGGATGCATGTCCATTTTACCGAACTCGGGTAAATGTCCATTTGGGGTAGGCCATTCATGAGTTTTGATTTAAGATTTCGAATTTGGTAAAATGGACATTTTCCCGAAAGAATTGAGTATTTTACCAAATTCGAAAGCCTATCCCAAACAGTCAAACGGACATTTTCCCGAAAGAATTCGAAAGCCTGTCCCAAATGGACATTTACCCGAATTGAAGGCATCTCATCTCTGTGAATCCAGATACCTATTTACAAAATAAATATTTTATTAGCCTTCTATAATTATTAATTATTTCTATTGGTTTTTAGCCAATTTCATTAAAATTAAATTACAAATCAAATATTATTTTGTTTATACTAATTATTTTTTTAAAATTAAATTAATTAATTAAAAATTTTATATTTCAATGAATTCGTTTCCAAGATACACTACAGGGAAGTAACCAATTTCGTATCTCAAAACCTAAATAAAAATAAATTAGTAACATTTTATAAAGATTATGTAAAAAACGTGGTAAAAAATTTTATAAAATAATTTTATAAAAATAATCATAATATAATAAACATCATTTATTTAATCAAAAACCATTTTCGTTTGCTTATTTTATTACTTACTTATTTATTTAATTGTGTAAATGAAAATTTAGGGAATCAAATAAAATTTAATAAAAATAATTGCTTATTCGAAAAAATAATGTAAAAGTGAGTTAGAAAATAGTAAATGGGATAAGATAATTGAAAAATTATTTTTAAAATTTCAGAAATTAAAATAAAAATTGATAAATGTAATTTTCAAAGTTACAAAATAATTTAATTTTGGGATAAATAGTTAAGAATGTTGAAAATTAATTAAAAATAATTGAATAGCGTATTTCGAAAAGGGCTCAACTCGGTTTTTTTAAATTTTACAGGAGACATAAAAAACGTTTTATTTCAAACAGCAAAAATTAAAAGAGTCCAGTTTTTTTTTAATTGTAATTAGATGCTATTCTGTATCCATTTGGGATAGGCCATACATGAGTTTTGATTTAAGATTTCGAATTTGGTAAAATGGACATTTTCCCGAAAAAATTGAGTATTTTACCAAATTCGAAAGCCTATCCCAAACAGTCAAACGGACATTCTCCCGAAAGAATTCGAAAGCCTATCCCAAATGGACATTTACCCGAATTCTTGAAACAGTTTGGCAATTAGGGATTTCGAATTCGAAAAAAGGGGCATGTCCATTTTACCGAACTCGGGTAAATGTCCATTTGGGGTAGGCCATTCATGAGTTTTGATTTAAGATTTCGAATTTGGTAAAATGGACATTTTCCCGAAAGAATTGAGTATTTTACCAAATTCGAAAGCCTATCCCAAACAGTCAAACGGACATTTTCCCGAAAGAATTCAAAAGCCTATCCCAAATGGACATTTACCCGAATTCTTGAAACAGTTTTGCAATGTGGGATTTCGAATTCGAAAAAAAAGACATGTCCATTTTACCGAATTCGGGTAAATGTCCACTTGGGATAGGCCATTCATGAGTTTTGATTTAAGATTTCGAATTTGGTAAAATGGACATTTTCCCGAAAGAATTGGGTATTTTACCAAATTCGAAAGCCTATCCCATATGGACATTTGCCCGAATTTCTGAATCTGCGGCGGCGGCGGCGAAATCTTTTTATAATATAGAGAGATATATAAATATATATGAATCTCTACGTATATAATTATAATTACAATTTATTTTTTTTTCAAGTAAACACTGATTTTTCAATTATTAATGGTTTTATGCTGTTTTGAACGGTGCGGCAGATGTTGGCGATTTTAAGTACTATTGGCCTGACTTCCTGGTATCCCAAATTACCATTCAAAAAAGAAAAATCAGAGGTAACGTTTAATTTTTTAAAAACAGCCTTCCGGCGAACGGTGTGAGTAGAGGTAGTTTTCAAATGTTATTGCATATTATTAAAGATAAGAAAAAAAGAAAGACGTTTCGTAGAAAAAGGATATAAAATTTGATCCTAGTTAAAATACACGCATAGAGATTTTCGCTAATTCATTTATAAAATCAATTGTAAAAACTATTTTTAGTTGTTTTCTGATATATATAAATAAAGAAACATACAAATAAATAAACCTAAATATAAGAATAGAATTGGCATAATATTTTTTTTATTAGATGACAATCATTTTAAAAACATATTCTTATTAATAATTATTTAAATTTTTTTTTTTTTTGTATATATTTATTAGAAAAATTGTAGGTTTGGACTATGTTGAATATAGTTTTTTATCAGCTTTAAGATTAATAAATTTCAGGGACTGACACGAAAACCGAATTCTGTTTCTGTTTTTAATTGTTGTGACGAAACAAAAATGTACAATCAATATTGTTTTGTATTGAGCCTGAAACGAAAAGGCTCTGAATTACGTTTTCGTCTCATGCCCGAAACGAAAATCAACTCCGAATTTCGTTTCAGTCTCATGCCCGAAACGAAAAGACTCTGAATTTTGTTTTCGTTTCCTGCAGGAAAAGAATTGTGTTTAAAATTGTTTTTGTGAAATTTAGAGCCTTTTTTATGAGAAACGAAAACGGAATTCGGAGCGGATTTTCGTTTCGGGCATGAAACGAAAACAAAATTCGAAGTCTTTTCGTTTCGGGCATGAGACGAAAACGTAATTCAGAGCCTTTTCGTTTCAGGTTCAACACAAAACAAAATTAAATTTATATTTTGTTTCAGTTTTTCAAAACCGAAACGAAACAAAAATAAAATATATTTTGTTTCGGTTTTCGTGTCAGTCCCTGATAAATTTAGATTAACATCAACTTCATTTTTTCGAGGAATTATTACATTTTTCATTTTATTTCTAATAATTCATTATTTAATATCTCGAAAACAAAAAAAAAGACATTTTTATACTTGGTGTACTAAAAGTACACATTTTAAGCTTTGTTTTAAAAAGTAAAGAAATCAATAAAAAAAATGTCGAATTTGGAAAAAAGTCAAATATTTTTTCTTCATCAAAAACTTGACCCCTCCTTCCACACAGTTTTTCATAAAACTTAGTAATACTTGGTGGCTTAAGTACTCATCCTTAGGGATAAACTAAGGACAAGTTTCAGTCCGATTTGAGAAATTTTTTTTCAGTTGGATCGGTACAGAAATTAGACTTGTAGGGACTCGATAGTCCACCTGACTGCGATCGCGAAAAGCCCGGAAAGCTTTTTGGGCACTTCGCACTTTCCGCTTCTGGGCACTTTTCGGGAAGACCAGGTCGGCTAATTAGTAGTAGTAGCCCCCTACTAGTAGTAGACGGCCCGTTGCTCAACATGTATATATAGAGCTGGTCGCTCTACAGAAACAGCCTTGACTAGAGCTGTACACTTAATTGATGGATAGCTGGAGGAAAAGGGATTTGCAATAGGGGTATTTCTTTTGAATAAATGGATATTGATAGAGGCTTCAATTATACCTACAGGGAGGTTATATAAAGGGTCATGTGTGCTCATGGAATTCAGGAGACAATCGTCGATTGGACCTGCCACATGTTAGGCAATAAGAGCCTTACGACTCTCAAGTACTGAGCATACCCACAGAAACTCAAGTATTAACTAAGTATGGGGATCTATGCTATCATCGACACAATAAGGGTATCATAAGTGAACTCGAATGTTGAAAATCTGGGAGGGATGACGAAACCTCTACCCATATTCTCTGATATTGTCCTTCGCTATCTAACGAAAGACATGGATTCTGCCGTACATTTGAAGAAAGTCACTATCTGCATTTAAAATCGAACAGAGATATTTAAGGAAACGCGTTTGCATCAGTATCCTATAATATATAATACTTTTTGAAAAGACAACTATCATTTCTTAGTAAAATGGACTCGATCTATCGATTGGAGCAAAAAAAAATTATAAATTTTAATTGTTTATATGCAAAACTGCAGATAGGCTCATTTTGCATGCGTAAAATTACTCGAAATACATTTGGCCGGGGTCCTATGTACATAGGACCTCGCTCCCGAGTAATGAAAGCGCTGAGATACATTTGAAGAAAGTCACTATCCAACAACCGCTGTGTGGTTAATACTTTAAATCTACTTTTAAATAAAAATTTTCTAAAATTAATCTGCTTTTTCAACAAAGCCTGTCTATACCCCATTATTTATAAATGTTATTTCAATTATAAAGTGTTTCAAGCAAACATTTATTATAATATTAAATATCAATTGTGCTCTTTTTATTTTCAATTTAGATCGCAAGATAACTTCCATAAAGAATAAATAAACAAAGTATGTAATTAATTAATTAAGTAAACTCATTTTAAAGTAACTTAATAACAAGTTTAAAAAAAATAATCAAAGTAATAAATTAAAAATAATTAACTTTTAAGGTATTTCTCCGATGGGCAGTCCCTGACAAAAGTTAGTATTTCAGTTTATAGCGATTATTAATTAATATAATTTATTTTCTTACTTATTATTTACTATTAATAGTTAATCGGCCATCGGCCAATAGTTTTTTAATGAAAATGTTTCAAAAATTAACCAATGTAGTTAACTTTTTAACGTTTTCCAAAGATACCTTTTTTACAAGTATATCTTTTCTTACCATATTTTTAAAAATTATTCAATTTAAATAAATAATAGCTTATTTTCTTCAGAAAAACAAACTCTACAACTTCACCTCGTCAGATTTTTGAAAAAGTAGACCACTTTTTAAATATAGTAATTTATTTGAAAAAATATTTCTAAATATTTATAAACAAACTGCTTTTTTTAAAAAAATAGTCCACTTTTTCAAAAATCTAACGAAGTGAAGTTGTAGAGTTTGTTTTTCTGAAGAAAATAAGCTATTATTTATTTAAATTGTATCATTTTTAAAAAAAATGGTAAGAAAAGATAGACTTGTAAAAAAGGTATCTTTAGAAAACGATAAAAATTTAACATTTGTTAATGTTTATAACATTTTCATTAAAAAACTATTGGCCGATGGCCGATTAACTATTAAGAGTAAATAAAAAGTAAGAAAATAAATTATATTAATTAATAATCGCTATAAATTGAAATACTTACTTTTGTCAGGGACTGCCCATCGGAGAAATACCTTAACAAAATATTTTAAAAAATCTATTTCAAACAGTACATAAATCTAATGAAATGATGCAGTTGATATAATAAATATATAATAATTTAATAAATACTCTTTATGAAGATTATTATTTGCTGGATAGGACCTAATTTTAGACTTCAACTGGGTTCAAATACATTCGAAGAAAGTCGTTATGTACATAGGTTTTCTTCCTTCGGTCATTTCTAGCGAATTTACATTTAGTACTATGTACATAGGCCCAGAAAAATGTATTTGTATACCGTCCGACACCCACTTTACATTTTTCCCTGTTGGATAGGCCCGCCGTTCTGCAGATAGTGACTTTCTTCAAATGTATTTCACCAAAATCGCTGTAGATAGGCCAATTAGGATCTAATTATCTTCGAAATTAATTAATATTTTTAATCGTGGATTGCACAGATAAATTTATTTTTTTATCACGAATCCAACGACATAAAAAACTCATTTTTCGAAAAAAATGCAGATAGTGACTTTCTTCAAATGTACGGCAGTGATTAACAGGGATATTCTTCCTTAATGAAGTAAATATTGCTGCAATGGGTCAATACTAAATAGCACGTAGGGGCTACTGTACTTATTTGTACATATTTTCGCAAAAATAAATTGATTTTCCTCTTTAAAAAATACAAAAATGAAGTTTTTTCACAAACGGGTTTATGTTTTAGGCTCGGTTTTAGGCTTAAAATCATCAGGCTGCATACCAGTAACAAAATCAAAAAACAACCGAGATGGTCAAGCACTTTTGGGTTGAAGTCAGTTGAGTTCCACTGTGTCCGGAAATTATGTATTGTATAGGTTAACAGCAGATGTTTTTTTGTTAAACAAAATGTTCATTTTATTAAGGAACATTATTAACCCTAGACAGTACAAAATAACTGGCTCATACGTAAAAGTACAACGGGGGTGAAAAACTACCCCAAAATTTTTCGTTGCTAGAAGATTCATATTTAATGCAAAATAACTTTACTATATATCATTTTCTTCGTTTTTTTATAAGGAAGAAGATAGTGTTTTTAGTTTTTTAATAGGATCAAAAATATATTCTCGGGTAGTTTTCTACCCCAGTCGTACTGTCTAGGGTTAATATATAAGGGGCAAAATTTCTCAAGTGTACCAAACGAAAAAATGAAAAAGGCTAATATTTGCACAAAATGTAGTATTCTATGTCGGTACTCAAACCACCAATTATTATGAAATTATAATGAAAATTGTAGAAGGGGGAGGGGATTGAAGATTCTGGTCAAGTGTGAAAGGGGATTTTTTGAAAAATCGTAACTATTATGCAACAAGGTGGACAAAAAATTGACCTATATGTTTTTGAAAGGTTTTTTCCTCCCCTTTTCAATGGTGCAAAAAAATTAAATTTTTTTTTTAAATTTAACCTATTTTTCTTCTTTTTTTTCTTTTAAAATAAAGCTTACTATGTGCACTTTCAATACACGCAATAAAGAAAATGTCTTTTTTCTTTGTTTTTGAATTTTTAATTAAGAAATTAATAAAAGTTAGTAAAAAATAAAATATTAAACAAACAAATAAACTTTTGGTAATTTTGGGCTTAACAACGTAAAGCTTATCAAATTCCGTATCCAACAAGCATAATTTGAAGTATTTTTGATAAATGAATGCTAAAAAAATAATGAATAAAAATTAAATAAATAAAAAATGTGTATTTAATTAGTATCCATTTGTCAAAAATACTTTAAATTATACTTGTTGGATCCGGAATTTGATAAGCTTTACGTTAATAGCCCCAAAATTACCAAAAGTTTAATGGTTTGTGAAATATTTCATTTTTTACGAATTTTTATTAATGAATTAATTAATAATTCGAAAACAAAGAAAAAAGACATTTTCTCTATTGTGTGTATTAAAAGTGCATACATTAAGCTTTATTTTAAAAGAAAAAAAATGTCTTTTTTCAAAAAAAGTAAAAAAAACAAAAATTGAAAAAAATAGGTTAAATTTTTAAAATTTTTTTAATTTTTTTGCCCCATAATGCAATTGGATTTTAATAAAACTAAATTAAATTAACCATAAAAACAAAAAAAAAACAATGTACTTAAACTAAAAGGTATGGTCCCACTATACTACTTTACAGCCTATGATTCAAATTCAAATTCATACTCGCGGGGGCAATTCTTGCATGCTTGTTCCACTAGGTCCTTTCGATCCTTATATTTTCACCACTAGCCCAACTTATTGTTGGGCTAGTATTGTTGGGCTTATTTTACACTAGCCCAACTTATTGTTAGATATAAAAACTTGTGGCAGAATAATCACATATCTTAACATTGATGTAATGTGTAATGTAAACTGCAGTATAAAAAGTAACATAAATATTTACTTAAAATAGCCTATTATGAATCAAAAAATAGTATGAATAATAGCCATACCCTTTAATCAATACATTAAGCGTTTCCAATAAGCTCATATGCAATCTTGGTAACATCGAAAATAAAAACTTTTGTTTAACAGATTCTTCTTTTTTTAAATTAAAATGCGTAATAGCTAAGCCTCTACACAACATTTGCAAAATTGGTACTGGAGAAACTGAATTTCTTCTTCCGCAACCACTGGAAAATATAAAAAAAATTAGTTAGTTTGCTAATTTTTGCGATAGGTATTTATTATTTACAAATCATATAACATTTTTATTAGAAATAGCAATGCCAACTGAAAGTAAAAAGATTGAAAGAGATAAACATAAGATAAAAGTGATAAACCTTTGCTATCTTCTGCAAAAAGTTTCTCTTCCTATCACTTATCTGTCTACGATACTTAACCATTTCTACCTCTTTCTGTACACTGAAAAAAATTTGAATGGCATTATTAACTAAAACCTATATTCAATCTTAACTTGGTTAAGTTAATAAGGATTCCTAGTTAATTTTATTATGTACTTATGGTTAATTTCACAAATTAGAAAATAGCAATATTAACTTTGAATTTCCTAGTCAAATCAGCTAGGAAGCTTTATTAATAAACCTATATGATACTTGTTGTAGTTTGTCACACGTGAATAATTATAATTATAATGTTTTTAAACGATTTTTACTTACGCGTCCTGGTAATAATCTAAGTTTCAAGATGAACAGGCTCTTTCATCTTATTTTTAGTCAATAAAACATCCAGATATGTATATATAATATACGCTGATGCTAAAGCTACGCTAACGTGAACTGGTTCTTCAAAACTATACCTACTCGAAGTGGAAGTGAAGTACTCTTTAAAACGAATACTTCACTTCATTTGACGTACATTCGTTGGAATGATAATTAAAAATATATACCTATGTTCAATTATTTATTGAACAAGAAGTATTTGAAAAATATTTAAGTCCTAAATCTATTACCAAACGTCAGACTACTGCAATCAAAATTATGTTATGAAAAGTAGCGCGAAATTCAAAAATAAGAATTTAAAGATAAATTTGTTCTAAACAAAAAAATAATTTTTAACTGACAGATTAAAATTTTTTAAAGACGTCCATCTGATAAAAATTGGCTTAAAAACTTGTTTTAAAATCCAAATAATTTTTTTTTTAATAATAAATATTCTTTTACTAGACATTAAAATTGTAGTAAGAAATCTATCTTTTTTAAATCCATTATTACTATTGGATATTAAGTAAACATTAATTTTTGAATCAGAATAACTTATAGAAATATTTTTAAAAAATTTATTTAGAATCTTTCAGTCTTTGATTTTGAAAATTTTTCAAGTTTTTAACTACAAATTTTAAATATATTTTTTTAAAAATTATTAAAGTTTATTTAAATCATTCTAATTTTAATTCATTTATCATTAATTTTTAAAGTTAGATTTATAAAATTTATTCTATGGTTGTTTAATAAAATTTTTTAATTTAAATTGGGAAAAACTTTTGATATCACTGCCACTGAGTAAAAAGCTATTATCAAAGGTTAATTCTTGAAATATTGTAGTGTCAAATAATTTAAAAAAAATTTATTTACTTATTTAAAATAATTAAACAATTTATTATATTGTTTAATTTGAAAATTATAAAAAATAATCTAAAAATAATATTTTTTTAATTCATACAAAACTCATTTTTTAAAGTCTTTTTTTTCAAAATTTTAAAAATTTAGTACCTTTTTCGGTCTGGATTTCTTGGTTTGGACTTTTTGTCCTACAATCCATTTTTTTTGGTTGTATAACTCAATAATTTTATAAGAATGAAATAAAAAATAAGTTTAAAAACAATTGAAAATTCTATTAGAAAGTGAATTAAAATTGTTAAGGATTTTATATCAAAAATTTTACTAAAGATTTGAAAAAATACTAAAATTTTGAAAAAAGTAATACTTTAAAAAATGAGGATTGCAGGAAAAAAAGTCCAAACTAAGAAATCCAGACGTTATGTAAAAAATTTTAAAACCAGAGTCTTACAATTTTTAAAATATTTAAAAAATCTGAAAGAAGAAAAGTTGATCAGTCAAATTTTACAATACAAAAGTCGAAAAGACATATTTTCTGAAAAAAAAGTCGGAAATAGTTTGAAAAATTCGTTCAATCCGAGCCTCGTTTTTAATAAAAACGTTAATTTACCGTTCATTACTTTTAAAATTAAACAAAAATTAAAAATACATGTTCTAAAAAAATCGGTATTATTTTCAAAATGTGACAAAATATAAAAAATACCCTATCTGTGTTAAATATAATTATTAGAAATAAATAAGCCGATCATTTATAAAGAATAGATAATAATTTTAAAGGATTTATAATTTATTAAACTGATTATAACGAATTAGTATTGGATAAATTTATTATTTATATCGAAATGTTAAATTAATTCCAACCAATCGAAGGAAAATACGGTAGAAAAAGATAATAAATATTTGGTATTCCGTATTCAACTTATTTTATTTTACATTGACAATAAATTTGCCAAAGTAAAATCAAGATGATTGTGATGACACTAGCGCCACGAGTGTCGCTTTTCAAAACTAATTCCACTTCGCGTAGGTATAGTTTTGGAAAAACGGTTCACGTTAGCGTAGGAATAGACACTCCGTATAATATACTATGTCATACTTTAGGTTAAGTTATTTATTTATTTTTTTGTTGTTAAAAAATTAGTACAAATCTAATTGTCTGTTTCAACTTTGCATTTTTGCAACGTTACTTTGATAATATGAATATATAAAATTATACATATAAGTACATATTATTGAACTTAACCCAGTATTAAAAATGTAAGTTATATTATAAAAAAATAAAATATTTGTTTTATGACCGAAATACCTATATGATATTATGTATTTTCACTTCAAGATCTCCCTTGGTCGAGTGTGTTAACGCGCATTCCCAGTATGGTTGAGATTCAAACGTCAGGGGTTCTAATCTCGAGTTTGCAATAAGACATCTGTCAACACTAAACTCCCGTGAATGTTGAGGATACTGTTTTTTTTTTTAATAAAATTTTTTATTGTAAATTAATTTAAAATATGATGGTTTCTTAATTTATTATGCCTTTGTAAACTATTAATTTATTCAAAAGTAAACAAAAAGCGATTTGCACGTGTTAAAAACAAACCTAGTATCATTAGTCAAATTGACTATTTTCCTAGTTACTTTAATTAATTTTCCTAGTCACTTTGACTATATTGGAAGTTGTCACTTTGACTATGATTTCTTGGTGGGTTCCTCTCGTGATTAGGAAGTTTAGTCAATTCCTAGTAAACGTAGTCAGGAATTTTTTTCAGTGTACCTATGTTCATCAATTTAGCCAATTATTAATATAAATGGCTATATTGCTGAAAACAGGAACACAAGCATGCTGCAAATAGCTAAATAACCTTACCTCAGCAAGCTTGCACTGAAAATATTCGAAACTTACACGATATCGAGAAGGTAATCTACAGACTACATTACTTACGAATAAGTAGTAAATTTTTTTAATCTCACAGCTATAAGCAGAGTGTCCAGCGAAATCATGGAATAAAATTCCCGTAAATTTCCCGCATGAGTTTATAAAATTCCCGCATTTTCTGACACTGAGAAAAGAAAGTTCAGTTGAATTAAATAAAAATAAACCGAAAATTTAAACTATCTTTGGAAGCAAATTTGAATAAAACTTCAAATTTTTATTTCGTCAAAAAATACGACGTTTTGTTGGATAGGATTTTCCGACCTCAATAAGCTGAATTTTTTACAAAGAAGCAAAATTATTATGTTTTAATTTTAAATTTTGTCATGAAACCTATGAACCTAATTTTATTTCTTTTTAATGAATTCAGCCTGATGAGGTCGGAAAATCCTGTCCGACGAAACGTATTTATTGACAAAATAAAAATTTGAAGTTTCATTCAAATTTTCTTCCAAAGATCGTTTACATCTGCTGTTTATTTTGACCATGGCATAGAAGTGTGTACTCGTTGCTTCTTAATTAAATAAACAGTTGAATTAACCGATTTTATTTGATATAATAAAAAAGTTTTATCAGTTTAAATAAACATTCGGTTCATTGTAACAAATGCTTTGGTTTCCAGAAACAAAATTATTAATTAAATGTATTTGTTCCGTTTAAGACTGATGAAACATGTGACCAAAGATGTTCTCACCTGATTTCAATGTTGACGTTTCTCAATCTTAAAGGACAATATAAATCAGTAAATGTAGATTTATTAGAAATGATACAGTGCAACAAGTGGTAAACTTTAAATTTTGCTGCTATTAAAAAGAGCTAAATATTATTTTTAAAGTATTTTCGATATTTGGAAAAATTATTAAAAAATAATACTTAGCTCTTTTTTACAGCAACAAAATTGAAGTTCCACCTCTTGTGCCACTCTATTACTTCTAATAAATTAACATTTGTTTAATTTCACATTAAATTAATTAATTAAAGTTCTTTCAGAAGGTAGCAAAGTTCAGGTTAAAGTCAATGAATAGAGTCTTTAAATTTCACTTTAAACCTGCTCACAGTTTATTTATTTTTTAAAACAACCAAATATTAGTGCGGCTAAGATTACTCACAATTTGATTAAAGTTAAAAACCGTTAAAGAATTAAATATAGTTAACTTATTAAAAGTAAAGACTTTAGTCTTTCAACCTGCTTTCCTCACATTCTTGCAACCACTAACTTAAATTCTCTGGAAAACGAAGAACATTTCTCAGAATTCTCCAATCAAATACTATTAAGCTACCAATTTCATACGAGTAACGGAAATTGCCTATCAATAGGCTTCAGAATTAAACTTCTTTTCATGCATTCTCAAACATACCGCTCGCCTCGTGTAAAATAAACACGACAAATTAAAGAAGTGAAAAGAATTTAAATTCAAAAATGTAATCTTAGCCGCCCGCCATGACGAATAAATTTTTAGAAAAATTTCAATTTGAAAATTATTATACCAAATTGTACAAAAATTGCGAAACAAACAAATTGACTAAAGTTACCAAATAAATAACAAATCACCTTTTTTAAGAATTAGCTTCGCAAAAGTCATTTACAATTTTCGATTTAACTGGTAAAAGACACAATTTAGCAATTGGTCTATCAAACTCTCATTTAGCTGTTTTGACGCGAACTCCACGGATTAACTTATCCTCTCCCGGGTAACACTTTAAAATCCGACCAAGCAACCATTTTGAAGGCGGTAAATTGTCATTCCTTATTAAAACCAAATCTCCTATCTCTACGTTTGGGTTTTTATCAGTCCACTTATATCTTTTTTGCAAAGTATATAAATAATCAATTGACCACCTTCGCCAAAAGGTTTCAAAAAGCTTCTGGACCAATTCCCAGCGTTTTAATCGATTTTCAGGAACAAACTCAAACGAAGGCTCTGGCATATTCAAAACTGAAGTCCCAGTTAAAAAATGTTCAGGAGTTAAATACGAAAAATCCTCAATATCATCGGCCAATGGAGCAATCGGACGCGAATTTAATGAAGCTTCAATTTTGGTTAGCAAAGTATAAAACTCCTCATAAGTCAATTTATGCGTACCCACTATCCGATGTAAGTAGTGTTTAACACTCTTAACACCAGCCTCCCAAAGCCCCCCAAAATGCGGAGCATTAGGAGGAGTGAAATGCTAGTCAGTGTTCTCTGACGAAAATTGATTTCGCAATTCATCGTCTTTTTGCAAATTTCACAGACACTTCTTTAAATCATTACTTGCTCCTACATAATTTTTTGCATTATCGCTATAGAGATGAGCCGGTCGTCCCCTACGAGAAATAAATCTTTGAAAGGCAGCTAAGAAAGCGGAAGAAGTATAATCAGTTACAAGTTTTAAATGAACTGCGCGAGTACTACAACACACAAAAAGAGCAATATAAGTCTTATGACTCTTAATTCTTCTACCCGGACCAAAACGAACATCATAAGGACCTGCGTAATCCATGCCAGTATGCGTAAAGGGGCGAGAAGGCTTGAATCTGAAATCAGGCAAATTTCCCATAAGTTGTTGGGGAATTTTCGCTCGCTCTCTGACGCACACAACGCAATTTTGGATAATACGTTTAACTAGCATTCTAGCTCCTATTATAAAAAAATTTTGTCTGATAACATGCAAAGTTAATTGTAGACCTCCATGATATAAGTATAGATTAAGTATATTAAGTATAGATTTGGAACTTAATTTTCCGGACTTGATTTCTTTAATTTCCGTACTAAAAAATTCCGCCTGAATTTTTCTAAGCCAAAACAATCTAGCATGATTTATTTCTCGGACGCTTAAAATTTTCCCAACCTCCAAAGGAAAAGGATTCATAATTTTTGAATATTTATTTTTTAATTTGAAAATAAATCTTTTACAATAGGCCGTAACCCGCAATAATTTAGGCCATGATGAAAATCTAGTCTCAAGGTCAAAAGGAGACTCTAAGGTTTCACAGACATTAAGATGAATTGATCTTTTTTCCATTTCTTCAGTCGGGAAAAAAGGTATTGTTTCTGGCCATGCCACAGAATTTTTAGAAAGACCAGATGGTCCACTCCACCAAAGAGAGTGATTCAACAATTCTGTCGGGCTAAGCCCCCGAGAAGCGCAATCCGCAGGATTTTCATTGGTGGAAATATGTCTCCATTTAGCTTCGGGAATCAGCTCATGAATTTGAGCAACCCGATTAGCAACGAAAGTTTTCCAAGTGGACGAGTGCTTACTTAGCCATGCCAAAACCACTGTAGAGTCCGTATGACAATAAATAGGAAAACTTTCAAAACTTAATTCAATCAAAATAAAATGCATAATTTTGGCCAACAAAACAGCAGCACAAAGCTCTAAACGAGGTATACTAACTGGAGATATATGAGCTACCTTAGACTTAGCGAAAATCAGCGTAACCCCAGGCTTTTCAGACTTGGTTAAAATGCGTAAATAAATATTTGCTGCATAAGCCTTAGATGAAGCATCAGCAAATCCATGCAACTCAAATTCTAAATTGTAATTAGTTTGCCCAGTCCAACGAGGAATTTTTAGACTCTCTAATTTAACTAATGAGGAATAATAATCATTCCATTGAACTAACAGATCTTCTGGTAATTTTTGATCCCAGTCAAGTTTACTTAACCATAATTCCTGGATTAACAGTTTAGCTACTACTATAACCGGAGACAACCAACCAAAAGGATCATATAATTTAGCTAT
This sequence comes from Ganaspis brasiliensis, assembly GCA_037103525.1. NCBI lineage: Eukaryota > Metazoa > Arthropoda > Insecta > Hymenoptera > Figitidae > Ganaspis > Ganaspis brasiliensis. The sequence continues at coordinate 411,463 of JAZKLR010000008.1, read as the reverse complement.
TATCGATAAAACAATTCTCTATGTTGGAATGGAAACTTCCTCTGAAAAAACTTTAAACTCAAAAACATCCAAAGCAGGATCCCATTTAAGTCCCAAAACTTTCAAGCATTGATCCTGATCAAATGAAATTTCAATTGCACGCTCGTGATCACCAATCGGGCAATCATTAAGCAAAACAGCATTGTTACTCGCCCATTTTCGCAAATGAAAGCCACCCAATTTCATTAAACTCAAAACTTGATTTTTGGTAATCTTTGCTTCAGACAGGCTGTCTGCTCCAAACAAACAATCGTCTACATAAATGCTTTTTTCTAAAATAGGTTTAGCAAGGGGAAATTTATCACCCTCATCCTGAGCCAATTGTTTAATTACCTTATTAGCAAGATAAGGAGCACAAGCAGTACCGTACGTAACGGTCTTTAGCTGATACGCTTGAATCTTATTATCTTCCGAAAACCACAAAATACGTTGATAATCAACATCTCTCGAATCGACCAATATCTGCCTAAACATTTTTTCAATATCGGCCACATAGGCATAGCGATACTTTCTCCAATGTAAAATAATAGAAATCAAATCATTTAGAATTTTTGGACCCATTAAAAGATGGGAATTTAAGGAAGTTTTATTTGACGTCAGGCTGGATGCATTAAAAGCAACCCGCAACCGAGTAGTAGAACTACTCTCTCGAATGACGGGATGATGAGGCAGATAAACTACTTGAAATTCGTCCCTCAAAGTGTCTCCCTCTACCTTTTGCATATGACCCAATAGAATATATTCAGCCATAAAGTTCAGGTTAAAGTCAATGAATAGAGTCTTTAAATTTCACTTTAAACCTGCTCATAGTTTATTTATTTTTTAAAACAACCAAATATTAGTGCGGCTAAGATTACTCACAATTTGATTAAAGTTAAAAACCGTTAAAGAATTAAATATAGTTAATTTATTAAAAGTAAAGACTTTAGTCTTTCAACCTGCTTTCCTCACATTCTTGCAACCACTAAGTTAAATTCTCTGGAAAACGAAGAACATTTCTCAGAATTCTCCAATCAGATACTATTACGCTACCAATTTCATACGAGTAACGGAAATTGCCTATCAATAGGCTTCAGAATTAAACTTCTTTTCATGCATTCTCAAACAACATTTATTAATTGGCCGTGACTATTCGTACAGATTTTCTGTACGAATAGCCAGACCAAGGTGGAACGGCTATTCGTACAGAAAATTGAAACACTGTCTTTGGGAGCGTAATACCTTTTGTTTTGGTTGTAAAAATCATAATAAAATGTTGGAAATGCTAAGGGGGGGTTCTTGTGTCACAAACAGTGGTCTTTTAACCAAAAGATATCCGTGTAACATTAATTTTCACAAAAAGAAAGATTTTGACAATTTTCTGTATGAATAGCTGCTCGATTGAGGTTTGGCTATTCGTACAGATTTTCTGTACGAATAGCCAGATCACATAGAACGAGCTGTTCGTACTTATTGAAGCAATTTTCTGATTGGTCGAGAATTGCATTACAAATTTCTGATTGGTCGAGATTTTCTGTACGAATAGACACTCCGTTATTAATTTAGTTGGTCTTTTAAGAGCGAGAAATGTCAACATTGAAATCAGGTGAGAGCATTTTTGTTCTCAGGTTTAATCAGCCTTAACCACAGTATTTTCTTGAATTAAAATCCGTGTTTAAAAAAATACCATTTTTTACGCAATAAAAAAGTTGGGTTTATTCAACCAAACGTTTTGATTCATTCAATAACTTTTTGGTTGATACAAATACATTACATTAAATCAAATTCTAGATGTGAATAAACTAGCATCAACTGATTTGTTATTATTAATTGCATAACTTGTTTTTTATGAATTTAGTAAATGTTGCTTTTTTATTGAAAAAAATGGGATTACGCGGATAGTTTCTAAAATTTTTTTGAGGACTTATAGAGAGAAGAAATTGTCGTTTCTAAAAATGTTTAATTGTTATTTATTTTTCTATAATAACTGAATTTTTTAGTACATTATTTGTATATTTATCAGTTAATTTCCAATTTATAATAATAATTATTGTTATTACTTTAGAATTATAAACAAAAAATTTGAAATTAAATAATAATATACAAATAAAATATTTAATTAAGAAATTCAAGTATTAGAGAAAAATAAATAACATTTAGTTAAATGTAAACCAAAATATTAATTTGAATGAACCAAATAAATTCCGTCTGTAACCTTTAAATAAAAAAAATTTTTTACGTGGAATATCAAGTAAGAATTGTTTTGCACAAAATTTTGAATAGGAATTATCTTGCACTGACAATTAAATAAAAATCACATTGTTCCATAGGGGTCGTCCATAAATCACGTGTTAGGATTTATGCCAATTTTAGACCCCCCACCCCCCCCTTGATTATCACGTGACTTTGAATAATTATAAAAATTACTTAAAATACTGAAGGCATATAAACAATAAGTTCAAAGGCTGTTTATTGCAAATTCCTCGTACATTTACATTAGAAGGCCATTTTATATTCTTTATTTTTTCATATATGGGACATTCTTTCTCAATTCAGCCACCCCTCTGTGCATTTTAATTTCCAAGATAGAAGACTTTATTATAGCCAGATTATAGCTTACAATTTTCTCCAAAACATCAACTTTTTGATTTCGTATTGATTTCGTATATAATTTTTATCGTAAACTAAAAATTATAGTCTAAATAACTACAAGATTTAAATAAAATACTCAATCGAATTTAAAGAAATAATCAAACCTTACCAAGCATTATAATAAGGAAACCCCATCATAATCATTCCCTAAACACGAATTAAAAAGATGACAAATATTCTTAAACATGTAAACAAAGAACAATCTTTAGAGGATTCACAAACTTTAAAATTAAATAATAAATACCTATGAAATTTACCCTATTAGCATTAAAAACTACCCTTTAAAATCATCCCTAAATTACTTAAAACCTTGCTTTTAATGTATTCTTATCTACCTTATCCCCTTCAACATCGAAAAACATCCTTGAAAATTATCCCTTAATCTGAAATAAAGAAATTTACAAAAAAAAAATCGCTTAGAATTTATTCCTTTCTACCATACATAGCAATACATTCTGAGCAATTTTAAAAGCCAAAGAATTCTTTAAAATTATTTTAGTTTATTTGTTTAATAAAAAATTGTCCATTTTTTGGATTAGAGATTAAGAGAAGATTTTTAAGGGTGGTTTTCGATGCTGAAGAGGCAAGTTTCATAGAACTCTTATTCTTAGTAATATTTAAAGCTTGTAAATTCTCTAAAGAATGTTTTTGTCTACTTGTTTAAGCATATTTGTCAATTTTTTTAAATTCGTGTTAAGGGGGTGAGGCTTCCGTTTCCGGTACCGTTCGCAAAAAGTAGTGAATTTTTTCGTTCTTGGCTTTTTGGTGTAGGAAAGGTGGAGGCGCATGAATATTCCATAAAACCCATTTAGTCTAAATCCCATTAGGCCTAAAACCATTTAACCTAAATTGCATTCAGCATAAAACCCATTTAACCTAAATTGAGAAGCCAGATGCAATAACTCGCTAGGCGCTCGAACACGCGTAAAAGTATTGTTTATGTCAAATTTTTGGAGTAGATTTTCAAATTGATTGAAAAAGGTTTTTAAAAATATGAGGTTATAGAGAAGAAAAAAACGCATCTTTTTTTTCTCTTCAATTTTTTTGTAGAATGCAAAATAATTTAATAATAAAAATTAAAACCACGAAAAAAAATTTTTGTAAAATTAATTACCTTTTTATAAATATCACATCATTTCTCAGCTATTTATTATTGAAACTGATTAAAATTTGGTACACGTATGCAGTATATACTGGTAAAGCCTGCAAGCACAGTAAAACCTTTAAAAAATGATATTGTTTAATAATATTTAATACAAAAGTAATAAGTTCAATAATATTAGTTTTCTAACTTTGAAGTTAAAAATTTCTATTAATGATTTAAAATACCGGTAACTTGTAGCGAGAAAGTTTTTCATTTAGTATTAAGGAAGTTTTTCTCGCAAAGTTTGAAACTCATAATCGTAGAAATAAGGAATCATAAGAAGAATTGTGGAACGTTATTTATTTCTATCGTTGCGTCCGCCATATTGTCATGTGTCTACGCTAGAGGGATAGAGAACAGGGTATGCATTCTACAAAAAAATTAAAGAGAAAAAAAGATGCGTTTTTTTCTTCTCTATAACCTCATATTTTTAAAAACCTTTTTCAATCAATTTGAAAATCTACTCCAAAAATTTGGCTTGGACAATACTTTTACGCGTGTTCGGGCGCCTAGCGAGTTATTGCATCCGGCTACTCAATTCCATTTACCCTAAATTCCAATTAACCTAAAATGTATTCAGCCTAAATCTCATTTTAACTAAAATGCAATTAGCCTAAATGCCATTTAACCTAAAAAGAACTCAGCCCAAATATCATTTAACCTAAATTCCATTTAACCTAAATCCCATTTAACCTAAATTCCATTCAAACTAAATTCTATTTAACCTAAAATGCATTCAGCCGAAATCCCATTTAACCTAAAATTCATTCAGCCTAAATCTCATTTAACCTAAATCCTGTTTAACCTAAATTCAATTTAACCTAAATCTCATTTAACCTAAATCCCACTTATCCAAAAATGCATTAAGCCTTTAAGCCCATTTAACCTAAAACGCATTCAGCCTAAAATTTATTTAATCTAAATCTCATGTAACCTAAATGTTATGTCCGAGCAGAGCGAGGCTATTTTAATCAAAATGTTAAGTATAAACTTAACACAATCAAGTGAATAACAGCTAAACAACTAGACCTGAGATCTAATCTTTATATTTTTTATTAATGGGGATCGTATATAATATCAAGCCTATGGGGCTTGTGTTAAATAAATGATAAATGCTTCCTTTAGAGAATACAGTTGTTTATTTATAACATTTTAAAGTTGTACAAGGTTATACAAATTCATTATCCGTGTATATGCAAGGTCGGGTATAATATAGAATTCATTAGATTCTATGGAACTATCCGTTTGAACAAAGATTATTTAACAATTTACTTTTTTGTTTATAAAGAATAGAAGAGAATACAATAAAAACTTACTTTTAGAAAGCTACAGCTGGTAATTATGGTTGAAACACGCTAAGCTTCGCTGATACTGGCGTGATAATGTATGAACGCTGGCCCAACACTGGTACAGGAAAATTATGGTTTTTGAGTTCGCTTTTACACTTCACGACTCAGAACTTCACGACACTGTCGAATTGTTCAGAATTATGGTGACTGCTCGTTTATTATCGTTACTTTATTATTAAATGCTCAGTTTTTTCAACTGCCAAACTTGCGCAGAAACTGGATTATTATTAAGTGTGAAAACTAACAAACTTGTCAGACTATAGACCAGTACCGACGACACCATAAACATACAAAACGACAATGGCGATGAGTTAAAAGAACAGTGAGTTTAAGTCGTCTAAAGGATAGCACACTTCACGACTCGAAATTAACGTCGTTGTCGTGTCATTTAGAACCACGGTATTTGCCTGGTTTTTCGTACTTTGCCCTAAAATCTAGTTTTTTCTACTGCCAAACTTGCGCAGAAACAGATTTATTGTCAGGCCTAAATATCGACAGACGCGCTCAGAACCTTTTAGCCAGTATTGGCTATACCGTAGTTAAAAACTTGACGACGAACGACGGGTCTACTCATGATCCGCACTATATTCTGCTTATAGAACTTTTGACGACCAGAATTTGCTCGTCGCTGGTATTTAAAGACAATCTTCCTATTGTCTGGTCCGTTGTGGGGGCTGGTTTGTGAAAAACTGCATTTCACACGTACGTGAAAAAGCGCTTTTTCGCACGTACGTGAAAAAACGCCTTTAGGCACGTACGTGAAATATTGCTTTTCGCACGTACTATTATTCACACATGATTCATTCTTCTAACTTGAACATCAATTTTAATTCTTATATGTTCCTCTCATATCTTAATCGATTTCAACATTGATCTGATCATTATATTAGTACGAATACCTTGAAAAGTGATTACAATTGCTCGATGCAATCAATATTAATCTTAGTATGAGAATCGGTAGAAAACCAATGTTGGCGGAGAGTCAAACCAATGTCTGACCGCTTCGTTGTCTCTCATCACTTAATACGTCACATAGATAATAGCATACATGGTAACTACTTCTTATATCGCACTATGATAAGTGCTTTATATCACTAAATGGTAAGACAACGATGACTTCCTGACTTATCTTACTCGAGTCTGGTTTCATTACCATTTAACAGCGACAATGTTTGTATCATATAATATCGATATTATCAATACTTATAGATTCCTTTTTTGAATGAAATACCCGAATTTATTATCCAAGTTTCTTTAATTTATTTTAATAGAATATGTATCGTAACTTAATGTAAAAGGAAAGCATGTTGCCAACTATTCCTGACCTATTTTGGTTATTTGTAACTTAATATTTGTTCATTTTATTATTTTACTTGTAATTTAATCTAATTTACTAATCACGAGTTTTTCTTATTTGTTATTAAGGAAAAATTACATTAATAGTTAAACAACTAGTTTTTATTAAAATTTTTACGGATATAACAGTCCTCCCCCCATATTTTAGTTTATCGTCCTCGATGAACACAAAATTACGTTCTATCCATTTTGATGTAGTCAACTCAAATATATATATATATACATATATATTTTTATGAATGTATTCTATTTCATAAATTTTATTGGCAAGAATAGACTGCTATTTGCTTCGTTTATCCTTTAAACACCATATAGGGCAGCTTGAAGAGATGCAGATCTTCACAGCCAGTAATTCGCTGAGCTTGCAAATTCTCAGGTGTGAAGATATCATCTCTGTTCTCTTTCCTTGTCTTGGTACAATATCAGAGTGATGCCCTTATGATGTCATTAACGAAGGCGTCAGTTTATGCGTATAACTTGTGGAGTGACCAGTGCCATAAGATGAGTTCTTCAAATCATCCCTTTGCGTCCGCAGAAAGCTTAGGTAAGTACTTAATCGTTATGAGATTTCTATTTGTGTGGTTTTGTGATACTATCTACTTAGTCTTTCGCGATTCTTGCTATTCATAAGTGTTCATTAGTGTCGAAATGTTGGACGATCTTAATAAAGATGTAACTGATAGTGTTTTGGACTTTGATTTATCGCTTCTGGTTAACTCGGAAAACAGCGCGGAAGACCAAATACTAAATATTATCGCTCCGAGTACTTCCAGTGCGAGTACTTCAAATTTTAATTTACCTCTTCTCGTTGATTTTGAGAACAGAGCGGAAGATCAAATACTAAATAATACTGCTCCGAGTACTTCCAGTGCGAATACTTCGAACTTCCGTTTCCCTTTTCGCGTTAATTCGGAAAATAGCGTGGAAAATCCATTTTCACGAGATCTTGTTTTGAATACTTTATCAAGTAGTAATTTATTTTCGGGAGTGACAAGTAAATCAATCGCCTTGTATTCAAGGTTATCCGAAATTGAGAATTGTTTGGGCATTTGTAAATTAGCGTTTTGGAACGTGAGCCCCGAGACGGCAATTAATAAATTGACAGCTCTGTGTCGCGAGCTTTTGCCTAGTGTGACGACTGCTGATTTTGCTGTCATTCACCAGTTAGATTGTCGGAGTCGTGGGGTGTTTGTCAGAGTTTCCTCTCTTGAGCTTAAAATTTTGATTTTAAGCAACACCGAATTTTTTCTCGCTCGTGGTTTTAATGTGGGGTTATTTTAGTGTACGTCGCAATGCGTTTATCTTTCCTAATTTTCTTTTATTTCCAAAATTTTTGAATTTAACATTTTATGCTGTTTTCAGCGATTGGCCCACTAAGATTTGGATGCACTCATCCTGAACTAATGGTGAGGATGTGCATCCTAATAGCCCAATGGGGTTATTACTCTCGAATTGCTGATGGTCTGCAAAGGTACTTAGATGCTCCTGTGGTTACCTCTAATCTTCGGAGAAGGAGGGGTAGACCTCCTAGACGTTCCAGGGCACGCCACACTACGGAGAGGGCCGCACCTTTTGCCGATGAACTTGCTCTGCGGCGGGACCTGGAGCAATATCGATGTCGGATTGCTGACTGCCGGGAGGAGATGCTATTCCTAATAAATAACATAGTTGCAGTGTCTCTAGAATATTACCAAGAGACTTCTGCTGAAACAGATGGCTCCCCGGAGTAAGTATCTTTCCTTATTTTTATTTTATATCGAGTTTACAATTTCAATTTCGATTTGTTTTTTCTATGAATTTTCGTTATTCCACAGGTTTCAAAACGGAGATTTAGAACAAGTGATGGTGAGAGGTTCTTCAGCTTCTTCGGTGCAAGGCGGAGAAGGGGTGAGAGGTTCTTCAGCTTCTTCTACCGAGGAAATAGAATTGGTAGAAGTTCCAAGTTCCACTGACGACGACGTGATTTGGATAAACGACTGAGTTATCCTTATTGCCAATTCAATTCATCTCACCTTTATTTGTTTTATTTTTTTTTTATTTTTTTTCTTCTTCGTATTCTTTTTTTTTTGAATTTAATTAAATTTAAATGTGTAAATTTATAGATATTCATGCATATATATATATATATATATTTTCATATATACAATACCGTCTTAATTACTTAATTTGTACAATTATTGTAACTTTTCCCTTTTTTGTTTTTATCTTTCTTTTTGTTTAAGTATTTTCAATCAATAAATTTGTTTCTTGTATTTAACGTTGACAAATATGCACTACGAAAGAGAATCTAAATTTAAGGAGTTAATTTAAACTTGTTCTAAATTCATTTTTTAGAAAATGGTCAAAAATTAAAATTAAAGGGGAAAATTCCAACAAGATAAATAATAGGTGGTCTAAATTTGTTAATTCTCAATCATAAGGTATAGTTATGCAACATGATTCTCTTTTGTCAGTGTTATATTTTTCTTTGTTTTCTTATTCATCCCATCCTTACAATATTTAAGATAAAAATTCGAATTGGGTTTCTTCTGATATTTAATTAATCAAAATATAAAATTTTTCTCCTTTTATATTTTTTTGTTAAATTAGATTTGCTACGATATATATTCCATTAGTTTAGATTGAAATTAGTAATTTAGCAAATAAGGGGTCTTATGAATGTTTAAAATTTGCTGTTTCTTGAGTTGGCAATGCACATAATTATAAAGGTATTTAACCTTTAATTTCAAATAACCGGAAGGCAAAGCTCACTAATAAACAGTTATTTTACTATTGATGATTAAACTTAATCGAGGAAAATTCAACCGCATCTTACTACAGATAATTATTCGCTCGCAACCAATTAAACGGAGAAAATGGATTATTGTTTAAGCTGATAGTCGTTCCTTCTTAGTGACATAACAAGATGTTTGTTTTATTCATTTGATCGCAACACTTTTTATCCATTTTCATGTTTTAAGGTATTAATATTATACTGAGAAATTATTTGAATCAATTAATTTAGTTTACTTTAGTTTACTTTAGTTCATAAGCTAAAATTTATTGTATCAAATAATGTTTATTTCTATTTATTTAAGTGAAATAATTAAATGAGTAGATTATTTTAAAGGTTGTGATAAATAATTCAATTAATTCTTTACCTGGTCTAGGTACGATCCATTTGGCCCAAACAAGTGGTATTCAAGTAATTCTAGTTATTTAAATTACGTGCATACTCCTGAACCAAACAAGACGCGCAAACCAAGCAATTATTTTTAAATTAGTTGAATCAAATAATCTTCCTCCTCAGTGTAGAATAGGTAAATTCCTCTATTCATTTATATTATCTTATTCGTATAGCTTAAATTAATAGAAGAATTTGTCTTATTAATTAAATTTTGAGTCATTTTACATTAAATATTTTCAAAATGCTCTGTTAACCATATGAAAATTACCATATTCTTTTTTCTTTGGGGCAAATTGGTTGCATAGCGTCAGGGGCTGAACCGTTGTAGTATCGAGGCCTTCGGAGTCGGTAATTTTTAGATCGGCCATCTTGACGCAGTAGTCGGTGTCAGCGTTCCGTCAGACAGTGATGAGTTAAGAATCAAGTCAGACAGTTTACTTGGTTTTTTTTTTTTTTTTTTGCGATGCTTCGAAATTTTCAAAATTTTGTTGGTTCCCCTCTCTCCCTAGGATTTTTCTTCGTCCTCGAGGAAAAGTTGTGTGTGTTTGGTTATATTAGATCGTTGGATTGTTGTTTCTTCTTCGATGTCGTCTGCTAATTATTGAGTAACAGTGATATAGATATTTAAGTACAATTGCTGCCAGTAGAAGTAGTAGTAATTCCAAAAATGTCCAAATATATTCTTTAGCGGTGATGTTCCATCCGATGATTGGAATTTCCATTCTTTTTCTGTAAACATTGTTTAATTTTAGTAAGTTTTATTTATTTGATAGAACAATAAGAGTGTTCTATCAGTTGCGGTTTTTATACATGAGTTTAAGACTTTAATTGTTATGTGTTATGAAAGGTTTCATAATTTTCTTTATATAAGATTAGAATTTAGTAATATAACTTTTTTTTAAAATTGCTCTGCTTTAAAATTAAGGTCTTAAACGAAAATTGAATTTTTGTTTTAGATACACTGCAAAAACAAGTATCTTATTTTAAGATGTTGTTGTAGTCATTTTTATGACGTTTTTGTTTTTGTAATGTAATTGTTTTACCACTCCGTTTAGTAACAATTAATTTAATTCTCTGAGCATCTCTGTTTGTAGTCATATTTACCCAAACTTGTAATTGATAAATGATAATTAATAGTTGATTTAACTACAGTAGTGTTAACTACTTTTATCTTTACTAATGATTTGTAGTAAAATCTACTACAGGAGTTTTTATTTCCTTCTGCTGGTTATATTGTCACTTCTTGAGGATAATGGGGTAATCTTTGAATATGATGGGTTATTTGCGTTTAGGATGATGGATTGCTTTCTAGCATAACTTTCTGAATAGGAAATTTATTTTATTAAATTGGGTACATTTTATTAGAAAGAGGAAAGAAGAAGGCAACCGCCGAATCCTCTCCCTTCATTTCTTTCGTCTTTCTATTTTATTTTTATTTTGGTTATTTATTTGATTATTAATTATTTAATTCATTTGTTTATTTAAATATTTATATATATATATTTTGTTTTTTTGTTTTTTTTGTTTATTTATGTTGAAATAAGATAATTATCCTTAATTATAGTAAAGTAATAAACTTGGTATAATAATTAAATATAATAATAACAATATGTCTAATATTTACTTAGTTTAATTTAATAGGAGAGTAAATTATTTTGATTATTAATTAATTACGACATTGAAATTTATGACATGACTCATTGTTTTCTTTTACCAGTGCGTTAATTCGTACTTTAATATATGTGAATATTACAAAATATAATGGTTACACTTTTCTAACTTAGTGATTAATAGATAATAATATTCTTGGGTAACAATAACATTAATGATATAATATTGAATAATATGTTTAATCTTGGTAAATTATATATTTAGCCTCTAAAGAATATATTTGCAGTCATGCTTTATTTTATGTTAATTTATTTATTATTATTTTATTTATTTATTTTAATTTTTTTTTTTTTTTGAGTTTTCATTGTATATTTTCTAAATCTAAATCTTAGCAACTTTCACATGATTATTTTGCATCGTTTGTCTTTAATAACTAATAGGTAATAATTTATTTTAATTGTTTGTAGGTTAGTGCTATTTTAGTACTTATTAGGTTAACATATTTAGCAAAAACTAGTCTAAATTCTTTTTATTTGCCTAGTATAATAATGATAGAGTTTAGTAGTTAAATAGTATATTTATTTTGTTTTATTAATATACACATACTAGAGTACTCGCATTTGCCTGTTTTTCAGAGTAGAGGAAACTACGGAAAACCTCCACTGAGCACTGATATTTTAGTCTTAAGGATAAAATTGGGAAACATAAAGCTTTTTGAAATATAATTCGCGAATTTCAAAATGATTTTAAGAATAATGCATCATTGTATGCTGATTTAACTATAACGGTAGACCATAAAGTATTTTATGTTTAGAGGTTATTTGGGATTTTATAGGAAGGAAAAATTTGTAGGAGGGCCCCAAAAATCATCTTCTGTAGGCTCGGCCTTGTCTTTTGGAAGGAATTTTTTGTTTTTTATTTCTCCTCGGCATTTTATTTTGGTGTGTCCTCTGCGATAACATAATTCGCAGCAATTTTTCCATTTTAAAAGTTTTAGGCGCAGTTTACTTGGATCATCTCGACTCAATACGTATATTTCTTCGTCCTTGTCCACAGAATATTCTTCTTCGCTAAAGAAGTAGGTACCATAAAGGGCCTTTAATATTTTTCTAGCCACTCTTTATGATGAGATAACGATTGATTGAATTTGGCAAATGATTTTTCAAGTTCACTTGCTAATTCTCTTCGAGGTCTTGGTTCCGGACTCTTGGGTTTTGGTGCTTCTTTCTCTTCCTCTTCTTTTTCTTCTTCTTCTTTTGAGCTCTCTTCACTGTCGGTGATAGGTGGACTTACTAATATTACCGGTTGATTTATGATTGGTCCAAGCTCATTTTCTTCTTTATTCTCGAAAAATTCTTCCGGTGCTATTGGAGCTTCCGGAGGTGCACTCTTGGGAGCTTCATCTTGGGGTAAAGCTGCCAGTGGAAGCTTCAAACTTGGAAGAACGCTTTTACGTCTTCGATGAATGGGTGGATTATGATCTGCTTCTGAATCAGTGCTTGAACCATATTCATCGTCTTCTTCTCTTAGTGAGGGTCTAGCCTTACTATCTGTTTTCCTTCTTTGGAGTAGTCTCTTTCCTATGGAACTCTCTTCCAAATTTGGTTTTGAAAGTTTGGGTTTGTTAGTCTGCTTTAAACTTGCAGATCTTGTGATCTTCGGCTTTATGATTTTGTTTGCAGCCACAAAATTCTTTTTCTTGACTTTGGGTTGTGGTTGCGTTGCTGCCGAAGTGGAAGTTGACGGTTCGTCTGGAGTCTTTGCTGATGATCTTGTCTGCATCAATATTCTGACTACTTCTTGCTCGATTTTTGATTCACCAGGACTCATTGAGTTGATCACCGGATTCCTTGACAAGGCGTCGGCATTGGAATTCAATTTCCCTGGTTTATATTTGAATTCATACTCGTAATCACGTAATTTTAACCGCCATCTTATAAGCCTTTGGCCTGGATCTTTTATGGAGTCAATCCACTTTAATGGCTCATGATCACTCACTAACGTGAATTTCTTTCCATAAATATATGGCCTGAAGTGTCTCACTGCGTATAGCACAGCTAAACACTCTTTCTCTGTAGTAGTGTAATTTATTTCTGGAGAACTCATAACTTGAGAATAGTATGCGACTGGCAAATCTAATCCATCATGTTCTTGGCTCAAAACAGCTCCTACTGCATAGTTAGAGGCGTCGGTGGTCAAGGTAAACGGCTTTTCATAATCAGGTCGTTGTAAAATTAGACTTTCACAGAGAGCCGTTCTTAAATCTACAAAGCTCTTTTCTTCATCAGGTCCCCATGTGAATTTTACTTCTTTCTTCAGGAGGTTCGTTAGAGGCTTGGCTCTAGCTGAAAAGTCTTTGATGAACCGTCGGTAATAACCTACGAGACCTAGAAACTGTTTGATGTTTCTGGGAGTTTTAGGAGTTGGGTATTGTTCTACTGCTTCCAACTTTTTAGGATCAGCCTTGACACCTTCTTGGTTAATTACATGTCCTAAATACATTACTTCTCTATGCAAAAACTCGCATTTTTCTGGTTGCAAAGTGAGATTAGCTTCACTTAATCTTTGTAACAATCGTCTCACCTTCTTTCCATGTTCTTCAAGATCCCTAGCGTAGACAACTATATCATCTAGGTAGACAAAGAGTTCTACTCCTTGTAAACCTAGTAATACTAGATCCATGAGTCTTTGGAACGTCGCTGGAGAGTCATAGTGTCCATTTATAGTGGAAAATGCTGTTTTTGCTCTATCAGCTGGGTAAAAATTTCTGAAGTGGCCCCCTGATTTGCAAACATGTAATGAAATTTGAAATTAATGTTATATTCCTATACTACTAAATGAGAGATAGTTTGCATATAAATAGTTTTTTTTAATTTAAATAATGTCAAAAGTTATAAACAAATGAAAATTTTTGCATCATTTTATTTGAAAATTCATATCTTTTTTTTATATTATTGAAAATTAATAAAATTTGTATGACTTGTGTACAAAAGTATAAACTTTAAGATAAAAATAATTTCGATCACGTGCATTTATTTTTTAATGCAAAATTAATGATTTTTTATAAACAATTTAAAAAAAAAACATGTTCTGGGCCTGCTAACAAATTTTTTTAAAAACGCATTGATTCAGTATGAATTTAGGTTTATTATACAAAAATAAAAATTTGGTTAGGTTTATATTTAACAGAATGGCGTTAATTTGTTTATAACGCTCCGGAAACAATATCAAGCGGCACTGGTTCGTTCGCAACTGCGCCTTCCGTAGTCCCTCCTATAATAAGATATGAAATAATTATGAAGTTAAATCAAGTCACATGATTTAGTTGAACATAATAAAAATCACTTTTTTCATTTATTTATATAAAAAAACAATATGTAATTTTGTGGAAAAATTGTGCTGCCCATTCAAACAAACTTTTTGGTGATGTAATATATTTCCAATCTACAAGTTGTAAACTTGCTATTTTAGCTTACCTCTTTACCGTCCCACCAACCCCATCACAAGCCCCTTTGCCGTCCGAAAAGTAAAATATTTTCTTTACATTTTGAGCACCAAAAGTTTCCTTCAAATGATCAAAAAGTTTGTTTGAATGGGCAGCACAATTTTTCCACAAAATTAAATTTGGCTTTTGCACATAAGACAGTACCATTCGTTTCAGCCAACTGAAAAAGATCAGCTAATATGCAAAATATTTTCTAAGGATTCAAAAATAAAGACTAATAAGGTCACAAAAAATCCACGACAATAGAGTACAAAAAAATTAAGCTTTTTAACTTTATTATTAACGTTATTAGTTATTAGTATTAATGATAGTGTACTTTAACATTATTGCGTATTTAATTAATTACATATTGTTTTTTTATATAAATAAATGAAAAAAGTGATTTTTATTATGTTCAACTAAATCATGTGACTTGATTTAACTTTATAATTATTTCATATCTTATTATAGGAGGGACTACGGAAGGCGCAGTTGCGAACGAACCAGTGCCGCTTGATATTGTTTCCGGAGCGTTATAAACAAATTAACGCCATTCTGTTAAATATAAACCTAACCAAATTTTTATTTTTGTATAATAAACCTAAATTCATACTGAATCAATGCGTTTTTAAAAAAATTTGTTAGCAGGCCCAGAACATGTTTTTTTTTTAAATTGTTTATAAAAAATCATTAATTTTGCATTAAAAAATAAATGCACGTGATCGAAATTATTTTTATCTTAAAGTTTATACTTTTGTACACAAGTCATACAAATTTTATTAATTTTCAATAATATAAAAAAAAGATATGAATTTTCAAATAAAATGATGCAAAAATTTTCATTTGTTTATAACTTTTGACATTATTTAAATTAAAAAAAACTATTTATATGTATGGAGCTTTTCCTAAACAGTCTAGGATACTGGAAATACACGGCAGGGGGTAAGCATCCCCTATTGTTTTTTCGTTAAGAGCTCTGAAATCAATTACTATTCTCCATTTCTTTTTTCCAGTGGCATCCACCTTTTTTGGAATGATTAATAATGGAGAGTTGTAAGGAGAGGAGGATGGACCTATGGCTCCTTCTGATTTCATTCTAGTTATCACTTTATCTATTTCTTCTTTTTGTGCGGGGGAAAATCGGTATTGTTTTGTATGAATTGGAACTTCGTTTACCGTAGGAATCTTGTGTTGTACCAGATGAGTAGCATTTAGAGGTTCTCCGGACAAATGGAAGCTTTCCGGAAACTCCTTTACTAATTCTATAACATGTTCTTTTTCTTCTGGGTTTAGATGATCTAATCTCAAGTTTTCTAGGATAGCAGAAGTTCGGTCTAGTGGTGAATCATAACCTTCATCTACTGAATCATCGTCCGATTCTTCTCCAGGTAGGTTGTGGTATTCGAATGGAATTAATTCTTGGGGTGGAATGTCTAGTTCTATGTCTTCAGTGGTGGTGTTTATAGCGAGGATTTGACAATTACCATTATCATTAGTGACCACTCCTTCTCCTATGATAACTCCTTCCACTGTTTTTATTATTGGTAAATAACCTTCTCTAAGTTCTTTGTTTATAACTTCGAGAGGTATTACTTGCTTTGTTCTTGCCTTTACAACAATTTTTCTCTTTGTATTCTTCTTGCTGCCTTCCAAAGCTTCTCTAGCTTGACTTGATTCCTGATCTATAAAGAAAATCGGCTTAATGGGATCAGAATGAGTCACTATCGTATTATCCCAAAAAGAAATTTCCACTTTCTCTTGCCTCAAATATTCGCGACCTAATATTCCATCGGAGTTTATTGGAAAATCCGACGGTACTACTTGGAAGACTACTGGACTATTTCCTAGACAGATCTGTACTGTTCCCAGAGTTGCAATCCTTGTAGGGGTGATTCCAGCTATGTGGATAGCTTCATTTTCTGTGACCATAAGTTCGGGTTGTAGGACACATAACTTGATTAGATTAACATCAGCGCCTGTGTCTATTATTAATAATGCTTTTGAGTTTAGAAAGCTGGTTGAGGTTAGTTGCACTACAGGAGATTCTCTGTTTTTTCCTGCTTGCAAGACTGTTCTTGTTTCCTTAGCATCATCACATTTGCTTGTTGTTGTCCGACTTCCATAAGGAGGGTTGACGTGTCCTGATTGGTTAGGCATAGGATAATAAGGGTATGGTGTATACGGGAAGTACGGGTAATAGGTTTGTGGTGGAGGTTGGCTAGATGAAGTTGGTTGGGGTTGATAAGGATGTCTGAGAATTCCTGGCGGAAGTGGTGATTGTCCTGAATATCTAGGAGCTGCAATCGGGGGTGTGAAACGAACGTGCGGACTAGGACTCCTATCCCTAGAGCCGTATTTACTCGGCTGATTGTATCGCGATACATGATAGGTGTTATTGTAGCTATTAGTAGACTGATATTGGTGCCTAGACTCGAACTCTAAGGCATGTTTTAAAGCTCCTTCTATAGTTTTTGCACCTCTAGCTTCTACTACGTTAGACACACCATCCGGAAGTCCTCTAATAAATGTTTCTAAAGCACAATCGGTTAAAGGAACTATCATATCCTTTGCTTTATCTACTCCGTATTTATCTTCAAGGGCTGCTCGGGCTCCTGACACTAACATAGTTATTTTATCGTAAAATTCACTCGCACTGTCACCACGACCCATACGAACGGTGGATAATTCGTGCAAGTACCATGAATATGATTTAAAAAGGGGCAAATCTTTGTTTTAAGTGTTCTATCAGGTCATTAATCTTTTTAAAGTTTTTACCGTGAGTGCTATCTCTTGCAGCACCCTTTAGTTTAGACAAAACAGTGTTTACAAACTGTGTTTCACAGTTTGGGGGAATACTATATTCGGCGTTTATTATATCTTGTACAAAGTCACGTATTGGAATGTTTTTTCCATCGTAAAAAGGGATATTCATCGCTCCCTGTTGTAATGCAAAGCACTCGGCCATGGATGTTACCATAGCGTCACTGAGGGTCCTATTAATAGTCCCACTAAAGGAAGCATTTTCATTATCCTTAGTCATGATGATAATTATTTAGTAAAAATTTTCAATTGAAAAGAACTTACTGAGTTGATGATTGAGGTATAATGCCCTAAGCCCTAAGACGATTATACCTACAATGATTATAATAATTGACCAGCAAATTATAGCTTGTAACATTAATTATCGTTCCGTTAAAGGTCAGCAACCTATGCAATACTTGAACTAACATTCAGTTATCTGACATTATATTTTAAATAACTAATTGAATCAGTTCACGTGTTAAGGGTATGTTTACAACTGTGTCTCGATTATTGATTATTGTTACAGGAAATTTTACCATACAGTATGGTAATCTCTAAGAAGGTTTCACGATATTGATAACACAACCTATGATGCGATATTCTGTCAATAACTGAAACGTTCCTTTGGGGCAATAAGACGTAATAGTTTTATAAATCGAATTCGTCAGGTGAAATTTCTAAAAATGGACTTCCTAGAATTCCAACTATTTCAGATTGATTATCGTCTTTTACTGTGTAAAATTTGATAAGCTTACCTGCGATTGGTATTACGATTTCCCCAGTTACAGCTAACGGAGCTGTTTCCAATACAAAGGGGTTAGATCTATTGATTTTTACCGATTTGGACAATTTGTTTTCATTAATAAGATTAATAGACAATCCTGGATTGGCGAAAAACCATCCACTTGATTCAACGATATCTAGTGAAACCAAAAATACCTTTGGGTAAAATTTTTCTTTAAAGAAGTTATTAGCAAATCCTAACATTCTTTGTATTCATTTTATGAATGCCTTGTTAGAAAATTTTGCTTATCCAATGTTTTAGGAAAATACAGTAGCTTCCAAATAAGGTCCTCCAAGGATTCCCACGATGTCAGAGGAACCTTCAAAGGAAGTCACTTGGAAATTAATAGTGGAGTTATTAAAATATAACTCAACCTGACCTCTAGTTATTATGGATTTGCTTCTCGAACAATAGATCCTTGTGCGATCTATTTCTATCATAGGTGATAACTCCCTTTCCTTTATTAGGTTAATTGCTAGTGAGGGGTCAACTAAGAATTTTCCTTCCGGATACTTCAGGAATATAGAAACTAATTTTGTAGAGGAATACTTGTGTCTATTCTTTTCTATTTTAGAAAAATACGAAGTCATGTATTATGACTCGCAAGTGCAGTTCATTAAATGATAGGTCTTTTTAGTCTTTAAACTCAAGGAAGGAAGCCTACAACGTAGTTTTCCTATTTTAATGCTGGAAAAACAAGACAAAATGACACCCAATATTTTTGTGCAATTTGCAAATAATAGGATATCTTAGATTTAAAAAGAAAAGCATCCGAAGACATCAATCATATTAATAAAATTATTGAAAAGACTGCCGACTAAAATGATTTAATTGTTACTACCGTAACTTATCTGATTTTAACTTCAGAAGAGCAAGACACGATAATCTTTTTAGATTACGATCTAGAATGGAAGACACAGCTTACAAGTATCATATTTTAACCGTTAGAATACAGACAATTGTTATTTTATTTCGTTAAGAAAAGGAAAACTAATAGAAGCCTGGCTGTTGCTGATTGCAGCTAGAATAGTTTATCGTAATATACTGGTGAAAATATATAATGGTGACACTGATAATTTCTGCAATAGGCAGTCTTTGAGTTCCTCTTGAGAAATTAATATTTAATTTTCAAAGGGGTAGAGCCAATTCTTTTACAAAAGAGACTCCGATTATTCCACTTATCTTGGAGTCTCCCCCAGTGCAAATAACATTAAAGGAAATATTCTTGTCCAATATAGGAATTTCTACTACACCCGATGTTGATAAATTTTTCTGGTTTATTACAAAGATCTTTGTATGGTTTATCTGAACAAAAGTTGCTAAACTGGTTTTCTCTATTAAATTTATGTTTAGAGTAGGGTCATAAATGAAATCTTCAACTTTATTTCTTAAACAGTTTGAGTAGATAGAGATAATTGTTTTGTTTTCGTGATTGATTACAAAATGTGAACTCATGAATAATGATACAACGTTAATTTAAACGATATAACTGTATTTATTTAATTCTTGTTACTTTAGCTTTTCAACATTTACACAATTTACAATTTAAAATAATTGGTTCACTAATTCAATCAAGCTTCTTTTATCAACTTGTCGAAGAGTTTTGAAAACTCTGCCTCATTAGCTAGGTCCTGCCTTTTGTAATTTATTTCTTTGATGGATTTGAGTATCCTCTCTACAGCCTTTTTACCTCCGCGAGATCTGACCCTTTTATTCTTCTGCTCGGGCATAGTACTGTAACAACATTTTTCTTTTGTTTTTAATTGATTTTACTACAGCCAATAAGAGAGTTTTTAACAAAATTTTCTTTTTGATACTTTAAATCAACTTGGCTTGTTAAAATTTTTGATTGAATATCTATTGAAATTTTAACTTTTAATGATAAGCGGTAAAATTTCTATTAAAAATTCTACTTTACTCTGTTACTGTTCTTATTACTGCTAATAGAATCTTTCGAACTTTTAAAGATATCTGCCGAAAAGCGTTTCTTAAAAGTTCTAGAAAGTTATTTTGGCAAAATAACCTCTTACTTTTCTATTAACGAATGATTAGAACTGTAATCAATTGTAGTGACTGATAACAGATTGCTTCGAAATTTTGAAGATATCTGCCGAAAAGCGTTTCTCAAAATTTCTAGGAGTTACTTTAAAATTTAAATAAAATTCAAAAGCAACTTCTTATTTTTCTGTTTAACAATAACACAATATTACAATTTTCTTTGATTATACTTTGTTATTGTTCTTACTATTGATAATAGAGAGTTTCGAACTTTTGTAGATATCTGCCGAAAAGCGTTTCTTAAAAGTTCTAGAAAGTTATTTTTGGTTAAATAACTTCTTATGTTTCTATTAACTAATAATTAGAACTTATAACCCACTACAATTACTGATAATAGACAGTTTCGAAAGTTTCAAGATATCTGCCGAAAAGCGTTTCTCAAACCTTCTAGAAATTACTTTAAAATTTTAGATAAATTTCAAAGAAAATTCTTATTTATCTGTTTAACAGTAATATAATAAGTTACTTGGCAACAATAGAATTGTTATAAAGCACAATATTGAAATACAAATGAAAATAAACTTCATAAGCTATTGTGAACACTTTATTCTTAAGGACTTTCAGTTATTTATTTAACAAATTAGAATCCCACTTCTGACACCATTTCAGCTGTTATGTCCGAGCAGAGCGAAGCTATTTTAATCAAAATGTTAAGTATAAACTTAACACAATCAAGTGAATAACAGCTAAACAACTAGACCTGAGATCTAATCTTTATATTTTTTATTAATGGGGATCGTATATAATATCAAGCCTATGGGGCTTGTGTTAAATAAATGATAAATGCTTCCTTTAGAGAATACAGTTGTTTATTTATAACATTTTAAAGTTGTACAAGGTTATACAAATTCATTATCCGTGTATATGCAAGGTCGGGTATAATATAGAATTCATTAGATTCTATGGAACTATCCGTTTGAACAAAGATTATTTAACAATTTACTTTTTTGTTTATAAAGAATAGAAGAGAATACAATAAAAACTTACTTTTAGAAAGCTACAGCTGGTAATTATGGTTGAAACACGCTAAGCTTCGCTGATACTGGCGTGATAATGTATGAACGCTGGCCCAACACTGGTACAGGAAAATTATGGTTTTTGAGTTCGCTTTTACACTTCACGACTCAGAACTTCACGACACTGTCGAATTGTTCAGAATTATGGTGACTGCTCGTTTATTATCGTTACTTTATTATTAAATGCTCAGTTTTTTCAACTGCCAAACTTGCGCAGAAACTGGATTATTATTAAGTGTGAAAACTAACAAACTTGTCAGACTATGGACCAGTACCGACGACACCATAAACATACAAAACGACAATGGCGATGAGTTAAAAGAACAGTGAGTTTAAGTCGTCTAAAGGATAGCACACTTCACGACTCGAAATTAACGTCGTTGTCGTGTCATTTAGAACCACGGTATTTGCCTGGTTTTTCGTACTTTGCCTAAAATCTAATTTTTTCTACTGCCAAACTTGCGCAGAAACAGATTTATTGTCAGGCCTAAATATCGACAGACGCGCTCAGAACCTTTTAGCCAGTACTGGCTATACCGTAGTTAAAAACTTGACGACGAACGACGGGTCTACTCACGATCCGCACTATATTCTGCTTATAGAACTTTTGACGACCAGAATTTGCTCGTCGCTGGTATTTAAAGACAATCTTCCCATTGTCTGGTCCGTTGTGGGGGCTGGTTTGTGAAAAACTACATTTCACACGTACGTGAAAAAGCGCTTTTTCGCACGTACGTGAAAAAACGCCTTTAGGCACGTACGTGAAATATTGCTTTTCGCACGTACTTTTATTCACACATGATTCATTCTTCTAACTTGAACATCAATTTTAATTCTTATATGTTCCTCTCATATCTTAATCGATTTCAACATTGATCTGATCATTATATTAGTACGAATACCTTGAAAGGTGATTACAATTGCTCGATGCAATCAATATTAATCTTAGTATGAGAATCGGTAGAAAACCAATGTTGGCGGAGAGTCAAACCGATGTCTGACCGCTTCGTTGTCTCTCATCACTTAATACGTCACATAGATAATAGCATACATGGTAACTACTTCTTATATCGCACTATGATAAGTGCTTTATATCACTAAATGGTAAGACAACGATGACTTCCTGACTTATCTTACTCGAGTCTGGTTTCATTACCATCGCAAGACAGACATTAATCATCGGTAGCGTCATTACCTATTGTTGGAGATTTATCATGGATTTTGCATTGGATTTAGATTAATCATGCCTAGATTCCGATACTATCGATAATCAATGTCTGAATTCTATTATTCTATAACCTTGTAAAATCACTTTTAAACACCCTTAAGTGCGACCACTATTTAACAGCGACAATGTTTGTATCATATGTATAATATCGATATTATCAATACTTATAGATTCCTTTTTTGAATGAAATACCCGAATTTATTATCCAAGTTTCTTTAATTTATTTTAATAGAATATGTATCGTAACTTAATGTAAAAGGAAAGCATGTTGCCAACTATTCCTGACCTATTTTGGTTATTTGTAACTTAATATTTGTTCATTTTATTATTTTACTTGTAATTTAATCTAATTTACTAATCACGAGTTTTTCTTATTTGTTATTAAGGAAAAATTACATTAATAGTTAAACAACTAGTTTTTATTAAAATTTTTACGGATATAACACTGAATACCATATAACCTAAAATGCATTTATTCTAAAATTCATCCAGCCTAAATCCCATTAAACCTAAATCTCATTTTACCTAAATTTCATTTAACCTGAATTCCATTTATCCTAAAATGCTTTTAACCTAAATCCCATTTAAACTAAAACGCATTTAACCTAAGTCCCACTTAACCTAAAATGCACTCAGCCTAAATCTCATGTAACCTACATTCCATTTAGCCTAAATCCCATTTAACCTAAATTCCATTTAACCTAAAACGCATTTAGCCTAAATTCCATTTGATCTAAAATGCATTCAGCCTAAATCTCATTGAACCAAAATCCCATTTAACTTAAAATGCATTCGGCCTAAATCTCACTTAACCTAAATTCCATTTAACCTAAATCACTTTTAACCTCAATTTCATTTAACCTAAATCTCATTTAACCTAAATTCCATTTAACCTAATTCCCATTTAACCTAAAACGCATTTAGTCTAAATTCCATTAAACCTAAAATGCATTCAGCCTAAATACCATTTAACCAAAATCCCATTTTACCTAAATCTCATTTAACCTCAAATGCATTCAGCCTAAATCTCACTTAACCTAAATTCCATTTAACCTAAATTTCATTTAACCTAAATTCCATTTAACCTAAAACGCATTTAGCCTAAATTCCATTTAACCTAAAACGCATTTAGCCTAAATTCCATTTAACCTAAAATGCATTTAGCCCAAATACCATTTAACGGAAATCCCATTTTAGCTAAATCCCATTCAACCTAAAATGCATTCAGCCTAAATCTCACTTAACCTAAATTCCATTTAACCTAAATCTCATTTAACCTAAATCTCATTTAACCTACATCTCATTTAACCTAAATCTCATTTAACCTAAATTCCGTTTAACCTAAATTGCATTTAACCTAAATCCCATTTAACCTAAAAAGCATTTAGCCTAAATCTCACTTCACCTAAATCCCATTTTACCTAAAATATTTTTTATGTAGTTTTGAAATGAGTATCCCTACCCTGTATTAATAGAGAGTAGTTCTTACCTATCGATAATGCAGATTCGATGGCGTTTCAGACATCTTTGAGTTTGCGGGAATTTTCAAATGCTTTCTTTTATTTTTTTTTGAATCATTCGTTTTCTTTAGTAGATCACTTAAAGAAGATATATATTGAAGTTGTAAATTAATAATAGTTGTTTGTTTTTTTATCTTAGGTAAGTTTTGTAATTTTATTTGTAAGAATGAAGGATACATATTTTGAATAACATTTGAAATATAAAAGTAACGTTCTTTTAAACAGTGAATTTAATTTGGTTTTCAGTAAAAATGGTTTAACCAAACATGCTATTTTGTGTCATATAGTTTTTATTTCTCTAATATTTAACTTTTTAGAAATATGACCTACAGAATTTGTCTTTTTTTTAATGTGAAAGTTTTTACATAAACAATGGAATCTGTTGATGGATTAGACTATAAGACATTTTAATTAAGTATTCAATAATTTTAAATACTGTGGTTTAAGAATAATTTTCTTATCAAATTTTTCTAGATTGACATGACGAAAGACGTAAGATTGTATTATTATATATATATAATAATATAATATAATATAATAATATATAATATATATATAATATATATATAATATAATAATAATATAATATAATATAATATAATATAATAATATAATAATATAATATAATATATATAATAATATAATAATATATAATAATACAATCTTACCTTTCGTCATGTCGATCTAGAAAAATTTGATTAGAAAATTACTAGCAAAATAGAACGCGCGCAAGCGCGCGATTAGTTTTTTATACATTTTTGAAATTATAAAATACAATAATAAATATAACAAATCAGTAAATAATATTTATCTAATAAGAAGAAATAAATATTTTAAATATAATATTTAAAAATCAATTACAGTAATCCCTCGTTAGTCGTGACAACCTATGACAATTTCCCACCCTTCAACCTCGATAGTCGTACGCCACAGAAGTCACGCCTCTTTGACGATTTCAGGAACGTATGCTTAATAAATTTCTCCCGGAGACAGACGACAATTATAGAATTATTTTTTAAGAATTGATATTATAGTATTAATAGTAATTAATATAATTATTAAATAGATATAAACATTTGAGTAAATTAGAGCTTCTGTGTATAAAATTTGAATGCAATTAAAATTAAGAAAATTTTAAAGAATTTAAAAATTTAGATTTATTAAAAACTGTGGATCAATTTAAATTCGAATAGTTTGAAATCTGATTTAATTAAATAAAATTTGTTCTTAAAATTCAAACATTTTACTAAATATCTGAATTCAATAAATAATACTTTCTGGTTGTTCAGAGTAAATATCTTAAATATTGTGTTTTGGTTAACTGTCGCTCATTCAGAAAATATAATTTAAACTCTCCATTTTTAGAAATTAATTTTGCTAACGAATATATTAAGTTCTTGAATATTATTGTAATTATGTTACTTATTTGACGTTTGAGGATATTGAATTTGTAAATCGTAAAGTTCCTTTGAAGTTCACTTAAATTTATTTAATTTCATTTTCTGAGTTATAAATACCTTAATGTACCTTTTAATTTGTGTAAACAGATAATTAACTTTTTTGAAAACAAATATTTATTGTATTTAATTTTCACAAATGTAGATTATTCTCCTGCACTGACTAGTGATGCGCGCACGCTGGAAAGCGTACGACTATCGAGGGTCACGACTATCGAGTGTCACGACTATCGAGGGATTACTGTAATATAAATAAAATAATTATTTATTTAGGACAAAATTTATAATATTTTAGAATTAAAAAGAATTGCAAAAAATAATTGAAGTTAAACAAAATAATTGCAAATTTTGCAAATTAATTGAAAAAAAATGAAATCAATTAAAAATTGGGGAAAGTAATTTAAACAATCACAGGCCCGGATTTACCAAACATGGGGCCATAGGCAGACGCTGGTGGGGGCCTATGCAAGGAATGGATTTTTCCGAAATTTACTCAAGTCGAAAAAGCAGTTTCAAAACTTGACTCTTTTTTAATGAGCGGGATTTTTGAATTTCTAATAACTTACAATTATTTTATAAAAGTCCCAGTAAGAAGAGAGGAATTGAAAAGTATTAGAATTTGTTAATACTTTTGAATACCTTTTTTGTCCAATACATGTGTATCTGGCGATAGCATCTACTTTTACTCGAAAATCAATCCTTATTAATACACGTTTCTAAATATTTTTCAATCAAAATTAATGCATTTATAATAAGAAAAATAAAATTATTATTTTGTAATATCCACAGTTAAGATTAATTGAATCCAAGTAAATCCCTTTCTAATAAAAATAGAAAAAAGTAAAATTAATATTTTAGAATACCCGCAATACAGATTTATTAAATCCAAATGAATTCCTTTATAATTAAAAAAAAATTAATATTTTTTAATACCGGCAGTTACAATTTATTTAATCCAAATGAACCCTTTTATAATGAAAAAAGTGTGTGTTTTCGAATACCCACAGTTCAGATTTATTTATTCGAAATGATTCCTCCTATAAATAAAATAATAAAATAAGAGTTTTTTAATACACATAATTCAGATTTACTTAATCTAAATAAATCGCTTGATAATAAAAAAAGGTATATTTTGGAATACCTACAGTTCAGATTCATGTAACTTATATAAATAATCAGTATAGTAAATGTTATACCATACAATATTCAAATATTTGTTTTCTCTAAATCAAATGTAAGGTAAAAAACAATTTCTTAAATATGTAACTAAGCTTTCTCAATTTTTTTACATTAATTTTATTAAAATCAAACATGAAGAAATAATGTTATACAAATATAAAGAACTGTATGTACTACATAAAGTGAGTATTCGAAAATATTCATTTCATTTGAATTTTATTTTCATTATAAAGAGATTCATTTGGATTCAATAATCTGAACTGTGGGTATTAAAATATATACATTTTATTTTTTTCGTTATAAAGGGATTCATTTGGATTGTAAAATATTAAGAAACGTATTTAGTAAAAATTGACTTTTCGATAAAAGTTGGTGGTATCACCGGATTCGAATAGATTGAACAAAAAAAGTATTAAAAAAGATTGAACAGTTTTCCTTTTCATTCAAAAAACATAAAATTTCAATATTTTTTAATTTTCTCTTTTTCTTACTGGGTTTTTTTCAGATTTTTAAATGTTTAAAAATATTTTTCGAAGTTCTTTTTGTGGGAAATATTATAGCTGGTGGGGGCCCCTTTTGGTGGGGGCCCCTACGCAGTTGCCTAGTTTGCCTACATATAAATCCGGCTCTGCACACATTAGACACTGTAATAGTAGAGAATCAATGTGAAGAAAGTGTTAAATGTGTGTTAACATTATAAAATAAGTGTTCAAAGACTGCTTCTACAATGTTTCACAACTACTATTCAACATACTTTTCGTGTATCTGGAACACATTTCTCACAAACAACTGAAATGTAAGAAAGTGTTTATGAAACACTAAAGCGTTCCAATATACATGGATGAAACACACTCAATTGGGTTTCTCAACACCCAACTTACACCAAGTAAACACTGAACAAAACACTCTTTAAACATGGTTCTCACATTATATTTTTGACAGGGCAAAAGAACGTGATTCTCACGAAATCCTTTCTGTGGCGTATTCTCAGATACATATAGATTGAAATAAAAAGAAAAAAAATTTTTTTTTTGAAACCCCGAGAGTAGAAGACCCTCTTAAGATATTCATGTTCGAAATTTCAATTTTACATGCAAAATGATTAAAATTGAAATTTCGAACATGAATATCTTAATTGTTGGACGGTATACGGTCCTGAAATTTTAACCACCCTGCCGATACAAAATACCTTAAAAATGACTGGCTAAAATACCTAGATGAATTCAGTCACTTCTGAGGTACGATTTGAATGATTTCGTACCTAGAAAATACCTAACAGTTTGGGTCTTTATTAGGGTTACTTTATGGCCTTTTAAACCCTGGAATTTTATGATTCTTTTACCCTCTCATAAAATGAAAGGTTCTTTTAAAATTATTTTTTCAATTTTAAATTATTTATATTATTTATTTTAATTTTATACTCGTTTTTCAATAATTGAGTTCTTTACATGCTTATATGAAAAAGATATATTCTTCTGAAATAAAATTCAAAAATGATATCACCCAGGCGCGAGAAACCAATGCTGACGCTGGGTGGAAGCTTGATTCTAGCTTTGACACCCAGAGTGGGTAACCGAGACTGGGAACAGTCTTTAAATCACTGTCGTTCAATATTGGTTGAAGATTGGACACCAATGCTCGTTCCATGCTTGATTCAAGACTGCTTGAATCCTCATGCGCGAAGCTTGAACATCCAATCTAGATTCAAGCTTGAATCAACTGTGACACAATTGCTCAACTTATCATATTACATATTTTTTTATATATTAAAGTATATACATATAAAAAGTATTATTAATTAAATAATAAATATTACAACTGCTGCAGATTTAGTAATTTTATGAATATTTACTATTAATTTTGTATAAAATAAACTATAAATAAACAAACAAAAATTATGTAATTTTACTTAATTGTAAGATATATTAGAAGTAAATTAAATTTGTAAACAATTATTTTCTTATTTTAAAAAAATAAATTTCAAAGAATCATAACTAAACGAAATAATTTAAAGACAATTTTCAAATTTGAAAAATATTGAAGATATGATTACGTGCTCGATAGCGTAATTTTGTAAAATCATTCATTTCAAAAAAACTTTAATTATACAAATTGAATAAATTTCTTTATTTAAATAAAAGTGCCCTTCAATACATTATATATAAACAATTTTTATGATTTACTTTTGTATTATATATTATTGAAATTAATTATTTAAATAATATTATTAAATTAAAGTTATAAATAAAAATGATAAATTATTAGTTAATTTTGTTTACATATTTTGCAAATATTGTATAAGAATATTTATTTATAAAATATTAACAAGTTAGGAGATTGGATTGTATAAACTGTATATCAGTATTATAAACGAAGGATAAATAAATTCTATTCATTTATTTTTGATAATGAATATGTTCCAGAACTATTAAAATGTAAATAGCACATAATCCAGGTCTGAACCTCACAAAGTTATTTCTGTTGACTCTCAACTACCCGTCGTAGCCGAGTGGTACTAATAGCGTGCGTTCACCGCGAGCGAATTCGTCTATAGGGCCGTGGGTTCGATCCCCCCTTGAGCGTGCGAAATTTTATTTCATAGGTTAAGTGTTTATATGTATTAAAATTGTTAATTAATCTTAAGTCGATAATAATTAAGTGTGTAAATGTGCAATTAATCTTAAATTATAAAAAAAACAATCTGAAGAATATCAATTTAAATAATTATAGATGAACATTAAAAAATTTTTTTATTTTATTAATTTTATGATAATCTGCAGCAGTACAGTAATTAAGAAAAAATGATAATAATAATATTATTATTGTATTTATAATTATAAATAATTTAATTCATAATAATAATATAATATTATTATTATTATTATTATTATTATTATAATTATAAGAATTATCATTATTAACAACATAATACAACAAGAATATTATTATATTAATAATTATTTAACGTTCTGTCTTCTGTAAGCGACAGTGGAATCAGGCTTGACGAAGCTATAATCGGACTTCCGAACATTGATTGAGTCTTGGACTCCAATCCTCAACCAAGCTTGGAGCGTCAGGCTTGAATTGCTGTTACATTCTAGCTTGGACGAGTCTTGCTTCCTCCGACTTACCAATCCTCAATCATTATTGACCAGTCCTCAGTCAAGCTTTATAAAGCCTCAAATCATCGTCCCTGCGCGCCTGGGCAGTTTTCTAATATCTTCTACTGTTTAAGAGTTACGCTACTATTCATTTAATTGTTAAGCTTTTACCAAAAATTTTATATCGCCGTAATTGTTAGAATTTACAGATTCTAAATTTTAAAAAACCAAAATTCTAACTTAAATATTTAAACAATTTTATTTATTAAGAAATAAATTCTGTTAATAGTACATTTGTTAAATTTCAAATGTTGAAAAAGGGACGAAAGAGGTCGTAAAGCTTTGAAACATCTGAAAAGGATTAAAAATCAGAAGTAAAAATTTCTCTAATTTTGCAATGAGAAATTTATAAATTGAGAATTTGCATTCTACGTATTTTAACGATTCTATATATCTAATTTTTTCCCCAAAAATTTCGTTTCTAATGAAAAATAACAATATTTATAATAATTCACTGTTATTTAATTTGATTGATTTTAAGAAAATTTTTAGATATTCATAATCGTCAAAAACAAAAGATTTATAATTTTTATGTTTCCAATTTGAAATTTGCAAATTGCAAAATTTTTGAGTCATAAAACTTTTGGGTTACATAAACCATAAAAGAAAAAAATACCGGTAGACATCGATATTTCAGTTCAACGTACATTTATGATCCTATTGAAACTTAAATAAGTAATCGCGACATTTAAAAGGACTACCTATGCAAAGCAAAAAATGGTACCTGCTATTGTAAGAGTAAAAATGACTGAAGAATACCGAATCAGTCATTTTGAGGTATTTTTGAGGTATTTTCTATCGACAGGGCAAATAGATGGCACACATAAAGTAACGTTTTCTCATAATTTAAAGAAAATCCATAGAAAATCGAGTTTTTCAAGTATAACTGCGAGAGAAATACCTTAAATTGTTTAGCTGATAAGACTGGGGAATGATCCATTTTTTAGAAAAAAATAAATAAAAATGTTTGTTAATATAGCAAATATTTTTGTATCGTGTACAGAACCCTAGGTTTTAGTACGAGTGTAACTCGTACTTATCCGATATTTTTTAATTTATTACTCTTTTAGTTTATTTAGAAATGCTACAATTTTGCAACAATAAATGGTTTAAACAAATAAAAAATTTATCATAACTCTGAGAAAAAACTTTTCATAGGTCATAGTATAAAATAGTATAGACTCAAGAATTTGAGGTTAAGATAAACTGTTTTGCGCATGACAGAAGTCAAGCAGACTCAAGTTTACGCCAAATAATATCTTATTCTTGGTTCAAACATAAGTACGAATTTTTTTCAAGGCAACCAATGTAAACATATTTTTGTCCTTAGCAAAAGAAATCTTTTTTCTCCGTGAACATTAGTAAAATACAATATTTGTTAATAAACAACAATAAGAGTAAAAAATGTATATGAACCTAATTTTTTTTTGATACATACAAATAAAAGTCCGCGTATACAGAAATTTTCGGTAGCGCAAAACTTAAAATTGTTTCAAATTTCGTCGTTTATTTGGTATAACCTAAAGTAATTTTCTTTTGTAGATTTTTGATGGATTCGTTAAATTACCTACTTTAAGATCGTTTTCAATATAATCATTTATTCATTTTATTGGATTACGCAAAGTATTTCATTTTAAAATAGTTAGAAATCTAACGTTTAATTATGCTATCTATTTTGCAAAGACTGAATTATTATTTTTTAAAAAATAAAAATCTTTGAATTATATCAAATAATGATATGTTTCAGTGCATTTGAACTTTTTCCGATGAATGCATACTTTTAAACGCATTTAAGGGTAGTGGGGAGAAGTACATGGGGAGGGGGGGTTAAATAGCTTGTCCTTCGGTCGTCTTCGCTAGACGAGCTGTACGGCTCTTTCCAGGACTTACGGACTCCAGTTGTCTGTCGAGTTTAGGCAACGACACCGACCCAATCTAAAGTTCTTACACCGTGCCCATGGATGTAAAGCCCTAAGCACAATGAAACTTTTAATCAACAATTCGTGAAATTTTAGTTCTTAAGAATGAGATAGAAAAAGGCAGGTATATATGTCTGTCCTTTTCTATCTCATTGCTTACAAACTAAAATTTTCAATATGCTTAGGACTAATAGCACTAGGGTTACAAAATCCAACGTGAAGCTGCCGGGGATGTTGTGAACGTCTCTCAACCTACGTGCTTTTTAATTTAATATCTGAAATCGCAGGCGTGGGTTGTTGTCTTATGTCTTAAAATAAGATACTTGTAAGATACCTGTTTTTACAGTGAAGAACAGCCGACATCTTGGCAAAATTTACGCGGTAAAACTGCTTTAAATCAATGCCTTTTCCTGCATACCTGCATCATGGTAAGTAGGTTTTTTTTTGCGTAGGATGAAAAAACCTGCTACCAGGTACCCTGTAGCCCGTACAACAGGGTTATGTTACAGATGAAAAATTTTGAAGAATTGAAGTTTTTAACTAATCGACAATTTTTTTTAATAAATTGTAATCTTTTGCCGCTAGACAATCGCAATAAAGTTAATATTTTATATAATTTTAAAAAAATTAAAAAATTTTTATTTTATATTTCAGATGAAAGATTTTGAAGAAATAAAGATTTGAATTCATCGACACTTTTTTTGATTAAATTTTAATCTTCTGCCGCTAGACAATCGCAATAAAGTTTATATTAAGAAAGACTATAAACCAAAATAGTTTTTAATATTTATATAATTTTGAAAAAATTCACAACATTTTTTTTTTATATTTCAGATGAAAAATTTTGAAAAATTGAAGATTTGAATTAATCGACAATTTTCTCGAAAAAATGTATGTATTATCGCTAGACAATCGCAATAAAGTTAATATTAAAGAAAATTATAAACCAAACCACTTTTTGATATTTAGATAGTCTGAAGAAAATGAACAAAATTTTTATTCTAATTTTAATACTAAAAATTTTGGCAATTCAGGAGAAAAAAAATTAAGTTGTTGCCTCTGGATAATCGCAATTATGTTTTTATTAAAAAAAACCATAGACAAAATCAGTTTTAAATAGAAAAATCAGTATTTAAAAATTTATTTATTTTTGGACGCAGTATTTAAGATGTAATAATTGTGAAGTATCTGAAGATTTCAAGAAAGCTAACTCTTTCTTATAAAAATAATAATGCCTATTGATATATTTGTAATCAAGTTTTAACAAAACTATTTCAAATTTAATTTTCAAATTAAATTTGATCCTTAACAATTTAAATATAATTTTTAATTTTCTTTTTTTCTATTTCTTCTGTGCTTAGAAATGACATTATGAGGATTTTTAGTAATAAATTGATAAAAAAATAAATTTAATTTAATTTTTTACAATTTTTTTTATTTGACTTATTGTATTTGGGTTTAAGTATTATAATTTTTATTTTGAATTTTACTTTTGTTTTAATTCCTAAATTAAAATATTTGTAAATTCACCTTAAATTAAAGATTTCTTAGTTATTTGTTTTTTTTTTTTGTATCTAATTATTTTACTTTGAATTTTGATTTATTTCATTTTAACATTTCAACATTCTAAGATTCTATATTTAGTTTGGTTTCTGTTGAAATATAATGTTAATTTAATTTTGTTTATCCTTTTATTTTTTTAATTCTAAAATTAAATAAATTTAACTATAAATTTTTGAATTTTAAATTTATTTATTTTGATTTAATAATTAAAATTTGAAAATTCATTTAATTTTATTTAATTTATTATTAAACTTTTTTATTAATTAAATATACAATTTTTCTGCCTTTTTTAAATTATTCGCATTTTCGATATAAAAAATTGTAAGTAATTATTTTTTATAATTTTTTATTAAAAAATTAAGAGTAAAATTATTATTTTCATTAATAATAATTAATATTACTCAGTAATTACGTAATATTAATGTATATTGAAAAACGATATTCAAATTTACCACATTCAATCAAGATTCAATGTCGGTAAAGTAGAGCACAGTAGTTTTCACTACCTCCAAACTTTAGGTAAAAAATCATTGTTTTTTTCTGCAAATATGAATTTCTTTTACAAAAAAACTTCTTTTCTACCACACATGCACGAAAACCTCGTGTTTTCGTTCGCCTTAAGCGGGGCAGAACTCACAGTTTTCAGGTCAGTGAACGTTAGCGGTAAAAAAACTTCCGAACAGTGAAAAAAACTCTCATCGTGCAATGCGCCTGCGCGATGAGAGTTTTTTTCACTGTTCGGAAGTTTTTTTTACCTCTAACGTTCACTGACCTGAAAACTGCGAGTGCTGACCCGCTAACGCGAACGAAACACGAGATTTTCGTACATATGTGATAGAAAATATCATATGCACCTCGGGAGGCCGATTTTTTGTCTCGCACAATGTTCTCCGAACTCGTTTCGCACTCGCTACGCTCGTGCTACACTCGTTCTTCGAACATTTGTGCTTGACAAAAAAACACGGACTTCCCTCCCTTGATGCATAATATACTATTATTTGAGAAATAAATTATGATTCGTTTCTTTGTTAATTAGAGTAGTAATTGTTTCTTAAAATCCCTACAAAACTCATACGTATACGAGAGATTGTTATCCCGTGCAATTGCAAAGACTCATGTAATTCTATATTAATTCTGTATAAGGAATTATATATTATACGAATCATTAAACTAAGTATATTTATCTTTTGTAATATGCCGCTCAGAAAAATGTTTTCTTTGGTTCTGGATACCAATTGCATGAACTGCAAATATTTTCAATGGCGATTTGGTGTAGCGCAATTATGCACATATCCCAGCAGCCTCTGGATACCTCGAGTTTACCCTCTCGTCGGGTGGACAGGGGTTCGAGCCCGCTGACCCTCGAGCGCCACAGGTTTTTTTTTATTCAATATTAATTTTTTATTGCACGACAAAACATAATATAAAGTTCCTTTATTTTTTAAACCCTTTTAAACAATAATTTTATCTGTCCAAGAGCGAACGTCCAAAAATTACGTCATTTTTTATCCCAATTTCTGACGTCATTTTTTATGTCATTTTTGACTTCTTTTTGACGACATTTTACCACACAGGCGTTGACGGTGGATTGTCACAGTAGGTCGCGTGGCGGTAGTGTAGCAAGTGTCGGTAGCTGTGCCAGGTGCTTTTAGCAACGACACTGCTGCTGAGATGTCCTCATGAGAGGAGGATAAAGCATAGTAGCTTAAGTTCCGCGAGAAAGAGAGAGTGATCTTTCTAGAAATGGAGACGGAACTGAACCTGCTGCTCGCAAGGCTGACGGTTCAGAAGAACGTCGCGGCTGACATCCAGAGTGGCTTGAGGAAATTCAAGTTCTGGTTGCTGGCATTATTAGCAAAGCACGCGGAAGCCAATAAGGCAGACCAAGCCTTTTATAAAGGTCTGCAAGATACAGTCAACCATTCCAGTAAACCAGCCAAGCGCGGAAAGGAGAAGAGCTTTTCCCAGAACTCAGGTTCCCCCACTATAGACTCGCTCGCTCGCTGTCGAGCGTAGTTGAACTTTGCTCGAGTTTTTCAGCACATGTGTAGGGCAAAGTGGCGGCACAAGTCCCGCGAAAAGTTGGAGAAGCAGGTTTACTGGGATGATCGACTGTACAGAAGACGGAAAGTATAGGCAGAAAGTTCGAGAACGCTTCTCGCCAAGACGGCGAGAAGCCTGTCCTGGAATGCGAGAGACAAAAGCGGGCTCCAGAGGCTAAGGAAGTGGTGCCAAGAAAGGCCGTAGAAGGGTAAGGAACCGTTAGGGAGACGGAGGACCAGAGAATGACTCTGAAATTCAGTTCAGTTCAGTTCAGTTCAGTTCAGTTCAGTTCAGTTCAGTTCAGTTCAGTTCAGTTCAGTTCAGTTCAGTTCAGTTCAGTTCAGTTCAGTTCAGTTCAGTTCAGTTCAGTTCAGTTCAGTTCAGTTCAGTTCAGTTCAGTTCAGTTCAGTTCAGTTCAGTTCAGTTCAGTTCAGTTCAGTTCAGTTCAGTTCAGTTCAGTTCAGTTCAGTTCAGTTCAGTTCAGTTCAGTTCAGTTCAGTTCAGTTCAGTTCAGTTCAGTTCAGTTCAGTTCAGTTCAGTTCAGTTCAGTTCAGTTCAGTTCAGTTCAGTTCAGTTCAGTTCAGTTCAGTTCAGTTCAGTTCAGTTCAGTTCAGTTCAGTTCAGTTCAGTTCAGTTCAGTTCAGTTCAGTTCAGTTCAGTTCAGTTCAGTTCAGTTCAGTTCAGTTCAGTTCAGTTCAGTTCAGTTCAGTTCAGTTCAGTTCAGTTCAGTTCAGTTCAGTTCAGTTCAGTTCAGTTCAGTTCAGTTCAGTTCAGTTCAGTTCAGTTCAGTTCAGTTCAGTTCAGTTCAGTTCAGTTCAGTTCAGTTCAGTTCAGTTCAGTTCAGTTCAGTTCAGTTCAGTTCAGTTCAGTTCAGTTCAGTTCAGTTCAGTTCAGTTCAGTTCAGTTCAGTTCAGTTCAGTTCAGTTCAGTTCAGTTCAGTTCAGTTCAGTTCAGTTCAGTTCAGTTCAGTTCAGTTCAGTTCAGTTCAGTTCAGTTCAGTTCAGTTCAGTTCAGTTCAGTTCAGTTCAGTTCAGTTCAGTTCAGTTCAGTTCAGTTCAGTTCAGTTCAGTTCAGTTCAGTTCAGTTCAGTTCAGTTCAGTTCAGTTCAGTTCAGTTCAGTTCAGTTCAGTTCAGTTCAGTTCAGTTCAGTTCAGTTCAGTTCAGTTCAGTTCAGTTCAGTTCAGTTCAGTTCAGTTCAGTTCAGTTCAGTTCAGTTCAGTTCAGTTCAGTTCAGTTCAGTTCAGTTCAGTTCAGTTCAGTTCAGTTCAGTTCAGTTCAGTTCAGTTCAGTTCAGTTCAGTTCAGTTCAGTTCAGTTCAGTTCAGTTCAGTTCAGTTCAGTTCAGTTCAGTTCAGTTCAGTTCAGTTCAGTTCAGTTCAGTTCAGTTCAGTTCAGTTCAGTTCAGTTCAGTTCAGTTCAGTTCAGTTCAGTTCAGTTCAGTTCAGTTCAGTTCAGTTCAGTTCAGTTCAGTTCAGTTCAGTTCAGTTCAGTTCAGTTCAGTTCAGTTCAGTTCAGTTCAGTTCAGTTCAGTTCAGTTCAGTTCAGTTCAGTTCAGTTCAGTTCAGTTCAGTTCAGTTCAGTTCAGTTCAGTTCAGTTCAGTTCAGTTCAGTTCAGTTCAGTTCAGTTCAGTTCAGTTCAGTTCAGTTCAGTTCAGTTCAGTTCAGTTCAGTTCAGTTCAGTTCAGTTCAGTTCAGTTCAGTTCAGTTCAGTTCAGTTCAGTTCAGTTCAGTTCAGTTCAGTTCAGTTCAGTTCAGTTCAGTTCAGTTCAGTTCAGTTCAGTTCAGTTCAGTTCAGTTCAGTTCAGTTCAGTTCAGTTCAGTTCAGTTCAGTTCAGTTCAGTTCAGTTCAGTTCAGTTCAGTTCAGTTCAGTTCAGTTCAGTTCAGTTCAGTTCAGTTCAGTTCAGTTCAGTTCAGTTCAGTTCAGTTCAGTTCAGTTCAGTTCAGTTCAGTTCAGTTCAGTTCAGTTCAGTTCAGTTCAGTTCAGTTCAGTTCAGTTCAGTTCAGTTCAGTTCAGTTCAGTTCAGTTCAGTTCAGTTCAGTTCAGTTCAGTTCAGTTCAGTTCAGTTCAGTTCAGTTCAGTTCAGTTCAGTTCAGTTCAGTTCAGTTCAGTTCAGTTCAGTTCAGTTCAGTTCAGTTCAGTTCAGTTCAGTTCAGTTCAGTTCAGTTCAGTTCAGTTCAGTTCAGTTCAGTTCAGTTCAGTTCAGTTCAGTTCAGTTCAGTTCAGTTCAGTTCAGTTCAGTTCAGTTCAGTTCAGTTCAGTTCAGTTCAGTTCAGTTCAGTTCAGTTCAGTTCAGTTCAGTTCAGTTCAGTTCAGTTCAGTTCAGTTCAGTTCAGTTCAGTTCAGTTCAGTTCAGTTCAGTTCAGTTCAGTTCAGTTCAGTTCAGTTCAGTTCAGTTCAGTTCAGTTCAGTTCAGTTCAGTTCAGTTCAGTTCAGTTCAGTTCAGTTCAGTTCAGTTCAGTTCAGTTCAGTTCAGTTCAGTTCAGTTCAGTTCAGTTCAGTTCAGTTCAGTTCAGTTCAGTTCAGTTCAGTTCAGTTCAGTTCAGTTCAGTTCAGTTCAGTTCAGTTCAGTTCAGTTCAGTTCAGTTCAGTTCAGTTCAGTTCAGTTCAGTTCAGTTCAGTTCAGTTCAGTTCAGTTCAGTTCAGTTCAGTTCAGTTCAGTTCAGTTCAGTTCAGTTCAGTTCAGTTCAGTTCAGTTCAGTTCAGTTCAGTTCAGTTCAGTTCAGTTCAGTAAAGTTTGGGGTTTCCATTTCCTCGTCAGCCTGAAATATATCCACTGGCCTTTCCTCGTGCTGCGGGAACAAGTTTTCCACTATTTCGCCCATTGTTTTTGGATCCATTGTCTGAAGTTGATCCGACAATTTTTACTCAAGTTATCCGATGATAAAATTTTTCTACAACAGACCGACAGACAGACAGACATTTTCGTAAAACCCATTTTTTTGAAATCAGGACGTCTCAGAACGTCGAGAAATGTGAGTTTTAGAAAAAGTCCAAAATCGCACAAATTTAAGACCTTCTCATTTAGGATGAGAATGTAAAAAAGACTTAATTTATTCAAATAAAATTTTCTTTTCTCTAATTAAAAAGTCGAACTCATTATACATAGTTCAGTCTTTAATCTTTTGATATTTAAATGCTCGATCTGTTTAGTTGTTCTGTTTCGTTCTTACTCAGTCTGACTTCGTTATATAAATTTAATCAGTTGTCGATCAAACGTCGATTATTATTTATAATCTACAACCTTCCTTTAATCGTTTACTTCTAATACGGGTGATTGTCAAAATAAAGGAAAACTCTTAGCTGAAAAGTGGAAAATTGATTATGATAAATAATGCGATGAATATTAATAAAATTCTATTTTATCACTCCTAAAATTAATAATTTTTGAAGGGGCAGTTTTAAAAGCAAGAGATAAATGCAGTATTTATTATTGAAATAAGGAGTAAGATTTGAGGTTAAATGAAGATTGGAAAAGCGGGGAAATTTTTAAATAATATTAAACAAGTTATACCAGAAAATTAGAAAATGTAAAAAGTTGTTACAATTAAATCATCTCTGAAGTTTCTATTACTATTATCTTTATTAAATATAATTATTTTTAAAACGAATAAAAATTATACAACCATAAAAATAAACATTTTTAGAGGTTATGTTAACTTTTAAATTCCCGACGTTCCAGACGAATAGACACGCGCATGCGCAAAACTGTTATTCCGTACTAACGTACGGTAATGATTTCAACAAAACCATTGAGCCAAAAGTTTTTTAATATTTATACAAGAACAATTAACTTTACAATATTGAAATTACTATAAATGAAAGTTAATATTACGGTTAACTTTTACTGATACTGGTTCTGATCTAAAAATAATTAGAAATGGTTTTTTAAGTACGTATGGTAATGACTTTTTATGTTGTCAAAATTGAATTTTTAACTTTATTATTAAATTACAAAAAAGTAATAAGCTTTTTAATAATAACTTTACAGTATTTTTGAGTCATTTCGTATGCTTGATTTGTGGGTAACTGTTATTTTCTTTTGACTATTTATATTTTAAAGAAAAAGTAGTTCACGGTAATGACGTTCATAACATGAAGAAATAGTGGGACAAATTTAAATTATTTTTTTTTATTAAAATTGCTTCCTTTGCAACAAGTGCAAATATTTTATTTAATACCTTAATATATCTCTAATATTATCCAATAATTGTTTTAGCCATATTCTTTGAAAAATGAGAAGATAATCCATATAACACGTAATAGTCCAAGGACATTCCTGGAATACTTTTTTGTGACATTCGGAACATTCCAATAAAATATTGCAGTGACGTTACTGGAATGTTGCTATGTCCGACTCAGGGAATATTTCAGTGGAACATTCCATAAATATTAAATTGTAATGTCTCTGGAATATTACACTCAAATATTACTGGAATATTCCCCTAGTATATTAAAAATTATTTTTGTTTCAGTAGCACATTCCATGAATATTAAATTGTAATGTCTCTCGAATATTTCATTGGTATATTCATAAGTTGTTTAAAGCAAAAAAAAATTTTTGTCTTTAAATTTATTAATTCTTATTAGAATTATTTATCATTTTATTTTTACATCTTAAAACAAATTTAAAATTCTAAACGCGACGAGAGGATTCAATCCCTAAACCTAACACCTATCTAACGATTAACGCTCGCGGCTATTTTATCGGTATGAAAATTCTACAATAAAGCTGGATGAACTTCAACTATTTTAGATATGTATTAAAAGTATATCTACTCGGTTTAGATTCTTATTTTCATACAGATAATAGCTGCGAGTATTAATTGTTAGATAGGTGTTAGGTTTAGGGTTTGAATCCTCCCGTCGCGTTTGGAATTTTTAATTTGTTTTAAGACGAAAAAATAAAATGATAAATAATTCTAATAAGAATTAATAAATTTAAAGACTAAATTTTTTTTTGCTTTAAAAAACTAATGAATATTCCAATGGAATATTCCTGCAATGTTATATTGTAATGTTCCAGAGACATTACAATTTAATATTCATGGAATGTGTTACTGAAACAAAAATAATTTTTAATATACTAGGGGAATATTCCAGTAATATTTGAGTGTAATATTCCAGAGACATTACAATTTAATATTTATGGAATGTTCCACTGAAATATTTCCTGAGTCTGACATAGCAACGTTCCAGTAACGTCACTGCAATATTCCATTGGAATGTTCCGAATGTCAAAAAAAAAAAAATTCCAGGAATGTCCCTGGAATATTACGTGTTATGTGGGAATAAATTTTTAAATACTAAAAGTTTATGCTGGGACATGTACGGTTATGACGTTTGAAGTGTTATCGTATTAAAATAAAAAAATAGGTATATTATAAAATTAAAACTAAATTAGCCCCATTATAAAAAAAACAAACCTTTTAGCAAAGAAAGTAAAAGTGAAAAGATAATTTATAACTATTTTATTTAACTGGGACTTTAAGTATTCCCGCAATTTGACAATCACCCATACACGAAAAAATTTATAGTAGGGGAGAGTAGTCAGAGTTGGATATAGTTTTGACTTTTCTCTATAACTTCTCCTGTAGGCCGAATTTTGAGATGTCTCTTATATTATTGGAAAGTTCTACTAAAATGCAATGTTTTTGCTAAACATTACAAAAAATTTGGACCAAAAGTTTCGGAGTTATAGGCAATTAAAAAAAAAAGGTAGTCAAAGTTGAACATGGTAGTCAGAGTTGGATCACTGTAGAAAATCAATGAAATATGAAGATAAATGATTGAAAATTACAATATCTTTGCCTTCGCATGATAGAATGGCACTCAAATACATTTAGAAATGACAAAAGGAAACATGAAACTGGAATAAATCATATTTCCTCTTGTATCGCGAAATTGATCTGAAAGTGAAAAAGTATTACCAAAAATTTGAATTTTCTTTCTTCCAACAGAAATGAAGTTTTTGACACCTTTTTAAGTTAACAAATTCATTTTCATTGCAAAAATGTTTCAGAATTGCAAAATTTTGGGTGTACCAACCTTGACTCAAGCGTCGTTTAGCTTCATATCACACACACACCATGAACGCTTTAAACAAACACCAAATTACGTTCCACATTTTCGTATAACATCTTAATGAACAATTTTAGTCAACTTAATTTGTCTTTGGCATATTTCTGCTACATTTAATCATCTAATTTTGAAACTACAAAAACGTTTTTTGTTGAGGGTATAACACGGACTCGCTTAATACGTCTATATAGTTAGCACACTTCACTGCAATCCATGTAAAAAGTTTGCTCGCATTGCTAACAAGTATTTACACACAACGACATATGGATCTACTGTAATAAAACCAAAAAAACGCGATGATTCAACTCTGACCACTGTCCAACTCTGACTACTCTCCCCTACATGATATGCGTATTTTTATTAAATCTACAACTTTTGTTTAAAACATTTTTTGAAATTAAGAGTATTTCATGAGATAACAGCAAAAAACTGAATTATGTTTGCTTACTCTTTTTTAACATTATTATCAAATGTGAGCCTATTTTCATTATGATATTCGTAATCAGCGTATCGAAATGCATAAGTACTAGGGTGGTCCAAAACAAAAAAAAATTTTTTTATGCTCTCACCTCCTAGGATAATTCTATATCAAAAAAATACCCCTATTTTTTAATTTTTTTAATATTTAGATGGGGTTCAAAGCTCTCAAAGTTTCCCATGCAAAATGCTTGGGAAAAAATACTTTTTCGTAGAAATGGTATAGAACCGTTGAAAATCAATATTTTTCAATCGCCAAACTGTTTTTTTTCTTCAGGAGGCTTCAAACAATAATGCCAAATTGATTATTTAACCAATTTTTAATAGCTTTTTTTTATAGGGCCACAAAAAACCCCACAAATTACAAAATTACGAAAAAATCGTTAAAAAATATTTTTTACTATTTTTACAAAACTTTTATCTTAGATTTTGAATAAATAACATAAATATTGGTTTTTAATCATTATTACATGTAATTGCTAATTTGTTTAAACTAATTATTATATTATTTATTTATAACTTTTTATCAAATAGAGCTAGAGAGTTGCAACTTTTTCTTAATTTTGCAACTTATCGAGGCCATTGGAGCTAAACACGAACAAAAAAGTTAAAAATAATAATTTTAATAATTGTTTAAACAAATTATATTGCTTATTTTCAAGATTTGCACAAAATGAGCTACAGAGTTGCACTTCTTCTTAATTTTGCAACTTTTCGAAGTTAGTGAAGCCATGTACTAACAGCAAACCAAAAATAATAATTTTTACAATTGTTTAAACAAAATATATTGTTTATTATCAACTTTTTATGAAATAGAGCTAGAGAGTTACAACTTTTCGAAGTCAGTGAAGGCATGTACTAACAACAAACTAAAAATAATAATTTTTACAATTGTTTAAACAAATTATATTGTTTATTATCAACTTTTTATGAAATAGAGCCTTAGAGTTGCAACTTTTTTTTAATTGTGCAACTTTTGAAGGCCTTTAAAGACAAGTATGAGCAACAAAATAAGAAAATGAATTTTAACAATTGTTTAACCCTTTCACACCCAAGCAATATTAAGCAATTAAAAAAACAAAAGTAAAGTGGTTCTTATAGTTTTTGGGGTCGCTGATTACGAATCCGGTATTAGTTTTCAAAAATTCAAAATGGCGGATCCAATATGGCTGATGAATTTTTAAAGCATTTTACACCGAAAAAAATATCTTCTTCTTTTGAGCGGAACATTCCTATCATAAAATCCTCTTGAGTTTTTTACTCAAAATGAGCTATTTATACTAGAACCAATAGTATTTTCCTCTGTTTTTGAAGAGGAAACATATTAGAAGACGACTCTCCCGGTTTAATCTTATGTTGAGAGTAATCCACTACTTTCAGTAGGAAACGTCCGATCAAAAGTAGAGGAATATCCTCTATATCGTATTTGCACATGCGCAATCAGTAACAATCGCGTCGTGTCACGTCGTCAGCTTTAACGTTTATTTTCACCTTTAGTTTTCGATTGTGGAAGACAATTGACAGTGTGCTTTAAAAGATTTAATACTGGATAATAATATTTTAGTGTTCTGTGCAGAGCTGGGTAAAATGGTTTTACAAATCTATTTGAAATATAAAATGTAAAATGGTTTTGAAAAAACCATTTAAAATGCAAAATGGTTTTCTATTTTCTATTTGAAATGGAAAATGGAAAATGTATATTTGAAATAGGTTTACATAAAATGCAAAATGGTTTTTCAATTGACTCATTAAATAATAATTAAAATTAATTTTTTGCACCCAACAAGAATAAAAGAACAATTAACAAATTAATTTCAATAACTGTTTAATGAGTAAATTAAAAAATACGAATTATCTAACGTCAAGCCTTCCACGTGCTTTTAAGTAAAATAAATGGGTCATTCTCTGTAAAACAGACCCCTCCCCCTTTACCCAAAAAAGCTTTAAAATTAAATGGCCGTTCTTTTTAAAAAATTGCAACTTAGGATATGTAGTTACTTTAGCCATATGGCTTTTTTTAATTAATATTTTTTTAAGACAATATATTGTTATAAATAAAAAAAGTTAACTAACAAAATAATAAATGGATTGTTTCAAAATTTTTCATTTTGATCTGATTCGCTTTAAATTTGTTACTTGGGGGTTTTTGGGGTTGCTGATTACGAATCTGAAGTCACTTTTAAGAAATTAAAAATAGCGGATCCAAAATGGCGAACACCATTTTTAAATTTTGATTACATTGGCTTCATACTTGTTACGCGGGAGTACTGGATTTTTTAAGGGTTTCTAATGAATAGGAAG
The DNA here is from genome assembly GCA_037103525.1 of Ganaspis brasiliensis. Lineage (NCBI taxonomy): Eukaryota > Metazoa > Arthropoda > Insecta > Hymenoptera > Figitidae > Ganaspis > Ganaspis brasiliensis. The sequence continues at coordinate 367,096 of JAZKLR010000008.1, read as the reverse complement.
TTATTCGGTGGTCGAGTGACCTTGATATTAAGTGATAACCTGAGCCAATCAACCTTTAAAACTCACCCTAGATTTGGATCCACCATATTAAATTTCCAAAAAGTTGCTTCAGATTCGTAATCAGCGACCCCAAAAACCCCCGAGTAACAACTTTGAAGCGAATCTGATCGAATTTAAAAATTTTGAAACCATTCATTTATTTTATTAGTTAACTTTTTTTTATTCATAACAATATATTATTGTCTTTAAAAAATTATTAATTAAAAAAAATCCATACGGCTAAAGTAACAACATACCACAAGCTACAATTTTTTAAAAAGAACGGTCATTTATTTTTAAACCCTTTTTGAGCAGAAGGGGGGGGGGGATCCGTTTCACAGAGTCAAAATTTTATTATCTTGTTTACAACAATTTGATTAGCGAAACTCCTTTGTAGTCACTATTGTAAAAGGCAAATACGTGTCAAATAAATAAATAAATAAACGTTGTTTAGGTCGAGATGTTTGTGTATTGTACATTATTATACTTCAAAAATGCGCTTAAAATGGAAAATGGAATTTCAAATGCAAAATAGGTTGCAAATCTATTTGAAATGGAAAATGGAAAATAGTTTTCTGATTCCTCCTTGAAATGGAAAATGGCATTTTGCATTTCAAATACGTATTTGAAATAGATTCATTTCAAATACTTACCCAGCTCTGGTTCTGTGCACATAATAATATTTTGACTTCAATATTTGTTTGTGTACGAATGTGAAATTGAAGTAAAAGACCAATATAACCTAGCAGTGTGACATGTTTATTTTACTCGCGTATTTAATAAAACAACTTACAAAATGTTCGAATATTGATGAATATTCCTTTCTTTATAACAATCAATGAAGGTAGTTAGTGATTTTAACTTTCATTAAATGATTTAAAGTAATTGAAGTATGAAAGTAAAAAAGTTTACCCTATGAGAGGAAAGTTCCTCTCATTTTGATGAGTATAACATCCTCTCAAAACAAGGGGAATCATTTTGATACCATATTGTAGAGGAAAAAAAGCATCAAAATGAGTGGATTCCGCTCAAAAGAAGATGATATTTTTTTCGGTGTAGATTCGCCTAAAATTTCTTACTTGGGGGTTTTTGGGGTCGCTGCTTACGAATTCAATGTTAGTTTTTCAAAATACAAAATGGCGGATCCAATATGGCGGACAAATTTTGAAGATGTGTTTACATTCGCCTAAAATTCGCTGATTACGAATCCAGTATTAGTTTTTAGGGTTCCGTACACAAAGTGTCCAAACGGAACCCTTATGTTTTCACTCGTTTGTCCATCGCCCAAAACCATTACCTCCCCCCCCCCCCCCCCTAGCGGCCAAACTATTTGAGATAGAGAGTTGAAATTTGGTACACTTATGTATTTTCACGTGTAGATTACAGGAAAAATATAGCGAACATGATTGAACGTGATGTTCATAGCGTTGTCAAGGAAATAACAAGATTTTTTTCAAAAAATGCATTAAAATGCCTATTTACCCCCCCCCCCCTTATCTCCTAAACTATTTGACCTAGAGTACTGAAATTTGGTACACATATGTATTTTCGCGAGTAGAGTTCAGGAAAAATATAGAGAACATGATTGGAGGTGATGGTCATAGCGTTGTAAAGGAAAAACTTTTTTTTAAAAAAAAACGTGTCCCCCCCCCCCCTTATCTTTCAAACCATTTGACCTAGAGGTTTGAAATTTGGTATACCTAGGTATTTTTACGTGTAGATTACAGCAAAAATATAGCGAACGTTGCTGGACTTAATTTTCAAAAGTTATTAATGAAAAGTTGAAAAATGACAAAAAACCCCTATGCTAGAGCTCAGCGTATTTATCCTGAAAGGTTGGGAAATGGTTAAAAATGTGTAATTTTATGCAGAATTTTTTATACAACCATAAAAATTGTGGTTTAAATTTATTATCATAACAGTTTTTCCAAAAAACTGAAATTTTACCAAAAAAAAATGTTTTTCTTCTAAACAGCTACAATATTTTATAGTTTCAGATTATTTTTTTGTACAAAATGTTTATGTTTAAATTACTTTAAAAGTTAAAAAATTAAAAAAAATTAAAAAAATAAAATTTTTTTGGCTTTAAAATTTAAAATTATATAAAAAAGCTTAGTCTATTTAATTGCAAATTTTTAATCTTATAAAAATCATTAAGTTTATACTTAAATTTCTTTAAAAATAAAAAAATTATTTTACTTTATCATTATTTAAATTATTATTCAAATAATCTCTGACTCATATAATTGAAAAAAATTAAAGCGGTACGGAACCCTTCGACTTGGTACGAGTGTAACTCGCACTTGCCCGATATTTATTTAAAATTAAAAATGGCGGATCCAATATGGCAAACAAATTTTGAAGTATTTAATATCACTTTAAATTGGTTACTCGGGGGTTTTTGGGGTTGCTCATTATGAATCCAATGTTAGTTTGTTAAAATAAAAAATGGTGTGTCCAATATGGCGCACGAAAAATTGAAAAATCCTTTAGATTTACTCGGGTGAAATCGGGGGTTACTCGGGGGTTTTTGGGGTCGCTAATTACGAATCCGGTGTTAGCTTTTTAAAATTCAAAATGGCGAATCCAATATGGTGGAAAAATTTTGAAGATGTGTTTAAAATCGCTTATAAAATTAATTACTTGGAACTTTTTTTGGTCACTGATTACGAATCTAATATCAGTTTTCAAAAATTTAAAACTACGCATCCAATAAGAAAAAATAATTTCTTGAAAACTGCTTAGACTCGCTTGAAATCTTGGCTCTGGTAACCAAGTATTTTAATTTTAAATAAACCAACTGGTTTTTAAAGATTTGATGGTTTCAGTCAGTTAAACATATGAATTTTCAAGACCTAACACCGGATTCGTAATCATCGATTTTAAAAACCCCCGACTAACACATTTCAAGCGAATCTGAGCAGTTTTTTAAAAATTATTTTTGCATATTGGATCCGTCATTTTAAATTTTAGAAAACTTATATTAGATTCGTGATCTGCGACCCCAAAAACCCCCGAGTAATTAATTTTAGACGATTTTAAACACTTCTTTAAAATTTGTCCGCCACAATGGATCCGCCATTTTGTATTTTAATAAACTAACACTGAATTCGTAATCAGGGATCCCAAAAACCCCTGAGTATCCAATTTTAGTTGAATCTAAAGGATTTTTCAATTTTTCGTCCGCAATATAGGATCCGCCATTTTGTATTTTTAAAAAATAACACCAAATTCGTAATCTGTGACCCCAAAAACCCCCGAGTAACCAATTTTCAGCGAATCTAAACACTTTTTAAAAATTTGTCCGCCATATTAAATCCGCCATTTTGAACTTTCAAAAAATAACACTGGATTCGTAATCAGAGACCCCAAAAACCCATGAGTAATCAATTTTAGGCTAATCTAAAGGATTTTTCAATTTTTTGTCCGCCATATTGGATCCGACATTTTGTATTTTTAAAAACTATTACCAGATTCGTAATCAGCGAGCCCAAAAACCCCCGACTAACAAATTTCAGGCAAATCTAAAATGTTTTAAAATTTCGTAAATTTGAACAATTATTTATATAGGGGAGTGGGTCCCAAGATGGACATTTCGTATAAAATTTCTGTTTAAAGTGACAGCGCCTTATGCTTTCTGTCATTTTTGTTGTTAGTATAGACGAAGATTTTGATGCACATTTTAAGAAAAAAAACCAATTGGTTTTTCTTCTACACATACCACGTAATTTTGTGTCTAAAAAAAGTTTTGTAACAGTTTTTTCTCAAGTTGGAAAAGTTATTTAAATTTATGATTTAGAATGAGTAATTAACGTTATAATATTCTTTATTTATCGTATAATAATATCCTAAAATGATTTTACTGATTCAGTGTTCGTATATATTACCAAACTTCTTTTTCTTTTAGTTATTGTAGTAGTAAGTAAACAAACTGTAGATGATTTTTAAAATTTTCAAAAATTTTGGAAATTATTCTTAACTATAGGGCAAGCATAGCTAAAAGTCTAGGTAGTCAAATTTAGCTTCATCGGCTATTTAATTTTGGATTATCACTGCTAATATTCATGATATTCACGTTTGAGTATCTTAGGTACAAAAAAAAACTATTTGTTTCATGAATTTATGTTACATTAATTAATATTACACATTTTACAATATTTTAAAGCAATTATATAATTAATAATTCAACTATTCTAAGTAGCCAAATTATCAATAATTCCAAGTTAATAAAATTTAACTATGCTTTGCAATTACGATTAGGGGAGAGTGGCCATCTATGTACCGGGTTTTTTTCAAGGTCATAGTAATTATTGAATTTCACCAATTTCAAGCACTTCTTTGCATCAATATAAAACTACAACACTTCTCTAGGTAATGCACACATATTATACACGATTTATTTTGATTAAATAATAAAATTTAGAATTTGTCTAAACTAACAAGCTGTTTTCACTTTCAACAACCTGGGTTTACAATGAACCACCTCTATAAAAACACTAAAAATGTTCAACAATAATAATATTGCAATTTTCACTTTGTAAAAAACTTATTTTCTATCAAATACTATAAAAAAATATTACTTAACACTTTTTAATTGATAATGTATATCATAAATATACCTCAAATTTAAGTTAACTAGCTAAAATGGCATTTTAGTTTTGCTATGTTGAGAAAAGTACTGATAACAATCGCTGTAACATGCTTTACGCATGCCTAGTTTTATAATCAGGCATACCACTCTGGAAATCGAAAATACACTGAAATTCCAGGTGGTTCATTGTTCCCCGGTACATTGAATCAACAAGACATTTGCAACAAAAATGGTTTTTTATAACTTAATCCAATATTTCAAAATCTTTATCTCATTAGAATATTGTAGTTAAGGCCAGCTTACTCTGAAAAACGTGATTTTTTTCAATACATTTTATTTATAATACAAAAAATGTTAAGTAATAAATTTTTTTACATATGATAGTACATACATGAAGTTACTTGAATTTTTTTTTTTTTTTAAATGGCGGTCTTGAAAATGGCTGCTGAAAGTTATCTACTTCGTAGATGGATGACATAATTTCTTGGAAAAGAATTATCTGAAAGCAAAAAACAAAACGGTTTCATGTTCTGTATCGAATTGGTTATGGCCTCAAGCAGAATGAAACATTTTCAATGAAAAAAAAAAAACAAAATGACGGACTTTTGAATTTTTTCAACCTTTTTTTTCACTTTTAATTGTTTATAACTTTTTTAAATAATAATGAATATTTCTGGTTCTGCTTGAGGCCATAGCCAGACATCTAAAAAGTAAAATGCCGTTTGGTTCATATCGATAAGTGCAATAGTTTTGAAATGAGAGTGTCATCCATGCGAAAAAACGTGGTTCGGAGAAAAATCAGTTCAAAGTTTTTATTCGTGAAAAATCGTAAAAAAGTGAATTTTACTTACATATCCATTCCAGCTGCATACACAATTCCTTCCTCGTCTTCGTAAGCATCATTCTGAAGAATTCTTGCATTTCTTAAAGCAGTTCTGTGATCCTTAGACGCTTCAGTAGCTTCTAGCTCAGCTCGATAAACACGTCTGTTGTTGGCCCTATCAGCAAAGTGCCTTGCTCCCCACACTATTATACCTGCTTCTCGGTCTTGCTGACCTTCGGGACTAATTCTATACTATTTCTACGAGTATACAGTAGCAATTTATGAAAAAAAAATTTCGATTTTTTCAAAATTGTTCAGAGTAACCTGGCCTTAAGGCCCAAAAGAAAATATATCGTAAGTACATTTATTTTTAAATGGCCTTATTTCAATTAAAAAAACGTGTTTGTATTTTAGGTAATTTTCGCCAATAACGAAAGCCTTCAGCACTCGATATTCCAAAAATCATGATTGAGTTTCGGGCCATTTTTTACCATCTATTGAGTGCCCCCGAACAGAAAAGTAACATTTGTCACTTTCTCTGGGTAATTTTCGAAAAACCCATAAAAATCGTAGTTTTTGCCAATAAGGAAAGCCTTCCGCACTCGATATTTAAAAAGGCATTAGTGATTTTCGAGCCATTTTTTACCATCCTTTGATTGCCCTCGAATAGGAACGTAACATTTGTTATTTTCTCTGGGTAATTTTCAACAATCCATAAAAATCGTAGTTTTTGCCAATAAGGAAGGCCTTCCGCACTTGATATTTAAAAAGGCATTAGTGATTTTCGAGCCATTTTTTACCATCCTTTGAGTGCCCTCGAACAGGAAAGTAATATTTGTTATTTTCTCTGGGTTATTTTAAAAAAACCCATAAAAATCGTAGTTTTGCCAATAACGAAAGCCTTCCGCACTCGATATCTAAAATGACATAAGTGATTTTATGTTCATTTTTACTATCTTTTGAGTACCCTAGAACAGGAAAGTAACATTTGTTATTTTCTCTGAGTAATTTTCAAAAAACCCATAAAAATCGTAGTTTTTGCCAATAAGGAAAGCCTTCCGCACTCGATATTTAAAAAGGCATTAGTGATTTTCGAGCCATTTTTTACCATCCTTTGATTGCCCTCGAATAGGAACGTAACATTTGTTATTTTCTCTGGGTAATTTTCAACAATCCATAAAAATCGTAGTTTTTGCCAATAAGGAAAGCCTTCCGCACTTGATATTTAAAAAGGCATTAGTGATTTTCGAGCCATTTTTTACCATCCTTTGAGTGCCCTCGAACAGGAAAGTAACATTGGTTATTTTCTCAGGGTAATTTTTTTTTGAAAATTACCTAGAGAAAATAACAAATCTTACTTTCCTGTTCTAGGGTACTCAAAAGATGGTAAAAAATGGCTCTAAATCACTTATGCCTTTTAAATATCGAGTGCGAAAGTCTTTCGTTATTGCCAAATACTACGACTTTTATGGGTTTTTTGAAAATTACCCTGAGGAAATAACAAATGTTACTTTCCTGTTCTAGGGCACTCAAAAGATGGTGAAAAATGGCTCTTAAATCACTTATGCCGTTTCAAATATCGAGTGCGGAAGGCTTTCGTTATTGGCAAAAACTACGATTTTTATTGGTTTTTTAAAAATTACCCTTAGAAAATAACAAATGTTACTTTCCTGTTCTAGGGCACTCAAAAGATGGTGAAAAATGGCTATTAAATCAGTTATGCCGTTTTAAATATCGAGTGCGGAAGGCTTTGGTTACTGGCAAAAACTAAGATTTTTATTGGTTTTTTTAAAATTACCCCGAGAAAATAACAAATGTTACTTTCTTGTTCTAGGGTTCTCAAAAGATGGTAAAAAATGGCCCTAAAATCACTCATGTCATTTTAAATATCGAGTGCGGAAGGCTTTCATTATTGGCAAAAACTACGATTTTTATGGGTTTTTTGAAAATTACCCAGAAAAAATAACAAATGTTACTTTCCTGTTCGGGGGCACTCAAAAGATGGTGAAAAATGGCTCTAAAATCATTAATGCCTTTTTAAATATCGAGTGCGGAAGGCTTTCGTTATTGGCAAAAACTACGATTTTTATTGGTTTTTTGAAAATTACCCTGAGAAAATAACAAATGTTACTTTACTGTTCTAAGGCACTCAAAAGATGGTAAAAAATGGCTCTAAAATAACTAATGATTTTTTAAATATCGAGTGCGGAAGGCTTTCGTTATTGGCAAAAACTACGATTTTTATGGGTTTTTTGAAAATTACCCTGACAAAATAACAAATGTTACGTTCCTGTTCTAGAACACTCAAAAGATGGTGGAAAATGGCTCTAAAATCACTAATGCCTTTTCAAATATCGAGTGCGGAAGGCTTTCGTTATTGGCAAAAACTAAGATTTTTATTGGTTTTTTGAAAATTACCCTGAGAAAATAACAAATGCTACTTTCCTGTTCTAGGGTTCTCAAAAGATGGTAAAAAATGGCCCTAAAACCACTCATGTCATTTTAAATATCGAGTGCGGAATGCTTTCGTTATTGGCAAAAACTAAGATTTTGATTGGTTTTTTGAAAATTACCCTGAGAAAATAACAAATGTTACTTTCCTGTTCTAGGGCTCTCAAAAGATGGTGAAAAATGGCTCTTAAATCACTTATGCCGTTTTAAATATGGAGTGCGGAAGGCTTTCGTTATTGCCAAATTCTACGATTTTTATGGGTTTTTTGAAAATTATCCTTAGAACATAACAAATGTTACGTTCCTGTTCTAGGGCACTCAAAAGATGGTGAAAAATGGCTCTAAAATTATTAATGCCTTTTTAAATATCGAGTGCGAAAGGCTTTCGTTATTGGCAAAAACTACGATTTTTATTGGTTTTTTAAAAATTACCCTGAGAAAATAACAAATGTTACGTTCCTGTTCTAGGGCACTCAAAAGATGGTGAAAAATGGCTCTAAAATCACTAATGTCTTTTCAAATATCGAGTGCGGAAGGCTTTCGTTATTGGCAAAAACTAAGATTTTTATTGGTTTTTTGAAAACTAGAACCCCAAAAATGCGCGCTACGCGCGCCCATATTCCCAAGCTAGATAGTTAGCATTACCAAGTAGAATTTCCATAATATGTTGAGCATAAAAATAAAGAATAATGTTGTACGCTGTAAAAACAGGTGTCTTACAAGTGTGTTATTTTAAGACATAAGAATTTAAAAAGCGTCTTACGGTTATTTGAAGTTATTTCATTAGTTAACAATTTTGTAAGACGCTTTCTCATTGGCTTAAAATTAAGACACCCTAAAACGTCTTAAAAGTGAAAACAAAAATGTCTTAAAATAAGACACCCGTTTTTGCAGTGTAAACAGCCTTATATATGCAGGGATGTAAAGGTAATTTACCTAACGTAAATTACATACTTCTTTACATGTAAATTACGTACGTAATTTACGCCCTGATTCTTTTAAGCAATGTATTTTTTCGGAGTGGGGGCTAATGAACGTAATTTACATAAATGTAATTTACAAATAATTTACGTAAAAAACCTCGAAGTTACGCGTAACTTTACATCCCTGCATATATGTGACACGGCAAATTAAAAGGGACCTACGGCCAAAGAATTCTATTTCTTATTGTTTAGTAATGCTGATAGGAAAAACGTTTCTTTATCTAAATCATTAATTAATAAAAAATCTATTTTTTCTGATCGTAGGTCCCTTCTAATTTTCCGTGTTACATACATATATACATTTCTTCCGTTTGAAATATCTCATGGTATATGAACAAAAATGAACTTCAAATTCTTCTCCAAAATGATAATTACTTTTCAATTGAAAGACATTTAAAAAATTGTTTTTAACATTAGTATTAATTGATACTGTAAGAATCCAATTTGCCTTTTTTCGTGTAAAATCATTTCATGTATCATTCTATTTAAAAAAATGTATATTAATTTATTTCGTAGAAGAAAAATCATGAAAATTATATCATTTGCAGTTAGATGAAGTGATGACATTCCACATAATATTAAAAGTCGTACCCATTGTCATATATTTTTTTAAAAAATGTCAATCTTCTAGTAGTTCAATTTTCCTATTTTCGATGAATCATTAATATTGAATTGTTTTTCGTATATTCGCAATTTTAGACAAATAAAATTCATGCATTTTCAAACTTATATGGGTAGTTCTACAGATGTGGGAATTTTGAGCGTCATAGCTAATTTCGGCTTATTTGTAATATTAATTTTGGAAAAAATAAATGTATTTTTCATGAAAAGTGTAAATATTAATAGTTTCTTCGACGTCAATAAAAAACAGCAAATTCTCTTATACATTTCTTAAAGAAAAAACACATCAAAGATTGAAATTCTCAGTTTCCTGGCATGTCCTTCATTGAAAATAAAAATTTACATATTGAAAAAAAGTTCTTTCTATATTATTAACAAAAAAATTCATAGTGCATTAATAACTTTAGATAGTTATACTTTACTAACATGTAAATAACTATAACATTAATCAATTAATAATCAATCTACTTTTTATTTGAAAAATAACCTCCCGAATTTTGTCCGCCAGGTTCAGTTATTAAGTAAAATAAAATAAATGTAACAACGTTAGTGATTTTCGTGATTTGAGTTTTTGTCAATTAGAATGGTTCTCACAGTGAACGACATTATGTAGTGTCCAGTCAAATTTTCATTTTCCTGGCACCTAGTTTTGATAAAAAATTTCAGTTCCTATTATTAAAAAAAAATGTCCGAAAATGGTAATCAGCTTTTGGATTTTTTGATTTAATGTTATTTGTCGAGTTTTTGTTAAAATTCGACAAAATCTTATGCATTTTGACAACTTTCATTTTCCTGGCACCCAGTTTTGGTAAACAAATTTTTTTTTAAAAGATTTCTGTTCCTATTATTCACAAAACTCTCCGAAAATGGTAATCAGCTTTTTGATATTTTGACTTAACGTTATTTGTCTATTTTTTGTTAAAATTCGACAAAATCTTATGCATTTTGACAACTTTAATTTTCCTGGCACCTAGTTTTGGTAAAGAAAACTTTTTTTTTAAAAAAGATTTCTGTTCCTATTATTCACAAAACTCTCCGAAAAACGTAATCAGCTTTTGGATTTTATGATTTAACGTTATTTATCGACTTTTTGTGAAAAATCGAAAAAATCTTATGCATTTTGACAATTCTCATTTCCCTAGCACCTAGTTTTGGAATTTTTTTTTTTTTTAAGTAAAACTGACCTCCATTTTATAATTACTGACTGCAAACAATGTCGACCACTAAGTTTTATAAAAATTCAATCACAATTTTTAATGTTATTGAGATTTTTCTATTCATAATCAGTTTCCTGCATATATTTTTTTTTTCAATAGCTGTAAAATCCGTAATTTTTAATTTTTTTACTGGCCCTTTTTCAATTATTTATAAATTATGCTTAACTTAAAGTCCATCTACTTCCCGAAACTTAAACGCAAAAAAAATGTCGTTACAAAATTAGCTTCATTTTCGTCCTTCGTTCGTAGAACTATCCATATAGGATATGAATTTGTGGAAATAAAGGAGAATAAAAAATGAAAATTCTAGAACATTCATACCTTTAATAATAATGAATAAACAAAACGTAGATTTTTATATAAATAAAGTATATAAACATAATATTCTTTAATAGTAAAATACTTATTAATAGTAGCTATTAATTGTAAGAATGTTCTAACAGATATTTCACATTGAAATTAGTATCCCCAATAACGCTGAATATTCCATTCACATTCCGGGTTGGAATATTCCATCCATATTCGAGGAATATTGAAATGTCCTACCTTGGGAACATTCTTTTGGAATATTGCAGGAATATTCCATCGGAGTATTGCAGGAATATTCCATTGGAATATTGCAGGAATATTCAATTGGAATATTCATAAGTTTTTTAAAGCAAAAAAAAATTTTTATTTTTATTTTTTATTGTTTTTGTTTATTGATTGTTCATAACAAAAAGGAGAACAATTAAAAAATGTAACACATGTTCCTTTAGTAATTTTTCGCGTACAATCGATTGGCACTGTTTCATTTTTATTGTTTTTATTATTTTTCTATTTGTTTAAAACAAATTGTTTAAAGAAATTATTTTTTAGACAATTTTTAATGTCAAAATTCATTGTTTGGTAAACGGTCCTCTTTGCCGCAGTTAGTTTATGCATATCCATATTTCCCTAAACATAGGCTGAGATGGGTTCAAGGTTATTGTTATTGTTTATTAATTGTTTATAACAATTAGAGTGAAAATTTAAAAAATGTCTCACATTTTCCTTTAGTAATTTTTTACGTACAATCGAATGGCGCTTTTTATTTTTTATAATTTTTATTATTTTTCTATTTGTTCATAACAAATTGTTTAAACAATTTATTTTTTAAACAATTTTTAATGACAAAAATCATTGTTTGGTAAACGGTCCTCTTTCCCGTGGTCACTTTTTTGAAAGCCATATTTCCCTAAGCATGGGCTGAGATGGGATCAAGGTTATCGTTATAGTTTATTGATTGTTTATAAAAATAGAGTGAACAATTAAAAAATGTAACACATGTTCCTTTAGTAATTTTTCGCATTCAATCGAATGGCGCTGTTTATTTTTTATAATCTTTATTATTTTTCTATTAGTTTAAAACAAATTGCTTAAACAATTTATTTTTTAAACAATTTTTAATGTCAAAAATTATTGTTTGGTAAACGGTCTTCTTTCCCGTAGCCACTTTTTTGATAGCGATATTTCTCTAAGCATGGGCTGAGATGGGATCACGGTTATTGTTATTGTTTATTGATTGTTTATAACAAATAGAGTGAAAAATTAAAAAATGTCACACATGTTCCTTTAGTAATTTTTCACGTACATTCGATTAGCGCTGTTTATTTTTTATAATTTTTATTATTTGTCTATTTCTTTATAACAAATTGTTTAAACAAATTATTTTTTAAACAATTTTTAATATAAAAAATTATTGTTTGGTAAACGGTCCTCTTTCCCGTAGTCACTTTTTTGATAACAATTTTTCCCTAAGCATGAACCTTAATGTGTTCATTTTTGTGAACTATTTGCAACTCTGCTACAAAGTACATTCTATAATAATATTATATGTTAAGAATATATATTCTATTTTTACAAGAAGAATTATTCAAAAATTTCTTTGTACACATAATTCTTAATACATTTTCTACTTCTTTGATTTCCTAAATAAACTTTGATTGAATTAAATGAACGAACTCTTGATAATGCAACATATAATTGACCATGATTAAAAACATCTTTTCTTAAATCAATTGCAATTTTATCAAATGTCTGTCCTTGAGATTTGTTTATAGTCATAGCAAATGCTAGTTTAATTGGAAATTGTGTTCTTTTAAATGTAAAGGGATAAACATTTTCACAGTACAATAATATTCGATGTATGAACACAATATTTCCACGTTTATCTCCCGTTAATATTTTGCATTTTATAACATGATTAGATAAAGCTAAAACCATTAATCTTGTTCCATTACATAAACCTTCGTTAATACTAAGATTTCTTATAAGCATGACTACGGAATTTATTCGTAAATGCAAAACATGTGGTGGTAAACCAGGTGGTGATAGAGTGTTCAAGTAATCAGGTAAAATGACTTCATGATCATTACTATTATCACGATTATCTACACTGTCAATACTTCTATAAACTTTTTCTTCTCTCTTATCTAATAACTGGACAACATTATTATTAATTTCATCTACATCAATATTTCTCGGAGCTAAAATAGCACATAATGCCAAATCTTCAAACCTTTTCTGTTTAATCAACTCTCCATATACATCTGTACTGATATCAATATTTCCTTCTTCCAGAATTTTGTCTGGTAATTGAACACAATCTTTTACATCGTTAAATGTGCCATTTCCTACGTCAAGTAAAAAATTAACAAATTGTGTTTCTTCCGGTAAAGCTCGCATGTTTTCAGATATTGTAAATTTTGCAAATATCTGCCATAATTTGCTGTTTTTAATTGACAAATTTATAATTTCAGATCTTGTTCCATTTTGTTTTATTGGTAATACTTGTCTAAAATCACCTCCTAAAATAATCGTTTTACCACCAAAAGGAACATCCACTTGCATAATATCTCTTAATGTTCTGTCCATAATCTCTAAGGCATACTTTGGTGACATTGGAGCCTCATCCCAAATGAAGACATCAACATTTTTCAAATACAACCCCTCTTTAGACTGCACTTTTATATTTGAAGATGAATCATTATATAATGGCACGGGTAAACCCAATATTTTATGAACTGTTCGACCCATGGGAAGTAAGGTTGCAGCTATTCCTGTAAATGCCATATTGCAAACAGTTTTACCGAGACTCCTCAATAAATGCCACAATGTAATATACATAAATGTTTTTCCTGATCCTCCAGGACCATCGACATATACACACCGACAAGTATTATCGTTATTATCATTTACTGCATTTAATATAAAATCGACTATATCTTTTTGTTTGACGTTCAGTTTATCATACCTTTCTTTTCCTAATTCCTTTTCCTCTTCAATATTTATAGAGTGGGTAACTACAAAATTATCAGTTTCATCTTCTACATCCATCAATCCAAGAAAATCATTTAACTTATAACCTTCATCAGATAACATATTTTTGACATGTATGTATGCCATTTTTTCGGCAGCAATGTTATCAACGTTTCTAGCATAATCTTCGGACATATAAATTTTGAATTGTTCCCAAAGTTCACCAGCATTTATAGGACGACAGTGAATTAAAATTCTAACAAATAACCTTCGAAGTGATTGAGGCATCATCCATAAAGTAGACTCTTGTAACGTTGCCTTCCATTCATGATCATCCTCTATTAGTCCTAATGCTAAACAAGCTGACGTAAATGTCTCATGTAATACGCCATTAACAGTCTTTAATGATTCGTATGAAATCGCACCTTTAGTTGTAAGTAATAATAATCTAAGGTGAAATAATTCTGTGTGGCAGGGATTAACAGAATAAATTCTGCCTATTGCCTTCTCTTTACGGAGTCTCTTGTTCCATTTACATTTTGTTTTATCCCATGAATAATATTCGGGAATCTCAGTATAAAAATACTGACGAGCATTTACATCACGTTCATTTAAAAGGAAGTAGTCCAATAATTTTGTATTTTTATTTAAATTAAATGATATTTCTTCCTCTGTATCTACTTGCCGAATAAGAATATTTTGCTCATTTTGTAAATGTATTGGTAAACGATTTATACTATGACTTTTTTTGGATAAAGTTTTACTTAAAATTCTCCATGCTGCTTCTACTGGACCAACATATCTATTTTCTTCATAATGATTGATTTCATTATGATTGATAGTAGCTTCTCCATTACTATTTGTAATAATAATTGATGCAGCATCATGACCCTTATAAATATATTTATACAAATATTTGACGGACTTAATACTGGATACAACTTCAACATTAATATGACAATTGAATGTTTGTGAAAGTTTAGGAGAATAAGGTACAACAAAACGATTATCAACAACATATTCATTAGGTCGTGTATACGTTTTACCTGTGTTTCTTCTTCTATATACCACATAACAATTTTCTTCAACAGTAGTGTCTTCTTGTAAAGGTTTAGGAAAATTTTTTGAACATTTTCCATCAACGAAACACCAATCTCCACAAGGACCGTGTATATTATTTGCCATAATAATTTCATGTAATCTAGGATTAATCAATTCATCTGGTATTTCAGCTGAAATATGTCCATCAACACTCTCTGGTGTTAATATTTTTGAATTGGACGTTAATATAACCAACAAATGGATATGTGGTAATCCCCTTTTTTGAAATTCTATAACATAAACGTAGGACTTGACATCTCCAAAACATTTATTCTTAACAATACATTATATCAAATGTTTTACTTTTAAAGAAAAGACTTTCGCGACAATGTCAGGTCTATCAGCTACTGTTTGATTAGGTAATAAATTCTCTGTTATTTCTTTCCACTGTGGATTACATGTCATTGTTATAAATAAATCTGGTTTGCCATGTTTTGCCACAATAGCCATTGAATCTTGATATAATTCCATCATATTACGAGGTGAACCAATAAATGTTGATGGTAAGACAACTAATTTTCCTAGAGGTGTATCATTCCTTTGTGCAACATCATTAATGTGATCTATTAATCCTCTGTAACTTTCACTTCGCAATTGTGTTTGATGATTTGCGCAATATTGAAGCCGATCTTTTTCCATTTTAACATAATTGTCAACCAGCCACTGTTGAAATAGTCTTCCACCGTATAGAAACTGATTAAATATATCATCTCTAATTGCCATTTTATACTTTACATAAGATGCCCTCGAAATTCTATGTTTTTTCAATCTTTTATCTGTATCATTTCGAAGCATATCAATACAATAACCTTTTTCTCCAAAAGGATAAAATAGAGGATATATAAAAGGTTCTACACAAGGATCCAAACTACTAACTAATTGCAATTCTTTACTTATTTTGTTGTACACAGTGACATAAGAATCAGGTATTTCACCTTCTGAATTTGTATTAAAAATAGCAGCTACTTCATTAACTCTTTGAAAATTAAATCGCCGTGGATCTTTTCCTTTTTTTAAAGTAAATAATAATTTCAATTCTGGAATTTCTTCATCATTTTTTGTCGCTAACGCTGTTTCTATTTCTATAACTTCTTTCATCATTCTAAATGATTGACTGAACGTATTATGTTTTCTCATAAAATTCTCAATTCCTCTTACAATATCTCTATCTAATCTATCATTTTTATTCAACCTGTATTCAATTGCATCATCAGGATCATAAATAAACAATTGACCATAAGACGGATCATCACCGTTTTCAGGGTATAAAGCTTTATTCATTTGATAGTATATTTGACCTTGTATTTTAAAACAATACGGTCCTCTTCGTGTACCATGGAAATTAATAACATTAGCATTAAATGACGCAAAAGCAAATGAATTATTGTAACATCTTATATTCTGGCGAAAATGGCTTGATTTCTCATGTGAACCATCTAATAACATTTTCAATTCAGATGGATAATTTAAAGATTTTAATTTAATACCTCCATGGCTACAACAATCAGCGAAAGAATACTTTTTGTTATCATCTTTTTTATGTTTCAGATTTTTAGCATCTGAATTAGTAATTTTAGTACTAACTTTTTCATCTTTGAAGTGTTTAGCATCACAATGAGTGCAATAAAGTAACATTTTACCTAAATAATTCTCTGCATAAGTTCGTGAATGCAATTTATTTAATTCTAATTCTTCTGAACAATTACCTGATGCGCTCACTAACTTTTCCTGAGTTACATTAAAATCGAGAATTGATGGAGAATCATCATCCTCAATGGAATTTTGATAATTTATTTGACCATTTTCTGAATTTGAAAGTGTGTGAAATGATGTTGATGGTATTGAATCCACAACAAAAGTTTCACAATCTGCATTAGAAGTTACTTCTCTTACCTCTTTCGATACATTACTTTGTAATGCCTTTTTTTCTTTTAATTTAGCACTATAACACTTCATTCTTTCTTTTTCACGTTTTCGAATTTCTATTTGTTTCTCTGCAGATAAGCCTTTGCGATGACGTTTCACCCTTTCTGTATTAACAATATTTTTATCAACTTTTTGTGATTGTCCTACTTCTTTCTTTATAAATTTTTGTTTTTCTTCAAATCGTTTCCCTTTTTTTAAACTGGCACCACAATTTTCCATTTTTTTCTCTACAAAAATATTAATCTCTTTTCTATTTTTTTGGGATGTTTTTGTCCTTTTTATTTCGTCTATTGGATGCAACTTATACAAACATCTTTTTTCCGGAACTACAGTACTTTCTAAATCAATAATTTTTCTTTTACTTCGTTTTCCTACTCCACTACCCTGTAATTCGTTTTCCATTGATCTACTCTGCGTTTGTAAAACATCTAAAGAAAGACATTCAGAAATATATACATCATTATGAGTATTAACATCATTTACCAATCTGCAACACTTTTCTCCTTCGTCATTCAAATTATTCGTTTCAAGTAATATCAATCTTTCAATTTTATCATTTTTCAAATCATTAAATTCATCAATGTGTACTTTCTTCGAATGGAGAATAGATGAAGAAACATCATTCTCAATTAAATGTCGAGAAGTAATTTCAACATTTTCTGAATGTGAAAGTGTCTGATAAGATGTTGATGGTATCGAAGTCATAACAAAAGTTTGAGAATCTGCATTACAAATTTCTTCTTTTACCTCTTTTGATATATTACTTTGCAATCCATTTTTTCTTGTATCCCTTTTTTTCGAAATTTCATTTCTTTCTCTACACTTAGATTCGCGCGATGACATTTTATTTCTTCTGTAATAACAATATTTTTATCAACTTCTTGTAATTGTTCTACTTCTTTCTCGGTAAATCTTCGTTTTTCTTCAAATGTGGAATCTTGATAATTTATTTGTACATTTTCTGAATGTGAAGTTGTCTGAAAAGATGTTGATGGTATTGCATTCTCAAAAAAAATTTGAGACTCTGCATTACAAGTTACTTTTTTTATCTCTTTTGATACATTACTTTGTAATGCTTTTTTTTCTTTTAATTTAGCACGATAACACTTCATTCCTTCTCTTGCACGTTTTCGATTTTCTATTTGTTTCTCCACAGATAAACCTGCACGATGACGTTTCACTCTTTCTGTACTAACAGTATTTTTATCAACTTCTTGTAATTGTTCTACTTCTTTCTCGGTAAATCTTCGTTTTTCTTCAAATGAGGAATCTTGATAACTTATTTGTACATTTTCTGAATGTGAAGTTGTCTGAAAGGATGTTGATGGTATTGCATTCTCAAAAAAAATTTTAGACTCTTCATTACAAGTTGCTCTTTCTATCTCTTTTGATATATTACTTTGTAATCTCTTTTTTTCTTTTAATTTAGCACGATAACACTTTATTCTTTCTCTTTCCAAATTTCGAATTTCTATTTTTTTCTCTGCAGATAAACCTGCACGATGACGTTTCACCCTTTCTGTGCTAACATTTTTTTTTTCATTCTGTGGTTTCTCCATGTTATTCGAAATTTTATTTATATAATATGAATATGTCAAAGTGTAATAAATCTCATAAAATCCGAAAAATGCAATTTCAAAATGTCGAAATTTCAAATAACCAGTTTTATAATTATGTACATAGCAATTTACACATTTGCCAATTACCTACCAAAAAATTTTCAATAAATAATGTTCTTAAAAATACATTTTCAAGTATCACAATTTTCCAATCTGTCAATGTTTAAAGAGAAATTAGAGAATTTAACATTTTCATATTTCACAATGTTACAGAAATATTATAATTAAGTTATTAGTTCTGAAATTGCCATAAAAAATTTCATATATTTCTAGTAATGAGATATTTCTAACAAAAAGTTTAACATTTCTGTCTTCTAATTCCATAAGTTACCAAAAATGATTGTTATTTAAAAACCAATAAACCATTTCAATAACTTCACAATATTTCAATTTACAAATGTCCTATTCAACTGTCTATTTTCACTTTCTGAAAATTGCAATTTACTTATTTTTCATTTCAAGAAATGAACATTAACTTTTTCATTTTCTAATTATATAAATTGAAGAAAGTGGTTGGTATTTAAAAACCAATATATCATTTAATTATTTTTAAAATGTTTCAATTTATAAATGTTCTATTATATCAATTTCCAAATTACAAATATTCAAGTTCCATTTTTCAAATTTAGTATTTTTTCAATTGTCCATTTTACCAATATTCCAATTTACCAAATTTCCAATTTGCCAATTTGCCAATTTTCCAATTTTCCAATTTGCCAATTTGCCAATTTGCCAATTTTCCAATTTTCCAATTTTCCAATTTACTTATTATCAATTTCAATAATTTGCCAATTTACCAATTTTTAAATTGGTCTCTTTTCCACTTCACCGATTTTACTGTAGACTTTCTCAATTCTTCAATTAACAATAGTCAAACTATTTAAGTATTGAATATTGTATTAAACTTAAAGTGATTATTATGAAAAACAAAAAATATAATTGAAGTAAATAATGAATCCTACAGCACTCACCAAGTGAAATACTGAGATCTTAAATCTGACATGAGAATGGAAATAAATTTAAATAAATTTAAAGAAATACTAATTTCTTAAATCTGCTACCTCTTATTGAACAATAACTTTCAGAAATTTAATTATTTTAAAATGGTATGGTGTACTTAAGAAACAAAAGAATTTCTATTTCCTGCCTGCCTTTTGTTAATTGTAAGGAAGTACATTTGTCTACCTGAAGGAAAGTTATCTCTCCATCTTTCGCTCTTTCTCTCTTTCTCTCTCTCTGTATCTATATATCTATCTTGCCATATATCTATCTATCTATCTATCTATCTATCTATCTATCTATCTATCTATCTACTGAAAGTATTCTTTACATATTTATACCTTCTCTTCGTAAATTTGTTTATATTTTGAGACGTATGCTTAAGTTCTAAAATGAATTATTTAGAATTTTCATTTCATACAATTTCATGTCTTACAAGTTTCTTGTAGCAGAAATTTTACATTTTCGAATTTGTATTTAATAAAATTTAAATGAATTCAAATTTTTACCTAACAGAAGTTTTAGACCATTGAATTTATATCTAAAAGAATTTTCATTTAAAAGAAATTCAATTTAAACGAATTTTCATTTTGGAAGAATTTTCATTTTATAGAATTTTAAGTTCTTAGAATATTTAAATGACAGAATATTCATCTGACCGAATCTTCATTTGTCAAAAATTATATTAGTACGAATTCAGATTGTACCTTTTATCTTTTCCATCAAATATGAATTCGTACTAATACAATTTCGGATAAATGAAGATTCGGTCAGATGAATATTATGGCATTTAAAAATTAGAATAATTTAAAATTTTATAAAATGAAAATTCTTGTGAATTAAAATTTGCTTAAATTGAATTTCTTTTTAATGAAAATTCTTTTAAATATAAATTCAATGACCTAAAACTTCTGTTAACTAAAAATTCGAATTAATTTAAATTCTATTGAAAACAAATTCGAAAATGTGAAACTTCGGTTACAAGAAAATTCTACTTCATGAAATTCAATAATATGAAAATACTAAATAATTCATTTTAGAAATTAATCATAAGTTCCTATATTTTGATATAAAAATTATATCATTGTTTATATTTTTTTATAAAAGAATGTTTACAAGGGTTTTTGAGGTCGCTGATTACGAATATGAAGTCACTTTTTAAAAATTCAAAATGGCGGATCCAATATGGCGGACGAAATTTTCAAAAATTAATTGGATTCGCTTCAAACTTGTTACTCGGGGGTTTTTGGGGTCGCTGATTACGAATCTGGAATCATATTTTTAATACATTCAAAATTCAAAATGGCGGATCCAATATGGCGGACAAAATTTTCAAAAATTAATTGGATTTGCCTCAAACTTGTTACTCGGGGGTTTTTGGGGTCGCTGATTACGAATCTGGAGTCAGTTTTTAAAAATTCAAAATGGCGGATCCAATATGGCGGACAAAGTTTTCAAAAATTAATTGGATTTACCTCAAACTTGTTACTCGGGGGTTTTTGGGCTCGCTGATTACGAATCTGGAATCATATTTTTAATACATTCATAATTCAAAATGGCGGATCCAACATGGCGGACAAAATTTTCAAAAATTAATTGGATTTGCTTCAAACTTTTACTCGGGGGTTTTTGGGATCGCTGATTACGAATCTGGAATCATATTTTTAATACATTCAAAATGGCGTATCCAATATAGCGGACGAAATTTTCAAAAATTAATTGGATTCTCTTCAAACTTGTCACTCGGGGGTTTTTAGGATCGCTGATTACGAATCTGGAATCATATTTTTAATATTTTCAAAGTTCAAAATGGCGAATACAATATGGCGGACAAAATTTTTAAAAATTTGCCTCAAACTTGTTACTCGGGGGTTTTTGGGGTCGCTGATTACGATATTGGATCCGACATTTTGAATTTTGAAAATATTAAAAATCTGATTTCAGATTCGAAATCAGCGAACCCAGAAACCTCCGAGTAACAAGTTTGAAGCGAATCCAATTAATTTTTGAAAATTTCGTCCGCCATATTGGATCTGCCATTTTGAATTTTTAAAAATTGACTCCAGATTCGTAATCAGGGACCCCAAAAACCACTGAATAACAAGTTTGAGGCAAATCCAATTAATTTTTGAAAATTTCGTCCGCCATATTGGATCCGCAATTTTGAATTTTTAAAAAGTGTCTTCATATTCGTAATCAGCAACCCCAAAAACCCCTTGAGTTACAAGTTTGAAGCAAATCCAATTAATTTTTTACAATTTTGTACGCCATACTGGATCCACCATTTTAAATTTTGAAAATATTAAAAATATGATTCCCGATTCGTAATCAGCCACCCCAAAAAACCCCAAGTAACAAGTTTGAAGCGAATCCAATTAATTCTTGAAAATTTCGTCCGCCATATTGGATCCGCCATTTTGAATTTTTAAAAACTGTCTCCAGATTCGTAATCAGCGACCCCAAAAACCCCCGAGTAACAAGTTTGAGGCAAATCCAATTAATTTTTGAAAATTTTGTCCGCCATATTGGATCCGCCATTTTGAATTTTGAAAATATTAAAAATATGATTCCCGATTCGTAATCAGCCACCCCAAAAAACCCCGAGTAACAAGTTTGAGGCAAATCCAATTAATTTTTGAAAATTTCGTCCGCCATATTGGATCCGCCATTTTGAATTTTTAAAAAGTGTCTTCATATTCATAATCAGCAACCCCAAAAACCCCTTGAGTTACAAGTTTGAAGCAAATCCAATTAATTTTTTACAATTTTGTACGCCATACTGGATCCACCATTTTCAATTTTGAAAATATTAAAAATATGATTCCCGATTCGTAATCAGCCACCCCAAAAAACCCCAAGTAACAAGTTTGAAGCGAATCCAATTAATTCTTGAAAATTTCGTCCGCCATATTGGATCCGCCATTTTGAATTTTTAAAAACTGACTCCAGATTCGTAATCAGCGACCCCAAAAACCCCCGAGTAACAAGTTTGAGGCAAATCCAATTAATTTTTGAAAATTTCGTCCGCCATATTGGATCCGCCATTTTGAATTTTTAAAAACTGACTCCAGATTCGTAATCAGCTACCCCAAAAACCCCCGAGTAACAAGTTTGAAGCGAATCCAATTAATTTTTGAAAATTTCGTCCGCCATATCGGAACCGCCATTTTGAATTTTTAAAAAGTGACTTCATATTCATAATCAGCGACCTCAAAAACCCTTGTATAACAAGTTTTATAAAAGTCTATTATGTTTTCCGTTTTTGAGCACATTGCTATGTACATGACTTAAAAAAATCCACTTTAACCGCCATTTTGTAGCCGCCATTTTGAAGTTTTTTTTTCTTAATAGTCTTATCTTATAGCTTTGTTATTTTTGACGCGATATTTATGATTTTTACAGATATTGCAATTCCATTGCTTATAAAAAAATTCAATAATTTGAAAATAAGACCTCAAAATTTCATGTTTTTGTTTAAAAAAACATCTATAATTTGTTTATTTGAAAATTTACAAAATTTTTCGATACGCCATTCGAAAGAGCGATTCTTGGACCATAAGATATGGCTATAGCAGAATTCTTTTCGTAAGGTTAAATTGATAAAATTTTGCGTCAAACTTCATGCCAAAAAATTGTACATTTGGGCGTTAAAGGGTTAAGGTTTTCCTGATTATGGATTTATAAATTTTGAGGTTAACTTCCTCGAAGATGTTGACCAAAAGTCACCGGAACATCGGTTCCGCACTTGGTGTTTAACTAAAAAAACTTACCTGGACATGGGTTCTGCAGTTATTGTTGTCCATTTTTAAATTTTTGTCTTCCTACACTTTTTTATTATTAAATTTTTAGGTTAACTTCCTCGAAGATGTTGACCAAAAGTCACCGGAACATCGGTTCCGCACTTGGTGTTTAACTAAAAAAACTTACCTGGACATGGGTTCTGCAGTTATTGTTGTCCTTATTACTGATTTTTAAATTTTGAGGTTAACTACCTTCAAGAAGTTCACCAAAAGTCACCTGGAAATCGGTTCTTCTCGTGGTGATTTCCTAATTATTGATTTTCAAAATTTTTAAATTCAAATACATAAATATGAGATATTGTGAACTCTCCTTTATGTTTGGTACGCTTTTGCCTATGACGTGTCATGCCCCGCCTACTTTATTTTTAAAACTTTTAAATTCAAATACATAAATAGGAGAAATTGTAAACTCTCCTTTATGTTTCGTACATTTTTGCCTATGACGTGTCATGCCCAGCCTACTTCATTTTCAAAATTTTTAAATTCAAATACATAAATAGGAGAAATTGTAAACTCTCCTTTATGTTTCGTACACTTTTACCGACCCCGCCTACTTGTTACTAACGTTTTTGCCGAAGGCGTGTCATTCCCCACCTACTGAGAAAGCTCTTTTCTGTTACGTACGCAAATTTCTACAGCAGTATATCTATAGCTATCACTAACTGATTTCTTATAAAGGATTACCCTGAGAAAATAACAAATGTTACTTTCCTGTTCGGGGGCACTCAATAGATGGTAAAGAATGGCCCAAAACTCAATCATGATATTTGAAATATCGAGTCCGGAAGGCTTACGTTATTGGCAAATATAATAAGGGGTCAGGAACATTTTTTTTACTTCTATTGAGTCAAAATTTACAATAATATAAGAAAAAAAATTCGTAAATTTTTAACGTTAAGGACTTTATGGCAATTTCATTTGAGTTCAGGAAAATTAAAGGGTACGTTTGTTTGTTACTTATAGCCTCAACTATAATGCATGATATTCAAATTTAATCGCTTTTATTGACATAAGTGGTCGGCAAAATATTATGTAAGAATAGTCGGAGTGGTCCGAAACCGACCCCCCCCCCCCACCCCTTTTAATTTTAATTACATTCTTTTTAATTTACAAGAAAGAATTCAAAATGTATTTTAATAAAATAACATTAAGTCTCTTTAATTCAAATTACAATAAAAATTCAAAATTTTGTTGTTTTTGCGATTCCCTGCAATTAAAATAGAGAGTCGGTATCGGACCTCCCTTTTTCACATTGTCGAAAACGTAAACTTTTGATTTTCTCTCTGTATCTCCCGCGTAATGAGACCCAGAATTTTGACAACCATTAGGAAAAATGTTAGATGATTCCTTAACTGAAAAAAATTTAACTTCAGCATAGAAACAATTTTTTGGGACTATTTTGGCCTTTGCCATTTTGACGGTCAGTATGAGACCACCCTCCCCTGAATATCTCTGAAAAATAAGCATTATTTAGGAGAGAGTAGTCAGAGTTGGACAGTGGTCAGGGTTGATCCATCGCGTTTATTTTGTTTTATCACACTAGTGCCATATGTATTTGTGTGCAAGTACTTGTAGGCAATATCAGCAAACTTTTCATATCGGTTGCAGTGAAGTGTGGAAACTAAATAGACGTATTAAGCGAGTCCATGTTCTACGCTCAACAAAAAACTTGTTTGTAATTTTAAAATAAAAGAATTAAATGTCGAAGAAATATGCCAAAGACAAATCAAGTTGTCCGCTAGCTGGCGATTGCTAAACACATGTTTTTTATTAGCTCTGTGAATTTTCACTTATATTTTACATATATACTCATACACTGTGGATTTTTTATCTTTTTGTGCCCTGTGTCATGGCACTTCATCGTTGGATAACAGTAGTATTGTTTATAACCCTCGTCTTTCCCGAAAGTTTGAAATTGAAAAATCCTAACCTCAAACGCCTAACCTTAAAACGCTTATTTATAGTTTGTTTCTGAGCTGAACTATTGTGACTCTTTTAATAAATTTCGAGCGCGATGTCGGTAAACGGGGATCAGTGTTCTAAGTGTACTAAGTGCGGAAGAGACATTATTCGTATTATTCCAAGACTGTGCCCAGGTTGCAACTCGCCATACCACCCTGGTTGTGCTGACCTGGTTGCCACTCTACAAGATGGATCTTACGTAAAATGTTGTAAAAGTAAATCGCTATAACCCTCATCTGCTGCGTCAGTTAGCTTGGAATAGATCTCCGCTCTTGAACAAGAACTCAGGACTAATATGACTACTGGCTTTAATGATGTTGCTGCAAAAGTTAATGACGTCCTGACTAGACTCGAATCTGCCGAAGGTAGAATTAATAATAACCTAAGTGATCGTCTTAATGCGGTGGAGGGCAGACTTGACAATATTGAAAAACGTCCAGATGTTTCAAATGTTAACACAATTACCGAAGCATGAATTAAAGCAATTAACAATTGTGCCGTCAGAAAGTGTAACCTTGTCCTCTTTGGCCTTTCTAAAAGTGAAAAGTCCTCTAATGTCATTATTCATAAATTGGGGAAATTCATTCCATTGAATAACCTTGAGAGCACTCATTCATTTCGAATTGGCTCTGCTGCGCAGGTCCAACACAAACGATTCGAAAAACGTTTGTAGCTGCCAAAGAAGCATCTCCGCAAGAGTTGAAAGACTTATGGATTGTGAGGGACAAGACGAAAATACAACAGGAGGAACTAAAACTATTAAAGGAGCAATTGGTAACGCGTCGACAAGATGAAGAATCAAATCTTGTTTTTGTATACCGGCAAGGAGCTCCAACCAACGAAATGGTACTCAATAGGGTGTAACAATAAAAAAAGTTGAAGAAACTGTGGATTATTATTATTTTTTTGCAAACTGACACTCTATAGGGGTGCGTTAAATAACCACCTCTAAACATGAATTCAGCATTTCTAAGTAAATAGGTTTAAAATATTATTTTTACTGCACTTTTTTATAAATTTTTTTACTGAATAAAATACAAGACTCGCTGCGTTATGAAATTAATTTTTAATTGTTTAAACAATCTTAATTTGTTTAAACAATTTTTTTATATTTTTAGTTTTAATTAAATATCTTAAAAGCTTACAACTCTTTAAATAGCAAAGAGAAAAGCAATTAAATTGATATAATCTAATTTATTTGATTGTTTAAACAATAAAAATGGTTTAAAATCAACTTTTCATTAAATTTACCTAGAATCATGTGGTTTTTTTCAATTTTCATTGAAGAACTATAAGAAAGTTATTTATTCATAATTCACAATATACAGTCAATTGTTTAAACATATTTTTTTATACTTTCTGTTTTAATTAAATTGATTTTCTCTTCTCTATTTAAAAAGTTGTAAGCTTTTAAGATATTTAAGGGGGTCACCCCATGTGACGGGCCGTTTTTTAAGCGTTTTTTCTTAAATTTTTTTTTCAGAACCATGAAAACTTAGAACTTCGGACTTTTTTCCATATATTTAGTGATATTTTAACTACAAATACAAATTTTTTCAATTAAAAATATTTCAATATTTACAACTTATAACACTGTAAAGTGGCTTTGGTGATAAAAAAGTGGTCCATCGGCGACCACGATTCCAAATGATTGGCTGAACAGAAATCAAAAAATGAAATAGCATTTTAATCTGTGGTTATGTGGCTATCGACGGAACCAGGATATTTTGAAAATATTAAAAATTGAATTTTTTACGCGGGTTTGAATTTTTTTTAAAAAAAAAACGCGATTTTTTGCGTCTATTTTCTGGTATATAAAAAAAAACGACTTGACCTTTTTCAATTATCCTGGTTCGGGCGATAGCCACACATGAGCTGAATATACTCTATAAATTTGAACGAAATCGGTTAAGTCGTTTTTGAGAAATCATGGTCGCCAGTTCAAAAAATGTGGTTTCGAGAAAAACGCGTTTCAAAGTTCAAGTACGAATAAAGCCATGAATTCCAAACTATTACTAAAACAGCCGTTATATTTGAAAATATAGTTTAGGAAACTAAAGTTTTTCTAAATGTATTTATTCTTTACTTATATATATGTGTATGTAATAATAAAATTCGCGGATAAAAAACAGAAGCGACACAAAAAGTTCAGTGACACACTTCGTTGAAAGCTTGACCGCGCGCTCAAACATCTTGCCTTCTCACTTTTAACATTTTTTAACAGCGACGAATATGTTTAAATCACTTTACCCACATATTCTGCATATGTTATAGGTGCGATATATGACGAAAAAAAAATTCGATTTTTCTAACCTATCACATGGGGTGACCCCCTTAATTAAAACAAAAAATATGAAAAAAATTGTTTAAACAATTAAAAATTAATTTCATAATGCAGCGAGCCTTATATTTTGTTCAGTAAAAAAAAATATAAACAAAAGCGATGTAAAATAGTATATTAAGCAACAAGGGGTTAAAGGCAGCCATTTGTTTACGCTGATGTTTGTGTACGAGTGACAGTCGAGGGCGAAGCCCGAGACGTGAACGAGTAACATCATTGTAAATAAATTGGACTGACTTTAAACCCGTGTTGCTTACGATACTTTTTATTCCAAAGGCACAAACTTGGTGCTTTTAAATGTTTGTAGGTTAGGGTCTAAATGCATTCACTTGTTTGACCGTATAAAAATAGCGGCCATTTTTGCCCTGTGGTGGAAAAAATGCATGGATCAGCTGTTCATTTTTTCCCTAGGCAAAAAATGGAAGCCATTTTTACCCGGTCGAACAAATGATTGCGTTTAGACCCTGCCTACAGGCATCTAAAAGCGCCATGTTTGTGCCTGTGGGATAAAAAATAATATTGTAGACTTATTTACTTATAAATGCTGAATTCATGTTTAGAGGTGGTTATTTAACGCACCCCTAGAGAGGGTGTAACGGTCAAAAATATATGGTCGTAGATTTCGTTCGCGAGTATGAGTTCAGACCATCACATAAAAGCTAGAGAGAGCGCGAAGGCCGTGAGACAGAAATGTGCCGACAGCATGAGAGGGAGAAGTGATAGCGAGGGAAGCGGTAGGTAATGCTCCTAAATTTACGCAGAAGGCCTATTGCGCGAGAAGGTCTGCTGCTGCCAGCTCTTAAGCCGCAGCGTAAGTATTCTCTGGTCTAGTCGGGCACGTGGTCCAAACTCCGACGAAACCATTTTTCTTCGCTTATATTTTTCAGCGCACGTTGCATTAACTGCCGCAGGACTTTTCTTGTTTATTTTGATTAGTGCACGTAGTCCTACTGCTGATCTCTTCTTTCGGTGCACGCTGTCCAGCTGCCGAGAGCATCTATTTCTGAAACAGTGCACGCTGTCCAAGCTGCTATTCCAGTTAAATTTCTTGTTATAAAAAGATAACCCAGAGTGTGATTCTTTCCGTGACTAGAAATATTTAAACCTGCAAAGAAGTGATTATGAATTATAATTAGAGACTTTAAGAACAGTACTATTAATTATTTTATGTTATTTAATTATACTTCCCGCGACGTCGATGATCCGATCTTAGGCGGCTCTGCCTGAAACAAAAGGAAAAAATGTTTAATTAATTTTTAAATAGATTCTTTTTTAATTTGATTTTATTTGATACTCACCTGAAACAAAAACTGAATTTAGCTCGTTGTCGCTGCACACTAGGTAGAGAACCAAAAAACCGTCTAGCTAGGATTATGCTTAGGAATAAAATTTTCCATCTTGTGCTTGCCTAATGCGTGAATTAATGTTACGCCGATACTTAAAAGACGTAAAAGTGATACATTTACCTTGTTCTACTCATCTTTTCGGAAAACTAATAAATTGTTGGTATCTTTTGGATAAAACCTGTGTTTAGACATTTATTGAGGTCTCATAAACTTCTGAACCTTTTTCGATAAATTTATGAACAAATTTTCTCACTTTTCCCATGTATTTCTAATGGGAAAATAGGGGGTGCAAGCGGCACTTCTTAACCACTTCTGCAGTATGACGCCAAAATTGGCATCATGTGTGAAGAGGCCCAGAGCGATAAAAATGAGCAAAAAGGCGTCATGACTATTTCTTAATTATTAAGGGGGTTGACCCATGTGATAGATTTAAAAAATCAAATTTTTTTATTATACATATTTGTCGTTGTTAAAAAGTTTTTACAGTAAGAACGCATGGTGTTCGAGCGCGCGGTAGAGCTTTCAACTAGCATTGAAGCATTGTCGCTTTGGATTTTAACCGGGAATTTTATTATTCCATACACATTCATATAATTAAGAAATAAGTACATTTAGAAAAACTTTAGTTTCCTAAAATAAATTTTCGAATACAACAGTTATTTTAGTAATGGTTTCGAATCCACTGCCTTATTCGTACTTGAGCTTTCAAACGCGTTTTTCTGGAAACCACTTTTTTTCAACTGGTCGCCATGATATCTCAAAAACGACTTGACCGATCACTTTGAAATTTATCGGGGGTGTTCAGAACGTGTGGGGCAACAAGCTAAACTAGGATAATTAAAAAAGGGCAAGTCGTTTTTTTATACAACAAAACAGCCCCAAAATAGAGTATTTTTAGAAATAAAAATTCAAAGTCACGTAAAAATATTATTTTTCAATATTTTCAAATAATCCTAGTTTATCTTGTAGCTAAAGTGACAAAGATTACTTTTTGATTTCAGACCACTCAGTCGGTTGGAATCGTGGCGACCAATGTTGTACTTTTTTTACTTGAATTACTTCCCCGGGCTGTATCACGGATACTTTTCATTTATTTGACTTCAAAAAATTTATAAATGTACTTCAATTGTTACTAATTATATGGTAGAAAATTTAAAGTTTTCAGTTTTAATCGCCCTTAAAAAAAATTCCCAAAAAACAGTTAAAGAAACGGCCGTCACACGGGTCAACCCTCTTAATGTCTGTTGTCATTTTTTATGTATTTAAACATAGGATTCTTATATTTTAGGATTCGGTGATCACGAATATATTACTAAAAATTCCATTTTTTGAGGTTTTCATTGTTTTTTAGCAAGTTGAATATCGACGATTTTCAATACTTTGCACGAATGGCGTCATACGTTTAGTCAGTTATTATATTTGATTTTCGGTTTATTTTCTTTAAAAAACTTATATTTATACACTCTTATGTTTATATAAGTTTCTCGGCCTAGGCCGTAAAGTAAATGACGTCGGAATCTGATTGGCTGACGCTGGTCAGCTGACCTGTACTTTATGGTACAGCTGTCCAAACTTCACGGTTTCGTTGATTTAAATGCCTTATACACATTAAACTCTTTTTAAATTTGTTTTTTTGTGTCAAGGGGCTTTGCCCCCTAATCAGTGATGATTTAAGGAGGCATGGGTGACTTGACCCCGAAGAGGGAAGGAGGGTATAAATTAAAACCAAAATAATAAAAAAAATTGTTGACGAACACGGCGTTCAAAGATGATTTTCCATGAGTGACATTTTCCTGAGCTCAAGAACATTTTCCATGTATGGCACCGGGGGGGGGGGGGGGGGGGGCACCCATGGAAATTAAAATCAAAAAATGGAAAACTTATTTTTGTCAAAAAATATATCCTCCCAGGATGACCCACCGGGGGTCATTTCGATTTTGGAGGACTTGCATCCCACGTGAAAATTAAAATAAAAAAATTGAAAACTTAATTTTGTCAACAAACATCCCCTTTCAGGACGATCCGCCGGGGGTTATTGCTATGCGGAGGGTGACTTGCACCCAGACGAAAACTAAAATAAAAAAATTGAAAACTTATTTCTGTCAACAAATATTCCGTTTCAGGATGATCCGCCGGGGGTCATTTCTATACGGGAGGTGACTTGCACCCCCGTGAAAAGTAAAATCAAAAACTTATGCAGGTAATGCTGAGACGATACATTTGTTGACAGTAATAAGTTTTCAATTTTTTTATTTTAATTTTCATGGTTCCCCTTCCCCCACGGTGCGTCAGAAGGAAGTTTAAATAAAAATGTAATGTTCCCTCAAAATTCCTTTTAATTATTATAATTTGTGGAAGTGTTGGGAGAATTTAAATGTAGTTTTTAAAATCATTTCATGATGCCGATTTAAAAAAAAAAAATTTTAATGAAAAAATAGAGGTTTTTTTTAGTATTTTTATTTATTTTATGCATTAATATAATGGCAAATGAGAAAAGGATTGTCTTTAACATTTAAATAATTGAAAGAACAAAACGTATCAGATTATATTTTATCTATACATGTGATATTATAATTGCGTACAGTTCGAAGTAATTTTGCCGAATAATTCTCGTTAAGTTTCGATACTTTTTAAGTTTTCCACTTTTCGTTAAAGTCGTGATGAATGGATTCAGTAGCTTGTTCTGAATAAAATCCTAGGCCCGTTTGATGTTTCGAACAGAATTGTGGAACGTAATTAAAATTTGTATGCACTTTTGGAGTTACTAAGATTCCTAAAAGTTTGTAACTTTTTTAAAATTTTGTAATATGTTTGTTTGAATCTGAAGACATACAGACATACATATTACTCTCTTTATAAATAAACTAGGGTTATTGAATGTGGCCAAAAAGTTCCAAAGCAAGGTTCCTAGTTATCTATTTGAATGGTTCATATCTAGACCTAATAATAATACATCAGACTCAATTTTTCTTCGTAAAAATAATGCAGTATTAAAAGTATCTCAAAACCATACATGTAAATTGCAATGTTCATTTATTGTAAGAGTCATTCGTCTTTGGAATAGAATCCTGACCCATTCTACAAATGCTTTATCGCGACATATATTTAATAAAATATTCTTTACTTTTCTACTTAATTCAGACAGTACGATATTTGACATTACTTATTGGTAAAGTAGACTATATTACCGTTACGTCCGCGTCCATTAGAATCATTTTTTTTTTTAATCGGACAATATTTAGGGGTGGCGCAAACTCCTTGAAATTTCTCATTGATTTTACATGGAAAAAACGCACTTTTTCGTAAATTCGCTACCAAATCCTCAAAAATCACTTAAAATAGCAATACAGCGAATCACATCTTGAAAAGTCCTCAAACAAGAATGTTCTATAATTTATTTAATAATTTATTAATATTAACTATTTTTTATAGGGTTATAAACAACCCCCATAAATGCAAGAAAATGATAATTTTTTTAAAATTACAAATTAATAGTTTCTTTAGGATTTTTCAACAAAATTGTTACATATTGTCAATGTACGAATGTTAATAGATATTTTTTGTATTTTTCGTTTGTTTAAACAATTTATTATTGTTAATTTACAGCTTTTATTCAAATAATCCTAGCGAGTTGTAGTTTTTTCTGACTTAAGTATTTTTTTATTTACAATTAAAAAAAGTATTCAGTAAAATTAACCACAACAACAATTTGCAATTGTTTAAACAAATTATTGTTAATAATAATTAACTTTTTACAAATGCACCTAGAAAGACACAACTTTTTCCTAATTTGACAAATTAATGGTCTCTGGTTAGAATAAGAAAAATTATCGACTATAAATTATTATTTTTAATTTGTTTAAACAATTTATTATTGGTTATTTTTAACTATCATTAAAATAAACCTAGCGAATTTTAGTTTTTTCTGTCTTAATTATTTTTTTTATTAAAAATGAAAAATTGGATTTAGTAAAATTAACCACAACAACAATATGCAATTGTTTAAACAAATTATTGTTAATAATAATTAATTCTTTACAAATGCACCTAGGAAGACACAAATTTTTCCTAATTTTACAAATTAATGGTCTCTGGTTAGAATAACGCAAATTATTTGTCATAATTTATCATTTTTACTGTGTTTCAACAATTTATAATTGTTAAGTTTTAACTTTTATTTTAAAACCCCCAGCGAAATTTAATTTTTACTATTCTATTAATTATTTATGCTTAATACCACAAGATATTCAGCAAAATTAACGGCAACTTCCCCTTGTCATTGTTTAAATAAATTATTATACAAATTTTTACGTCCTTCCAAATTATTATTATACAACAAGACGAACAAAAAGGACATCTATAAATAAATTTCTTCAATTATTAACGTTTCGAAGCTGAACCCAGCCTCCTCTTCAGAATTTTATTGTGTTATTTTCTAAAATACAATATATATAATTTAATTCTTTATATATAATAAAATTCTGAAGAGGAGGCTGGGTTCAGCTTCGAAACGTTAATAATTGAAGAAATTTATTTATAGATGTCCTTTTTGTTCGTCTTGTTGTATAATAAATAAATTATTGTTAATAATCATTAATTAATTGCAAATAAACCAATACACATTTTTCCCTTATTTTACAAGTTGTGTCGTTCTAGGATCATTTGTAAAGAATCAACAATTAATATCAATAATTTGTTTAAACAATTTCAAAAGTTGTAACTACGGATAATTTTGCAGAATATCTTATTAATGTTAAAAAATTTTCAATTATAACTTTTCAATAACTTTCAATTTAAAAAGTTATAAAAGTAAGAAACCTACAAATCGCTAGGAGTTTTAGGATAAAAGTTATAAATGAACAATACATTGTTTAAACAAAGTAAAAAAAATAAATTATAGTCAGTAATTTGAAGAGATCAAAGGGTCACTAAAATTTGGATTTTTTCGGTTTCTTTTAAATTTATATTTGCCTCTCATATATTTCGTTGAACTTCGTTTCATATCGTGGAAAGAGCGCTAAAGACACGATGAATTCGGAAACTGCTGGATGGTGGGGTATCTTTCATAGTAAAAAGGAGGTAATATTCCCAAATTTAATAAAAGTAAGATATAAATTGTGAAGAACACTTGTGGCATTGGGTCCGTGGTTGTAATAATTAAAAAAAAATTATTTAAAATAAGGTGTTATTGTTCGAATGCATTTTCGCTGTGAACACAGCTCATCAGGACTCCAAAAAATATATTTAAATTATTACGGAAACACAATATAGAAATATATAAAACTAGGTGTGAATTCTGTCCATTTCATGGACACTTCGCTTCCAAGGAAGCAAAACAATTTGCTTCCTCATAGAGGAAGCAATATTTAATAATATTTTAAATATTTTAAGTTAATAAAAACAAAAATTAAAAAAACATGAATTATTTTGATTAAAAAGATACTAAAACAATTTGATTAGTTAATTTCAAAAATCCCTAAGTTCAAATTTAGATATTTATCATTTTAATAACCAATTTAAATTTTATGGAAAATCCTCTACAAAATACTTTATGCACGCATACACATTTACCCACACATATGTACGTATACATAAATACACATACACATAGATAAATTAAAATTAAATTAAAATTTAATTTTGATAATATGGCATTCTTTTACATCCAAAATAGTCCCAGAAAAAAATTGGCACCGATAAGTAACATATATTTCGATGGGTTGAAATTTCTCAGGTGACTCCACTTAATGAACCAAATTTGATGATTTTCATTTCTCCCAAAAAATATGTTTTTTTCAGCCAATCAAAAATGGCTTAAACAGACTTAAGGTACATGTTTAAAGCTTTAAAAATCCACTTAGAAATTTTATTTATGTCTATTTTTGGTGTTACTATAGCTATTTGAAAAAAACTACTTTTTAAAAAAGTATCTTTACATTTCTTGAAATATTTAAAAAAATATTAAAGACACATTAATTTAAGCTAAATATTCTTTTTCTACAGGTTCTGGCAATAAGTTTTAAAAAAAGACGTCCCGATATGTTCATTAGGCTCTGAGCAATCAGCGTTTGAAAATCGCTCGGGTCCCGTAGACCCAATCTAGCAGTTACGTTAAATCCCGATAGTCTAGCAGTTGAGGGTTAATATTATTAGTAATATTATTATTATTATTATTATCATTATTTTACTAGGTGAAAATTATGTCCATTTCGTGGATATTTCGTTTTAAAGTTAGCAAACAAATTTGCTTTCTTATAGAAAAAGCAATATATTAATAATATAAAATTTAATTCGAGAAATTCTTTAAAAAAAGGAATTTTAAGTGCAAAAAAATGAAAAAACATCAATTAATTTACGAATTTTTGATCAATTATAAAAGTTATATAGGTCAATCGATTCGTTTTGAGATAAGGAATATGATTTTTTTATTCATTAAGTTGTATTTTTAGCTTGGAAAAAAATTTTGGCAAAAAACGATTTTTTTCGATGAAAAAAGGTGCTCAACAAAATTTGATTGGGTATTTTCAAAAATCCCTGTGTCCAAATTTAGATACTCACGAGCTTAAAAAGTCATCCAAATTTTATTGAAATCCGTTGAAGCGTTCTCGAGATATCCTGGCGACAAAAAACGCTATACACACACACGTACACACATACACATACACACACACACACACACACACACATCTGGACATTTGCTTAGGAATGAAAATTTACGCTTTTTAGATGAAAATGAGTCGATTTAGACTATTTTTGGAAAATCGAAAATCTTAACGATCACAAAGCTTCCTCTATGAGGAAGCAAAAATAAACAATAATAAAGACAAAATGTAAATAAAAAACTTACACGCATTTGCAAATAACGACGAGTTACAAAATTAATCCAACAAACATTAATAACATTGCACTTGCACAAAAACAAAAACAAGAAGACAATGTTATTTCGTTACTTTTTTAATTTTAACATTTTAAAATTGTAATATATAAACATTCAACAGTAACGAGTGACAAAAACATACTGACCAATTTTAATTACAAATCCCCTCTCAATCATTAATTAGGGAACATACGATTTTAAATTTTGAGCAATTTTACAAGGCCATTGAACTATGTATCAATAATGCATACTTTCAATATGATAATGAATTCTACGGATAAAAATTTGGTACCCCTATGGGATCACCAATTTCTACATATTTGTCTGAACTAGTTATGCAAGATATCGAACAAAAAGTTTTTAGTGATAAATCTATTGACATCCTGTTTTATCATCGATATGTGGACGATACTATTATTTGTATTAATAAAAAACATTTAGTTAAAATTCTAGAATCATTTAATAAAATAGGTGGCTCCTTACAGTTTACTATGGAAGAATCTCTTAATAATGTAATTAATTTCTTGGATCTAAAACTAATTTTTACAAAAGGTTTTATTGAGATAGACTGGCACCAAAAACCAATTGCTTTAGGAAGATGTTTAAATTTTTATTCAAATCATGATCAATTAAAAACTTTAATGACCAGATTTTTTTAATGTTGAGGAATAAAATGGCTTAATTGGTCAGATTAGTTCTCAAAAAACTTTTTATTGCCAACGTTTCGAACTGGTACCAGTTCATCTTCAGGGCAACTTAATTATAAAGGTTTGACTCTCCAAGGAGTCAACCAAGATATGGTAAACACCATTATTAAATCTAATTTTAAACTTAAAACTAAACTTATAAAAAATATAATAATAAAAAGGAAGAAAAAAGCCAAGACAACACCATTTTTGTGGCGTGTCTTGAGAGCGATTCAGACGCAATCTTGGTTGACTCCTTGGAGAGTCAAACCTTTATAATTAAGTTGCCCTGAAGATGAACTGGTACCAGTTCGAAACGTTGGCAATAAAAAGTTTTTTGAGAACTAATCTGACCAATTAAGCCATTTTATTCCTCAACATCAAATCATGATCTCAATATAAAAAGGGGTATCGTCTACTCATTGATTGATAAAGCCATAAAATTTTCTGAGTCACATTATCATGAAAAAAAACTTAAATCTGGTGTTTCAGACCTTACAACAAAATAATTTTCCATTTGAATTTATTAAAAAAAATATTGACAAAAGAATTACATTTTTAAATTCAAACCAAATAGATTCAAGTGAGAAATCGGTTGACTTATTAAGATTATTGGTTTTGCCTTATACATCTGATTAATTAAAACCTATCTACACTTTATGTAAAAAACTGAAAATTACTATAATTTTTTCAACACCTAATAAAAATCAAAATACATTAATTCCATCCCTTAAAGATAGAGTACCAAAGTTTGAAAAAACCGACGTAATTTATAAAATATATTGTAACGATTGCAATGGCGTTTATATAGGTCAAACGATACAGGAACTCAAGGCAAGAATCTATCAACATAAATATTCACAAACTAGGAAAAAAAGACACACAGCTCTATGCGCCCATTCTACAGATTTAAATCATACATTTAATTTTGATCAAAAGAAGGTCCAAATTCTAGATAGCGCAAGTTATTATAGAGAAAGAATTTTTTTGGAAATGTACCATATATCAAAGAATAAAAATTCAATAAATTTTAGAATGGATGTAGATAATTTGTCAACAATATATTTTGATATTATTAATACATTCAAATAAATAAATACAACTTAATAAATTTTAAATAAGGTAGAGTCTTGTTTTGAGTTTCTGATTTATAATTGGCCTTCAGGACTTTCAATTAATGATTGAGAGGGGATTTGTAATTAAAATTAGTCAGTATGTTTTTGTCACTCGTTAGTGTTGAATGTTTATATATTACAATTTTAAAATGTTAAAATTAAAAAAGTAACGAAATAACATTGTCTTCTTGTTTTTGTTTTTGTGCAAGTGTAATGTTATTAATGTTTGTTGGATTAATTTTGTAACGCGTCATTATTTGCAAATGCGTGTAAATTTTTTTATTTACATTTTGTCTTTATTATTGTTTATTTTTTTATATATTTCTATATTGTGTTTCC
The DNA here is from genome assembly GCA_037103525.1 of Ganaspis brasiliensis. NCBI lineage: Eukaryota > Metazoa > Arthropoda > Insecta > Hymenoptera > Figitidae > Ganaspis > Ganaspis brasiliensis. The sequence continues at coordinate 328,981 of JAZKLR010000008.1, read as the reverse complement.
GTAATAATTTAAATATATTTTTTGTAGTCCTGATGAGCTGTGTTCACAGCGAAAATGCATTCGAACAATAACACCTTATTTTAAATAATTTTGTTTTAATTATTACAACCACGGACCCAAGGCCACAAGTGTTCTTCACAATTTATATCTGATAATAAGGTCCTGAAAAATAGCTACTTGTTAAGAAAAGTAATTTACGCGCTTGAATCGTCCTCATTTTATCCAGTCCGGTGGAATTACTAATACCAATTGCTACTACTCTGCGTGTCGCTGACAGCCCAGAGGTATTTATTTTATTTTGTGTTTCATTTATTTTATTACTAAATCGGGAAATTTCGTTAGTGTATTCGGGTCATTTTATATGCTTTTATTTTTAAATTAGTATTGTTTATATTCGGTCTTTTTAGGCATTTTTATTTGTTTTAATTTTATTCGTACACCGATTTGTGAGTGAAAGAGAGAATCGCGATTTGTTTTTCTTAATATTATTTTTATTATCTATGTTTCTATGTTCATCCCGTCTTTATCATTGTTAATATATTTTATTATTTTACGATAATTTGTGTTTATTTCTTTTTGGATAATATATCCTCGAGTACGTGTTTATTTCTGAGTCCATATATAATTTTTTATGTAAACTTTTATGCATCTTTATTTAACTTAATTTCATTGAATTGTTTAAATTAATATAATCGTTAGAAATTTTTCTTACTTTAACCAGAGTCCATTAATTTGTAAAATTAAGAAAAACTTCTGTCTTTCTAGGTGCATTTGTAAGGAATAAATAATTATTAACAAATAATTTGTTTAAACAATTGAAAATGGTTGTTGTGGTTATTTTCAATAAATCCATTTTTCATTTTTCTATAATTAAAAGGTCATACACGTCATATCGAAATATCTCGAAGTTTGTCCTTTATCGGTAATATAAGCAAACAATATTTTAATGATGTCGTCCATTACTGTAATTTGACACCCTAATTACCAATTTAAAGGATATTTTTTAATTTGACTACAGGCAATCGATATATATCCATATATCAAAAATTTCGATATATCGATATATATCGATTTAAAAAGATCTCCCATCTGTCTTATCTTGATCACATTGGTAATTAATTTTTAAATCATGTTATCCTACAGCTTTATTGTCACCTAGGTTACAAATTTAAAGTAAAATTCGTAATCTTCCAATTGACATATTATTTTCATATATCTTCATGTATCTTTATATATCGAAATATGTAGAAATCGATAATATTGCACATTTTAGCATTTTAAGGGTTTCGTTGTTCGAGATCGAAACCCTCATAGTTACATATGTCACACATGTCACATATGTTACACATGTCACACAAGTTTCAAATGTTACTTATGTTACACATGTCACATATGTCACACATGTTACATATGTCACACAAGTCTCGTCTGTCACACATGTTACATATGTCACTTATGTCACACATGTTACATACGTCACTCATGTCACACATGTTACATATTTCACACAAGTCTCATATGTCACACATGTTACATATGTCACACATGTCACATACGTCACTCATGTCACATATGTACACATGTCACATATGGGTGATTCTTTACTGAGTGGTTATTTTTACTTCTGCATTTAATAACTTTTAACCTTATATAAATATATATTTAATTCTTTGTACAGTTATTCTTTGTTATTATGTTTATTAATATCATGATTGAAAAATAATTTTTTTTAACATCCAAGAACACCAAATGGTTAAAAATGTCTCAAAACTGCACTTTTTTAGGTTCTCCACATAGGACTCGTGAGATTTAATACATTTTTTTTAGATAAAACATATTTTTAAAATATTTTTATCTACTCTAATCGACAGTTTATCTTAAAAGCTTCGTTCTTGGTGTATTGTTTTCCAGTTTTTATTAATAACTTTTGCGAAAATCATTTTTAAATACTTTCTCCACCCTTTTGTTATTTGAAACAGGAGTTTACATGTTCATTGTTTTTCAGTAATTTTAATAATTTTTAAATTGAATTTTCACTGACTATTTATGTTAGTGAGGTAAAAAATTTGATTTAAGTCCAACTTACTTGAAGAAATAGGATATTTAGTTTTATAATTTCAAAAATTAATATTAATTTACTGCGTATTTTAATGACATGTGAAATCCGGTGCGTCAAAAATAATTTAATTGTTTATATTTAAAATAAAATACAAATAATAGTAATATAAAGTAGACAAATCTATGCAGCATTCTGCAAAGACCTTGATATTTTATTAAGTTTTTTTGCTATCATAATTTATTTTCTTTGATTCGTAAACTACGGTTCATAAAATTCGAAATGCATAGGAATAGTGTTTTGTTTTTTATAAGAATATTATTAACCTGAGTTTTTAACCAAAATATTGATTTATTTATGTAATTATATTTATTTCAATTTGTGATCAAGTGTTTCAAAAATTTTCGTTGATGACCTACACCGAAAAAAATATCTTCTTCTTTTGAGGGGAACATTCCTATCATAAAATCCTCTTGAGTTTTTTACTCATAATAAGCTAATTATACTACAACCAATAGTATTTTTCTCTGTTTTGAAGAGGAAAAATATTAGAAGACGACTCTCACGGTTTAATCTTATTTTGAGAGTAATCCACTACTTTCGATAGGAAACGTCCGATCAAAAGTAGAGGAATATCCTCTATATCGTATTTGCACATGCGCAATCAGTAACAATTGTATCGCGTCACGTCGCGTCGTCAGCTTAAACGTTTATTTATTCACCTTTAGTTTTCGATTGTGGAAGGCAATTTACAGTGTGTTTTAAAAGATTTAAGACTGGATGATAACAAAGCCCTGCATCGGTTTTGTCGAATGAATGTGACCAAGTGTTTCCGAAGGGAATTTTTGTGCTGAACACGAATCTGGAGTCCAAAATGTTGCATTACGTCAAGTTTTCAAAAAAAGGGGAGTTGAAACCCCCAAAAATAGCGTTTTCGGCAGTATTTGAAAAATCGTAGTACCAAAATTATACGTGTCAAAAACATCGCTCTTATCAGAAATTAAAGCTTAAAATATGCCCTTTTAAATGAACTATGGGCGAAATTAATTGCATCAACCCTTAAAGAAGAGGGTGTGTTTTTTATAGGGTGTTTTAAAAAAATTATTTAACAAAACTACCCAAGTGAAAAACACCGATATTCTTGCATCTTAATAAACTACAAACATAACGAAAAATATTTAACACGTGTTTTTACCCTTAAAACTCAAAAAACACTGTTTTGATTAAAAAGTGGTTTTTAATTCTTAAAACGCAAAAAACATCCTTATTGTCACAAAGGATGTTTTTTACCCTTAAAACGCAAAGCAGCTTTTAAAAAAACACTTGTTAAATATTTTTCATTATGTTTATAGTGTAAGTTTCAAGAATATCCGTGTTTTTCACTTGAGTAGTTTTGTTTAATAATTTTTTCAAAATACCCTTTAAAAAACACACCCCGTTCTTTAAGGGTTGATGCAATTAATTTCGCCCATAGTTCATTTTAAATAAGGGCATATTTCAAGCTTTAATTTCTGATAAGAGCGATATTTTTGACACGTATAATTTTGGTACTACGATTTTTCAAAAACTGCCTAAAACGCTATTTTGAGGGTTTCAACCCCCCTTTTTTCGAAAACTTTACGTGATGCAACATTTTGGAATCCAGATTCGTGTTCAGCGCAAAAATTCCCTTCGGAAACACTTGGTCACATTCATTCGACAGAGAAAAAGTTAAGATTTGCAGGGCTGTGTAATATTTTAGTGTTCTGCGCACATAATATTTTGACTTCATTATTTGTTTGTGTACGAATGTGAAATTGAAGTAAAAGACCAATATAACCTAGCAGTGTGACATGTTTATTTTACTCGAGTATTTAATAAAACAACATACAAAATGTTCGAATATTGATGAATATTCCTTTCTTTATGTGAATCAATGAAGGTAATCAGTGATTTTAACTTTCTTTAAATGATTGAAAGTAATTTAAGTGTGAAAGTGAAAAAGTTTACCCTATGAGAGGAAAGTTTCTCTCATTTTGATGAGTATAACATCCTCTGAAAACGAGGGGAATCATTTAGATACTATATTGTAGAGGAAAAAAGCATCAAAATGAGTGGATTCCGCTCAAAAGAAGAAGATATTTTTTTCGGTGTACAAACATCCTCTAACTAAGCTAACATCATTGGGATATTCGTTTAAGGTAACAAATTAAACATTTTAGGGGAATGTTTGTAACCTTTAAAATTTTAAACTTAAAATTTTTTATATAAGACCAATGGCCAGTTGATCCACCTCCGAATAAGAGTTACAGATAAATTTATCTGTTAGATGAAATATTTTTGTCTTGATCCACGTCTGGATAGCGTTAACCGACAGATAAATCGAGATTTATCTGTCAGTTAACTATCGGCCAGATGAAGTGGTCAATAGCGAGTTTAACCTACAGATAAATTCTAAAGTGAGGTTAGGATGCCACTTTATAGCGCCTGACAATACTCTTTGCGCCTGACAATTTTAAAATGTTTGAAATCAGCAAGGTTCTATTTTAATATACAGTAAAAATAATTCGCCAAGAAAACTTAGAAGTTTAAATTCATAAATCAATTTTAAGTTAATTTGATAAATATGTAAATAATTTATAACACGTATAGATATTTAAAAAAAATTAGGGTAAAAATATAGATTATTTTATAGGAATCATCATTTTCAATAGTATACCTCTTCTATAAGCTTTAATTAATGCAAAAATATTTTATAAATTTTTAGTTTTTAACTTTATTTTGAAAAAGCAATTTTAATTAACTTTTGAATCTCTGAATATCTATAAAGAAAAATCTTTTATAGGTAATTAACTAAAGGATAATTCGGATAATTCCAAAAATGTATACAGTATGGTGGAAAATGTCATGTCAGTTATTTAAATATTCTATTATTGAAATTTCTACAAATACATCCTAATCATCATTTAATGTGATTAAATAAAAATCATTTCCTTAAAATGCATTGTCAAATTGAATACTGAAAGAACTGTACTTGTATAGATGATAAAATAAAATGATAAATCTAGGACTGATATGTTACTCACCTTACTTACCTTGCTTGCTTTAAAATTCGCATCGCCATTTAGTTTTTCATTAAAAAATAATGCTTTTGCAGCCAGAATTGGTCCAGAAAGTGAAATTCCTTCACTTCTTTTTTGAATAAACCACGAATAAAGTGCCGTATCAAGAGTTTCATTGATTGCTTTTTTCATTATTTTCTTTTTTTTATGGGACCACTCAAAGATTCCATTCGCGAAGTATACTGCACAATTTCGTTTGAGTTTTTCTTTAAGTCACTTATAGTAGTTCGCGGAATATTGTAAATTTTACTCAAAGAAACGGCAGTTCCACCTTTTTCGAGTTGTTTAATGATCTCCAATTTTTTTTCTAATGTAATGACTTTTCTTTTTCGTTTTTGTCCACTTGATGTAGGTGCAACAGGTTTCATTTTAAATGAATAAAATTTATAAACTTTGTCAGATAAGAAGCACTTGACACAGTGTTTGTTTCGAGACTGAATAAAATTCCCAATATCCTCACAATAGACTGTATGTAGACAGAGTACCCAAAGATAAACATAGTGACTAATACACAAACAAATTTCGACGGCACTAATTTCATATAAAGAGAAATAAACCAAAACTTGTCATGCAGATAGAAATTGACAAATAATATAAGTAAAAAAATTAAAAAAATCCTATCTCGGAATGATGACGGTTAACAGAGGTGCCGGTTAACAGAGGGCCGGATAATCGAGGTTCTACTGTATAAACTTGCAGATTCTTATTTTATCAATCGTTGCGAATTATGTAATAAAATTATTAATTTTAATAAATTTACTTTACTAATAAAGTCAACGCATTGCAACTTAGCCTCAAACAATCACATGTCAATGATAGAAAAGATAATTATTTATAGGAAAATTACTTCAGTACGCATTATTGCTAAGCATGCAAACTTTATTTTTAATTCTAATTATTGACTATTTTCTTTATTTTATTTGTTCTGTATCATATTGCAACTTGTGCAAATGTATAAGTTGTGTACACATTTGTTTGTTTATAAAGCTCCGTATATCAATTAGTTACTTCAGAGCTGACAACGCAGCGATTCTAATATGAAAAATACTAGAATTTCCTATTTCTCCCTATCTATCTGCTAGATAGTTATCCAACAGACATATTTTCGTGGATCAATCCAAAACTACACGGAAGAACTTTTGGTTTTAATAGTTAATATTATAATATGTATTTTTACAAAATTTCGATTGTAAATCAGGATATAACTGTAAAATGGTATTTTATACTACAGGACTAGAAGAATATACTTTTTTAACAGTTAATATTTATATTTTTTAAAATTAAAATTTACTATTTAAAACTGGAAAGATTGCTTTTTTTAAAAGTAAAATGAAACTAGGAAAAATTATAATCTAAAAAAAATAATTAAAATTATTTAATTTTTATTAAATAATAATTTTTATAAAAATATTTACAAAAATAGGTTAAAAATATTACTATATTCAATAGGAAGCAACAATAAAATAAGTTCATCTTGAACATTTTACTATTAAAAAGATTATATTTCAAAATAATGCTTTGTTGAAATTCCATTAACTATTGGAAAATTGGCGGCCATGACAGTTTAACCGTTGTTTCGCGTCTTGTCACTGTTGATTTGCTTATTGGGATTATATAATTTCTCTCTTAAAAGAAACGATTAAATCATTAACGTTATCGTAAAGTGGGTGAAAAATAACACAATAAATACGTTCTACGTGATAGTTTTATTCAATATAGACAGGTTATATCATGTAAAAACTTTTAAGTGAATTTTGAATTTGGCGCATGTCAAACTTCAACTATTGTTCACAGATGGAAACTTGTGATTTTTGTGGATTTTTCTCAAAAGTGGTAATGTATTATGTCGATTAGTATATAAGAAAACTTTTCCCTTCAAACATTATATATATTGTGCGATTCGTTAAGCATATATATGTGCGTGCGTATTATCGTTAGTGTTTAGGTTATGTTAGGATTTCGTTTGTGACGGTGATTGTGTTTATATGTATAAAAAAGTGTTAAAAATATATGGAATGTCAATTACCTCAGGTAACCTACAATCTATAATAATAATCCGCAATTTCATTCATTCTTTCATTCATTCTGTCCACACCTGAAGTTGGTCGTTTTTCTATTCAATTGTTTTTTAATAATGTTTTGCTTCTTGGTTTTGAAATTTGTTATGTAGTTGAAAATAGGTTACGTTTTTTGTTTGTGTCAATTTAATAAGTCCATTGTCTTTCGTCTGAGAACTGTTGCGGACTTATTTTAAAAAAAATATTGTTCCAGAACACTTGAAACTTTAATATTTGCTGGTTTCATTGGTCAAAATATTAAAGGGTAAATTGTATTTCTTTTAATGCAATTATTAATCAAAAACCTTAAATTTTTGCATTTTTTTAAAAACATTATCATTCAAAAACTATTTAATATTATCTATTGGAACTTACCAGAAACATAAAATGCTTAATTTTTAATATTTTATTGTTGATATTTTTATTAAAAAAGGATTATTTTAAAATAATATTTAAATTCGAAAAATTTTTACTTTGAAAAATTTTACAATTATTTTCAGCTTACAACTTTTTTACTGAACCTCCTACAAATTTCAGCTTTTGTAAATATTTGATTACATATGTGACGCTCCGCGAGAGAAGGGACCTATCGCTAAGAAAGCAAACTTTAAAGGACGGACTGGCAAAGAGGAGGAAGAAAAATCGGGACGCTTAACATACCTATGTTTGAAGCTTCATAACAAGAAAACTAATTGCAGGAATCAAATTTTGATTTTTGGAACTCAAAAAGCAACTCAAAAACTATCAATTACCATTAAAAAATGAAATCAATAAAAGCCAATTTCACGAGACGGTCGTTCAAAGAAAATCCAAAAAATGCGATACACTTAGCACGCCTAGGTTTGAAGCATTATAACAAATAGTGTACTTAATAAATTTTTTTTTGAAACATGGAAATGAAAGATTAACTCAAAAACTATCTTTTAACATAAAAAAATGAAAATTGATTTTTTCCACGATAGGTCCCTTCTCTCGCGGAGCGTCACATATTAATAAAATTTACTTATTATTAAAATTTTATGAACGTGTTTTACTTCGTTTTTGAGATATAAAATATTGAAATTTTATACTTAAAAAGGTTATTTCTAAAACTTGAAGTTAGTATAGACCAAGTTCACATCGCTCTATTCAACTTGTAATTCAAATTAGACAAGCATTATTACAACCTGCCTAAAGTTTAAAATATCAATTGAAAAATAGAAATCTAGATATTTATACCACCAGTTCTTTTCCATTTTCTCCATTTGTAGGAGGTTCCACAAAAAATTTGTAAGCTGAAAAGGATTGTGAAATTTTTCGAAGTAAAAATTTTTCTAATTTAGATATTATTTTAAAATAATCCTTTTTTAATAAAAATATCAACATTAATATATTAAAAATTAAGCATTTTATGTTTCTGGTAAGTTCCAATAGATAATATCAAATAGTTTTTGAATAATAATGTTTTTAAAAAATTGCAAAAATTTAAAGTTTTTGATTAATAATTACATTATAAGAAATACAATTTACACTATAATATTATGACCAATGAAATTAGGAAATATTCAAGTTTCAAGTGTTGTGGAACAATTTTTTTTAATAATATGTCCGCAACAGTCCTCAGACGAAAGTCAATGGACTTACATAACTATAAAATTGGTAAATTTTTAAAATAAACTAATAAAATTTTAATAATAGGATTAAAAAAGAAAACAAGATTAAAATATATACATTATGCAGGTATATAACCTGCTTTGTATTTAACATTTTTTTACAATTTTAATTTAATTTATGTTAAACAAAATTTATTTAAGTTCTTATTATGTAAAATTAAGTTTTTCTTAAATATTTTGAGTAAATTGAATATTGGTTTTTTTAATTCAGAAAATCTAATATTTCTATGAAATTTCATAAATGATTTGAAGATATGAAATAATAAAATTTTATTATCATTTATTCATTCATTCAGTCTTTGATTCTGTTTACACCTATTTCGAGCTTTTAATTAATTCTAAAAAATACAATAAAAATAATAATAAAGAATGAAATATTATGAATTATATCATTGAAAAATAAGCTATGCACAGGTTTTAAACATTGCTTAAGGTTTTCAATTACCTTTTTGATTATTTGCTTTCCTTTTGAGAACTTTTTTTTCTTTAGTTTAAGGGTCAAACCACTGACTTTCGACCAAAGGTGGTCGCTTACGATAATGATTAATTTATGCACTTTAATTATATTTTCATTAGATTCAAGACAGATATTTATTTTATTGCTAAATAATACCACCTTAAAATTCCGGAATTAACCCCAAAACACATTTTTAATCTTATATAAGTTTCTTCTGGATGATATTAAAAAATTAACACTTTTTACATATCTAAGTTTTTATAAAATATTCAACATATTAAATTTTCGCGAGGGTAATTTGCTCAGTTTATGAATTATTAAAGTTTAAAAATGTAATGAAAAAACCATATTTTTCATTGAACAAAATACACTCTTACATTTGTCGTTAAAATTATTGACAAAAATAATTTTGAATTTAAAATAAATAACAGATTGTCAAACTTTAGAGTGTATTTTGTACATTTTAAACTTGAATAATAATTCATAAACTGAGCAAATTACTCTCTCTAAAATTTAATATGTTGAAGATTTTATAAAAACTTAGATATGTGAAAAGAAATAATTTGTTAATTGCATCCAGAAAAACTTATATAAGATTAAAAATTTTGTGTTTTGGGGTTACTTCTCAAGTTTTAAGATGGTATTATTTAGTAATAAAATAAATATTTGTCTTGAATCTAGTGAAAACATGATTAAAGTGTATAAATTAATAATTATGGTAAGTTTGAATAATATTTATTAAGAAGGTTTCTAAAAAATAGATTTTTAAAAATGGTTAAAAGTGACAGCCTTTTGATCAACTTTAAATTGATTTTATTATTATTCTTATCATTATTCATTATATACAAAATAACATTAAATAAAATAAATATTTGGATGTTAATTAAACATATTTTCTTTACAATATGAGAATGAAATGTTTTCTTTCTAAATAAAAAATATTTGAAATATGCATTAAAAACGCCAATTTTTCTTGACACTTGCTTCTTTAATTACAATTTACGGCTGGAAAATAAAAAAATTATCTAAAACAACTTCAGAACTTGAATTTAGACACATCAATAATACATATAATATGGGTTTTAATATTTATTAAAATATGTCAGCGACGAGCTTTAGTTGAAAGACAGTGGTTTGACTCTTGAAGCTTTTTTGCGCTATTAATTTTTAAAGAAAAATGGGTACTGCATTAAATTACTTTTGAAAAAATTTAGTATTTTTATCTAAAAATTATTATTTTTTATTGCTTGAGTAAATGATTAAACTGCTTTAATATTCAATTTAATTATACATTTAAAATTAAAGACAATTATAAATCTAATTATAGTTTAACTAGATTAACAGAAAATGAGATAGACTGAAATACAGTTTTTACTATAAAAGAATTAACTTTTTTTGGAAAGACTAAAATTATAAAATTAATCATAAAATTTGGATTTATTTTAGTTTTAATGTATGTAATTTTTTTACAATTAAAACGTTTTTAGAAATTGGTTTAAGTTTGAAATTATTTTAATATGTATATTGTTAGAATTTGAAATTATTTAAAGTTGATATAATAATTAAAACATAGAATGATTAAAAATTGAAGCATTAAAAGTTTTTAATAATAATTGAAATTTATTAATAATAAAATTCAAATAATTCCAAGTTCCTAATAATTAAGAGGATGTGATGGATAATGAGATCATTGACCACATGACCCACAAACAAAATTTTTCAGCGGTTTTCTCTAGAACTAGGTACTGAATATTTTTCAATGCAATTTTGTCGAATTACCTAAAATATCACCTGAAAGGTCTGCGTACCCCTAACTTATTTGGAGTTTGACCCAAAATTAACTGTTTGAGTTTTTTCTAATTTTGAACAATTTTATAAAATTAACTTTTTAGTCAAAATGAGAACACACGCTAGAGTCAGAAAGATCTTCCGGTTGATATTTTATATAATTCTATACTAAGTTTTATATAAAAATATTCATTAGTTTTATACAGAAAAATCGCTGAGAAATTTTGGCTTTGGGTCATGTGACTATAGACTATACTGACATCATTCTCCATCACAAGCTCTTAAAGTTTGAAACACATTTTAAAATTGCATTAATAAAATTAAATTTAAAATATTTAGTTTATAAAGTTAAAATACATTTTGTTTACATTGTTGAGAATCAAAGTGAAATTGGATTATATATGTCTCTTAAAACTTTGGTTAAATATTAAAATTTTGCTTAATTGAAGTTTAAAATAATTAGAGTTTGAATCTATAAAAGTTGGAAAATATTTTAAATTTGGAAAAATTAAAATCTGTGTTGATAAAAGTTTTGACGATTAATTTGCACCTAGAGAAGTTAGTAATTGAAATTTATATTGTTTAAAGAAAATTTAAGAATAAGAAACTTTGATTAATAGACGTTTGGAACAATTGAAATTTGTATAGAATTTTGAATATAATGTTAGTATATTTCAAAATAAATAATTCATTACGTTTTTCTCGTTTCCTTTTTGCTATAAACTTTTATTGTTTACTTTTTGATTAATCATTTTTTTGCATTTATGGGTCAAGAAATGCTAATAAACATTCAACTCAAAAAAATCATACCTCTTTTAACAAACCTTATCTTTCTTATTAAACTGGACTAAAATAATAATTATATGTTAAAATAAAATTTTTGTTTAATTTGTTTAGGATCTAATAAAATTAATTTAAACTAAATCGGATTACTTTTATTATTTAAAAATTTTTTATTATTATTTTATAATTAAATCAATTATGTATTAGGATGTATATTAATAATAATAATTAACTTTTAAGAAATGCATTTGACGGAACAAATCATAGTTTAAAGAACAAAACTCTTTTTCTGATTTAATAAAATTTAAATAATAATTATGTAACAGTAAAAAATGAGTTATATTTTTATTTAATTTAATAATAAATTATCTAATATAAAAAAGTTCATACTTTTTATATTTAAATTAGTAACAAATGCAAAACGTCATTCTCGCGCGCTGTAGCGCGCGTATATTTTGCTAGTAATATAATAATCATGAAGATCGGTTTATTTGCCTTTTTATAGGAATTACTTATTAATCTCGATTTTACTAATTCCAAAACTCAATAGCAATTTTCCCAACAAAATGGCGATTCAAGTTTCTTTTAACATTTCCTATCGAAAATAGTAAATATTAAATAGAAATAGTAAATTCTGAAAATATAACGATATATCCTGGTTTCCTATCGAAATTTTGTAAAAATAAATACTATAATATTAAGTATTAAAATCGAAAGTCTTTCCGTGTACTATCGGACAGAATATGCTTCGTATAAATTTTATCTGACAGATAACTATCTGACACTTTATACCAAGGTGGATCAACTGGCCATAAGGGTGTTAATTTAAGCTCAAAAATTTTCAAACTTATTTTTTAAAATAATTGTTTATAAATTGTACATAAGAAATATTTAGGAAAAAATATTTTTTACTTAAAAATTCAATGTTATCAAAAGTTACCACTTTTTGGAGAATCACCCATATGTCACACAAGTCTCATATGTCACACATGTTACATATGTCACACATGTCTCATGTCACACATGTCACATATGTCACACAAGTCTCATCTGTCACACAAGTTACATATGTCACTCATGTCACACATCGTCACCTTAATAAGCAAACCTCGTAACTCCATTTAACGCTATTTTACAGGAGAGCAAAAAAACTGTTTATACGCATTAAATTGGATGTTCAAGCGGAAGTAAAAGTTTCATTAGATGCGTAACGATTATTTTTTGTGTATTGGTGTGAAAATCAGATATTTCATGAAGGGATCAAAAATAGTAGGCATGTACAATATCATTTTAAAAAATATTTTCTTATAATTATTTAGAAGCTTTATAATTTCTAATATTCGCGGTAATTGGAATTTCGGAAAATCTCGGCTAGATCCGATAATGTGACGTCGAGTTAGAGAGAGACCGAGTTGCTGGAAAAGACGAGCTAGTTCGCGGAATAGTGGGGTTGATTCTTGGAATACGATAAAAGTAAATTTTCGTACGTGTCTCGTTCTTAATTATTCAATCCTGGAGCGGTGTGGACCGGCTCAAGCCACATTTTCTGCGTGTCGCCGACAGCACAGAAGGTAATTTACGTGAATCTTGATTTTCCAATTAATTGATTTGTGTTAAATAAATTCATTAATTAATAAAAGTCCGAATTTTTATTTTTTAAAGTGTGGTGCTTTCGTGGATTGAGTTCGTGAGAAAATAGGCATTTTATTGACGAGTACTATTTATTAAATAGTAAGGGAACACGTGGACCGGAAGTGCTGGGGAAAAATCCGTCTGTACTATTACTGAAGCTCTACCTGAATTCTTGGTACCAGAATATTTGACGAGGGTTACGCTCGCGGATTTTATAAATAAATTGAAAGGTTCTTCAATTTATTTGCAAAAGGACTAATTTCTCAACTTAACCAGCAACTCGCCGTCTCCGAGATCGTGGTTCCTGTTTGCTTCTCTTTTTTTACCACACCGTTCAATGGATAAGTTTTTGTCTTTTTTTTATAATTATTAATTTTGAATAATTGAGTACATATATTCATTTTCTAAACGAAAATAAAAGACCGTACTCTATACTTGAATTTTGTCAAAATTCACACGTGAAAAGACTCGTTTGGCACGTGTTGAAATTACGAATTTATTTTAACAAGAAATTCATTTATAATAATTATTTATACATGCCTATCGTTTTAGATTTCCTTTCAATAGATATCTATGTATATATAAAATCATATTAATATCTTTATTCGCATTTTCCCGATATTTTAATTGATTTTATCGAAATTGAGTATATTGTTCTATTTTTGAAATATTTATTGTATTTATCTTGTTCTCAATTTCGAATTCCTTTTGTGGGAGCATTTATTTAAATTTGATGTTAAATATATCCGATGATATTTTTGTCTTATTTATTTATATTAATGAAACATGTTCATATTTGGATTGTTATGATCTTTATGTAATTTTGAATGTATCGAATATTTATATTTTTCATTTATACTTCGAGTATAGGCCTTATTCATGAATGAGTGAATGACACGATTATTTAATTTATTTTATGAATGTGTATTATTTATGCGTTTTTATATCGATTATTTGACCGTTAACGGATTCATATATATTTCGCATGCGAGTAATATCAAATTAATTTATTTTATATTCTATTTGATTTTTGACAATATATTATTTATGTTAAATTGGAGTTTTTTTTGTTTAATTTATTGAATTCATTTATTTCTACAAGATAATTTTTTGCTTTTAATAATTATTTAATTTTCTATTAAATAATTGTATAAAATATTCTTTGACATTTTAAAAATATAATCGTTACATTCATTTACATTACGATATTTATATTACGTTTATTCCTTTTAAAAATGGAGTTACGAGGTTAGTACTTCATGTAAAGAAGGTAAAGAAACATTTTTTGGAGTTATGAGGTTAGTACGGATAGGGTAGGGTTAAAGCAACCCCAAGGGGCAAAATACCCCCAAGAGTGAAAATTCCACTGGGGCTCAAAATGACCCCAGGGGTTAAAATTACTTACCTAGTGTTTTAAGATAATTACGCATGCGAAATAGCGATTTATAGCAATTCGCATGCGGAATTGTGTTTTATGGAACTTCCGCATGCGGAGTAGTGTTTCATGGAAATTTCTCAGGCGGAATAATATTTTATAACTATTCCGCATGCGGAATAATGGTCTATGTAAATTCCGCATGCGGAATGGTGTTTTTTGGAAATTACGCATGCGGAATGGTGTTTTTTTTAATATTCCGCAATTCGCATGCGGAATAGTCTTTTTTAAAAATTCCGCATCCCGCATGCGGAATCGTAGTTTTTTAAAATTCCGCATGCGGAATTCTGCATTTTATTTCTCATGCGGAATTTTCATGAAACACAATTTCGAACGCAGAATTTCCATAAAACACAATGCCACATGCGTAATTATCATAAAACACTATTCCGCATGCGTTTTTGTCCAAGCGGGATAGTATAAACTATTAAATACATGTCTCTGATATCTTACATATTCGTATAGTCGGAGTTACGAGGTTTGCCATTAACAATTTTTCGCGAAGGATTTACGAGGTTTGCTGGATCGAGTTTTTTAACTGAATTTTTCGTTTGAGAGTTATGCCATTGAAAATACAAATGTGTTCATTTATAAAGAATCGAATAACATCAAAAAGTCAATTTAGACCAAAAGTGGAGTTACGAGGTTTGCTTATTAAGGTGACGACATGTCACATCTGTACACTAGGGTGTCCGTTAAAAAGTCGACTTTCGAATTATGTTTACGATACCCTCCAGTTTGGTTCCAATATAAAAAAAAAATTTCTGTAAAATTGCAGCCTGATTGATTAATATTAACCTGTGTCAGCAATCGATTAAAATTTCCTATTGAAAATGCATGGGAAAAATAAACTTTTTGTTAAAAATTTCATAACTTTTTTAATTTTTTTGCAAATAAATTTCCAGGTCACAAATTTCTTCATTTTCAGCTATATTTTAAGGCAGCGTTTTTAGAAAAATTTAATTTTCAAAATTTTAAAAATGTCGGATGTTCAAAAATGGGTCAAAAAATACAGTGCAATATTTGCAGCGTTTTATCACATAAATATTCAAGGAAACTCAATAGATATTCTTATTCAGGGATTTTTTAAGTCGCTAATGAAGATTACGATGTCAAAAAAGTTAAAAATTGCAATATTTTTTAGTAGAAAATTACTATTAATTTAACAGTTGCATAACTACTAATTGAGAAAATGAACTTTTACAATTTTAATTAATAGATATTTCACTTTTAAATTAGTAGTTTTCTACTAATAACTAGTAAAACTTTTTACTATTTAATAGTAACCGATTTCTCGCCAATTCATTAGTAAAAAATCACTAATTGAAAGTCAGATTTACAGATCAGTTTTGCTTATTATGGATGATCAAAAACTCAATAATTAAAATGAAAAAATGTAAGAACTATATTTAAAAAAAAATAGAGTTTGTTGAATCCGCTAAATTGGATCGGCTTTATAGAAAAATACATTTTTGACATGAAATTTGTTAATGGTGACCCCGAAAAGCCCGATAACGGTGTTTCAAGGCGATTTCTTGAAAAATGTGAAAATACAAAATTTTGAGTCCGCCATATTGATTCCAAAATTATGAAAAATAAATTTTTGACATCGTAATCTTCATTAGCGAACTCAAGAACCTCCGATTAAGAAGATCTATTGAGTTTTCTTGAATATTTATATGATAAAACGCTACAAATATTACAATATATTTTTTGACACATTTTTGAACATCCGCCATTTTTAAAATTTAGAAAATAAAATTTTTTTAAAAACGCTGCCTTAAAATATAGCTGAAAATGAAGAAATTTGTAACCTGGAAATTTATTTGCAAAAAAATTAAAAAAGTTATGAAATTTTTAAAAAAAAGTTCATTTTTCCCATGCATTTTCAATGGGAAATTTCAATCGATTGCTAGCACGGGTTAATATAAATCAATCAGGCTGCAATTTTACAGAAAATTTTTTTTTTTTATATTGGAACTAAACTGGAGGGTATCGTAAACATAATTTGAAAGTCGACTTTTTAACGGACACCCTACTGTACACACGTC
The DNA here is from genome assembly GCA_037103525.1 of Ganaspis brasiliensis. Taxonomy (NCBI): domain Eukaryota; kingdom Metazoa; phylum Arthropoda; class Insecta; order Hymenoptera; family Figitidae; genus Ganaspis; species Ganaspis brasiliensis. Next base: position 311,969 of record JAZKLR010000008.1, on the reverse strand, counting down.
ACATATGTTACAAATGTTACATGTCACTCATGTCACACGTGTCTATATGTCACATATGTCACACATGTACACATTTCACATGTCACACATGTTACATATGTCACATACGTCATTCAAGTCACATATGTACAGAAGTGACTTAGGTTACACATGTCACATATGTCACACATGTCACACAAGTCTCATATGTCACACATGTTACATACGTCACTCATGTCACATATGAGTGATTCTTCTGAAAGTGCCTCTATTGACCGGTTTTTTGTTTCTTATTAATTCTGCAATAACTACATAATATTATTTATTGTCCATAAGCAATTTCATTAGGGCGTTTTTGCGTACGAGCTAAATTGGATTCATTTCCGAAGCCTTTCTGGAGACACTTCATCTCCGAAGCTTTTTTGACTTGACACAGCTCCGATATAAATTCGGATGAACCAAAATACTTAAAGTTTTTCTTAAAGTACTAAATAAAGGGTAAATGTTGACTGTAAAAATCGACAACAATTAGAAATGAACAGATTATACAAAATTAATCGAAATAAAAAAATATCCAAAAAAGGTACATTCAGAATGTCACACATGTCACATATGTCTCTCATGTCACACATGACAAATATGTTACACATGTCACATGTCACACATGACAAATATGTTACACATGTCACTTGTCACACATGACAAATATGTTACACATGTCACATGTCACACAAGTCTCATATGTCGCACATGTCACATAGGTCACTCATGTCACACATGTCACATATGTCACACATATCACATGGTTCTTAATGTGTGAGAATTTACATTAAATTATGACTTGTTTTTTAAATTTATTTTTCTCTCGCGATTTTACTATGCATAATTATTCTAATGTTTATTTTTTACTTTTTCTGTGTAAATTTTTTTTAATGAAAAATATAACAATATAACAGTTCTAAATTTTTATTATGCTATGAACAATGTTTTTCAAATTATAGACCAAAAATTTTTATTTTCTTATAGAGAGAACAAAAAGTTGAAAGAAATTAACATTTTTTATATGTATAAATTTTTGGGTGATATATACCTAATATAAATGAATCTTTTTTTCCTTTATTAAGAGTTATTGAGGACTTCCGTTTTAAGACGTGTGGCATGTAGTTCGTCGTGTGAATAAAGCGCAAATAACAAGTCGATATTTATCAGTTGTGAAGTTTTCTTAGATGGGATTGGTTCGCTGAGGTAATGTGAAGTTTTATTGATAAGAATCGGGAAAAGATTATAGTGGAAATAGAATTACAGTGAAAATATTGAGAGAAAACTAAAAAGTTAATTTTGAGGTTAGGTTGGTTGTGTGAAACGTAAGATGGCTTGGAGTAATTCAGAAAGTGACGTTGGCGATGACGGTGCCGACCTCAATAAAAAATTTGAAAAAGACGAAGATAACCTCGAAACTACAAATGTCAACAACAACAATAAAGCGAAGGGGAGAGTAGGCAGACCTAAAGGATCTAAAAATAAGAAAAAAGACATTGAAAAAGATAAATGCTTAGAAGACTTTTGGGATGGAAACAACGATACTAATTTGGCTTCGAGTGATCCAGACGAAAATGATAACGATAAGACTATTATTGGTTCCACTTTGAATCTGTCAAAAACTTTACCTGAAATTGAACTGGAAAACAAGGCATGTCAAACGGATAGAGAATACATTAATAAGCAGCAAATATCACGTGACGAAGAAAATAGTTTCAAAGTTTTTACAGAAGAGAATTGGGAAAAACGAATGGCAGAAATTGAGGGATTAATTAGAAAGGAAATTACAAATCTGAATTCAAAATGTCAGGCCTGTGATGAATGTAAATCGAAAGAGATGCAATTCGAAAAAACTCTCGAGGGATATAAGAAAGAGATTAATAGATTGGTTTTGGTAATAAAAGATCAGCAAGACGAATTAGAGAGTTTAAAATACCTTGTAAAAGATAACAGGAAAAAAAGGGATAAATTTCAAGGAAATAAACAAGAGAAAACATGCGACGGGATACAATTTGTCTGTGAAAAGAAAAAAGAAACACAACCACTTTCTCAAGAAATTGAACACTTTGCGGAAATGTCAAAAAATACGAATGTCGAAAATACTACGATTCTTCAACCTAAGGGTTTGAATAATGAAGAATGGGAAAGTGAAAAAAGAGTCAGGTGGGCAAGGAAGAAGAATATAATCGTAGAGGGGTTAACTTTGTTAACTAAACATCGAAATGAAGAGTTCGAAAATTGGACATTTAATACGTTGGGAATAAAAATTAAAGTTGAAAAGTTGGAAAGAATAGAACGAGGATGGAGAATAAAGTTATAAGAAATGAGTATGAAACAAGAGATTTGGAAGAAAAAAGCGCAGTTGAAACGTTTAGGTTGGAGAGTTTGGATAACAGATGATTTGACGGATAGACAGGAACAGGTTCAAAAATGGCTTCAAAGGGATGCAAGAGAGTGGAGACAAAAAGGGAAAAGAGTTAAGGTAGGCTACCAGAAGATAGAAGTGGATGAAACGTGCTTACATTAGGATGAAATGAAAGGTGAAGTGACATTTCTTGGGATCGAAAGTGTTAGAAGGTCCCAGTGAATTAGTGGTGATACAATTTAATGCACAAGGGGTTAAAAATATAAAAAAGAATTGGAACTTGCTTAGATCAGGAGATATAATAGTCATTCAGGAATCGTTTGTTGAAATAAAAAATATGAAAAAGGTTATAAATAGTTTAGATAAAAAATATGTTTGGTGCGGGAAAGCTGCAGAACGCGTAAAGTCAAAGAAGGAGAAAGCGAGTGGAGGGCAAATGATTGGTATCAAGAAAGATTTGAAAGGAAGCTGGTCAACGAAAGAATGGGAGTATGGTTTGCAATTAGGACTAAAAGATAAAAATAGCCAGATTCACTACACCCTTATCACCGGCTATAATAATAAACCTGATAACGCAAAAAAAATTTTAAGAAGCCTAGATAGTTTGGTAGAAGAAATAGAAGGACGAGATGAGAGAGTCATAATAGCAGGGGACTTTAACATGAGAATAGGAAAACAGCAAGGATTTGCAGAGTGTGGCACAGATAAATTAAATTGGTTACCAGAAAGAAAATCCCAAGACGAAGTGTGTAGAAATGAAGGAAAGAAGTTCCTAGAATGGTGCGAAAGCAAAGCGATGATAATAATGAACGGCAGAGCGGAAGGTGATGAAGATGGAAAAATAACCTGTGTAGGACATGGTTTAAGTTTAGGAAGTGTATTGGACCTAGTGTTAATTAAAATGGAGGAAGAGTGCAATATACCGAAATGGTTTAAAGGTCTTAGGGTCGCAGCCCAGGAAGGATCGGATCACTTGCCTGTTCTTTATCGTTTGGAATGGGAGGAACACAAAAGAAAGGAAATGGACAGTAGAAGTTTGACGGCTAATGAAAAAGATAGTAAAAAATGCAAACTAAAGTGGAAATTATCAAAAGCTGAAGAGTATATGGCTGAGAGTGAGGATTTTTGGAACAAACTAAGTTCAGAAAAGAATGAGAAAATGGGTATCGGAAATGTTGAGGAACGATGGAAAAATATTAAGAAAGTAGTTTATGGAACAGCTAAGAAACTAAACATGTGTAATAAAGGCTCACATAGAGAAATACTGCAGAATTCGTGGGACACTGGTGAATATTGTAGTTTAAGAAGAAAACTTTTTAAATTGCTACACCGTTTCAGAAAATTGCGGGATTGGAACAGTAAGTTAGAATATATGGAGTGCAGGAAAGAAAGAAATAAACTACGAAGTGAATTAATTAGGAAATGGCTTGATGAAAAACAAAAGAAAGTTGCGGAAAGCAAGAACTTAAATGAATGGTGGCATGCTATGGAGTGGTTTAGAAAAAGAAAACGATTTATAGAAAACACCATAAGTGAGCAAGAGTGGTTGAATCATTTTAAAAGTCTTTTAAATGAAGGCGAAGAACTATTAAAACAGAGAGGATTAGAAGAGTTTAGAAAAGAGATGCCGCGCATGTTTGTACCAGAAGAAATATTAGAGGAAACAGTTTTTGAAGAAAAATTAAACAAACCAATCGAAGATGAGGAAATAGAAGAGGCATTGAGAAAATTAAGAAATGAAAAAGCTGCAGTCGAGGACGGAATAACTATAGAATTTTTAAAAAATTTAACTGGTAGCGTTAAAGAAGAAATATTTGAAATTGTAAAAGAAATATGGATTAAAGAGAAAATAATTAAAGATTGGAAAACTGCAATAATTTTTCCTATTCATAAGAGTGGGGACGAAAATACTACTGGAAATTACAGAGATATTGCACTTATGGACTGTGGGTACAAATTAATAACATCAATAATGGCAAAAAGGCTTGCAGATTGGCTAGAGGAGGAAGAAAAACTAAGCGAAGCTCAGGCGGGATTCAGGAAGAAACGAGGAACAATGGAGCACGTTTTTGTCTTGAATTCACTAATCGGTAATAGCCTGAAACAGAAAGGGAAAAAATTGTACACCGCTTTTATTGATTTTAAAAAAGCTTTTGATAGAGTGAATCGAAATTTATTGTGGGAGAAAATGGAACGGATGGGAATAACTGGGAAATTCTTAAATATGACGAAGGAAATTTATAGCACAACATGGAACGCAGTGTTAGTAGGAGAACGGATATCGGATAAATTTAAGACAAACAACGGAGTTAGACAGGGCTGTCCTCTAAGCACGATATTGTTAAATATTTTCATAAACGATCTAGAGGAAGCATTGAGGAAAAGAAAAGAAGGTGGTACGGCTTTAGGAGCAGGATCGGAATTAGGAATGAAGATTTATGCGTTGCTTTACGCAGACGATGTAACCTTCATTGCAGAAGAAGAACAAGAGCTAAAAGCTATGTTAAGAACCTTGAAGAAGTGGTCGGAAATTAATCTCTTAGATGTTAATACGGACAAGACTAAGATTATGATCTTTAGGAACGGCGGAAGAGTTACGGCTGGAAAATGGATATACGATGGAAAAGAACTAGAAGTGGTTCGGGAATTCAAGTTTCTTGGCTTTTGGTTTTCCACCAAAAACTCCTTTGCCATACACACGAAAAAAGTAGCAGGTAAAACCCAACAACTTATTAACAAGGTATGGGGAGAGACGAGTAGAGCAGGAATTTCAGATCTTAAAAGGAAATTATTTTTTATGGGAGCTACAATTAAGGCAGCAGCCTTGTATGGAGTATAATTGTGGGGTTGGACTAGAAGGGAGGTAATCGAAAAAGTTCAAGGGAGATATATCAAGGCCAGTATGAAAATAGCGATAAACACACCCGATTATGTCTGGAAATTGGAAGCAGGAGCCCGAAGCATAGAAGTAGAAGCTTTAAAAAGAGCAAGTCAGTTTATTATAAAAATCTATAAATTAAATTAAAATAGATGGGCAAAGAAGTGTTTAATGCAAGAGGTTAGGGGAATTAAGAATGGTAACTCAACGAAATGGGGTAAAGAATTGTCGCGAGCTTTAAAGAATCTAGGAGACGGGTCTGTCGTAGAAAAAATTTGGGATAAAAGATTAGCAGCGGAAATTGAAGATAGGCTGCAGAAACTGTACAAAATTAAGAAGGATCAGGACGTGCAAAGAAACTGGATTAAAGTAGACCAATCAAGTTTCTGTAGCTATTATAAGATTATTAAAAGAGAAACAAGCATGGAAGCCTATTGGAGCAGAAAGGATCTGAAGGGTTATTTAAAGGAGTCGTGGGGAAGATGGAGGTGCGGCAACGCAGTAAAAGAAGGCAAAAATGGTTTTAAAAGTAATAAATGCAGAGCTTGCAATCAGATAGAAGAAAAGCTAGAACACGTCATCAATTGCAGCGTAATTGAACAGAAACTTAGTCGTGAGGCAAGAGAATGGTGGCAAGTTTGGAAAAGCAGAAGCGGTAAGGGCAATTGGAGAAATAGGATCCTACAAGAATTTGAATCTAACCGAAATAGACTTGTATTTAAAAGATTTTATGAGTTGGAGAAGGTATTAAAAGATTGTGATGTAAGCAGTGTGTGAAAGTGCGTAGAAAAATGTATATTACCGGCAATTTTTTAGATGTAAAACATGATCTTATGTAGCATTAATGAAAATAAATCTATCTATCTATCTATCTATCTATCTATCTATCTATCTATCGGGGAGTAACTCTGTGATCAGTCTGCTTCGTCCAGTCTGTGAGAGATGCGTCATCTTCCAAGGTCCTCGTCCTATTCCCCGGGCAACGCGGTCGTCGCATCAATGTCCTTGCGGCAATGCAATAACGACTGCGGCAAATGGAAGCTCTGGCCTCAGGTCCACCCCGCCAGGGTGGTAGTACCTGATATTGGCCCCTGTTTAGGGCACAAACAAAACCGAAGAAAAATTATGTTTACTACACCACCAGGTAGAAACAACGCTGGGGACGGAGCCTCGGCACCGGCGGGTAATAGAGGTGAGAAAGCGGGCCTCGACTCGTCGTCAACATACGACCGCAGTGCAATGGAGGTGGACTACTTGGCCTCCATTGCATATAATGCTACAAGACAAAGAGACTTAGATGCTGGACCACCGGTGAATAACCAGGCGAAACCAGCAAACAGTGACTCCTTTATGGAAATAACTGAACCACAACCGATGGCGTTAGGGCAAGAGATGCAACTTGAAACACCGGAAACGACCACCCCACGGCAGAAACTGCAAGAAGATGGAAATGAGAGCAGCAAGGTCCTCAAGAGGAAGCGCCTCAAAAGTACACCCGATACAAAATTAAAAGAGGATCACCAGCCTTGTCAGCCGGAAAGGGAATTCTTGACGCTTCTCGAGAAATTAACTAACTGTGCCACACACCTACAGAACATCGTAGACAAAGGCTACAGAATCAGTAACGGGATAAGAGACGTAAGTAGCTCTCTTACCTTAAATGTGGAAACCCTCCAGGGACTAAAAGACGAAATAGTATCTGGCTTGACAAGGATCTCAAACGTTGAGGATATTTCGTCTCCAAATAATGGAAAAACCCAGACCCAAGAAAGCACAAAAACAATGGAAAACCTTCGGGAAGAAAATGCCCTTCTGCGCCAGAGAGTACAGACTCTTCAAAATATATACACTGAAGCAATTAAAAGACAGGTAGCACCAAATAGTAGCGAAAATAACAAAGTCGAAGAGCTACTGTGTAAAGAGTGTCAAAAAGCAAGAGATCTTGCAGCTGCACGCAGAAGACTTAAGAAAGACGAAAGTTTCTCAAGCTTCCAAAAGGTCCCAGAAGAACAATGGAATGGCGAGATTTTCACTGTAACTGAAAGGAAAACAGTATCCATTGGTGACTCCCCGGAGGACTGCAATATTCTCCTCCCGTGTACGAAAAACTTTACATCCGAGAACAAAGATATCGGAAAGGCAATACGCCAATTTGGAGGTTTAAAAGGACTTCTAAATCAAAAGAAGAAAGAAGGGGAGTTCGCGAAAATGTTAAACACTTTCGGCTTTCCCGATGACCAAGGAAACATAGGTCAAACCACTAGAACGGTCTATTACCCAATCATAGGTAATGGCCCATCAACCGACGAGAGCCGAATGACGATGTTCAACTCTCTGGTGTCAATCAAGAGAGATCTGAGCAATCAAAAAGGAGGCAAGATAGCCTTTCCGGAGACAGACAGTGGAGAGGGACAAATCTTCGGACGTATGGTGAGGTTTTTGTTCACTGACACGGGTATTTGCACTGAAGCCTACGGGACAACGGACAACAGCAAAGAAAGAAACAGAGAGGAAGGACGCAAAGCTAAAAGTAGAAATAAGGAGGAATTCCCAAAATTGCGACCTCCAAGCAAGAAATCCGAAGGCGATGCAATTATCGTTGACATTGAGGGGAAAAACTACGCCGAAATCCTTAAAGTTGTTAAACAAACTGTAGATCCGTCAGCAGAAGGAGTAGATATAAAGCGTATTGTGAAAACAAAAGCCGGAAAGCTCCTTCTAGCAGTCAACTGTGACGAGACAAAGGCCCTATCTTTGAAAACCAAAATAGTAGAGAAAGTTCCAGAAGCGACCGCAGCCTTTCTTAGCAGGAAAACAGTGTTGCATATAAAAGGCATGGACGAAGTAACTACTATAGAAGAGATTAAAGAAGCAGTCGAAAAGCAAGAAAAGATAAATCCAGATGATTTTGAGGTACGTGCTCTTCGACCAACCTTTGGAAACAGACAAAATGCGACGGTGATAGTAAAAGCAGCAAAAGCGGCTCAGCTCATCAAACTAGGGAAAATCAAAATCGGCTGGACGATGTGTAGGATCATGGAAAGACAGAGAGTACCTACATGCACCAGATGCTGGGAAAGGGGTCATGAAAAAGAAACATGCAAAGGGCCAGACAGGGAAAACCTTTGTTGGAAATGTGGCGAAAGCGGACATCAAGCCAAGAGATGCAAGAATGAACCCTCCTGCCTAAGGTGCATGATGAAAGGACACCAAACATTGGACCACGAGGAGCGAAACACTAATACGAAAACAGTTCCCCCCTCAAACAACAATGGCGAAAATTAGAGTCCTTCAAATAAATGCACATCGAGTGGCTGATGCGCAGGACCTAGCCCTGGCAGCAGCAATCAAACTCTCTGCAGGAATAGTGGCTCTCAGCGAGCCTAATAAGAATATGCTTAAGGGAAGGGTGGACTGGATATACGATGATGATATGGATACAGCGATCAAAGTACTGGATCAGAATATCATCACAAAGGAACAAGGGCAAGGGAAAGGCTTTAGCTTCGTGAGTACCAAAGACTTCTCTATATATAGCTGTTACGCGTCACCGAATAAAGGTATAGAAAACCTTGATGAAATTCTTCAAGGAGTGGAAGAGACCATTCGAGAAACGCGGCAGGAGGCAATAATAGTCGGAGATTTTAATGCGAAGTCCAATCAATGGGGACTAAACAAATCCGACAAAAGAGGAGAAGTTATGGCAGAGTGGATTGCAAATCTCGACCTAATTATTAAAAATGAAGGATTCAAGCCCACCTTCATGAGAAAGGACTATGGCTCTGTTCTCGATTTGACACTTTCAACTGGACAAGTCAGCCGCAAGCTAACCGGCTGGAAAGTTATAGACATCGAGTCACTAAGTGATCATAAGTACATAACTTTCCAAGTCAATATAGGAGTGGAAAAGACAAGAGCCAAACGAGGGTTAAAGGAAGGCTGGAATGCGAGAAATATAAATAAGGAAAAGGTGATTAAATCCATTCAAAATCTAGTTGACCCTGGTAATAAACCAACACCAGAGAACCTCTCCACTGCCCTGACAAAGATATGCAACGACAGTCTACCAAAGAGAGGCCAGAAAAGAGGAAGAGAGCTGGTATACTGGTGGAACCCAGAAATAGCAAAGTTAAGAACAGACTGTCTAAAAATACGAAGGAAGTATGCAAGAGCCGGCAAGAGAAATAATGCTCTCCTAAGGGAAAACTTGTTTTTTGCATGGCAGAATAGTAAGAAACTACTCCAGAAAGCCATCAAGTCTTCTAAAAGGGAATGCTGGAAAAGAGTAATACAGGACATTGACACAGACATATGGGGAAAGGGCTATCAAATAGCCAAAAAACGATTAAGATGCAACCCTCCTAGGCAAAGGATGACAATGGATTTAACGCTGGAGATAGTAGCAGGCTTATTCCCCAACCACGATCCTGTACACTTTATAACTTCTAATGAGCCAAACTTCCTAGCCTTCACAGAGATAGAACTCCAGGAGGCATGCAAGAAACTGAAAGACCGGAAAGCCCCGGGACCAGGAATGATCCCACCAGAAATAATGAAGGAGATGGTGAATAACAAAGGGGATTACGTACTATCGGTGTATAACGAATTAGCAAAGGCAGGCCTCTTCCCCGAACAATGGAAAAGAGCGAAACTTGTATTGCTGCGCAAAGGAGAAAAGCCGATAGGAAAGGTAAATTCATACAGGCCAATCTGCCTCTTAGACATAGAAGGTAAGCTATACGAGCATTTAATCCTATCTAGGCTGAAAGCAGAACTGACACGCACGGGTGGGCTGTCGACGAACCAGTATGGTTTCCACGAAGGTAGACAGACTACGGACGCGATAATGGCCACAATAGAACACGCAAATAGTACACTAGCATTCTCCAGGCAGTGCCGACCACTATGTGCAGCCATCGCAGTAGACGTTAAAAACGCCTTCAACAGCGCATCCTGGCAGGTTATAATGGAAGACCTCAGACGAAGAAAGATAGACGAAAGCCTGATTAGGATAATATGCTCATATCTGTCGGAGAGAAAAATCATCATGGAGGCCGAAGGTAGAACTGAGGAGAAAGGAGTTAACAGCGGCGTCCCACAGGGCTCGGTGTTGGGTCCCACCCTGTGGAACATCCAATATGACGATCTCCTAAAACTAAAACTCCCTAAAGGAGTAATAATAATTGGATTTGCGGACGATATTGTCGTCATAATCATAGCACGCACAGAGGAAGAGCTAATGAACAACGCAAATATAGCATTGCTTAGGATAAATAATTGGATGACCACCAGGAAGCTGTCAGTAGCCCCGGAAAAGACAGAAGCAGTACTGCTTACCAAAAGAAAAAAAATCGAACCTATAAGTTTCACACTACAAGGAGTCACTATCCACCCTAGCAAATCACTGAAGCAATTAGGTGTCTGGCTTGACAAAAATCTGACCTTCGGTGATCACATCGAAAAAATATCAAGGAAGACGCAAGGAACAATGAGAGTATTGGCAGGACTAATGCCAAATCTCAGAGGCCCTAGAGCTTCCAAACGGAGAGTGTTGTCGAGTGTCGTCCACTCCCAAATGTTGTACGCTGCACCAGTATGGCAAAAAGCACTTGACACTGACATCCACCACCAGAAGCTAAGAAGGATACAGAGACTTATGGCTATCAGGATATGTAGCGGCTATCGAACTATATCTGCTGAAGCTGCGGATGTCCTGGCAGGTACTCCTCCGGTAGACCTACTTGTCCAAAAAAGGTCTCAAACATACGAAGGCACGCCCAAACAGGAAGCAGAGCTAGAATTGAGGCATAAATGGCAAGACAGATGGGAAATCTGTGAGAAAGGCAGATGGACATACCAGTTAATCCCAGACATCCAAAAATGGCTTTCCAACCAGCATGGAGAAATAGATTATTTCTTGACACAGGCGTTATCAGGGCACGGGTGTTTCATGGAATACCTGCACAATAAAAAGAGACACCAAACAAACGAGTGCCACTACTGTAGGGCAATAGATACAGTGCAACACACACTCTTCGAATGCCCAAGGTGGCAGGAGCCCAGAGAAAGGTTGTAAATAACACAAGCAAGACCTTTAATGCCGAAGCAATGATGGACGAAATGCTCAAGTCGGAGAAAGGCTGGAAGACTTCGTACGAAGTAATAAGGTCAATAATGGAAGCCAAAGAGAAAGACCATCGAATTTTTAAAAGACGGACATTAACTTGAAGTGACAAAGCTCCTTACAATTTTACCAATTTGACAACTGAAAGAGTATTTTTATATTAAGACAACCCCCCCTAATTGTAGTAATGCTATTTCCGGCTGTGAGATAACTTCAGTGGAAGGTAAAGACGTCGAGGTACAATGATATGCACTGTCGGCAATCGACCTGTGCAGATCACTAGAACTCGACTGTCGATAAACCGGTTGTACTCAGGAAACGTTTTTCTACAGTTTTCCCTCTCCACCAGCGAGCAAACCCAATATACTGGGTGGTCCAGGCAAATCCGAGTACTCCTAATTTCAAGCCGTTCTGTAGACGCAAAAACACTTAGAGAGAATATATACAATGTACTAAATTCTAGGAACTCCCTACGGGGGACACTCATTGGGCCTGAAAGGTCGTTAAAACAAGTGTATAATAACTAAAAAAAAAAAAGTTTGAAAGAAAATATTAATCATAAGTAGAGATTAATTCGCATAATAATCAATAAAAATCTTTTAATTATTGATAGTTGAAATTGCACTACTAATTTTAAGTAAATAAATTTTGCTTACAATTATACAAAGTATTAGAATGCAGAAACATTAAATAATAGTTTATATTTATAAATTTTTTTAATAAACTATAAAATATTTTATTCAATTGATTAACAACATAATATAAATTTTAATTCCGTTTAATTAAAGAGTATAATGAAATAATTAATTAATTAAAGAATTCAATTTTGTATTTTTATTTTTTTTTATTTTGGTATTCATTAAGTTGTATTTTTATCATGAAAAAATTTCTTGGCAAAAAACAATTTTTTGAGATAAAAAGAGGTGCTTAAAAAAATTTGATACGGTATTTTTAAAAATACCTGTGTCTAAATTTAGATATTCATGAGCTCAATAACTCATCAAAATTTTATTAAAATCTGTTAAAGCGTTCTCGAGATATGTAACTACGGTGGTCGAGGGGTTTAAGGCGTACTTAGGCTCAGGTTAGATGGGCTCGAATCCCGTTGGCGAGAATTCTTTTTTAATAATATATTAAATTTAAAATATTTAATTTAATACTTGTGTGTTCGCACATGAGTTCGTAAGTGTGTTCGCACATGAGTTCGTACATACGTACGCAGATGAGAACTCATATAAGAACGCTGTTTCAATTTCATATTGAGTAACGTTACACGCGGCGCATGACGGAACTTAATATAAGAACTTACATGCGTTCGTACCTACGTTCTTACATAAGATCTTATACGAGATCTCGTCTGTGTCACCTGAGATCTTATATGCGTACACATATAAGTACATACCTACCTTCTTACGACAGATCTCACGCACGTTTTTACAGTAGGGACACGCTCGACGATCGCACCACGAATCGCAAAATCACAGCGGAGAAGTGATTTTTTCCTGGAATATGTCATTACGTTACATTTAGTAATATTTAACGTCATACCCTTGCGCTCACACCATTCAGAAACTCTATTTAAATCTTTAATCTACTTTCAAGCCAAGCAAGTAAATTCTGTCCAACGCCGTAAGAACGCAATTTGAGCAACAGCAAAGCATGATTGACCTTATCAAAAGCTTTCGATATGTCAGTGTACACTGTATTTACTTGACAGCCCGCATTCAAATTTGGATACAGAGTCAACAGAAAAGCTGCCAAGTTTGAGTTAACCGACCTATTCCTAACAAACCCATGCTGCTCATCAATAATTATGTTCGGAAAAGATAAATATAATCTATCGCAAATGATACCCTCAAAAATTTTTTAGAACAAGCTTAGAATGGAAATAGGCGTGTAATTTTTAACATTACCCACATCGCCATCTTTATGGATAGGAGTGATAATAGATTTTTTCCAAATCCCAGGAAAGGAACATTGCGTTAGTGACATGTTAAATAATAAAGTTAAATAAACAATCATTGACAATCAGCATGTGCGAATCAACATCGATGGAATCCCATCATGACCTGCCCCAGTATTGACATATCGCCCTTGAATTTTTTTCTACATCATCATGCCTAATTGGAAAACTATCCAAATCAACCATATTTTGATGAAGATCAATATTATAATTAATGTACGTGGATGTGTCAAAAACGAAACTAAAGTGCGTCGAGAAAGCTGCGCGGACGCATAATTAGTAGAGAACGCACAGTGGGGCAAAACTAGGTGGTCGTGGACAAATTCGTCTACAGGTCACAAATTTCACGCAATTTCAAAGTTTTTTTTTAAATGAAAAATTATAAAATTACGGATTGATCTGTGGAAGCCAAATTTTGAATATTGTTGCTAATTTTTTTAATCAACAATAAAAAAAAGAATTTTTTTTTTTTAATCAAGTCTATTTTTTATGAAAATGGTATTGTATCGACAAATATTTTTTGAACCAAAAGGGGAAGTCCTTACAAACAATGTCTAAATGGTAAAGTAATTAAAATCATTTTTTTATTAGTTATAAACAATTAAATTTTTATAATTGTCATTTTATGTTCAAAGAAAAATATTTATGTATAAAACATAAATATTTGCATAAATAAAAACATTTTCTCTTTTAAAAAGCAAAGTAGTTGTAAAATAATTAGTTAATAATAATTTTATAACAATCTTAGTTAACAAATGTATATCTTTTCTAATTTTGATGATAAAAATTTCATTTTTGCTCCGTGGACGTACTTATGAATTAAACTTAACAAAATTATATTTTTTGCATAATAAAATTCCAGGTGGAAAAATGTTATTTAAACAATATTAATTAGCAAATTAAATATTATTACAATTTTTTTAATACAAATCTAATTTCTACGCAGATGCAATTTTATCAACGAAAATTATATTAACTAAAGGAGGAGTATATCACTAACAATGCCTAAATAATTAAGTTTATAATAATTGAGTTGTAAAATAATTAGTTATTAATAATAATTTTATAACAATCTTAGTTAACAAGTGTATATCTTTTCTAATTTTTATTATAAAAATATCATTTTTGCTCCGTTTACGTATTTATGAATTAAAATTAACAAAATTATATTTCCAACAAAAAATTTGTATTACAATTAATAGTAAACAAAATTCTAAAAATAAAATTTGATAAAAAAAAATAAATATACTACTTTTACAGGAGGTTGAAGTTTCCAAAGTGTTTTATCACTAAAACCAAACTTTTTAAAAATAATAAACAAATATTTAAAACATTCTTTATTAATGCGGTTTGCAGAAGATTTAAATGTTGAAAATTTAGTTAATAATTTGCATGAATATAAATAAAAAATATAAATTTTTATTTTTTAATGTGTTTAAAAAATGTAGAATGCCTAGAATTCTAAGATCTAAAGTAATTAGATCCGATCAACGTTTTTAATAAAGTTAAGTGTTTGTTACTTAATTATTTATGCAATAAATATAATATTATTTTGTTAAGTGAATTATTTAATTTTTTTTAATTATTTTGTATTTATTGATGTTTATGTTTCATAAGTTCATGAAGTTCATGTACATAATTAAAATGACAAGTATATGGTCAATTCTCCGGAACCATGCGATTTCGTGTTATTCATGCTTTAAACCTTTACATTAATATATTAAAAATATTTTTAACGAATCAGTGTCTTTTTAAGACTACATTTAGCTAAAATAACAAATTGAATCGTAATATGTATAATTTTTCAAGTGAAATAACAAACAAAAATCACATATGACCTTCAACAATCAAGTTTGACTTATTTTACTTTCGGCTTTTTATTTTACTTTTATGGCTATAATTTTTTCAGCATAAGACGAAATCGCTTAAAACTTATGCCAAATGATAGATCGGACTCTAAAAAATGTATTGCAAGTAAAAAAAGAATGTGTGCTTTTAAATTGAAATTAAATGGCAACTATTTGAAAAGTGTTACTCACATTTTTCAATAAACAAATATTACAATCATTTCCCTCTTTTGCTTCTTCAGCGATATCACAATTCTATTTTTCTTTGAACGAGCATATTGCTGATGAATAAAAGAATAAATTAAGATCTTTTTAAATCGCGTGCCTTCAAAACTAAAGATAATATAATAATAATTATCCTTTAATGTTTGAAAGTGAATAACTTTAAATTTGAACTTTTTCTAATGGCATACTCACAGATCGAAAAATAAAGGATTCAAGTTTTCTGCGAACGATAAATCTTATTGTGATTTATGAAAACATTTTTACAATTCGCTTTTTAATTTGAAATCAATTTTAACGAGGCCTTGTAGCGAAAGGGCCTTGTACCTTTTCTTGTATTTGTACGTATGACCTGATGAGAACAATAGTATTGTCGAAACATGTCGTCTATTAAATCTACTACATCTATTTGAGGTTTTATTTATTCGCTACAAGGCCTCGTTAAAATTGATAAATCTTATTATTGAAAATCTTATTTCTAGACGCTAAGTTTTAAGTAGAATTAAACCATTTAAAAAATATTAAATATAAAAAATAGTCAAGCCTTTCGTCATTAAAAGAATCGAAATGAACATAGGTATTAGACTTAGTAGTATCCATTTGTTTTATCTTTTTTTAAAATGATTTCTTTGGAAAAAATTTCAAATGAGGTTTTTAATTATAATTCTCTGAGCACTAAAAAAAAATGGTTTACGTGAAGGAATTATTGTTTCTAAATATATTTTTAATATATAAATATAGAAATAAAATATGTGCTTCAAATTTAAAAATTATCATATTTGTAACACGAAATCGCACGGTTCCGGAGAATTGCCCATGTAGAGATTTAATTGTTCATAATTAATTTGAAAAAATATTTCAATTAGTTATCATTTTCAGAACTTGTTTGTGTGATTCCCTTTCAATTAATGAAATTTTTTTTGGTAAAATTGCATTTTCGTTAAAATTATATTTGAATTAACAAAAATTAGAGAGCATTCTGCTTCTTAACAAAATTTGTTTACAAAATATCCTATTACATGAATTTATTTTATCTTTACTAAGACTTAATTTAATAATCTTAATTTACACACACGTAATAGATACTACCATTGCTTATTAGCTTTACATGAAATGCCAAATATACTGATCTAATTGTTTATAAGTAATTAAGATAAAGATTTTAATTATTTAAATTTTTTTGAAATTGTTAGTGATATACTCCTCCTTTAGTTAATATAATTTTCGTTGATAAAATTGCATCTGCGTAGAAATTAGATTTGTATAAAAAAAATTGTAATAATATTTAATTTGCTAATTAATATTGTTTAAATAACATTTTTCCACCTGGAATTTTATTATGCAAAAAATATAATTTTGTTAAGTTTAATTCATAAGTACGTCCACGGAGCAAAAATGAAATTTTTATCATCATAATTAGAAAAGATATACATTTGTTAACTAAGATTGTTATAAAATTATTATTAACTAATTATTTTACAACTACTTTGCTTTTTAAAAGAGAAAATGTTTTTATTTATGCAAATATTTATGTTTTATACATAAATATTTTTCTTTGAACATAAAATGCCAATTATAAAAATTTAATTGTTTATAACTAATAAAAAAATTATTTTAATTACTTTACCGTTTAGACATTGTTTGTAAGGACCTCCCCTTTTGGTTTAAAAAATATTTGTCGATACAATACCATTTTCATAAAAAATAGACTTGATTAAAAAAAAAAATTCTTTTTTTTATTGTTAATTAAAAAAATTAGCAACAATATTCAAAATTTGGCTTCCACAGATCAATCCGTAATTTTATAATCTTTCATTTAAAAAAAAACTTTGAAATTGCGTGAAATTTGTGACCTGTAGACGAATTTGTCCACGACCACCTAGCTTTGCCCCACTGTGGACGTTGAGTCATTCAAACACACGGAAGAAAGAATAGGATATTTATTACTCTTTTTATTTACATAAAAATTTTGAGTGGTTTTTAAGGATTTGGTAGCAAATTTACGAAAAAGTGCGTTTTTCCCATGTAAAATCCATGGGAAATTTCAAGGGGTTTGCGCCACCCCTAAATATTGTTCGATTAAATAAAAAAAAAAAAAAAAAATAGGAGAATTTTGTTTCGATTTGGAAACTTTTTGGGGGGTTGAAGCAAAATATTTCAAAATTTTTTTTTACTGTACAGTTTTGGACCACCCTAATATATATATATATTATGACGTAGTTCCTGACAAACCTACGTGAGTCAATGAATGACCGGAAACCATGACACAAAAATGACGACGCGACGTTGGCAGCTACGAAATGCGGGTTGACGAGTTTCACACTTTGAACTCGCCAACAACCCACGAGGACCGTTTATTTATGTTAGGGAACTTTTTCTAGGCGCCTGACATGGATACTGTCCGGACCCCGCGAGCACTGACGTCACCGCAAGCCTTCCACGGCTAGTTCGAACACCACGCTTAGACTCGTACCGCGCTCTCGGCAGCCGTAGGCACCATTCGCGAGAGAGAACGACACAGGGAAAACACTGATTCTAAGAAAACACGGCACATAGAAACAATCAAAATGATTTTATATAAAATCAACACATTAGGCACACAAGTGAGATCCGCACTTCTGACGAGTGGTTAGCTGACTCGGCACACTGAGTAATGGTGCAGCTTTGCACACACAAAATAGCCAGGCGAAGATAAGTTAATAATCCGTCACCAACCTCAGAGTTCCTGGAGGACCCGTTGATACTCCACCTTCCCATGTACTATTGGGTTTGGCTCTCAAATTGGCCCAGGACGCCGTTAACTGCGTGAAACCACCAAAACGTTAACTCGTCAAATTTGTCCGTCTAGCGCGTCAGCCAAGCTCGTACTGTCGGGACGCGAGTCCAGCGTGCTGCTCGTGAGCCTGCGCAGCACGCAAGTTATATCAGTATGATATAACTTGCAAATTATATACTTGTAGTTTTTATAATTTTTTAAATTAAATATCAAACCTAAAATATGTTCACGATATGTAGGGACACCCGGTATAACAGTATAATATAACATGTTATAATATAACAAGTATGATATATGAGTTATAATCAGTAGTAGGGTGTAAAGTAATAATAGTGAGGAAGGTGGCTACCCACGAGTTTGACACACTGATTTAAGGATTCATCTATCATAACTTTCTTATTTTTATGTGAGGTGTTGAAAATTAATTTATATTTTTTTCTGTTATTACAAGTCCATATTTATTTTTTCTATTTTAAATAGACGTTTCGACCTTCTACGAAGGTCCTCTTCAGTAACGATTAGATCACACAATAATTAAAAACAAATTTTATTCTCAGGACATTAAATAGATTGTCCACTCGTAAACCTGCTGTTTGTATATAATGAATTGTTTTACGACTGGACAATCTATTTGATGTCCTAAGAATATAATATGTTTTTAATTATTGTGTGATCTAATCGTTACTGACGAGGACCTTCGTAGAAGGTCGAAACGTCTATTTAAAATAGAAAAAATAAATATGGACTTGTAATAACAGAAAAAATATAAATTAATTTTCAACACCTTACATAAATTCAATACAAGTCAAAACTACAAGAAGCTTCCATCGTTCTCATATTTCTTATTTTTAATTGTAGAAAAAAGTCGTCTAAATGTTTTTCATTGAGAAAACATTGAACTTTTAGAAAAAAAATTAACTGAAAAAATAATTCAATTTTTAAATTTGTTTATTTAAAAAATTTTAAATATTCAATAAAAAATATTCCATTTTTTAACTTGTTTTCGGGTACCAATTAATCTGAAAAAATCATGAATATTGTTTAATGTTGAACAAATCGATACACTAAATTTGGCGAACACGTTAGTTTTCATTTTTCAAATTTTTTTTTTTTGAAGTTTGTAATGCATGACGCGCTCCTACCTAGGCTGCGCTGTCTATGCTTTAACATGCGGGATTCAAATTATAATACCTTATAATACACTTACAGTTTGGTTTATCATTTTCATAATGTTTTCTGTAGGGGAGTGGGCCCCAAGATGGACAGGGCCCCAAGATGGACATTTCGTATAAAATTTTTGTTTAAGGTGACAGCGCCTTTTTCTTTCTGTCATTTTTGTTGTTTGTATAGACGAACATTTTGATGCACACTTGAAGAAAAAAAACCAGTTGGTTTTTCTTCTACACATACCACGTAATTTTGTGTCTAAAAAAGTTTTGTAACAGTTTTTTCTCAAGTTGGTAAAGTTATTTAAATTTATGATTTAGAATGAGTACTGAACATTATAATATTCTTTATTTATCGTATAATAATATTCTAAAATGATTTTTCTAATTCAGTATTCATATATATATTTTTACTGGGGATTAAAAAATTGTGTCATGTACCCGAAGATGGACAGGCCTAAAATCTCAATGTATTTTTTTGCATATTTTCGATTTTACACTTTTTTCAATAATTTTTTGAGCCAATTAATTAAAATTTTTTATTTTCCACCATAAAATGTGATTTTATCTTTAGAGAATTTATTATATTGTTATTTTTCGATATTTTATTACTTTTTACTGTTAAGCTATTAAATTGAAGTTTTTAGAAATTTTATTTCTTGATAAATTCCGTAAATTGTACTTTCATCCGGTATAAAACATTGTAATATATTTTATTCGGTTTGGATTCTACATCAATAAATCGATAGGGTGTCCAACTTTGGGCCCTTTCCCCTACTTTTTTACATTATTTATTCATTTATCTAAACATTGTTACAATAATTAAAAGATATTTAACAAACGAAAGGCTGATTTAGATTTAAGAAATATGATGGGAAGTCTTATCTCATTTAACGCTCATCAGGTCTTATTTCAATTTTTGTGAATATCTACCCTAATAAAAAATAAGTATTGGATTAAGTACCGGTAGTAAGTACTGGATTAAGTACTGGAATAAGTATTGGTTACATTATTGGAAACTCCAATACTTTTTCCGTCAAACATTCCTAAAAATTTTACTGGTTGCGCATTAAGTTTCTATGGCTTCCAGGTCTGCGCAGTAGTTTTTTTGCACATTTAATACATAGAAATAAATGGAACGCAAAATCACAGTTCCATAGAAAATTAAAAAAAAATTTGTAAAAATATATTACGCGAAAATAGTATTAAAGTTTTTAATACTTAAACCAATATATATTCCAGTACTTAATCCAATACTTACTCCTAGTACTTAATCCAATACTTATTTTTTATAAGGGTAGGTATGGGTAGGTATTGATTCTAGCTTCTTCGTAAGCAAGTTCATACGTCTTTCATTAATGTATGTAAGAGAAGTTGATGAAAACGGTTTTTACAAAGAAAGTTTGTTGCAACCCTTTTAATTTAGAGAAACATAAAAGGGTATTGAAAAATACGCAATAATTATTAACCCCTTCTATACGCAGTATAGAATATTAAACAATATTCATGGTTTTCTACAACTAAAAATAATAAAGTTACGATAGATTAAAACAAAAGTTGCATTAATTTTTTAATGCAAATAACTCCTAAAATAATAATTAATAATTTTAATTAATTTTTGGAATCCTTAAATAGATCCCAAATCTCTATCCAAAAAACGTAAGATGAATAAAATCCCCGAGATGACCCCTCAATCTCATATGAAATTGTTCAGTTTACCTATAGACATGCTTATTAAACCAGATTGTTGAAAAACAACAATTGTTTTTTTGGTTTTGGCTTTAGACCCTCAAAGGTTACTTAATAGCCATAAGATAATGACAGAAAAACTTAAGAACATATGATAGAATAATTAAACAGCCACCAATTTTACAAAAGAAACACTACTGGTGAAACTACCATATACATTTTTTTACTTTTCTCATTTGTCAATTAAATTAATCTTCTTTACCTAAAAAAACACAAGAATACTAATAATTCGATTTACACGTATGTCTTACCGTAAAATGGTTGCTAAATAAACATTTAGATTAATAAATCTTTGTTCTAATTCTTCATAGTAATCTAGAACGTTAGATTCAGATATTTGTGGTAAATCAAGAGTCTCAAAATTGTTCAATCCGCATTTACCGTCAAAAGTAAACTCAAAAATGTCACCAAACAGTTGATTCATTATAAGGTACAAGCTGTTACATAATAATATTTGATTATGAACCCAGTTACTTTGATTTAAAAGTTTTGACTTTATTTTAAATGAACGTTCCGTAACTTTCGTTAATAAAGTGTAACAATTAGCAGCTGCAGTAATTAACTTTTGTTCACTTGTATCCATTGTAAATAAAATCATTTTTCTAATAACGTCCTGAAATCATTATCAATAGTATTTTATTATTATTATTATTATTATTATTATTATTATTAACAACTATAAAGTTTAGTTATTGTATAATCTTACCTGAAATCGTTCGCAAATTTCAGGATAATAATAAAGAAGTATTGCAACTAGATAATATATAGCTCCACATTTTTTTTCTGATTTTAAGTTACTAAGAAGGTTTATCAATTGTTTCACATTTTGCATAGATATTTGTTTATGTAACTCCGGTATCCACTTAAATGAACTTACTAATTCAGCTAGAATGTAACAAACAATCGCAAGTTCAGAAATATTAGTATCTTCATGATCCAGAGTCTGAGCTATCTGTGTGATCCAATGAATTCCAAATTTAACTAAATTTTCTTCTGATATCCATGGTAAAGTATCACGAATAAATATTAATCCGCTACTGCAAGTATACTCTTTTATAATGTTTGTATTTATTGTTGTAATAATCAGATCCTCCAATGCCATTACCTGAGATAAAATAAAATGGCTACTTGTAATAAAATGCTTTGTTCATCACAATCACCAGCTATTACCAAAGATATTTACGGAAACAAAACAAAATTTAAAATTACTGTTGTTTCGTTTCATATTGAACTTAAAATGGAAGTCGAAGACAAGTTTAATTTCGTTTCGGACACGAAATAAAAGTCCAAACTGACAGGGCTCAGATCCACTTTATGACATAAAGAAGTCCCTTTAGTCACATAAAATCATAAAAAAGTACGTATTACCTCGAAACTTAGCTATTTTTTATCCGTATCAAAAAGTTTCTTTTTCTGTTTTAAAGCTTAAAATCAGACCTTTAGGGCTGCCTAAGACTTTCTTCATTGTCATTAAAATTCATAAATACATAAACCAAAAACCATCAAAAAATTTGATTTATCATTGATTTTTAAACTTTAAGACAAATTTAAGCAATTACACTTTTAACTTTGTAGTGAAACAGGAATAATTGTTATATTAAAAAATATACTTATACTAAAGGTCGACATATTTATATAAATATCAATAAATAAAACAATGAACTAACTCAAGAAGTCCAAGAGAAATCAGGGGGTAAAATGAGTGAACCCACTAAAACAAAAGAAACAAACTTTGACGACAAAAGGGTATATTTTATCAAGAATATATTTACAGTTTCGTTAATACAGTCGACACTAAATTCGTGTAATTATATCCATACACTCAATATCAAGTTTAACGAGACGACTCTTCAATAATATAAAATCACACCATACAGTACACGTTACAACCCAGGAATGCCATGCTTGCCGGCTTAATGCTTATCGACCCGCGTCCCCGTTGATCAGACAAGCACGCAGGCTCGACGTCACATGGCCCCCAGGGTCGCAATTGTCGACCCAAGTTTCCCAGCAGCTCCATTTAAATAATTAATAACAAAAGTTAAACAAATAGGAGTGCTGAGTCACCAGAATAAATATCCTGTCACAGTTAGGGCCTTTTCACGTCAGAAATATCAGAGTTGTCAAAGGATTCATCGATTTTCTTGAAACTTCGTGGTATTATACTGCTATATGAGAAACTTTTTCCCTCAAAATGATTTTTAAAAAAATTCAAAATTTTAGAAGATATGCCATTTTGAATGTCAACATTAATTCTACAAAATTGTTAATATCTCAAAACATTATAAAGATATTTTGATGACACTTACACATGTTTTAGTTAAAAATATGTACTTTTAAATGAAAATAAAGTCAATGAAAAAAAAAAAATTTTCATTTAAAAAAATTAAAAAACAATTTTTAATTCAATTTTTTATTTACTTACTGGGTCAGGCTTCGCCAAGCGGATCGGCTGAAATTTTAAAAATTCTATTTCTAATGAGACATCATTTTTGTTATCCTTAAACTATGTAAATTAGTCTCTAAAATTATTAGAACAAAAAAAAATTTTTTTTCGAAGTTATTAGAGATTAAAATTTTTAATAGTGCAAAATGAAAACATATTTTTCTCGAAATCTTCTTAACCCATTTTAAAAGTTAAAACAGCATTTTATTGTCTTGAAACTTAGTTTTTAAAAATATGTTTTGTTCTGAAGAATTTTTAATTTTTATCGTTTTTTAAATTATTTATTTAATAAACGTTAATAAAAAACAGCTTTCTGCGTGCATTACGTGAAATTTTAAAATACTGTTGTATTCTTCACACTTTTTTGAAAATAAAACCGTCATGAAAAAAAATGGCCCGCGATTAGGAACAAGGATATTACATTTTTTTTTCGGCGTTCAAAAATTTTTTTTGCATAGGTACTGAACAAAGGTTTAAAAATTATTTATGTTTAAATTTTCGTTTGTTTTCAATTGTTTTTATAGACAACGGATTTATGTAATTGACGTAAAAATGTTTTTTGCACGCCGAAAAAAAAATTTAATATCTTTGTCTCAAATCGCGGGCCATTTTTTTTCTTAACGGTTTTATTATCAAAAAATTGTCAAGAATATACAGTATTTTAAAATTATACGTAATGCACGCAGAAAGCTGTTTTTTATTAACATTTATTAAATAAATAATTTAAAAAACAATAAAAAATAAAAATTCTTAAGAACAAACAATATTTTTAAAAACTACGTTTCAAGACAATTAAAATGCTTTGTTAACTTTTAAAATTGGTTAAGAAGAACTCGAGAAAAATATGTTTTCATTTAGCAATATTAAAAATTTCAATCAGTAATAATTTCGAAATTTTTTTTTTTTTGTTATAATAATTTTAGAGCCTAATTTGCGTAGTTGAAGGAGATAAAAAATGATGTCCTTATTAGAAACAGAATTTTTATAATTAATTTTAGCCGATCCGCTTGGCAAAGCCTGACCCTACTCCTCTCTGACAGAAATTTTATTAATATTTTTAAATTCCTTATGAATTTACCTTCAATTTAAAAAAAGAAAATTGATGGAGACTTTATGAGGTCCCGAGATATTAGACTTTTTGTACAATTTTTTCATGTAAAAAAATTAAAAAACAATTTTTAATTCAATTTTTTATTTACATTCTGTCCTTTCTGACAGAAATTTTATTAATATTTTTAAATTCCTTATGAATTTACCTTTAATTAAAAAAAAAATTGATGGAGACTTTATTAGGTCCCGAGATATTAGACTTTTTGTACAACCGCGCGTAGTTGCAGCGGCTGTGGCAATGCGACGCGACAACGTAGAAGCTTAGTAAAGCAGCGCGCCACGCCACGTTTTGCTGTCGCAACTACGCGCGGTAGTACAAAAAGTCTAATATCTCGGGACTTAATAAAGTCTCCATCAATTTTCTTTTTTTAAATTGAAGGTAAATTCATAAGGAATTTAAAAATATTAATAAAATTTCTGTCAGAAAGGAGTAAGTAAATAAAAAATTGAATTAAAAATTGTTTTTTAATTTTTTACATAAAATTTTTTTTTTTCATTGACTTTATTTTCATTTAAAAGTACATATTTTTAACTAAAACGGGTGTAAGTTTCATAAAAATATCTTTATAATATTTTAATATATTAACAATTTTGTTGAATTAATGTTGATATTCAAAATGGCGTATCTTCTAAAATTTTGAATTTTTTTAAAAATCATTTGGAGGGAAAAAGTTTCTCATATAGCAGTATAATACCACGAAGTTTCAAGAAAATCGATGAACCCTTTGACAACTCTGATATTTCTGACGTGAAAAGGCCCAGTAGTCACATCAGTAATTTTCGACTTGATGAACATTTTTTCATTTTTTTCTTCGTGGCATGGTTTATTTTGACTATTTCTCAATTTGTCTGTATTTTTTCCATGTTAAGAGACAATTTTTAGAGCTCATAAGACACATCTAATTAATACATCCTAAAAATTATTTCTTCCCCGGTCTTCTTTTCTAAAGCATTTATTGAAATGAATGAGAAGAGTAAAAAAAGTAGTCGCCATTTCTATATTTTTGAATTGACCGAACATTTATACGTTAAATATAATATTTAAAAAATTTTAGGCTGACACAGGTTTCGAACCTATCTAAGTGAATAAAGACTTATTTATGCCTTGTACCTCTCGGCCATCCAGCTCTTGGAATATTGTTCAGAAAGTGTTCTTCATGTATTACCTTAAAATTCAAAATTTCGAAAAAAATGTGTGCTGAGTTCCAGTAGTCTGGCACAATTACATTTTTTCGAATTTTTCGAAATTTTGAGTTTTAAAAATAGACAAGTAAAACTTTAGACTCCCTAATTACATATTTGCACAAAATATTGACATTTAGCGAAAAAAGTTATTAGACTTTTTTTTGTGCTAGGCTAGCACAATTCAGCACAACTTTTAGTTTTTTGAAATTCTGAAATTTGAAAATTAACTAATCAAAAAATCTTAGTCACAATGTTAACTTTTTTGTGAAAAATGTTGATTTCAGCGAAAAATGTCATAGCCAAAATTAAAAAAAAAAGTTTAATAGCAACTGTTTTAGAAAAAGGGTTTTTAAATTCGTTAAATCATTCCTTCCAATGAAATTTTGAAATTCTGCCGCTGACGATTGAAAGAGATATACACTTGTAGTTTTTACTTCAAACAACTTCCTTTAAATTCGCTTGCAATTAACAAGATTAGATAGTTCTTATGTTTTTTAATGCGCTTCCCAAATTTTGACTTTGTCGATTCAAGAGAATGGGATCCCGTGTTTTGGGTGGAACTTTGAAGCATTGCACATTCAGAAAATTAGAAAGACTGAATTCTTTTCTTTTGCTTTCTCTCTGACAATAGAAAAAAATTACTTTTTCCGATATTTCGCAGTTCAGTGGGAAATAGGGTCTTGTAGGAAATTCGCCTATTCAGAATTATTAATAAATCCTCGTTTTGGAGACTAAGACTGGAAATATCAATCGTTATCTATTACTCGCCAATTTCCAGGTTATCATTGAAAAGATACATAACAATTGAAAGATAGTAAAAATAAACCACACAAGGAAGAAAATAAAGAAGAACTATTCACCAAGTCGAAATTTAATTATGTGACTGCAACATTAAAAGTGGAATAGCTTAAACAATTTTTATCGAATTTTATTCAATCTGGGATCACTTAAAGCCAAATTGACTAAGTTTTTGAAGTGCGTAAAGAAAAAATATAATTTAAACAAGACGTTTAACCTGACGTGCTAAAAATATTTTATTTTACATGACTTAAAGCTTGAACCTTCAGTTAGACATGTAGAGTCGAGAAAACCCGGAATCGATCATGAATTTTTGTGTAGCACAACTTTTTTATTCCTCTTCTATTTTCACGCATAAAGTGACACAACTAACCTAAAACTTTTAATTATGCTATTTATTATTTTTAAGGCTTCAGATTACAAATCTGAAGATGAAATTTCAAAATTCAATATGACGGACCCA
Organism: Ganaspis brasiliensis; assembly: GCA_037103525.1. Lineage (NCBI taxonomy): Eukaryota > Metazoa > Arthropoda > Insecta > Hymenoptera > Figitidae > Ganaspis > Ganaspis brasiliensis. The sequence goes on along the minus strand of JAZKLR010000008.1, from coordinate 284,859 downwards.
ATATATGGAGAAATAAAAATAAATTTTTTTGCCAAATTACATAAAATTCAGTAATTATAAATGCTTTTTTTTCATATTCAGCCACATATTTGGAATTTTTAAATTTTGTTTCTCGGCGAGAAACGTACAACTATAAGTTCAATCTTCAATTTAATCATAATTACATATTTTTAGCACGTCAAGTTCATGATCTATATTTGATCAAAAATTGATAAGAACTGTTTTCTGGATTGTTGAGATCTGTTTTCTGAAAATTTTGACGTGATTGACATGTTTTGAGGTCCGATACGGTTTTGACGATGAAAAATTCAGAAAGAAAGCTTAGTCCAATGCTTGAATTGGAAAAAAGTCATTTCTCATCGACCAGTGCAATTAAAAGATAAATAAAACGTTTTCTGCAAAGATATTTTTTGTGAATTTCTCCATAGTTTTCAGTCAGATAATTTTTACCAAACAATTTCTGACACTTTATTCGTAATTTAAATAAAAAAGTCGCACAATCTGACCCCTGAACTGATCTTAGTTTCGTGACAAATACAAAACAAAAGTCGGAGAATTTAGTTTCATGTCATAAAACGAAATGATATACTTCATTATATATGGGGCAAGATTTCTCAAGTGTACCAATCGAAAAAATGAAAAGGACACAAAAGGCAAGGCATTTGCACAAAATGTAGTATTCTATGTCAGTACTCAAACCACTAATTATTATGAAATTTTAATGAAAATTGTAGACGGGGGAGGGGGTTGAAGATTCTGGTCAAGTGTGAAGAGGGGATTTTTTGAAAAATCATAACTATTATGCAACAGGGTGGACAAAAATTTGACCCATATGTTTTCAAAAGGTTCTTTTCAATGGTGCAAAAAATTTTTTTAAATTTTTAAAATTTAACCTATTTTTTTCAATTTTTTTTTGTACTTTTTTTGAAAAAAGACATTTTTTTTCTTTTAAAATACAGCTTAATGTGTGCACTTTTAATACACACAATAGAGAAAATGTATTTTTTCTTTGTTTTCGAATTATTAATTAATTCGTTAATAAAAATTCGTAAAAAATGAAATATTTCACAAACCATTAAACTTTTGGTAATTTTGGGGCAATTAACGTAAGCTTATCTAATTCCGGATCCAACAAGCATAATTTGAAGTATTTTTGATAAATAGATACTAAATAACTACAATTTTTTTATTTAATTAATTTGTATTAATTATTTATTGAGCATTCATTTATCAAAAATTCCATTGAAAAGAGGAGGAAAAAACCTTTTGAAAACATATAGGTCAATTTTTTGTCCACCTTGTTGCATAATAGTTATGATTTTTCAAACAATCCCCTTTCACACTTGACCAGAATCTTCAACCCCCACTCCCTTCTACAATTTTAATTAGAATTTCCTTATAATTGGTGGTTTGAGTATTGACATGGAATACTACTACATTTTGTGCAAATATTAGCCCTTTTCATTTTTTATTTAGATCTGGTTAAATTTTTTTTTAATTTCTTCATTTTAATAACACTTATCGTCAAGTGGGGCTATTTTGTGCACGCGAGGTTTTTAATGAATAAAATCTTTCTATTCAGTTGCTTAAGTTTGCTATTTGGTATAAATACTTTCTGATATCTAGACTACAGAGAGTACTAAATGAATTTACTCAATTCTTTATCAGAAATCAGAAAAAAAATCGTAAAATCGTGAAAATCAAGCAGAAAAATTTTAAAGTTCTCAAAATTCTGTTCAGATCTCCGGAAGTTTAAAAGTGTTTCTAAAGGTATTAATAATACTTGTTGACCATTTAGTTGTGATGATGTATACGTGATGCGCTAACTTTTTATTGCATATTTTAAGAAAAAAGTGTGAAAAACTGAAAAACTAGGATTTGGTGGGTTATTTTGTGCATTCTTTAAAATCAAGTTTTTTTCAATAATTTGTTTTGTAGTTAATAAAAATTACTTTAGAATTTCGTTTTGAAACATTTTTGTCTTATTGTTGTTATAAAAGACAAGAAATAAGCTTAAAATTTCAGTTTTACATATGGTGCCTTAAAAACCTCAAAAAAGTAACATTAATAATTACATGCTTTTCAAGTTAATTTTGAAACTTTTTTTCTTAAAATAACTGAAGAAGTGTAATAGAAGTTATTTTAAGTAAAATTTTCTTAAAGAAATAACTTTTATTGTAAATCTACTTTTTTGTGAAATTTTACTGTTTTAGTTTCAAATTAGTTTAACAATTCCTAGGAAAAAAATATTTCTGGCTTTGTTTTTCTTTATTGTACTCTAAAATATCTGGAAATAATACGTCATACAGCAAAAACGTTAAAAAAACATTTTTACACAACTTTATAAATAAGCAAACTTTGATGCACAAAATAGCCCCACCATGGGGTTTATTTTGTGCACAACTTTGAGTTTCTATAACCCAGACAAAAAATTTTTTCTTGTCGGCTAACTCATAGGACACCTTTAGAAGGATGTCTACAACATAACTGAATAGATAAATTCTTTATTTTTTCAGATTCTGAATTTTAATAAAGCATAGAGTGGAAAAAGAGCGGTTTTGTGCACAAAATAGACCCACTTGACGGTAATGAATTCTTTAAAAATATAAAGATTTTTGATTTCCCAAAATTTATTTTATTACCTTAAAAGTGCTAAAAATGTACTTTTTCTAGATCCACAAACGGAATTTGTCATCTTTGGACAAGCATTTTGACATTAATTTTTAAGCTATAAAATTTTCCATTATAAATATTTTAAAGTGTGGCTCAAAAACTGCTATTCCCTAAAAGAGCTTTTAATTTTTCGTCTATTTTAATAAAAAATTGCTTAATTGTTACGTTTCTTCCTAAATTTTTTATTGAACTGGAGTTGAGAAATGGATGCGGTTTTAGATGTTTTGCTCATTATTTAAATTCATATTATAAATCAATATATTTTGCGTATTTTTATTGTGTCTCAACTCCGGCCCCAGGTAAAACAAGGCTTTTTCGAAATAATTTTACATTTCTACTTAAATTATCGATAAAAGTAATGAAATTTGATAAAACCTCCAAAGGACTGTTTATTTAATCTTTAATTAACAGAATAATTAATGTTTTTCATGCGTTTCTCAACTCCGGTTTTCTCAACTCCGGACCCTGAGGGCAAACGGGCATGCGCAAGTTGATCATACCTATCTTTAAGATGTTAGTTTAAAGTTTATTTATTATTTAAAAATCTTATAAGTAAATTAATAAGGGAATAGGTTCGGTTGTGGGCACCCTTTATGTTGTTGACCCATAGCTTGTGCCTAATAAATATGACATGGTCATTAACGTATGTATGGAAAGCTAGAGACCTTAGCTAACTTCTGGCAAAGAAACTAAATTGATTCCGTCGAATAGAAAAATTATTTTTTATAAATTTAATTAAGTGGTCATTTTTTGCAAAAATGAAATTTTGGTTCGGTTGTGGTCACCCTTAAAAAATTGGCTAAAAATGAGGAAAAATGAACTTAAACCACCTCAAATATGAAAAAATATCAATTTAATTATTAATTAAATGAGTATACATGAAATTATTTAAATTATTTTAAGTTTAATTTGTGACGAAGCGTTTCGTCACTACGAATTTTATGTGGTAATTTCAAAACTCTCGTTCGAGTATTTGAGTATTGTCCAGTTATCTAAAGTGGAAAACGAGTAGCCGGGCGCCCTTTAAAGTCACGGCCCTGACCGGCGCTATTTCCGCTTCGTCGCAGTCCCCTCGGATAGCCCCGTTGAAGTTATGAGGGGTGATAGCGCCGTCGAGATTGGCGAAAATGCCTTTCGCGCTATTTTTCCGCGTTTTCCCTCGCTTATCGAAGCGACCTCTTTTTTCGTTTTACAGGTGGATTCCGTGAGAGCGACAGGGTCCGAGTCTTCAGGGTTGGCGGTCAGACGAGGAGAGAGCGCGGAAGGGGCGTGGCCCCACCCCTTTGGGACTACGGAAGACGTCGAGGCGGTCGAGCGGGAGCAGCAGTCTTGGATTGGATCGAGAACCGTCGGCACGTTTCGCGTAAAATCTGTTGTCGCATTTTGTGAATAATTTCGAGTGAACTTGAGTGTAAACTTGGTGGTGATTAAAAGAGAGTTGGCTGAATTGAATAAATCAGTATTAATTAAGAAACGTTGTTGTTTCTTTCCTGGTGGATTCGACCTGGTGTTATCCCGGTTCCTAATTTTCCTGGTTGCAGCAGCGGATTTTCGGCGGTTGCGGTGTCTTTTTGGATTTGAGTATTGGTAAGTGATATTGTTCTTTGGGGCCGTGGTGTTTCTCGAAAATTCTCGGCGTTGATCTCGTCAGACAGAATCTCCCTTTGGTCAGTAAGTTGTGTCAAGGTAGATTCTTTTGCAAGAGAAAATTTGAGTCGTCAATTTATCGTGAAATGTAGAGTTTAAAATAATAACTGATTTAATTGGATTTTGAAAACATAAATTTATTGAATCCGTTACAATTGGCATCCCTTGTGGAGAATAAATTCTTTTGTTAAAGGACTCGTCTTGAGATCAACGGAGAAACACCACGAGAGTTATTTTGTTTTGTGTGGAAGAGAAGGAAGAGTGTTTTTTCTGAGAAAAGTTGAGTGAGAGTAAGCAGAGGTGACGCGAGTGATAAGTGCCGGGGGTCGTTAGACAATTGGAAAAGAAAAAAAAAATATATATATATAGTGTAACTTCGGGAAAAATTGGTTAAAAGAAAAAAGGAAAGAAGAAGAGATTTATTTTATTCTCGTGACGCGATGCGCGAGGAAAATGGCGACGCGAGGGAGAAAATTTTTTAGATTGTCCGTTGAGTGAGAAAAACGTGGTCGCGAAGAATAGTGTGAACCGGAAGTCGTGTGTCGGATGAAATTCGAACGTGAAAAATTTCGGTTTTAATTATTTTATCCTTCTTGTGAGGGGAGTGCAACCCAAAAATTTATTTTTTGTGATAAAATAGTAAAATTCGAGTTTCGGCCGTTGGTGAGAATCAGTGGTCCCTTTCTTTTTTTTCGTATCGTGGAAGTGAGGAATTCGGAGAGCGATCGTGCGATAAAGAAAATCGTTGACTCGGCGCGAAATCCGAGAAAAGAATCATGCGTCTCGGTATTTGGCCGCGATTAATGATTAGTGAATTTTGTTTTAATTTCTGAGGGGAGAGTTTGCGCCGAGAGTCGAGTTTTTTTTTTCTTGTTGGAGTTAATTAATAGGAAACTCAGTTTATTTCAAATTGTTTAAATGAGTGAGTGAGAAAATTTGTGTAAAACGCGCGATCACGAATTGATTTTCAAAAAATTAAAATTTGTGAAACACTAATAATAGTTGTGAGAAATTACTTATGATTTCATCCAACACGATATTTCGCGATTTATCTAAAAAAATATTGGTGCCCACAACCGAACCAATTTGAGTGCCCACAACCGAACTTTGCAATCATGTTAAAACGTCATGAAAAAAATTTTGGTTGTAAACATGGTTGTGATACTCGGTATTGGATTAAAAGATATATTATATTTACTGTGTAAGTATGCATTAGACATACATTTTTAATTGATTCTCTTTGATTTGTGCCACTTTTAAAAATATTAAAAAAACTTTTATTTTAATTTCAACTTGAAAAAAATTAATTTCTTTGCAGTAAAAAGTACAGGTGTCCGTTTAATTTTGTATTATCGCAAAAAACTACGTGCGGTCATACCACACACTTGACATTTGTCACATTTGATGAAATTAAAACTAGTAAGAAAAATTATAATATATAAATATATTCAACATAAATAATGGAAAAATCACAATTTTTAAATTTGGCAATTTTAATGATAAATCTTTTGAAAATAATGAACAGTTACTTTAAATAATACATATTCAAATACATTATTTCAAATTGTTTGTTTAGATCTAAGCGTTTTTAGACTTTTACAAATCTTATCATTGTCTTTTTTGGTTTTTAATTATTTATACCTTTAGAAATTATATACTATGATTTTGTGTTTATTTCCAGGCTGCATAATATTATGTTAAATAGAATGTTTATAACAAGAAAAATTTTTTAAGTCTTTATTTCCATTACATTTTAAAAACTGACATCGGATTTGTAATCAGCAATCGCAAAAACATCCAAGTATCAAGTTTGAAGCAAATTCAAGCAATTATCAAAAATATTGTCTTTCATCTTATATTCGCTATTTTGAATTTTTTAAATTGGTACAGGATTCTTAATCAGCGACCTCAAAAACCCTTGAGTACATGAAACGGTTAAAGTAGCTTGTGACATATTGAAAAAATCAAAAAACGTTGATGATTTGAGTTAGGGCGCAAATACATGTCTGCGTCGAACGCTGCGTTCTTGCGTTGTATGGTAAGAGAGAGAAGGACAGAAATATAGTCACATCTTTGTCACTCTCACCATTCAACGCAAAAACGCAACGTTCGACGCAGGCATATAATTGCACCCTTACTTTTTAAAAACGTTTTTAAGCTCTGTAATGTAGATTTTTACCCAAGAATAAAATTTAATATACTGAATCCCAAATCAAAATTACTATCTGAAAACGAATAAAATCAAATTAAATCTATACTTACTATATCAGCCAAAATAAGGAAAGAAATCCAAAAATTCTTAAAGCGATAAAAGAAAGCGAAATATAACAACAAAATTCAAATTCAAAGAAAGTCACGCCTAGAATCTACATTCAAATTAAGATCCTAGCTTTGAGATCTCTAAATCACTATAAATGTTTAAATTTATAAATAATATTATGTTGAGCGCCAGTTCGTTGACAAAAAAAAATTAATTAAAAATCGATCTATAACCGATAATCAAAGTTCACGAAATTAAGAATAACGACTAGACGAGGAAGCCGTTAGGCGGTTACTTTAGCTGAGGCTAGAGAAAAAGATTATCCACGAAGGTTATTACGGACCCGACATGACATAATCATCCGCGAAGGTTATTACTGACCCGACACGGTATTTAAGCAAAATTCTTCACGAAATTAAGAATAACGACTAGACGAGGAAGCCGTTAAGCGGTTACTTTAGCTGAAGCTAGAGAAAAAGATTATTCACGAAGGTTATTACGGACCCGACATGACATAATCATCCGTGAAGGTTATTACGGACCCGACACGATGTTTAAGCAAAACTAAATCCCAAAAAAAGAAAGATTATTCACGAAGGTACGCGACATAACCATCAAAAGCAAAACCAAAAAAAATCTACACCATTTCTATCACACCGAGCTGTGCATAGAAACTACCAACATCATAATCACAAAATGGATAAAATAGTTGTGTCGGTAACGAACAACCGACTACAACTAAAAAGATTAAAAACAAGCTTTACATGTAAATAAAACTAAATTGCGCGTGATGACTATTCATCTGATGTTAATCGCAATTCTCCGACCGAAAAAGAATCAAAAATTAAGAAATAAACACGAAAGATCTCAAAGTAATTGGAAATACTCGGCTCACAGTAGTGTAAAGGAGAGAGGGGGGGTTCTGGATTGTCACCAAAATAATAGAAAGAAAACTCAATAGTTAAATTTAACAAAAATCCAAAAATTATGATTTATTCAAAAATAAATGACTCGATATAAGCAAAATCGGGAAACGGTAGGGCTAAAAGAAATCTAACTAAACTAAAATTTGAGAATTAATAAAACATAATTATCGGGAAACGAGAGGGAAGTACAACATCTGAAAAGGGAGAAAACTAGCTAAATTATAAAATTCTAACAAAATGATTATAGGGGAGCAAACATCAAGAGACTGTTTATCTCAATATTAGAAAATTTCATATTAAATTCTTATAACAAAATCTTTGTAATATATCATGTGGGTCAGAATTTCTGAAACGTGCCACCTAAAATTCATTAATTTTTTTTCTGTAAAATATTGTTTTTCTTATAATATTTTATGCTAAAAATGACTGCCTAAAAGGATTTTGCAAAAAAAAATTTTTATTCATGTTATTAACAGTTGAATACTATTACTACTTTTTTTAAAAAATTAATATCTCAAAAACTTATTGACCGATTTGGATGATCCAAGTGGCATTCTTTTTGTCTTGAATCAAAGTTTATTTGAAAATTTTTGTTACGTAAACAGTTTGCTTTTTACTTGTTTAAAAATTTGGTTATTTATAAAAAGTTAATAAAAAATCATGTTCATCATCGAATTTCTAAATGAAAAAAATACCAAATTATTCTTTGAAGATTTCGGAATAATATTCCGTAGAGAAAAAAATGGCACGCAATTGATAATTGGTTTATTTAATGGTTTCTGATATTCGCATGGCACGATTTACGCGTTCCGACAAGCGCGAAGTTTCTTAAAACAATTGAAATCGTCTTTTTCTAATAGAATTTCTCAGAGATCATTAATTATATTAGAGAAAATTAAATTTGGTTCATGGAAGGAATGTTAAAAAACATAAACAAAGTTATATTTTTTGTCGTATTCTAAGCAAAGTTTCGATAACAAAAGTTTGTTATTAATTTTAGGTTATATTTATTGAAAAATAATACGTAAGTTAATAAATCATTTCTAGCAAAAACCTTTTTAGTATAATTGGGTAAAGAACCAAATAAAAAATGTGAGGAAGTTAAATAGTTTACAAAGTAAATTGCCAAAATTGTGGAACTAATTACATTGACGAATCAAAATCCTATTTAAAAAAAGTGATGTAACGAAAAGTATCGAATATCTCGCTTTCATTGTTGTTGAAAACCTAATTGGCTGTTCTATTACTTGATGTTTCTTTTTTATATCAATCAATACAAAACAAAAATAATCATCATTAGCAAAAATGTCAATATGTAAATATTAATTTTTATTTATATTTAAAAATCTTTAAAATTATTATTCTTTTAAAGTAAATAAATAAAATATTATTAAATTTGTGAATTGTGATCATGAAGGAAGAGAAGATTTTAAATAAACATTGTTTTTCCTTAAAATGAATTGAAATAAAAAAAATAATTAAAAGAAGATTTCAGATTAGGTTATTATGTTATTTTAGTTAGAAATATTGTAAATCCGTGGAACAATAGTAAGTCTAGGATATAATTTATTATTATTTTTGATAAGTATTTGATAAATATAAAAGAAATTTATAAAAACTACCAAAGTTATGGCATATTGTATGTGTTTTAAAAATGATCTTGATAATTTTTTATATGCTGTCTCTATTTACTTTACTATTGTCTCTATTTTATTTTTCTCTTTTTGAAAGTGTATTTTTATGTTTTTATTATAGTTTGAAAAGAAAATAAGATTATTATTTATTTTTAACAAGTCTGCCTTATAGATAAACATAATAACATTAAATCAAGGTTATAATGCATTTTTATTGTAGAAAGAATAATATTAAATATAGATAATTTATAATTACTAATTGTTATAATTATCATTGGTTCAGTTATTTAGTATTTATCAATAAAGTTAGTTAAAGAAACTTTCTTTTATTAAAAGTGGGCTTAACTTTCCACTAACTAAAATCAATGTTTGTTTTTTTACAAAAATAAAGCTCAAGGAATTTTTGAAATTGTGTTCCAGACGATTTAACCAAAAGATTCATTTAAACAAATATAATTTATAATTACTAATAGTTATAATTATCATTTGTTTAGTTATTTTGTATTTATCAATAAAGTTAGTTAAAGAAACTTTCTTTTATTAAAAGTAGGCTTAATTTTTCACTAACTATAATCAATGTTTTAAAAAAAAAAGATCTCAAGGAATTTTTGAAACTATATTGCAGACAATTTAATCAAAGGACTCATTTAAACAAATAAAATTAAGATTCTACCACTCATTTTTTTAGTTAATTAAATCAATTTTTCAATAATTTCTTTATTAATAGTTTTAAAAAAATGTAAGAACTACTATACCAAATACCAAAATATAACCGTAAAATTTAACAAAAATATTAAAAGTTTTACTAAATTTAGTAAATACTTTTTTATTTAAGAAATTTTAATTAATGGATGCGTTTTCATTAATTCGTAGATTTCAAAAGCAGCATTTATAGACATTTTATTTTTATTGTTACTCATAACCTATTAACTATTAATTAATTATTAATTATAATTATTGATTATAATATGATAAACGCATTTATATTAGGTGATTCAGATTTTAGAATTTTTTTTATTGTTAAAAAACAAACTATGTAATGCCCCACGTCGAATCATGCATTTACAATAACTTTATCGTATTTAAAAACACAAAAAAATCTTTTTTTTTTAATTTTTAAAATGCATAGGCGCTAATGGTAATCTTAAACTTTAAAATCGTTTTTCTCAAAACTAGGATTTTAACACTTTTAACTTTGAATGCTTATAACTTTGTGAATTTTTCATCTAAAGGGGTCCAGACCTCTCAAAATGTTCGAAATTTAATAAAGAAAATGGTCATATAGATAAGTCCAATAGTGCCAAAGTGGACCCTTTTCATGTGGACGTACACATATAAAAATATTTTTTAATTATTAATGAAGTCTAATTAAAAATTTAAAACATCAAGAAAAATATATAATTAGAGAACTCACTTATGTTAGCTTAAATTTGTCGCTTATATATGACATGACAAATTAATGAAATTATAATTATAATTATTAAGAGAATTTATAGTTATGATTCTAATTTTAATTTAATTGGTTAAAAATCCAATTTACTTACAATCTAATTCATAATAATTTTGATAAATATCATATAATTATTCCATAAAAATTTTAATTATTAAGAACTTTAGTATAACGAAATTTCAATTAATCTTTATGATAACCATTAGTTATTACAGAGCAAAACATTTAATGTCACAAATCGTAAATAATCCTAAATTTCTTTTATTCAACTTTTACACGATCTAAATTTACATATTATTCGTACTAATTTTATTCAAGTGAAATTCAAACCATCCAAATTTTGAGATTTAATAATTTTAATTATTAAAATGGATATTTATTCAAAATCTAATCTATTTGAATTTAAACTGTTATTGTATAATTACTATAAATTAAAAATTTGATTTGGTTAATGTAACTTTCCATTAATGTAAACTTCAGTTTTTTAATTTTTCCAAGTTTTATCAAACCCAATTTTAAAATTTTATTATGTCACAATTTTTATTGATTACAATTTTACTTAATAAAAATTTAAATTGATTCAAACTTCAATTTTCAATATTGTAATCGAATTTTAATTAATTTAATTTAAATTTTTAAAATTTTTTTTTCTACATTGAAACTAGGTAATTCAAATTACAAATTTCCATTTAGACAAATTTTAATTTTTACAAATTTCAATAAATTCTAATTTTTATATAAGCAAATTTATAGTTTGATGAAAATTTTATTTGATTCTAAGTTGAACGCATTCAAGCGTTATTTTCTAAATTTTGGGAATACAATGTCTTTTTATTCATCGAATCGCTCTACAAAATTCCGTGATCAGATTTCTTCAATATGTACTAAATTTTCTAATCTTTTTTTAAATTTCACCAAACTGTATATTTTTAATCTTCAAACAGTTTATGCCACTTTGTACCAATTTATTTCATGCATAAATAATGGCTTTGGTTAAATATTATGATTATAAAAAATAATTTGTGGTTTTTTGATACTATCTTATCAAAAGTCTCCATTTTGAATTTTCTGGTGTACCTATATAAATAAATAAAATATGCGATCACGGAATCATGTAAGGCAGTCCCAAAAACAAAAAGAAATCCTATTTTCGAATTTTAAAAAAATAATTTTTTTCATCAGTGCTGTTCCAAATAATGGCTATAATTTTAGTTGTTCTAAATATTAATAGGATAAAAATAGGTTTTAAAAAATTATTTAATATATAGTAATTGGCAATTAATAACCGCGCGAATAGCGCGTGTTTGTTTCTAGTACATTAAAAGCACGTGTTAATGATTACAGGAGACAAATTCATTCTAATTTTTGTGCTCGTGAATCAAAGTTTAGTCATGAATTTAATTGGGATGAAGCTATGATTTTAGACCGTTAAATAGATTATAAAGAACGTGTTTTTCGGAAATGTTGCAGCTAAAAAAAATAGTTTTCCTTTTAATGAAACAAGAGATAAGTATTATACATCTAATTCGAACTTATTAACTTATAAATTCTCCTTTCTAATATTACTATATTCGGTTTTCAATAACACATTATAAAACGTTAACGGTGTTACCATGTAACGGAAAATAATTAATTTTTTTTAAAATACTACTAAACGATTTTGATTAATATTTTTATGTTTTATTTTAATTTTTTTTAAGTATTGCTAGAAGTGATTTATTATTTTAAATATTATTTGTGTTTTTCAATAAATATAACCTAAAATTAATAACAAACTTTTGTTATCGAAACATTGCTTAGAATACGACAAAAAATATAACTTTGTTTATGTTTTTTAACATTCCTTCCATGAACCAAATTTAATTTTCTCTAATATAATTACTGATCTCTGAGAAATTCTATTAGAACGGGACGATTTCAATTGTTTTAAGAAACTTCGCGCGTGTCGGAACGCGTGAATCGTGCCATGCGAATATCAAAAACCTTTAAATAAACCAATTATCAATTGCGTGCCATTTTTTTTCTCAACGGAATATTATTCCGAAATCTTCAAAGAATAATTTGGTATTTTTTTCATTTAGAAATTCGATGATGAACTTGATTTTTTATTAACTTTTTATAAATAACCAAATTTTTAAACAAGTAAAAAGTAAACTGTTTACGTAACAAAAATTTTCAAATAAACTTTGATTCAAGACAAAAAGAATGCCACTTGGATCATCTAAATCGGTCAATAAGTTTTTGAGATATTAATTTTTGAAAAAAAAGTAGTAATAGTATTCAATTGTTAATAACATGAATAAATTTTTTTTTGCAAAATCCTTTTAGGCAGTCATTTTTAGCATAAAATATTATAAGAAAAACAATATTTTACCGAAAAAAAAATTATTGAATTTTAGGTGGCACGTTTCAGAAATTCTTACTCATGTGGTATATTTTACCATACTGGTCTTTAGAAATTCATATGCATTGAGTACATGCGACAGATCAGATCACAAAGTTAACAAAAAATTAATTGAATTCAAAGAAATTTAACAAACAAAAAAATATTAATGCGAAAACAGTTAAATACAATTCTTACTATAAAAAAAATTATAAATATTATTAACCATTATACTAAAAAAAAAAAAAATATCTAGGAAACACCTAAATTGTAAAGAGGAAACTCAAAGTTTGACCTGTCGCAACCAATACTTAACGCTGCTGTACCTTTCGCAGAGTACAGTTTGTCACTTCCATTTCGTATGACAATTTATGAAATTTGATATGACAAAAAAATCAATTATTAATCAATTTTATATTAAATAAATTAATTGAGGAAACTGATACCAGCCGTGACCGCATCTTTATAGAATACTCTCTACTCACACATTATAATATTAAGGACGTTGGAACCCGAAGCTGAAAGTGGCGTAGAAACACTTTTTCTTCCTTTGCTTGAAAATTTCCCTTTTATGAATTTTTTTTAGAAACACTGGACACTTTTTCAAAAAAAGGGCTATGGTAGACAAAAGTATTTGAGATAAGGAATTTTTTAAACATTTGTTTTATGCAAACAAATGTGCCTACAAGCGTCAAAATTAACTCCCGTTTTGACATTGCAAGATTTTCCGTAAAAGATGGCCGCCGCTCGTCAGCTGGGCACAGGCTACGTGACATGGGCCTCAAGTGAGATGGCGGCGGCCATCTTTTACGGAAAATCTTGCAATGTCAAAACGGGAGTTAATTTTGACGCTTGTAGGCACATTTGTTTGCATAAAACAAATGTTTAAAAAATTCCTTATCTCAAATACTTTTGTCTACCATAGCCCTTTTTTTGAAAAAGTGTCCAGTGTTTCTAAAAAAAATTCATAAAAGGGAAATTTTCGAGCAAAGGAGGAAAAAGTGTTTCTACGCCACTCTCAGCTTCGGGTTCCAACGTCCTTAATATTTCTGTTAAATTTGAATAAAGAAAATTATAAAAGTTTTAGTTCACCACTTAAAACATTATTAATTGAAATTTAACATTTTTTGAAACTAAGTAAACAGATCCTACAAAAGAAAATCGAAAACACGTGGTGAACGACGCTATGTTCCACTTCCGGTATAACCACATGGCAAATTCGAGTTCAGAATTACTCAAAATTGTCAATTAAAAAATCGTTAAAATTTTATAGAATAAAATCAACAAGATATAATATTAACATCTTAGAAAAGCAAGTTAGAAATTTCATTTAAATTATTCCAAATCAGAGAGCACATGGCGAGTACACTGACACTTCCGGTGATTCTAACCGAGAATTTATCATACAAAACTTTAACACATCGAATTTATGATTTTAAAACTACACATAATTTTTACATTATTAATAATTATTTTAAAAGAATTTATCACTCGGTGAATTTATTAATTCATAGGAATTTATCAATCACTCCGAGTCAATAAAACACACATATGTTTTTTTACGTTTCGGCAGCTATGCTGTCCTCATCAGAAACATTAACAGATTTGTTAAAAAAATATATAAAGTACAATCATTATGAAGTCAATAAATTTTAAATATAAATATTGTAGACAAGTTGCCACAACAGCACAAGGCTATCAACTATATAACCTTGTGCCGTTGTGGCAACTTGTCTACAATATTTATATTTAAAATTTATTGACTTCATAATGATTGTACTTTATATATTTTTTTAACAAATCTGTTAATGTTTCTGATGAGGACAGCATAGCTGCCGAAACGTAAAAAACATATGTGTGTTTTATTGACTTGGAGTGATTGATAAATTCCTATGAATTAATTATTAAGAATTGATTAGATAAAAATCAAGAATCAAGTAGAATTTACAATTTAAGAAAATAATGAATTAGACAATTTTATCCTGGCAGAAACATTGCAAGATTATGAACAGAGGACTATTACATCAAATTTTCGGAGCACAATTATACTCAATAAATTAATAATTTTTGAACAGTTTATCTAGTTATATAAACTTTATAACTTTAACAATTAATTCGGTTCCAATTAACAATCCTCACAAATTAAACAGACTTTTTACTGTCCAAAATCTCACACACCGACTTTCCGACCAGAATTTTCGGCAGCAGAACACAGAGTGATGGATTCCTTTTTCCGTTTCGAACATGTGCTCTTCCATGTCCTTTTTCTCTTTTCTTCACACGTTCGTCCTTCCTGTGTTATCTCCATATGACTCAAGGTGTTGCCGGTGACTCGCGTCCTTAAGGGCTGTAGAAGATATTGAAGGGCCCTCACCCATCATCGGTTTTATACTTATTTGTCCTACTATAAACTATCGTGCTTTACACTCCAGAGCCGTTGACTCTCCAGACACGTCTTCGACGAGACCTGACTCTAACAAGGTCAAGGTTTTGCTCGGAAACCCTTCTCTTGAAACCAGGAAACACGCCTACAAACGGCAGGGCCTAAGCATCAGAGTTTCGGATCAACGGATCGAATTTTGACTCTGGAATCTTCTCATTTTAATTTTTGATAGTTTTCGCCCTGATTATGCTATCGGGCCGCCAAGTTGCCCGATTAATTTAGAGAATCTTGGCAGTTTCTCTAAAATAACAAAATCGCAGGTTTCCAGTATCTAAAGATACAACATGAGGTGGAATTACATAATAAGAAAATCTGGTACTCAGAATTGATTTCATTCCAAAATCCATAAATTTCAGGTAAGTGGCGACATCGATTGAGATCAGTAAGAAAAGGGCTGAAAGACTGCAATGTTGACTGAGCCGTGAGCTGGAAGGGCGTCGGGCGGTCATTTCAAATCGTAGGCCGTGATCTATGATTACCTAGTCGATACACTGCAAAGGTTTGACTCTGTACTGGATGACGATGTGATGAATCTCACCTGACAGCAGTTTTTACCTCGTTGTGCCGAAGAATTACATGTAAACAAACAAATGTTGTTCGCGCGAATTAATACAAAATTCTTATTAAATATTGCGGATTCGGTACGGCTGGTTGAGTTCCGTGGATAGTGGGTGTGCGTTTAGTGTTAAAAAGTGAGAATATAAACAAACTGGAACCGGTAAAATTTACCGCGTTACAGCTCAAATAATCATTTAAGTCACTTTTCTAGTGATAATTAATTAAAAGAATGCAAAAAAAAAATATTTTAAAATATTATTAGAAAAAATTTTCTTCTTTCCAAAAGTGCCCTGTTTCTGAAGAATTACCCATATGCGTGTTTTTGTTTTAAGTGTAACATACAGCGTGACACATCTGTTTTCAATAATCATTTCATTACATTTTAAGCGAAAACGAGTAAAGAAACAACTATCGATCGAAGCCCTGATTCTCATTTCGCGTCTACCCTTACGAAAGATTTTTATAGGAAACAAATGATAAGCTTGAAATGTTTTTTCTACATTAGGTTTTGTATAATATTTTCGTGACTATAGGAAAGTTATTATAAGAACTATAAGGATGACATTATAAGAGCATAATTATAAGCAGTCATTGTAAAAATAAAATTATAAGTATATTTTTATGATAACATCATTACAAAATATTTATTACAATTAACTAATTATAAGCATACAATTACGTATTTAATACATTAATTTTACGAATATAATTATTGAGAATATCAAAACTTATTAAAAATTTAAATCATTTTATTTTAAATCTAGCAAAGACGGATTTATTATAAAATTTCATAATTTTAAGATAATACTCTAATTTAAAAAATTTATATTTGTAAAAAGATTCACTGTTTTTAGGAGCTTCTAACTTTTTTTTGTGGAACCTCCTATAATTTTGAGGTTTGAAATATAATGTAATATTAATAAAATCTACTTGCCTTTAAAGTTTAACTAACGTATTTTACTTCGTTTATAGAATATTACGTTCAAAAATTTGTTACGCAAAAAGGTTAATTTTGAAATTTAAAGTTAGCATACCATGCTTAAAAGTGTCATTATTTTAATACAAATATAATTTAAATGGAGCCATGTGAAATTGCTGTGTTTACTTTAATTTTCAAAATTAACGTTTTTGAGTAGAACATTTTAAAATCTAATATTCCCTAAACGAAGCAAAACACGTTTTTCAAACTTTAAAGGCAAGTAGATTATATTCATATTAAATAATATTCAAAACCTCAAGATATTAGGTGGTTCCATACAAAAAAGATAGAAGCTCCAAAAAGTAGTGAAATTTTTTTACAAATATAAATTTTTTAAATTAAAGTATTATCTTAAAATAATGAAATTTTATAATAAATCCATCTTTTCTACGTTTAGAATAAAATGATTTATATTTCTAATAAGTTTTGATACATATTGTATTAAATCGGTTTAGAATTATAACATGTTTAAAAAAAGTATTAGATTTAAGGTTATCGAAGTGAAGTCGTGAACGTTTCTATTTTTGACTACTAATAACACGAATCTTATAATTATTTTATTTTAATAAATGTTTTGTAATGTTGTTATCATGAAAATATTCTTATAATTTTATTTTTACAATGACTGCTTATAATTATGCTCTTATAATGACAACCTTATAGTTTTTCTTATAATAACTTTCCTACAGTCGCGAAAATATTATACAAAACCTATTATAGAAAAAATAGTTTAAGCTTATCATTTGTTTCCTATAAAAATCTATCGTAAGGGTAAACCAAAACGAAAACAAAATAACATTTTGGTTAAGGTATCCCATAATTTTCATTTTAGTTCTTCTGTCTTTTTCCAGCTCAATCAAATGCACATGCATTAGAAAAAGACAGAAAAGTTCAATGAAAAGGTCTATACTCTATAAATTCAATGCCACTCACCCCTCGTGTATTCCGAGGTTAGAAGTAGATACTCAAATTTGCTTGACTCTTTGAGAAAAAACGACCTCACTTTTAAGGTTGAATTATATGCTTAGAGGAGGGTCAAAATCTACGTAAAAAGCATTAGAAAAAGTAAAATTAAATACAATCTTTCTTTTTAAAATTGCTTTTGACGTCCCTGTTGAGAGTAAAAATATAAAAATCCTATCATTTTGAATCATTTTTTATCAGTGAGATAGAAAGAGTTAAGAATTTTATCTCATTTTATCACACGTTTATTAAATGTTATCTGATCCTATCTCTTATGTCTTTAAACCTATCCCTTTCATTCTTTTGTCTATGTCTTATTACCTCATCTCAATCTTTTTTAGCTATGTCTATCAATTCTTATCTGCTTTTATCTCCTCTCCATATTTCTTTATTCAGTTCTATCTCTCTATTTATATAAAGGATTGCATATCTCTTCCAATAACTTCACTTCAATCTCACGCTGTCCTTGCTCTATTGCACTTTATCACATTCTATCCTCTAATGAATAAAATTTACAGTCTGTCCCTTTCAATCACCTCTTTTAGATCCTAAACTATTTCCTAAATACAAACTTATTACTTTTTCTATGCTTTGTCAATAACATCAATAACCAATCTCTTTCTGTTATTTCCTCTATTCCTGTCTTAACTTTGAAACTGTAGCTATTTTTCACAGTAACGAAAATTCTATCTATTTCAATCAATTACTTTTATTCTTGGTCCATGCCTTACTATCATTACTGTATCTTTTTCTTTCTTTTAATAAATACATTGAGTTACAAGGCAATTTTAATCACTTTTTTAAACATCCAATCCTTTTTCTATCGCACTCCATCACATTCTATCACGTACATAGAACATTGTTTTGGATTGAATTACGCTGCAACGCTCTTTATTTTTTACCAAAAGGAATTTAAATAATATGAAATTGGCGTTAAAAAATCGCGCTGCAGATTATTTTAATACATAAAAGTTTTCAGTGTGATGAATCAAATGTAAAGCCTATCTCTTTCAATCGCCTTTTTTATCCTAACCAATTTCCTTGATACCCCCCCTGCTAAGAGTAAAAAGATAGAAACCATATCAGTTTGAATCATTATTTATTTGTGAGATAGAAAGAGTTAAGAAATATTATCTCATTCTATCACACGTGTGTGTATCAAATGTTATCTGATCCTATCTCTTGTGGCTTCAAACCTATTTGATATATATTTGAAAAGGATATCCTTTTTATTCTTTGTCCATGTCTTATAGGGTGACCATTATTTTGCGAAAGTTTGAATTTCTTAAGTCGCCGGGCTGAATTTTCTTTAGAATGTAAAAAAATGAGCTGTGCACAAGGACAGCCCAATCAATTAATATTAACCCGTGCCACCGAAGAGTTAAAGTTTACATGGGATTTTACATGGGATAAGTACACTTTTGTACGTTTTGTATAATAACTTTTATTTTTATTAATCTTTTCCTTTGACGATATGTATATTTATGTTTTTTTTTATCCCACAGGCACAAAAATGGCGCCTTTAGATGCCTGCAGGCAGGGTCTAAACGCATTCATTTGTTCGGCCGCGTGAAAATGGAGTCCATTTTTTCCCTAGGGAAAAAATGAACAGCTGATCCATGCATTTTTCCACCTTAGGGAAAAAATGGACGCCATTTTCATACGGTCAAACAAATGAACGCATTTCGACCCTAACCTACAAGCATTTAAAAGCACCTCTTTTGTGCCTTTGGAATAAAAAGTATCGTAAGCAACACGGGTTTAAAGTCAGTCCAATTTGTTTACAATGATGTTTGTGTACGAGTGACCCCTTGTTGCTTAATATACTATTTACATACTCTATTTGGACTGACCTTAGTTCTTAAAATACATTTATAAGAGTAAATTGGTGTCCACAAAAACTGTCGTCTTTAAAAAATTGACAGCTGTTTTGACAGCTGGCAGCTGTCAAATCTTATTTTTGATATCGGATTCGTGTTCAGCGCCTCAAAAACCATAAATATACATATCGACAAAGGAAAAGATTAATAAAAATAAAAGTTATTATACAAAATGTACAAAAGTGTACTTCTCCCATGTAAACTTTAACCCTTCGGTGGCACGGGTTAATATTAATTGATTGAGCTGTCCTTGTAAACAGCTCATTTTTTTCACATTCTAAAATAAATTCAGCCCGGCGACCTAAGAAATTCAAACTTTCGCAAAATAACGGTTACCCTAATGTCTTATTACCTCATCTGAATCCTTTTCTTTGTCTTGTCTATCAATCCCTATCCACTTTTATCTTTCCTCTATATATCTTCATTCCGTTCAATCACTCTGTTTATATTATGAATTGCATATCTCCTCTAATCACTTTATTTCCATCTCACCATTTTCTTTTTTATCGTACTCTATTACATTCTATCTCCTAATAAATAAAATATATAGCCTATCCTCTTCAATCACCTCTTTTCTGTCTTAAAAATGTCTTATTTTTAAAAATTTTTTAAATTTTGGAAATTAACAAAATGGCAGCCATTTTTTGAAAAATCAAAAAACTCAAATTTCTCAAAAACGTGATTTTTTTGAATTTTTTTTTGTAGTTACTACATAACAAAAATAGTTTTTTCCAGTAGGTTTAAAGTGCGCTAAAAGACTGTGGAAGGCGCAAGAATTTTTTTTGTGAAAATTATAAAAGTCTTTATTTTGACTAATACAGGGCTATATATTATTCATATATAATATTTTCTAAATGTTGGTCATTTTTTGAAAAATCAAAAAAGTCGAATTTCTCAAAAATGTAATTTCTTTTTTTGAAAATTTTTTTGTAGTTACTAGATAAATCTTTTTTTTATTTCAGTAATGTTTGACATGCTTTTTCTTTAAAAATTAAGGAAATTTAAAAATTTCTAAAATGTCTATTTTTCAAAAATAAAAAAGATCAATTTTCTCAAAAACATTTTTTATTTCTTTAAAAAAAATGTCTATTTACTAAATAGAAAAAGGAACTAAAAATTACATTTATCTAAATAAAAAATATTTATTTAAAAAGCAAATAAAAAATATTCCAGGTGATTTTTCCAACTGAAAAATATCTTTGCATTAGCATTAAACCTATTGGTAAAAAATTATTTTTGTTATGTAGTATCTACAAAATTTTTTTTAAAAAAATCACGTTTTTGAGAAATTTGAGCTTTTTGATTTTTCAAAAAATGACCGCCATTTTGTTAATTTCCAAAATTTTTAAAAATTTTAAAATTGCTAAGAAAGAGCACCGAAAACATTAGTAAAATCAGAAAACGAAATTTATAAATATCAATTTTTGAAAAAATTAGAGAGGTTTTAGGAACATTTGTTAGCGTTTTCGTTCAAAAACCACTCTATGACTTAAAACTTTCAAATGCTCGTAACTCTGAAAAAAAAAATTTTCGCAAAAAAAAAATACGTGTCTCGTTATTTGCTCTAAAAAACAATAAAAATCATGTTAAACATGATTTTGAATTTTGAACATATTCGGCCTGTATGATTTGAAATGGAAGCAGCCAATATTCCATAATTTATTTAATAATTGATTCACATTAACTATTTTTTATATGGTTATAAACAACCCCTATAAATGCAAAAAAAATGATAATTTTTTTTTAATTACAAATTAATAGTTTCTTTAGGATTTTTCAACAAAATTTACAGCTTTTATTCAAATATACCTAGCGAGTTGACACAACTTTTTCCTAATTTTACAAATTAAAAGGCTCTGGTTAGAATAAGAAAAATTATCGACTATAAATTATTATTTTTAATTTGTTTTAACAATTTATTATTGTTAATTTACAGCTATTATTCAAATAAACCTTACGAGTTGTAGTTTTTCCTGCCTTAACTATTTTTTACATTTACAATTAAAAAAAGTATTTAGAAAGATTAACCACAACAACAATTTGCAATTGTTTAAGCAAATTATTGTTAATAATAATTAATTCTTTACAAACAAACCCAGGAAAACACAACGTTTTCCTAATATTACAAATAATAAGTTAAAAAAAACAATAATAAGTTAATATTTTTACATTGTTTAAACAATTTCTTATTGTTAATTTTTCAATATCATTGAAATAAACCTAGCGAATATTAGTTTTTGCTGTCTGAATTTTTTTTTTTATTAAAAATGAAAAATAGGATTTAGTAAAATTAATCACAACAATTTTCAATTGTTTAAACAAATTATTATGTGAAAAAATGACAAAAAACGATTTTCTTTTTATTTGATTATCCAAAACTAGACTCATTTAGGAATAAAACAAGACTATTTAAAACCTTTTCTGATGAGTAGAAGTAGCCTAAATAAATTTGTAAAGTTAGATACTTTTTCTCGAGAATAATAATTCCTGAAGTTCATCAACAAATTAGGTACCAAAGCTTCAATTGCATTCAATTTTCGTATTTTTATATTAAAAATGAATAAATCAAAAACCAATATATATTTCTTGACATGGTTCACAAATTCAAAATGGAGGATCCAATATGGCGGACGAATTTTTTTAAATTGACTGAATTTGCATAAATCCAAGTATACTGGGATTTTTGGGGTGGCTGATTTCAAATTCGAAGTTAGATTTAAAAAATTCAAAATAACGAATACAATATGGTGGTTGAATTTTTAATAATTTACTGAATTTGCATAAATCTTGGTATATTGGGATTTTCGAGATCGCTGATTTCAAATTTAAAGTCAGAATTGGATAACTCAAAATGGCGGATCCAATATGTCGGATGAGTTTTTAAAAATTAACTGTATTTGCATGAATCTTGGTATATTGGGGTTTCCGGGATCGCTGATTTCATATTTAAAACCAGATTTGGAAAAATTTCAAAATGGCGGATACAATATGACGGTCGACTTAAGATTTGAAATCAGTAAACCCAAAAATCTCCGAGTAACAAGATACAGGTGAATTCGAACAATATTTGAAAATGCATCCAACACATTAGATTCGAAATTATTAAATTTGAAAAATAAATAACAAATTTGTATTCAGCGACCCCGAAAACGCAAAAGTAAAAAGTTTCATGTACATTTAGTAATTTTTTAAAAATTTGTTGACCATATTGGATCGAATATTTAAGATTTTTAAAAAACGACTTCAGATTAGTGATCGTGAAAATCAACAATCGTAAAAACCTCCAGATACCCAGTTTTATAAAAATCCATCTGTTTATTAAAAATCAACCGCTATATTTGATCCACCATTTTCAGTTTTCAAAATCTGACTTCAAATTTGAAATCAGCGACCTCAAAACTCCCAATAACTCAAGATTCATGCAAATCCAATGAATTTTTAAAAATTCCGCCATATTGGATCCGCCATTTTGAATTTATCAAATCTGACTTTAAATTTGAATTCAGCAACCCCAAAAACCCCATTATACCAAGATTTAGGCGAATTCAGTTAATTTTTAAAAATTCGACCGCCATATTGGATCCGCTATTTTGAATTTTGAAAATATGACTACGAATTTGAAATCAGGGACTTCAAAAACCCCAATATACCAAGATACATACAAATTTGTTCAATTTTTAAAAATTTCGATAGCCATATTGGATCTGCCATTTTGAATTTTTAAAATCTGACTTCAAAATTGAAATCAGCGACTCCAAAAACCTTAGTATACCAAGTTTCATAAAACTTGAATTACTTCATTCTGAAATTCATGAGATTTTATTTTCTTTTCAGTTATTCGTCTCTCCTGTAAAATTTGATTTTTTAATGTTTTTTTATCTTTCGGTACACTTTTCTCTTAAACTACTAAACGGATTTACAAGTTCTTTTTTTAATTTGTTCAGTAAGGTTTCAAGATTACGAATAAGAAGTTTGACATCATTTTGAGTTTTATAAACGAAGATGTGAGTCATTTAATCAGAGAAATTGAGAATGTTTTGTACATTTTGGTATAAATGTTTATAAAAAGTATCTATTTAAGATAACATCTTATTACTTCTTATTCATACAATTGATTATATTTGCAATCGAATAAAACAAGAAAGAACGAAATTGGAGTCATAGTTTTGGAGAAAATTGTACCGAAAATTGACTTTTTTTGCATTGTTTCAAGATGACTTAGGCGTCCCCTTAATAATAATTAATTCTTTACAAATGCACCTAGGAAGACACAACTTCTTCCTAATTTTACAAATTAATGGTCTCTGGTTAGAATAACGCAAATTATTTGTCATAATTTGTCATTTTTACTGTGTTTAAACAATTTGTAATTGTTAAGTTTTAACTTTTATTCTAAAATCCCTAACGAAATTTAATGTTTACTATCCTATTAATTGTCTATGCTTAATACCGCAAGATACTCAGCAAAATTAACTGCAACTTCCCTTTGTCATTGATTAAATAAATTATTGTTAATAATTATTAGTTAATTACAAATAAACCAAGACACATTTTTTTCTTATTTTACAAGTTGTGTCGTTCTAGGATCATTTGTAAAAAATCAACCATTAATATCAATAATTTGTTTGGGCCCGTATCATTTTAACACAAATTTTTTCGGACAACTTGTTATTTTGTACTCCCGAAGATGAATGTTATATTTTACTCCTTCTAAAATCAAAGATTTTTAAGTTTTATTTATGAAATAATTGATTTATTACATTAAATTAATATTAAAAAACTTAATTAATCCAGTAAGCTCAATTATTAAATAATTAAAACTTAAAAATCTTTGACTTTTGTAGGAGTAAAATATAACACTCATCTTCGGGAGTACAATATAACAAGTTGCATGAAAAAATGTGTGTCAAAATGATACGGGCCCATTTGTTTAAGATCGATGATTTAAGTTTATGAAGATTACATGGTTTTTTAAAAGTTAATGAGAGAAAACAATAATTACATTTTTCGATTATCAATCGTATTTAATATTTCTCAACAACGGTTTATATTTATGATTCAATATTGAATATTTTCTTTTTTATTTATAGAGTTGACATGTAATTGAATTTGTATCATTTCAGAAATGATGCGTTTTTGACCGTTTTCTTCTCTGTCTAAAATTATGTTATTATTCCAATCAAAGTCGTAATTAAAACTTTCTCTATTTGTTGCTTTTACTGAACCTTTTCTAATTTTTTGTTCGTTGCTGCGTTTAAACAAGGGTCTTTTTGTTTCTCCAATGTAACTTGCTGGACAATTTTGATAATTAATTTTATATAGTTATTATACACTTGTTTTAACGACCTTACTGGCCCAATGAGTGTCCCCCGAACGGAGTTCCTAAAATTGTACTTTTGTATATATTCTTTAAGTGTTTTTGCGTCTACAGAACGGCTTGAAATTAGGAGTACTCGCATTTGCCTGGACCACCCGGTATATTGGGTTTTCTCGCCAGTGGAGAGGGAAAACTGTAGAAAAACCTCACCTGAATACAACCGGTTTATCGACAGTCGAGTTCTAGTGATCTGCAGGTCGATTACCGACAGTGCATATCGTTATACCTCGACGTCTTTACCTTCCACTGAAGTTATCTCACAGCCGGAAAAAATCCCAGGCTCCCCGGGGCGCGAACCAAGCAAGCTTGACGCTTGACTTGGGGCGACCGTAGAGTCCAGGACCTTAACCAACTGAGCTAACACCGTGGTTAATTAATTTTATATACAGTATTAGTTAGATGTTTTTTCTCTGTTTTATCTTTACCTTTTTTTTATAATGTTATTAATATTAACCCTTAGTGGTCACACGGGGTGCAGGACACCCCAGGCCTACTTTGCGCTCCAATATCTTTGAAACAATGCAGAATAAACCTTCAATTTTCAAAATAATATACTTTTTTCTTAGTACGTGACAAGACTTTTTTTTCTCTAACGTGTAGTATTTCAAGAGTAGAATGACGGGTGAAAAAAGATGTTTTATGGTTTTTTAAGTGAAAAAGTCAAATTTTCTACAAAAACCCGAATAACAAATTTCAAGCAAATATGATTGATTTTAAATAAAGTCATCCGCCATATTGGATCCACCATTTTGAATTTTGAACAACTGATAACAGATTTGTAATCAGCGACCTCAAAACCCCTGAGCAAACAATTCCATCAAAATCTAACAAAGCCTTTGTCCCCATTAAAAATTTGTTGTAAACTTAATTATTTGTTAACATAACTTATTTATAAAATTCAAATGTTCACTTGTGTATTTTTTTTTTACAGTTTAGGGGGTACTCTAGGTTCATTTTTAAATAGTTTTAGCACGTATCATTCAATTATAGCAACTGGAGATAACATTTTCTTAAAAATTGCTACTTTTGTTAAAATTTACAATAAAAAAATTATTATATAAAAAAAATTTAAATCGGGCTTTACAAATCTCTTCCAAATTTTATAATCTTTCACTTAAGACAAAACAAAGTAAAACTGGTTTAAAAATGAAGGCTTTAGACGGTTTTGAACAGTAAATTCCAATTTGGTCCTACTGTGCGCTTGACGCGTGGAGTAGAAATCGCGGTCTACGCTCCCACTAAAATCTCAATATCTCGAAAACTATTCAAGTCTCCAAAAAAATTTTTTTTTTCAATTAAAGGTGAAATTATAAGGAAGCAGAATATGCACATTAGAAAATCCAAAAAAGTGGCCAAAGCAACTGAAAAGTAATTCAAAAAATTTAATAACTTTCTTTGGGTCAAAATTAAATTTTTTTTTTTATTGTAATATTATTTAAAACTACGTTAATTTATTTATTTTGTCTGAAATTTTTATTAAAATTCATTTTGCCGATTAGGAAATAATGAGTTTTGAAAAAAACAGTGCTCTGATATTCAACATGGCGTAGCGGGCGCCATTTTGTAAATTTTTGAAAATCCTTTTTGAGTTTTAACAATCATACCTAAGACTATTATTTCTCTCAGTTTCAAAGAAATCGAAAGACCACTTGCATATCGCTTTTCTTCTGACGGAGTCTTGCCCTTTTTTAAACGTTTGATAGTCCATAACATTTAGCGATTGTTGTGTTTGTTTGTGTTAGCTCAATATCATAGTATTTTCTGTTTAAAAAGTTATTATTATTCCAGTCTTTTAAAATAGAATATGTGTTTTTTTGTAGGTTTTTTACCGGATTGTTTTTTATTTTTTTGTAAGTTTGGGTGTCATTTAATAGTGTTGTCATATTTGTGTAATAGTCATTTTTATCCATGGCTGCTGTAATGTTGCCTTTCTCAGCGTGTGTAAACATAATTTTACTATGATGTTTTAAAAATAGTTTTGTTTCACTTAGTTTAGGTTTACGAACTAAACTACTGCAACTACTTAAAAAGAGAAATGAAAAAAGAATAAATAAGGACAAATAAAAAAAAATAATCTAGGTATAACCGAAATTAACCTCCTAACGCAGCATTTAGTTTATCATAAAATCTTAAAACTAACTTATTATTGTAATAATCTTATCTAGAGACCAACAAAATTAAGAGGGTAGGTCCAGGAACCACCGATGGAACCTGGGAGGCCGTTTTAGTCGGCCTTAGGCCTAAAGACAGACAAAATTGAATAAAGTGACAGGAGAGAGCGCAGTGAGTCACTGAAATAAGTAAGTTAGTTGATCGGTATTAAAGAAAGTATGATCCAAAGCGCTAAATACAGTAGGAGACTTATAGAACAAGCATCAATCTGTTAACGAAAAGTTTTATTGTTTATTTATTTTAATTTTATTTAAATATTTCCTTTAATGTATTGAGGAGGCTTAGCTAGGGTTTCTTTATAGGTGCAGGGGGATCCAAAGTTATATAGTTTATAACAAGGAGTCGCACAGTGGTTCGAACTGAGAAATTGATGTTCAAAATCGTCCACAGCCATCAATTTTTGACGGATTTAAACTTCTTTTTTTTTAAAAAACACTTAGACTACAATTTTCTAGAAGATAGCTAAGCCCGATTTTTAATTTTTATTCTAATATTATTTAAATAAATAAATGAAAAACTTATGTATGTATCACAGAAGAAATTAATAAAACAAGATATTAATAATTATTAAAATAAAAGCAAAGCAAAATTATTAGTTCTTTAAATTGTTCATAACATTATTTATTATGTATGCTTAATATTGACTTTTAATTTATTAATATATTGAAGAGTTTGCAATTGATTCTAGAGAAAAATTTATCCTTTTTTAACGATACTTGATTATTTTAAATTATTATTAAAAATTATTGCTTATAATAATAATAATTATTGTTTGTTAATAATTTTCAACACTTTTCTAATAATTATTCTTTACGTATGGCCATTAGGAAATGGTTTAAAGAATTTTTTTTTGTCAATTGAGACTAAAAATTTAAACATTTATACAAGTTTTTCTTTTATTTATATAAATAATTTTAAAATAAAAACAAAAATTAAAAATCGGACTTAGCTATATTCTAGAAAATTTTATTCTAAGTGTTTCAAAAAAAAAAAAGAAGTTTAAATCCGTCAAAAATTGACGGCTGTGGACGATTTTGAACAGCAATTTCTCAGTTCGAACCACTGTGAGTCGTCGGTTTTAGAGGGTTAGTCATTGGGAGGGGGAAGTCTTGACCGTCATCTGCTGGGACATCTACCATCACCTGCGCAAATTGGCGAGTGTTCGTCTCTTGGAAAAGAAAGGGTGGAGGAACAAGGATCAAGAGGCGGGTGGTTAATCATTTCTAGATTTGGGTGGTTTGATAGAATCTCGTCCACATTGCTCATTTCATTTGAGGAATTATTAAGGTTGTTGCAATTTTTTAATACATGCCTATGTGCGCAATAAGAGCATGTAGGGATAGTTGAATTACATTCGACTGCATCATGTCCATATTTTTGGCAATTTGTACATTGGTTAGGTTTGGGAATTATCGGAGATATTTGAATAGCAACTTTTTATGAAGAGTATTCGTGGAATGAGGTTGTCAGAAAAGGTATATTTGACTTTACTTGAAAGGGACCCGTCATAATCCTTGCATCTGCGAATAGATAAAATGGAATTGAGGGAGTCGGGTTTAAGCATTTTAGAAATTTCCAAAAAACTATCTGTAGATATTATTAATAATATCTACTAATAACTAATATTTTAAAGAAATATTAGCGTCGTAAAATCTTTCCCATGTGACTGAACGGGAGAGGGATTTTTTGTTTGAGGAGTACGATAGGTTTCGTTCTTATCAGCAGAAGTACCAGGGGGTGGCACGGGCCGAGTAGCGAAGTTGCTACTTTTTCCTGGGCAATGATTGAGAAGAGGAACCCGAAACATTATGCGATTTGGTGTAAGATGTATTTAAGGTTAAAATGTATTGCCGTTTCCCTTTTAGAGAGGTATTGTATGGGGGTACGAAGAGCCCTGGATCGATAGGTTTTTTGAAGTCAACTCTCTGAATTTTATCGTAGACTTCCCGGTTCATGGGTTGGAAATTTGTACGAGGTGCGTTAGATTTATGTACAGGATCCCCTGGAGCCTTATTTTGGTATATGGGTGTAGGTTTTCTAAATCTCCTTCCCCGATAGCATTTGGCGGAAGCTACGGAGTTGACTGAGGACTCCATTTCAGGACAGAGATCCTCATTCCAGATCTCCTCTTGTGATCTCATCTTACCTACAAAAAGAGCAAAATAAAAAAATGACGTATTCAGAAGGTGATATAGTTGCTATAATTAGACAGCTAATTAGTGAGCAGTTTGGGTTTGTTTGGAATTAAAGGTTTCGAGAGAAAAGCTGTGTGATTATTGACGGAAGGAGAGGTAGTTCATATTTGAGTCATACTGTATGATTGTTATTATGATTGATCTTTCGGTTTCAACATGAAGTCGATGTAAGCAAGCATACTTCGTAGCCTTATGCTTCAATCAACAAAATCCAAAATTCTACCTTTTTAGCAGCCTCATAAGGAATTAGAGCACAAAATGGTCTTAGGGGATGCTGTTTGTTTCCGAATACTAAAGCCACAGCCCGGCAAGAAGGCTGGAATAGAATGTAATTGAAAATTTTAATCCGACTGAATTCCTGATTTGAATCCAAAGCCTAATTTCCAAATCAGGAAAGAAAAACAAGAGTATCCTATTCGTTTTAATTCCAGCTACTCAACATTTAAAAATTATTCCTTTTTACAATGTATAAATAATTTATATTTAGTATTTTAATATTATACTTGTTTTTCATGATTTATAAATTCGGTTTATATACTTATTACCCAAACTCAAAATTGATGTCAGATTTGTAATATCTGTGACTGTTTACGAGATAAGCTGCTATTTCTTTAATTCTAAGTCTTTTTCAAAAATTTTTGGATATCCATAATTGTTAGAACTTTTAGATTTAGAATTTTAAAAAATCAAAATTTTAGCTTGAAAAACAAACAATATTTAATTTTCTTAATTTTAATTAGCACCGTACTCCATTTTTCTATTAAAAGAATTGGATGTAATTGGAGAAGATTTTTACCTATTGCTGTCAGTGGAATAGAACCAACGCATTCCAAGAAGTTCTAGCCAGAATTGAACGTAATTAAAAATGATAATTTGTCATTTCTCTCTACAGAATTCAACTTCAATTTAAATGCGCTATGCGAATAGAGTATAATTCATATTTTCAACAAATTTATTTTCCTGGATGAATTGAGCTTCGGATTCAAATCAGGAATTAAATAAAATACAAAAACGATCACATTTTCATTATAACTCTGAAATATTTAATTATATCTAATTCAAGCCTTCTTACTGGGAGGGTAGGTGAATGCAAAAGTTCTATTTTATATAGGTTAGGTGACCGTATGGTTTGCTGCAGTACGCCAGATCGTAGAAAAGAGTAGCTTGTAGAGCAAAAAAAATAGAGAAACTAAAATCACAGTAAAAAGTGCATAATATGTATCACTGCACTTCACAAAAACACTTTCGAAATTGTCAAAAAAAGACTAAATGTGCAGAGAGAAAATGTCCTCTCATCACAGGTGTGTAACCAAAATTGGAATCGAATTTAGAATTTTAAGCGATTCTAGATAAAATGAGTGGCAAGTTTATTGTATGAGTGATGAGAAAATACGAATCAGTATACAGTGGCGATTCTTGCGGATGAAGTGAAAAGCAGCACTTTGAATGCTTTCGGTTTAAAAGTAATTGTGATCACGTGGTCTATAACATTGTCAATTGAAACTTCTAACTTTGTCTGCAAGGATCGCTACTGTATACTCATTGGAAACTCCACTTCCTCTTGCAAGAAACTTAACTTGCATTTCTTTGCCGAGTGTACACTCCAGGGTTGCCACAAAAATGGCGGACATGTATACTAGATTTGACCAAAATTTGTACTAAATGTGCTGTCCTGAAATACAAGAGATTTATAAATTCACTATGTTGAACATTGGAAATATTTCGATTGACGTTGTAACTTTGCTATCAAATTTGAAAAATAAAATCAAGTTTGTAAATTTTTTATGTGCATGAAAATGAGCAAATGGCATAAAATATTCACAATAAATTTGTAATTCAACATATTTGTAAAAAGTCCAAGTTGCTTTAAAACATACTCATTTGAATAAAAACAAAATTACAAATATATACATGGAACAGTGGTTAAGGGGTTATATACAGTCAGGCGGTCGGAAAAATGCAGTTTTTCAGGATTTTTTTTTTAAAGAAATATTTATTTATTAAAGCGAAAGTTTTTCTATAATGTTTTACATGTTTTAAAGTTTAAAAAAAAATATTTCATTTGTAAAAATATTTTTTTCATTCGGCCTGTGTAGCTTATCTCCCAAAGGTCCTCGAAAAAAGTGTCCCGCGGTGAACAAGATAACAATTGATAGAATCATCTGAAATCAAAAAGTTAAATAGATTCTGTTAGCGTATAAAAAAATGAAGTCTTTGATCGAAGGAATTAAAAAAATATTAGGGGAGAGTCGCCAGTTGTGAGACGGCTCCAGTTGTGAGGCAGTCGACTTTTTTTTAACACGAAATATAAAAAGGCTGATTGGTTTACATAAAAACATTTCTTTCTATACGAGCCAACTTTTGCGTGTACACCGAAGCGGATATATGTATTGTTTGTGTTAGATGCCAACACTGTGTGTGAGAATCGACTAAAAAACTTTTTTTCAATATGTGCAAAGTACTTTTTCTTAAAGTTAATTAATTGGAAAAGCTAAATGTTATGCATTTTTATTTAGTATTTTCTTTATATTTTGTGATGCAATATTGCATTGTTCCAATCTACGGTTAGAATTTTTTTTCTGAGTGTGATTTCGAAGCGAGTTTCTCACATTTTCAAATATGACTTCTATTACAATTTTATCATAAAATATTCCTTGGTAACAGATTGGATATGTTTGGTGCAGAAGCCAAATAAGAAAGTACATTGTTCCATTCTGCATCTTATTCCTGATGCACATATCATTGTCATTCTATGTCTAACGTTCTTATTGAGCTTTGGCACAATTTAAATCCTGCTGCTTCGATAAATGTAGTAGGCGATGACAACTGCCCCGAAAGGGGATGTGTAGAATGATTCGCTCCCTGTTTATCGAAGTAACGAAGCCAGCGTAGGCGCGCTGCCTTGCAGGTGGGCGTTAGGGTGTCAGGATGATACCGTAGTGTGTCCGACGACGAGTTGACATTGTCCTCGTCAAAGTCGGAAAGCTCTCATACTTAGGCCTGGGGAGGTATGAGAGTTATCACCCCTAGGACGGTGGACTCGCCTGCGATCGGACCAGGATCCCTAACGTGCGGGTTATTCAATAAATCATGGCTTTTCAAAATCAAAACAACACAAAAACTTCAAATGCTTCAAAAATTAATTTTAAAGCATTAAGATCAAAACACATATGCAATAGCAATGCAGATGCATTTTGTTATATATGTGGACAGTTCGATGTTCCAAAGAATTGTAAACCAATCAATGACAATATTAGACAAATTTACAAAGATTGCTTTGATTTAGAGATAGCCGATCAAAATGAAAATTGGGTTCCACACAAAATTTGCTTATCCTGTCACATAATGTTAACTCGTTGGAATAATACTAAGGAGGATAAGTACTTTAAATTTAAAAAACCAATGCTGTGGAAAAAACCATTGAAACAAGAAGATTGTTACTTTTGCATGACCAATGTAGAAGGTTATAATAACAAGAATAAAGGAAAAATATTGTACGCTGATGTGAGAACTGTAACAAAACCAGAAATTTTTTGTGATACACCTTCTTCTTCAAAAAATTTTGAAATCGTCTGTTCAAAAGTAGAAGATGTATTTAGTGATATAGATGACGACATGAGTATTGATGACAAAGATGACTATTACATTCCAACTGGTGAACAGGAAGAAGAAATACCTGAAAAGTTCACACAAGAAGAACTCAGCAATCTCATCAGAGATTTAAAACTACCAAAAGATGTTGCAGAATATCTTGCATCAGTTCTTAAGAAGAAAAAAATGCTATCGAAAGGAACTACATCTTCCTTTTATCGCGATAGGGAAAAGGAATTCAGAAAATATTTTACAGAAGACAAAAAGCAGTCATTGGTATATTGTTCTGACATTAATGGGTTAATGGATCAATTAAAACCTGGCGTATACAAAGATGAAGATTGGAGGTTATTCATAGACTCTTCTAAAAGAAGTTTAAAAGCAGTATTACTTCATAATACTAATATTTATGGTTCGATTCCTATACCCATACCAGGGTATAAACGGTGCCAAGGGCGACCGGGGCCCGCGGGAGGGGGTTAGCATGGCTCTCCATCCTCCCGTCCCGGTCACTGGGTTGGACTCTTGGTGGCAGTGGTTACAGCCCACATCGCTTGGGGCTAGCGGTTGGTAGGAGCGACGGACCCTTTGCATGCTATCTGACATGATCGGGGTCACAGAACTCCTACCAATCACGACGTGTGAGTTGCGGTCTCAACTCGGGTAGCAGCCTGCTTAGCTGCTAGGGATTAGAAAGGTCCCGGCCCCCCACTCAGTAGTAGGTGCTTCGCCGTTGTCGATGTGAAGTGACTACTGCTGTGTGGGAACCGAGGGTCCGCAGGGTCTTACCGCCCTGTGGGAATCGGTAGATTTGGGAAATTCCCAAATCGCGTTGACCGAGCGTATCTCGGTCCCGGATTCATGCGTAGGCGCATGGGTGTAGGAATGTCCTTATGGGTGGGTCCTGCACCTCAAATCAGAGACAGTATGGTTCGATTCCTATGGCTCATTCTACAGAACTTAAAGAAAGCTATGAATCTGTAAAACTAGTTTTAGATAAAATAAAATATCAAGAACATAACTGGCAAATTTGTGGGGATTTTAAGATCTTAAGTATTATGCTTGGACAACAAGCAGGTTTCACAAAAACGCCCTGTTTTTTGTGTCTGTGGGATAGTAGAGATAGAAAGAATCATTACAAAAAAAAGGAATGGCCAAAAAGAAAATCTTTTAAACCAGGATCGAAAAATATCATTAAGAAGCCATTGATTCATCCCTCAAAGGTATTGCTTCCACCATTGCACATTAAACTAGGAGCAGCAAAACAGTTTGTTAAGAGTTTAGATAAAAATGGAAAATGTTTTAAATACCTAGAACAAAAATTCCCTGAGGTCTCTGATGCCAAACTAAATGAGGGAGTTTTTGATGGCCCACAAATTCGAAAATTATTAAAAGATGAGAAATTTGTCAAAAAAATGAGTAAAACTGAGAAAAATGCATGGATTAGTTTTAAACTAATTGTTGAAAATTTTCTGGGGAATAACAAAAGCGAGAATTGGGAAGAAATGGCAAATAATATGATAACAAACTTCGGAAAGCAAGGATGCTTGATGAGCTTGAAGCTACATTTCTTAGAATCACATCTAAAGTACTTCCCCGAAAATTTAGGAGACTACAGTGAGGAACAGGGAGAGCGATTTCATCAAGACCTTAAAGAAATGGAACGTCGTTATTAAGGAAGGTGGGGCGTAAATATGATGTCCGACTTTTGCTGGATGCTGAAAAGGGATGTTGTACCAGGTAGTGTGAACTTAAAGAGAAAACCGCTACACAGATCTTTCGAAAACAAAAGAGTGCGCTACCATAAAATTCGTCCGCCATATTGGATCCGCCATTAAATTTTGAAAATCTAACTTCAGATTCGTAATCAGCGACCCAAAAAAACCCCAGATACCAAGTTTGAAGTAAATCTTCAAATTTTTTAAAAATTCGTCCGCCATATTGGATCCGCCATTTTGAATTTTGCAAATCTAACTTCAGATTCGTAATCAGCGACCCAAAAACCCCCAGATACCAAGTTTGAAGTAAATCTTCAAATTTTTTCAAAATTCGTCCGCCATATTGGATCCGCCATTTTGAATTTTGAAAATCTAACTTCAGATTCATAATCAGCGACCCAAAAAACCCCTAGATACCAAGTTTGAAGTAAATCCATAAATTTTTTTAAAAAATCGCCTACCTCTCAAAATCCGACATGTTTTTTGAGGTAAGAAAAAAATCCTGACGTGATGGAGCAAAATGGACTTCGGATTCGTGTTCAGCGCGTCAAAATACATAGGGCTAAGGTATTCCGGTCAAAAGTACATGACACTTTTTTTTTTGTGGGGCTGTGTTATAAAATTTCTTTTTTAAATAATTGAAAATTACAATTAGTATTTTAAAACATTTTATACACTTTTTGTTTCAACAATATTTAACAATATTTAACAATAATTGTACG
The DNA here is from genome assembly GCA_037103525.1 of Ganaspis brasiliensis. NCBI lineage: Eukaryota > Metazoa > Arthropoda > Insecta > Hymenoptera > Figitidae > Ganaspis > Ganaspis brasiliensis. Next base: position 249,288 of record JAZKLR010000008.1, on the reverse strand, counting down.
GAACCCTTGGTTTTGGTACGGGTGTAACTCGTACTTGCCCGACTTTATTTATGCATTTTTGCAAATTCAAATTCTCTAATTCTAATATTTTGACAGATAGAGGGATGAATGAATAAAATGAATTTTATGAATAAAAGTTGCGTATTTACGTTACTTTTTGAACGGTGTATTTAATTTATGATTTCGTTTACCTATTTCCAATTTATAGGTCAAAAATAAAACCCGTCTCACAACTGGCGACTCTTCCCTACTTTTTGACAAAATGGCAGCTTCTAAAAAAAAAAGTTCATTTTTATGAAAAAAAAATCGTCTTCAAATGTTGATTAAAATTATGATTTTAATTTTATTTAAAAAACTTTCGATCAAGGACAGCAAAAAGTAGTTGTTGAGCTTGTGTGAAAATTAAAGCTAAATCGGTTCAGCGGTTTTTGAGAAATCGTGTTCACCGACTTGAAAAACATAGTTTTGAGAAAAGCGAGTTTAAAGTTTCAGAAGGATTTTCAATATTTCCAGGTTTGGGAACGGAAAATGTGAAATTTATCTATTAAACATGAAAATAACACCACCACACTTTCTCATTATGCATTTAAGTACATTAGAAGCGTTTTATTTGCAAAACGCTATGGCGCTTTCATACCTCGTCCGGTAAGTTTACTTTTCTCTCTTTCTAGTACACAGCAGTGGCATAAGTTTGTCTCGTTCTCGCACTAGTTATGTTCCCAGACCGTCCAGAACACATAATTAGTGCGAGAACGAGACAAACTTATGCCACTGCTGTGTACTAGAATGAGAGAAAAGTAAAGTTACCGAACGAGGTATGAAGGCGCCATAAAAATAAAAAGACTGCGTTCTATGTAGCTACCTGGCACTATTTACAAATATTAGTCTAACTTGCAGAATATTCACCGGATTAGCATTCAATTTTCTATGACTACTCTTAAATACATGTATTTTACGAAAATTAAATTAAAAAAATCGATTTTTAAAAAACGTTAAGTGTATATAACCCCTTAAGATAGAATTATTTAAAGTAGTTATAAGATAGAGAGAAATAGTTAATTTTAAGTTATTTTATATGGTTTCAAATAAATATAAGTTTTTATATCAATAAATATTATTTACAGTTTGTACAAATATATATTTCAGATGATGCAATATGCTTTTGAATCAATAGCACCTGCTTTTGTTATTATAAACGGCATATTCACATACGTTCAAATGCAGATGCTATAAAATTGAAAGTACATTTAATAGATCGGTAAAACTATTTATTGAATTGTATTATATAAAAAATAGAAATAATAAAATGCATTTTTGCATTTTTTAATTTAAACCCTAGGAACTTTATAAATAAATAAATAAAAAATAAATAAATAAAAAATAAATGAATAAAAAATAAATAAATAAAAAATTAATAAATAAAAAATAAAAAATAAATAAAATAAAATAAGACAAAGTACATTATGTGACGGCGTCTGAGAAAATGGTACTTATGACCAAAAAAATCGATTTTTGGTTTTTGACGGTTTCGTGTACTTCTAGGTCTTAAAAATGTAATGCGATCAGTCCTGATCGAAAACAAACTTTTTTTTTACTTTTTCAAGCAAATTTAAAGAAAAAATGTTTACACCGACAAAATTTTTAACTTTTACTACTCAACTCTGACAAAATTCTTTTATCAAAATATAGGTCTTTTTAAAAGAAAAATGATTCTTGGTATTTTTGATTAAAATCAATAGTTAATAGGGTATGAATTTTTTAAAATTGTAAAATTGTTATTTTTTTTGAAATTTTTGATACAATTATTCCTGCTTTAAACAAATAATTATTGCATTGAATCTTAAATATGAATATCAAAACTATCTGAGAAAAATTAAATCTTAACTCTCAGAGACGAGTTAAGATGTATACCCGTCATTAGCGACCTAGTTAAATAGATCAATAATAAATTGTGAATTATGGTATTGTTGTTAGTTCTGAATATGCATATAAATTTTCAGATCTCTAGATCAATTAGAAATTGTTTAAATTCGATTTGAAATTTTAAGCATTTGATTTTTGCAACATAATTTGTTTATAACAATAACAGCGATGTTTAAACAATTATTTTATTACGAAAATCGTATTTGGCGGAAAAAATTACATAAGAAACATCTATCTGGGTAATTATTAATATGCAACATTCCTAGCAATCGAGTATATTTTAATGAAAAACTTTAAACTCATTTTACTCGAAAGGCGCGGTCACATATATTCAAAAATACAATTTTTTTAAAGGATCTTTAGAGAAAACGATAACTTGACGAATGAAGGGGCATTTTCATAAACTATTATAATTATTAAGAAAATCTTGAGGACATGGTAAAATAATATTCTGAAACCGTTAGCTTATATTAAAGATAAAAAAGAATTATTTCAATCCTCAATACCAGGTTGCGGAGCGGCTCTGGCCTCGCGATCACGAAAGTTAAGCAAAGTCAAGCGTGGTTACTGGTTAGAGAATATATGGGTGACCGTCTCCGTGATATTGCTACAGCTAGATATTTTTCACTAAAATTAAAAATATTCTAAAATAAAAAAAAATATGTACGGCGAAATTAGGTAGTGTACAACAGTTCAAGACTGAGGGAGGGGTTGAGCCGGTGTAAAATAAAGCTGAATAAGAAAAAGACTGATATTTTTTTTTATTTTACAGTTATCTTTTGCTTTTGGCTCAATAAATTAATTTTCTTAAATGAAAGGACTAAACTATTTCTTTTTAATGTAACAGTCAGTAAAACTTAAAATGCAGCAACATTCATTTTATAGCATCATGCATATAAGCAATAGTATATGCTATAGTTTTAATAATATTAAAAATGAAAGTACGCACTATTAAAATCATTACATATTTGTTCGAACGATATTGAATATGCCATTTGTTAGATCAAACCAATATGTAATTGATTTAATAGCATTTTTTTTCTCAGTGTAAAGTTCAAGTTAACGGGGCAGTACCATATCTTTTTTTTTAAATCCATTTTTCAAAAACCTCAGAATATTGTAATGAATATTTATGTTGGAATGATGTAGTCGGTAAGTTGGCGAACACCCTGAGAATCGCGGTAGCATTCACGACTTTTACGCGCACTGGGAGTGGCGCAGGTTGTCCAGCGTATATGAGCTGTTTACATGCTTCTAAAGAGCAAATAGTGGCCCTTAGAAATGCCAGCAGGGACTACAGCTGCATTGTATTCGGGTTGTTCACTAGATAACTTTCTCGACTGACCGTTCGGGGCGCTACGGCTCCCGAAAATAGATTCACATTCTGTGTCGCTATCCACACAACTTTTAAGGGGTTATACGTAGTTATGAGGCCCAAAAAATCGATTTTTTAATCATTTTTCCTGTGAAGACTTTTTATTTTTTTGATCTAAAATTCTTTCCACATATTATGGCATCTTTAAGTCGTATTTTATCATTGTCAGGGTTCCGTACACCTTCGGTGTTCGGCGGAACCCTTATAGCGAGACTCGTGCGTCCGTAGCCAAAAACCATTCCCCTCCTAACTTCTAAACTATTTGACCTAGAGGGTCTGAAATTTGGTATACATATGTATTTTCACGTGTAGATTACACGAAAAATATAGAGAAAATGATCTGATTTGATGTCCATAGCCTTGTCAAGGAGAAACTACAAATTTTCGAAAAAAAAGTTATTTTCCTCTATTTTTTCCATTTTTTGAGCTAGAGGGTTAAAATTTGGTACTCTCGTGTATTTTTGCATGCAGATTATAAAAAATGTATATTTGGAATTGAAATTGGATATTATGAGGTCACAAAAAAAAATTCTCTAAATGACCAAAAAGAGGGTTAGACGCCTATGCTAGAGCTCACCCTAAATGTTCTACAGTACCCCTCAAACCAATAAAATTTGTATTTGTATACTTAGAGTCTAAAATAAAGATATAAAACGTGATTGAATATTGTTATCATATTCTTTTTTTAAGAAAATTGAAAAATTGTAAAAAAAAATTTTTAGTCTTATACAAGGATTTATAAAGCCTGTCGCAGGGCCTATTTTCAATGCTGTTATGAGCCCTAAAACACAATAAAAATTTCAGTGCCTTCTCTAAAAAAAATTTCTTGATTTTTATCTTATTTATATGAAATACAAGCCAGTGCCCTTAAGCAAATGTTTCATGTACTTTAAGGTAGAAGTTTTTCCATAATCTGAACGTTTTAATTATTTTTCATAATCTGTACATAAAAATATACAAATGTACTAAATTTTAGCCCTCTAACTCAAATAATGTCCAAGTTAAGGGGAAAAAACTTTTTTTTAGAAAATTTGCAGTTTTTCTTTGACACTGAATTGCACCAAATTGCAGCTTTATGTTTGTTAATAAACAAAATACATTTGTTTCGTATGTGTACGGAAACCTAGGTCTTGGTACAGGTGTAACTCGTACTTGCCCTAATATTTATTTTTAAAAATAATCATTTTTAATATCGCCATAGCTTATTTCCGGGAGCCCCTCTAAAAGAAGGCGTCATGAGGTGAGCAGGATATTTATGAATTGGATCAATTGATATAAAAAAAACAAAAAATTTTCGTTAATAGAATGTATTAACTTGTATTTGATCAAAGGAATAAGCAAAATAATAATTTTTTACAAAATGTCGGCTTCTTAACAAGAGAAAATTGACTTTTAACAAAAATATTGGCCTTAAATTTTAATATATATGTGTCGATTCAGGGCGAAAGGGACCTCAGCTGCAAAACATTCGATTTTGAATTTTCATTATGAATCGATAGAATTTGAGTTGCTCTTGCACGCACAGTAAACAAAACTTGTTTATGTTTATTAGTTTTTCTGTTATTAACGATTAAACATAAGCATAACCTAACAATAACATAAGCAGGCACAAGTTCAAACGCGGTTCCCGTAAAATTCAAAATATTTGGTTTTTAACTGCTATTATGAATCGATAGAATTTGAGTTGCTTTTTCACATACACAAATCAAAACTTGTTTATGTCTATTAGTTTTTGTGTTATTAGCGGTGAAACGTAGGATTAACCTAACAGTAATATAGGCAGACTCAACTTCAAACGCCCGTACGCGTAAAACTCATTTCTGCAGCTAAGGTCCCTTTCACCATGAATCGACACATATAAAAAAAATATTTATCGGTGAGAAAAGACCTTCGATTGATTACTAAAAATATATTTAAAAAACTTGTGTAAAAATTTGAGCCTGATCAGTTTAGCCGTTTCCGAGAAATCCTGCTTTACCGACTTTAAAAACACAGTTTTCAGAAAAACGTGTTTAAAGTTTCAGAAGCACTTTCAATATTGTTAGGTTTGTAAACGGAAAATCTACAAAAAATTCTAATCAAGTTCTAAAATGATGGAACAGCCTCTGAAATATGCCCCCTAATTTTTCCAAGTGATAACAAGAATTATTAACCCCTAAAAATCACCACTAAGGAAAATAGGAGAAAAAAAATCTGAAAAAAATTATGCATTTCTACAAAAAAATTGTAATCAAGTTCTAAAATGATGTAACATCCTCTGGAAAACGCTCCCTAATTTTTCCAATTGATAACAAGAATTTTCAAACCCTAAAAAAAGTATTTTCTGACATTAAATATTTTTTGCCAGGAATTATTTTCTGTCATAAATTATTTCCCAGCAAAACGTATTTAAAACAAACTTTTCTTAGCAACATAATTCTCTTAAAAAAATTATTATATTCTAATATTTTTTATTAAATTCCACACCCAAAAAAAATATTTTCACATGCAAAGTAAAGATATAAATACAGTCGAATCTTGATAAGTGAGAACTGGCTAACTGAGTATCCTCTATAAGTAAGATTAAAGTGAGAATGTGTAAATGAGAATCATTTTTTTCGATTAGACCTCTATTAGTGAGAGAAGCTCCTCTCGGACCTCTATAGCTGAGAATGATTTTCTTAATGAGACCTCTATAAGTGAGAAAAGCGTTTTGAGGACTTCTATACGTAAGAATCTTTTCTATATTATAATTTTCTAAAAGTCAAAGCTCTTTCGTTAAGTAAAAAACTAAAAATTATAAGTGAATTCGAAAGTGGAAAGAAACGACATGTAATAAAAAGAGAATTCGGTCTATCACTGACACTTTTTATCGAATATTAAAAGAAACGGATTCTATAAAAATCGCAGTGTATTGAAGGTCGTGGAAATTTCAAAAGAAAACGGTTAGTTGAATTTCATGATCTTGAAAATTTTCTTGTGGAGTAGATTAAACAGTCTTTAGATAAAAATATCCCTTTAGATGGACCATTGTTGAAAGGAAAGGCACTAGATTTTGCAGAACAAATGGGAATTCAGGAATATTTTGAATTTTCGACGAATATTAATAAATCAGCTTTTCACAAAATTTATGAGTTTGAAAATCATGTTAAGAGTACAACAACTAAAAAACAAACAATAATAACAGCCTTTTTTCATCAAGCTTAAATCAATAGAAAAAAATTCATTTTTGTTAAATAAATAATTAATAATTAATAATTACGTAAAACTGAAATTTTAAAAAACAAAACGTTTATAAATCTCTATTAGTAAAAAAGCAGCACTTATCAGTAAGAACCTGTCTTAGTGAGAAACCTCTATAAGTGAGAAAAATTTCTTGATCCCTTGGATTCTCACTCATCAAAGTTCGACTGTATTCAGATAGACATGAAAAAGTGTCTTTATGATATTTATTTTGGGCCGATAAAGTCGAACTTTATAAGGCAGTTGCATGGTAGACAACTGCCTTAAATAGTATATTAAGCAACAAGGGGTTAAAGGCAGCCATTTGTTTACGCTGATGTTTGTGTACGAGTGATAGTCGAGGACGAACCCTCGACTATCACTCGTACATAAACATCATTGTAAACAAATTGGACTGACTTTAAACCCGTGTTGCTTACGATACTTTTTATTCCAAAGGCACAAACTTGGTGCTTTTAAATGTTTGTAGGTTAGGGTCTAAATGCATTCACTTGTTTGACCGAATGAAAATGGCGGCCATTTTTGCCCTGTGGTGAAAAAAATGCATGGATCAGCTGTTCATTTTTTCTCTAGGGAAAAAATGGAAGCCATTTTCACCCGCTCGAACAAATGAATGCGTTTAGACCCTGCCTACAGGAATCTAAAAGCGCCATGTTTGTGCCTGTGGGATAAAAAAGTATTTTTATGTCAGTTGTCATGTGAATGTCAGAAAAGCCGTGTTAAGCAAATTTTGAAAAAAGTACTTTGTTTTTCTTGTTTACACTACTAATATCTTTACTCATACTATGATTAGCAGTAGGGCAGTACCCCCCCCCCCCTCCCCCCACGAAAAAAATTATGACTATGCGCCGGGTACTTTTTCATGTCAATTGCGTAAAAAATACTTTATGTGGCTTGCACGTTTGCAATTTTTAGGCTCAAATGAGGATTTCAAAACTCGCTGTCAGTGCGACTTCGGTTCAACTTGGCTCGCCTTCGGTTCGACTTGACTCGCCTTCGGCTCGCTATCGTCACCTTCGTCTCGTCTTCGTCTTACCTACGGCTTGCCTGCGTCTCACTCTCGTCGCACAGACGTCTCGTCTTAAAAGCCTCAATCTTACCTAAAAAGTCATGCTTTCCGTGCATGCCACATAATATACTATTATGGTTTTTGGCTGTTATCTCATAAAATATTCTTAATTTCAAAAACTGTTTTAGACAATAGTTGTAGTTCTGATAAAAATACTCATTTAGGTTAGAGTGTCATAATGTCTAATTCTTTTTAAAGATACAGGGGTTGGATGTGCTATAAAAATTGGAATCTGTTTTTAAATCCAATTACACAGGTTACAAGTGTTTTAGGTTACCAGGCTAACGTTCAATAATAATATAACTATAGACTTTTTTCATGGTCGTTGACACATTTTGGTATTCTTTTAGAAAAATATTGACTTTTGGTAAAAAATGTATAAAACATGAAATATGTATTTTTATAAGATGTAGAATATTTTTCATTAAACTCCACAAGAAAAAAATTTTCTCACATGTAAAGGAAAATTCCACATCTGTGACTCAACATAATAAATAATAGAAGTTTTCGTGTAAAAAAATTATTTTTATAATCATATGTTTACTCTTTTTATAATTCAACGTGTAAAGAAAGGGTTTGGTTGCCATAAAAAGTTGCATTTTTTAACGAATTCAGGGGGATTGGGGTGCTATAATAAATAACAATTTTTAAGCAGATACAGGGTGGTTGAGGTGTCATAAAAAATACAACCTGTTTTTATATCAAAATACATAGATAACATTTCACGGTGCGCGGGAAGTAGTCCAGACATTGGAAAAAATGACAACTAAATCTGACAACGCTATCTTTTTTAGTGCTAAAAATTACATAAGAAAATGCTTTTGACAAAAAAAATCAAAGAGGCTGGGATTCGTTTTTTTTTGTAGGATTTTGATAAAAATGACGTAAAAATTAGAAAAAGAAAAATGAACACTTTATTCTTTTCAAGGGTTCATATTCAGTGAAACATAATTATGGTCAAGATTAAATTATTGTTATTCAAGACCGTAGCCAGAAGACCAATGACAGAGCGTCTTACGATATTATTAACCAATGAAATAACTTGATATAACTGTAAGACGCGGTCTAAATATATTATGTCCTAAAATAAAACCTTGACTATCTTTTGCCAAACCTTTCACGAAAAAAATTTTCTGGATATGTCCTTATTCTCATTCTAATTATAGGCAAAGTATAAATTGGATCATGAAAGTTAAAAAATTACAGATATAACTTACTAAGAAGAGAATATAAGCAGAAGCAAACACTGCGTGTAAACGTGAAAATGTATATTTTAAATAATTAGTATTGTCAAAAATATGCTTTGTGATGTAATCTGAAAGAACAAAATTAGTTTTTCACAATTGAATAATATTTACGAATAAAATTGCGTTTTGGCAAAATAATGTTTTGACCCTTCACATGTGCTCTTTGCTTTATTCGATGTAAATTAAGTTAGTTTTTTTTTTAAATTAATTATACACTCGTTTTCCGGTCTTACGCCCATACAAGTGTTTCTTTGTGAAGTTATTTCCTTTGATTTGTTTCATTGTTCATACTTTGAACAGAAGTATTAAGTGTTTTTGCGTCTACAGAACGGCTTGAAATTAGTCGAGTACTCGCATTTGCCTGGCCCACCCTTATTGGGTTTGCTCGTCAGTGGAGAGGGCAAACTGTAGAAAAACCTCACCTGAATACAACCGGTTTATCGACAGTCGAGTTCTAGTGATCTGGAGGTCGATTACCGACAGTGCATATCGTTATACCTCGACGTCTTTACCTTCCACTAAAGTTATCTCACGAGCCGGAAAAATTCTAGGCTTCCCGGGGCTCGAACCAAGCAAACTTGACTTGGCGCGACTTCAGAGTCCAGGACCTTAACCAACTAAGCTAACTCCATGGTTAATTAATTTAGTTTCATACGTTCGTGGCGTATTTTTCGTTTGTGCAAACGAACATTGGCATTAACTTATGTAAAGTCAATTAAATTAGCTGATTCACAAAATAACACCTCCTTGTTCTCACAGTGAAAACAGAAAGAAAATGTGTGTCGTGTGTAGTGAAAAAATAAAATTTGGGAATAAAAAAATATTGACAGAGTTAGTTATAAACTTGGAGAACAAGTGAAAAGGTATTGTGACAAAGATTTTTCTGTTACAGACGAAAGACATCCCTGTAGTTATCCGTGTCGTGTCGGCTAACATTATAATGACACGACACGCATAAAGTACCAGGAAATCTATCGTCTTCAACAGAAAAATCTTTGTCACAATATGTTTTTACTAGTTTACAAAGTTTATCACTAACTCTGTCAGGTTTTTTATTCACAAATTTTATTCTTTAACCACACACGACACACATTTTTTTCTGTTTTCACTGTCAGAATAAGGAGGTGTCATTTTCTGAATCATCTAATTTAATTGACTTACATAAGTTAATGTCAATATTCGATTTGACAAACGAAAAATATGCCACGAAGGTGAAGCTAAATTAATTTAGATCGAATAAAGCAAAGAGCACAAGTGAAGGGTCAAAACATTATTTTGTCTATACGCAATTTTATTTGTAAATATTATTCAATTGTGAGAAACTAATGTTGTTCTTTCAGATCACATCACAAATTATATTTTTGCAAATACTTGTACTTTAAAATGTACATTTTCGCGTTCACACTCAGTGTTTGCTTCTGCTCACATTCCCTTCTTAGTAAGTTAAATCTGTATTTTTTTTAACTTTTATGATCCAATTCATACTTTGCCTGAAAATTAGAATAAGAATAAGGACTTAGCCAGAAAAATTTGTTGGAAAAGGTTTTGGCAAAAGATAGTCAAGGTTACCAGCTAAGCCAGTTTTTCACTTTATATACTTAAACTCAAAAATATTTGGTGGGGAAGGGGGTCAGCACCTATACTCCCCTCTGGGTTCGGCATTCAATAAGAATAATTAAATCTTGATCACGATTCACTAAAGATAAAACCTTAAAAAGAATATAGTGTTAATTTTTATTTTTCTTATTTTTACGTCATTTTTAACAAAACCCTTTGGAAAAAACGAATCCCTGCCTCTTTGATTTTGTCAAAAGCATTTTCATATGTAATTTTTAGCACTAAAAAAGATAGCGTTGTCAGATTTTGTCATTTTTTCCAATGTCTGGACTACTTCCTGCGCACCGTGTGCTATATCGTTGATACCGCTACGGCCACTACCTTCCCTATAATTTTCCTGTAATCTACACATAACAAGACATTAGTGTACCAAATTTGAGCCCTCTAAGTCAAATAGTTTGGAAGATCAGGGGGGGGGAATGGTCCATTCTTTATAAAAAATGCAATAAAAGCTGATGTTTCTTCCACTCTATCTGACAAACTATTGTATTTAGAGTGCTGAAATTTGGTACACACATGTAGTTTGACGTGTAGATTACAGAAAGACTAAAGAGAACTTTGTTACCGGCTGTTATCATAGTGGTTTTAACAAAAAATCACGACTTTTTTTTAAAAAATGATGAAAATGACCATAGCCCCACCCACTTAACTTCCAACCTATTTGTCTTAGAAAGTTCAAATTTGGTATACAAAATTGTTTTCACGTGTAGATTACAGAAAAATTATAGACAACATGATTATAGGGCTTGGTCATAGCGTTGTCAAGGAAGTAAAAAGAGTTTTAGGCATTTCTTATGCATATTGGCCTAAATCTATCGCTATTACTTTGACAGCACTATATGACCATCACCTTCTCTATAATTTTTACATAATCTACACCTGAAAATACATTTGCATACCAAATTTTAGCTCTCTAAGTCAAATAGTTAGGCAGATAAGGGGGAAGATACGGTCATTTTTTAGTTAAAATGCATTTAAAATGCCTATCCTTGGCGCTAATCAACAAAATGATTTGACATAGAGAGTTATAATTTGGTATGAACATGTAGTTTTATTTGTAGATTACAGAACGAAGGTTGATAACTTTGTTGCAGGCTGTTATCATATTGTTTTCGAGCAAATAACCACGACTTAAAAAAATGGTTAAAAATGACCATATCTCCCATCCCTCTATCTGTCAAAATATTAGAATTAGAGAATTTGAATTTGCAAAAATGCATAAATAAAATCGGGCAAGTACGAGTTACACCCGTACTAAAACCAAGGGTTCCGTACAATTATTGTTAAATATTGTTAAATATTGTTGAAACAAAAAGTGTATAAAATGTTTTAAAATACTAATTGTAATTTTCAATTATTTAAAAAAGAAATTTTATAATTTTTACCATTTTGTGGAATAAAATATGTATTTGTGTACGCTGCACAAAAATGTGTTACTAATATAAATAATAGTTCAAATATAATAAGTAAATATTCTTATTTACCTTTTATCGCACTTTCTAATTTTGATACAGAGTTTTTCTAATTTTGTCCAATAAGGTCGTTAAATTGATATTTAATAATTAAACAATTGTATTTTGATAAACTACGAACTAGTCAGATTAATTTATGTAATATTATATTCGGCAGCGTACACAAATACATTTTTTTTCCACAAAATGGTAAAAATTATAACATTTTTTTTTTAAATAATTGAAAATTACAATTAGTAGGGGAGGGTGGTCCCAAACCGACCCCTTAAAAGGCAAAAGCCAAAAAGGTGCCAAAAACTTGTTTCATTGCTGAGGTCAAATTTTTTTTCAGTAAAGGAATCATTTTTCCATGTTTCCACTGGTTGCCGAGGCTCTGGAAATCATTAAGTGAGAGATACAAAGAGAAAATCGAAAGCTGACGTTTTCGACAATCTCAAATAGGGTGGTCTGAAACCGACCCCCTATTTTTATTGCCGGAATTAGCGAAAACAAACAAAATTTTGAACTTGTATTGTAATTGGAATTAAAAAACAACAATCTAGAATAAACTTAAATTACTTTTACTTTATTTAAATACATTATTTAAGGTCTTTTTCAGAATAAGAGTAAAAGAATTATCATTTCAATAAAAAATGAGTGTTTTTAGTTTGATCTCAATTACAAGCTATATTATCTTAGCTAAATTATTGTTATTTTATTAAAATACATTTGTAGGTATTATTTGGTAATTACAAATAATTTAGTTACTATTACAATGCAAGAAAAGGGGGGGGGGTCGGTTTCGGACCACCCTCACTATTTTCACATAATGTCTTGCCGATCATTCATGTCAATGAAAGCGTTTGAACTTGAATATTAAAGTTGAGGCCATAAGCAACCAGAAAAATTTATACTTAAATTTTTCTAAACTCAATTCATCACTTTTAACTTAAATTCAAGATAGGTCAAAAACAAAAAATATTATTGCCAAAAACTAACTTTACGTAAAATTCCGAGATACAATATTACCAAGAGATTATTACCTACGGTCAAAATGTCAGAGTTATAAAAATGTTCTTTTGATGGTATTCACGATTTGTCTAGTAACACGATCTCTGAGAAACAGAGGGGGGTCGGTATGGTACGAGGGGTCGGTATGGTACCACCCTCCCCTATTTAAAAAAATTTTATACACTTTTTGTTTCAACAATATTTAACAATATTTAACAATAATTGTACGGCACCCTTGGTTTTAGTATGGGTGTAACTCGTACTTGCCCGATTTTTTGTTGTTTATATAGACGAATATTTTGATGCACATCTGAAGAAAAAACCAGTTTGTTTTTCTTCTACACATAGCACGTGATTTTCTGTCTGAAAAAGTTTTGTTACAGTTTGTTCTTAAGTTGATAAAGTTATTTAAATTTGTCATTTAGAATAAGTGCTTAGTGTTATAATATTATTTATTTATCGAACAATAATATTCTAAAATGATTTTACTAATATTGTGTTTGTATACAAATTTTTACTGGTGATTAAAAAATGGTGTAATGTACCCTAAGATGGACAGGCACCAAATCTCAATGTATTTATTTTAATATTTTCGATTTTACACTTTCTTCAATAATTTTTTGAGCCACCTAATTAAAATTTCTTATTTTCCACCATGAAATGTGATGTTATTGTTAGAGAATTTTATATATCGATATTTTTCGATATCTTACTACTTTTTACAATTAAGATATTAAATTGACGTTTATAAACATGTTATTTCATGGTAAATTCAGTAAAATGATTAAAAATTAGTTTAAGAATTCTTACACGATGTTCACTTTTTATTTAATACATTTTTCAAAGACTTTTAAGAAAGTGTCCATCTTGAGGCCACTTTTTTTAGATCGACAATTTTAACAATTAAAAGAATGCTTTAAAAAATATTTATGTTTAGAATAAGATTTTATCTCTGTGACCATATGTTACCTAATTAATTGTAGTTTCATCCGGTATAAAACATTTTAATATATCTTATTTAGTTTGGGTACTAGAACATTATATCGAAGCTATGTCCATCTTGGGGCCCTCTCCCCTATGTAAAGTATTATTTTGTTTATCATTAAAGAAATACGTTATTAATAGTAGTGTTTGTTGTACACTAATAGAATAAAAAGAGTTTTCTGTAATTTTTGAAGTATCGTTATTAAGTGGTATAGAGCGGAGGAGAGGGAATTGAAATAAGGATTTTTTTGGTGGTAAGTAATTTAAGGGGGAAGTGTGGTGTTCCAAACCTGTTTTGAAAGCTTATTTCAATATTCTCTTTTTTATTAGAAAAAAATTTTTAATCAATTAAAATCGTTTAACATCATTTTGTTCTTATTATGAATTATTTAAAAAAATTGTATTCCACTATTTTTAAATTGATATTGATATATACACATATAATTAATGTTTATAATAACAAAAAATGAAGTAGGACGCTGGCGCAGGTGATATCATCCGTTGGCGTTATCTAAAACAAAAAAACCAAATTGATTATTGTTCTGTATGTAAGTGGCTATCGCCCGAACTAGAATTATGCATTTTTATTAATAACTTTTTTTTATTTTTAACTTTTTATCAATAATAAACAGTTGATTTTTTAATTTTTTGATATAATATTCCACCATTTTGTTATTTTTTAACAAAAATCTTTTATTCTAGTTCGGGCGATAGCCACTTACATACAGAACAATAATCAATTTGGTTTTTTTTGTTTTAGATAACGCCAACGGATGATATCATCTGCGCCAGCGCCCTACTTCATTTTTTGTTATTATAAACATTAATTATAAGTATATATATCAATATATACTACTAACTTCAGGACTTTTATTCGTTTTTAAAACAAATCTAGAAGGAGCAGCAAGATACTGAAACTTGCTTAGTCGAACTCAGCCTAGGACGTTCAGTGAAAGCAGACCCTCGGAAGAAATGGATTGCACTCCAACAACGCTTTACGTCTATTGCAGAAAAATATGAAACATATAAGGAAAATAATGAAACACTAAAATACTTACAAAACTTTGCACACAACATTCAATTATCATAATTTTACAAATTTTTTTACATCATTTTTGTAATTCCTATATACCACAAATCTAATAAATTTATATCATTTGTGTATTTCAATTGAATTTTTTTTTTTTGGCATTTGGGCTTAATAACCTTCGGGCGTTTGGCTTCGGGCGAATGGATTCGGGCAAAAAATTTTCAGGGGATTTGTATTCGGGCGAGTGTCCATTCGGGCGAGTGTCCATTCGGGCGATTGTACTGGAATCGTTTTTTTTACAAACAAGAGTCTTTTTGTTTACTTCTTGGTTAAAGTTTTTTTTATGTTATGTTTTTTTGAAGTGTTGTTTCGCGAACAAATTTATATAAATATATAATTTTCATAATTATTTAGAATAATTTTCTAATGTAACCGGAAATGTGCCCGAACCCTACCCTTAAATCGATTTTCTATTTTTTAAAGTTTATTATTCAGGAAAGTTTATAAATTGTTGGTTTCTTTAATTTAAATATGTCATTATTTATATTATAATAATTCTTAAAAGTTATTTATTATAATAATAATTTTAAAAAGATTTTTAGAATGCCATGATACAATTTATTATAATAATAATTTTAAAAAGATTTTTAGAATGACATTATACAAAAATCAAGATGAAAGAAATTTAAAAGTTGAAAACTTAAAAAAAGGTAAAAATTAAGAAAAAAAATAATTTATACAAATATTTTTGTAATTGACAGTTAGGTAATTGTTAATAGTAAATTAATTAGTTATTAATGTTTATTTTTAATTATTAATTACATAAATATATTTAGGCTCAAATAGTTATAAATTAATCAAATAACAAATATTGAAGAAATTTAATAACGCTTAAATTAAATAACAAATAATTTTTGTTTAAAAACAATTTTTATTTTTTCAAAGAACATAAGTTTTTCAAATAACATGAATATTAATGTTTATTAAATCAATCAATGAAAATTGAAATTACATTTGATTAAATCATGAGAATTTCGTAACCATTTAATAGTTTCTTCGATCTAATTCTACAATAAAATATTGTCTCTGCAATTGGTTCAAAAGTAACTACATTCTGAATAAAATTAGCTTACGATGAAGTCGTTTTGTTCACTTTAAAAAAAAATTTAATGTAAAAAAGTGTAAATTACAGCGTATTTTTCAATTTTTAATAACTTTTAAAATAATAAAGATCTATTTATGTTCTTGGTGTTATTTTAAAGATAATGTTCTATAGAAATTAGAACATACATCCAAATTTTTATCCAAATTTTCTACACAAGTTTAATTCACTTTCGTTATTTTTCGATTATTTTCTTCAAATTTTAATTACTTTTGTCATTAATCAATTATTTTTGTTATTTTCCAATTATTTTTCTCATATTTTTGTTATTTTTGACATTTTAGAATTGATACATAATATACTATTAATGTCATTTTTGAGTTTTTGCAACTTGAAATGAAAAATTATACATGAATTTTTAAATTCTAAGCAATGTACAGACAAAACCTGGATTTTATAGATATAGATAGATAGATAGATAGATAGATAGATAGATAGATACATAGATAGATTAACCTTCCGATTATTAGTTTATTTCATCAATAATTACACGTCTTTTGATAATAAATCCTCTTCTGGGCAATTTTAATTTTAATTATTTTATTTTATTATGCCATCTCTCTCTCTACCTCCTTCTTTCACAGAGTTTGCTTGTTTTTCCCTGATCCATACAGGTATAGATTTTTATGTTTTTTGCTTAATCAATTCAGTAACCTTGCTGCGAGAGTATGGATAAATTTATTATTTAACTACTCAAATATCCTGTTACTTACTATCAATACATGGGTGCATTAAGTGTTAGTCATGTTAATGCCCAGTCACTTCTTGCACATTTTATTTAATAGCCATTTTAATTCCTGTTCTTATGACATAATGGCAGTATCTGAAATATGGTTAACACTTGCTGAACAATCTAGTTCGATAGAGCTCGATAATTACGTGCTTCTCCGCAAGAACAGGATTGGGCGCAGAGGTGGAGGGGTTTATCTTTACGTTCATATAAACTTACCTGTTTCCGTCTTGGTAACGAGCTCTGAATACTTTTCATCACAAACAAACACAAATCCACCGCTGAAACCAAAGGGGAGATCCTCCAAATCCACAAACGATGCAAACCTTGAGCGAGACACGAAAATATAAATAACTTACCAAACGGCTTTCCGCCAAAAATGAAAATAACGTGTTTCCGGCGTCGGCAACGCAGAAAATAAAATTAAGGTACCCCTAGTACCCGAAGACCTACGATAAACGCTCAGAAAAACGAAGCTGACCTCACGCAACTCATTATTCCTTGCACACTTAAGCTAACGACCAAAATCACACGCTGAAAAGAATATGAGAATAAGAAAATACTGACAAAACTAATGAATCAGAAACCTTTTGCAGCATTTAAATATTTTAACACCAAATTCTATTTGAAACTATTTAAGTAACGATTCACAACGTTACAAGTGACACTCCAGAGTGGCACTTTTTCCGTTGCACTTTTTTGCATTTCTTAAACATTACTTCATTTATTTCAATGACAGAAAGTGAATAAAAGGTATTACAGAAGATTAGTTTCCACAAAAAAGCAATAAATAAATGTACTTGAAAAAAGGCGACTTTTTTAGAATAAATGTAATTCTAAGTAAACAATAATACATAGTAAACTGAGAATTATACGGAAAATGTTTATGGAGTCGCTGACTACGATTTTTTTACTGGTTTTTTAAAATTCAAAATGGCGTATCCAATATGGTGAACCAATTTTTTAAAATTTTTTGAATTCGCTTGAAACTTACTACTCGGAGGTTTCTGGGGTCGCTAATTACAAATCTGAAATCCGATTTTCAAAATTCAAAATGGCGGATCCAATATGGCGTACGAATTTTTTTATATTCCTTGAATTTGCTTGGAAGTCGTTGTTTGGGGAGTTTTTGGGTTGCCGATTCCGAATCTAAAATCCGATTTTTAAAATTCAAAATAGCGGATCCAATATGACAGACGCAAAAACAAAAATCGATCGTTTACTCTTGTATCTTGTTTCTTAGGTATTTTTTGTGATTGCTCATAACGTATATGGTAAAATGTTTTTGAAATTCAAAATGGTGGATCTAATAAGGCGGACGCAAAATCAAAAATCGATCTTTCCTCTAAAAATTTGTTTCTTGGGGGTTTTTGGGGTCTCATATAACCTCAATATGCAAGATGAAAATTTTATGCTTATTTCTTGCTTGCTCTTTATGTTACCCGAAACTAACAACTAGGATGTGTCAAGCTTCTAGTGAAGGTCCCTGAAAAACAAGTTTCAAGAGAATCCGATCGATTTTTGATTTTGCGTCCTGCATAATGGATCCTCTATTTTGAATTTTGAAAATCGGACTTCAGATTCGGAATCAGCGACCTTAAAAAACCCCGAGTAACAAGTTACAAGAGAATACAAGGAATTTAAAAAAATTCATCCGCCATATTGAATCGGCCACTTTGAATGTTGAAAATCGGACTTTAGATTTGGAATCAGCGATCCCAAAAACCCCTGAGTAACAAGTTTCAAACAAATTTAAGAAATTTCAAAAAATTCGTTCGCTATATTGAATCTGCCATTTTGAATTTAGAAAATTGGTCTTCAGATTCGGAATCAGTGACCCCAAAACCCCCTGATTAACACCTTTCAAGCTATTTCAATCATTTTTTGCAAACTCGTCCGCCATTTTGAATTTTGAAAATATTGCGAATCTGTCTCTGGATTCTTAATCAGCGACCGCAAGAACCCCCTAAAGCGTAGTTGATTGCTTAATTCCTCAAATAGAAAAATGTATGCTTCAAAGGGTTAAATAGGTTCTAACTTATGAAGTGAAAAAGACAGAAGAAAAATTAACAAATTTTCTGATTTTTAACTTTTGAGTTTAACTCCTGGAAAAACCCAGGAAACTGAAATAAAAAAATGTTTAAAAACGAAGAAATATACGTTAATATTTTATCTTTTGAATAAGCTTTAGAAAATTAAAAAAAGTTAATCCGTTTTCGAATTATCAATCAAAATGTGAGGATATGTTGCGTCTGATCAGAAGTTTGAAAATTAGTTGCCGCGACTCCATTCTCGCTTGGCTCGGAAGCGAATGCACGGTGCTCTAGATGCTGAGATAGGTTTGACAAAAATGCCAACAGAAACGGCCCACGGGGTTTGATTGGTACTTATTTATAGCTTCAAAATCCGTTTTAAATGAAATCTTACCTGTTCTCTTTCTCAAGATGTGTAAAAATATTTTCATTTTTGTAATTAATAAAGTTCCAAAGAAACCACAGCATTAATATAATAAGTTCTAGTGTTATCTCTTTCTTTTTCATATAACCTCCCCCAAAAACCTTGCCTGGACACGCGCCTGAATAAATATTTAACATTTTTAAAAATATTATTAACACAAGTCTTAGTTCATAAAAAAATACTATATTTACGTATATTGATGCGCTAATTACGAAAATAGTAAAGAAAATTGAGAATTAGCATATTTTCAAAGCAAAAACCATTAAAATTCATAAAAATGACGTTTTTATGGTTTTTTCATTACATATTATTCTATTTGACTTGTTTTCATTCTCAGAATAAATATTAAAATCTATTTATATTCGTTAATAATTAAATTTATTTAAAGAAAAGGCAAAGGGCTTTAATTAATATAACAGCATTTAAATTTCATTTTCAATTTAATAAAACGTTTTTCCGTTCAAAAGAAATTTGTTAAAATACATTATTTTTAATTTCAACTACACTGAGAAAATGAGAAATGACTGAGTACTGTCCGGACAGGAATGGTTCCTGTCCAAATAAAAAATTTTAATTAGACAGCACTCATTGCTTTCTAGACATGAACCATTCCTGTCTGGAAAGGACTCAGTAATATCTTGGACATTAATGAAATGGACAGTAGTGAACCCTGTCCAGACAGGAGTGGTTCATGTCCAGACCTGAATGATAACTCTCCGATGGTGAAATTAAAAGAAGGTTAATTTGTAAAATGTAATAGACGTCATTCAAAATAATTGTTTATAAGTAGCATAATAGAAGGTTTTAATAGTGTTAATAGAAAGGGATATTCAAGAATAGATACAACAAAGTAAAGAACAGTCGTGTAAATCTTATTTTATATCCGGAAAAACTGTTTACATGTTCTTTTATTTAGATTACAAAGTAAGGTTTTTTTAAAAAAAACATTCATTTTTAAAATAAAAGTTTACAACATTTCTTTGGACGCACTAAGGGACTGAAGATTTTAATGTTTATAAAAATCTTTGAAATTTTAATGCGTAATGTTACAGGTTAGGGGAAAACGCAGTTTTTCCTAATATTTCATATCCTTCATATGAATTTTCTAAATATCACACTGAACGCTAGAAAGGTTATATTGATGTCTGAAATGTTGTTTACGATTTTTAGTATGTTTTTTAAAAAGGTAATAAAAGAGATTGCTTACAAAAAATAGTCTTTGAATGTTTATTATTTTTGTAAATTTTGAATAAAACATTTGAAATATTTAGAAAAGTACGTTTTTTTCTAACCTGTAATTAATAAAATTTCAACTTTGTTTTTATAAAGATTCAAATCTTCAATCCCTCAGTGCAGTTTTGTCCAAATATAAAAAAAAAGTTATACGTGTGTTCTTTATCTTTTTGTGTGTATTCTCAAATATCTGTAAAGGTTAAAAAGGATGAAAGAGATCCCATTTGAATTTCTATGTGAATTGTTTCATTACTTCATTCGGATTTCATCTTAAATCATTTTGATGGTAAGATTACTAACATTCTATTAATTTCACTGTACTTTCTATTGACTTCTATTGACAACCTTTTATTATGCTACTTATATATAATTATTTTGAATAACGTTTATCACATTTTACAAATTAACCTTCTTTTAATTTCACCATCGGAGAGTTATCATTCAGGTCTGGACATGAACCACTCCTGTCTGGACAGGGTTCATTACTGTCCATTTCATTAATGTCCAAGACATTACTGAGTCCTTTCCAGACAGGAATGGTTCATGTCTAGAAAGCAATGAGTGCTGTCTAATTAAAATTTTTTATTTGGACAGGAACCATTCCTGTCTGGACAGTACTCAGTCATTTCTCATTTTCTCAGTGTAGTTAGCTCAAATGAATGGAAGACACTGCATGCCTAATTACTATAGAAAAGTTTCTTTTTATACAAATAATGTGAACATATGGTATTAAATTAATAGCAGAAGATTTTTATTATCTATAATTTTTTAGATTACATTTTTATTTAAACACAAAATCATTTGTTTGATTAAGTATTATTATTTTTATTATTATTTATTAATAGTCCACACCTTTCGGTTTTGGACGAACTTCCAGTTTTTACACTCTTTTACATTTTCCTTAATTATGAATTAAAATTTGATTCACTATTTTAATCTAAATCCAAAGTTATTGAGCTAAACTCTTGGATTAAACATTTATCTGCGGTTCTAAAATCAGTTCCTTTAAACAAAACATTAAACTTACATTCTAACTTTATACTTATATATAACCAAAAATTATTCAACTATGTATCTTACTCAAATTAACAAAATCAACAGTCTATCAACTTTTGTCCATTTCTAATAAATTTTTATTTTTAATTTATTCACTTCACTTTTTATCTTTTTTTTCTCACGGTTTCTGGTTTTCTTCTTCCTTTAGTTTTCTTCTCTTTTCTTCTATTTTTCTTATTATTTCTATTCCTTGTCCATTTTCTTTTAGTACTTCATTTATCTCTTCATTTACCTTTGTTTCTTCACACTCCTTTAATATATGTTTAATACTTTCTTCTTCCTTTCTACAAATTCTACATATTTTATCTTCTTTTTCCTTTCAAAATTCCTTCGCTCTTGCTTGATTTCCACATCTATACCTCGCAATAATTTTTTTATCCCACAGGCACAAACATGGCGCTTTTAGATGCCTGTAGGCAGGGTCTAAACGCATTCATTTGTTCGACCGGGTGAAAATGGCTTTCATTTTTTCCCTAGGTAAAAAATGAACAGCTGATCAATGCATTTTTTTCACCACAGGGCAAAAATGGCCGCCATTTTCATTCGGTCAAACAAGTGAATGCATTTAGACCCTAACCTACAAACATTTAAAAGCACCAAGTTTGTGCCTTTGGAATAAAAAGTATCGTAAGCAACACGGGTTTAAAGTCAGTCCAATTTGTTTACAATGATGTTTGTGTACGAGTACACAAACATCAGCGTAAACAAATGGCTGCCTTTAACCCCTTGTTGCTTAATATACTATTCTATCCTTAAACTTTTTATTTCCTTTTAAATAACTTGGTTTTTCTTCCTTCCATATTTCTTTATACATTTTATTGTATCGTGATTCTTCTATTCTTTTTCTTCGTTCTTTTATTCATTTCCTTTGAATCTTGTCCATACATTTTTCTTCTAAATCTACCCCCTTTTCCAATAATGTATTCTTCTCCGTTCTTCCTATTGCCTCTTCTATTGTTTTTCTTCTTAACTTTGCCCACTTCCCTTCTCCCCCCTTTCTTCCTTCACTTTCTCTTTCCTTTATGCATTCTTTCACTAATATCTTTTCTGATTTTCTTGCTTTGTCTTCGTATCTTATGGCTCTTCTTAACGCTTTCTCTTTTATTTCTTCTACTTTTGTTCCTTCCAGTAAAATATAATTGGGTGTTGTCATGTCCAGTCCTAAGATCCATTTTATGTATTTTCGGGTTATGCCATTTAATCTGTCGTCGCTCTTCCATCCCCAGCTTTCCGCTCCAAACAGTCCAAGACTCTCGACCAATGCTTTAAACATATTAATTCTTCTTTCGAAATTATCTCTAAAAATTGTTTCTCCAATGCTCCAAGTCCCTTTCATTGATATTACTGCTTTTCTTTTTCTTTCTGTTAATTGTCTCTCTACCCTTAAATTCTTCTGCATAATAAACCCTAAGTATTTTATTTCATTCACTTCCTCTTGGTTCTTCCTCGCCCCATTTCCATTCTCTACTCTTTTTTTCCCCCTTTTCATTCTCGAAAACTACTATCTTTGTTTTTTCTGCACTTAAAATCATATTTTTCTTCTTTAAATATTTTCTAAGTCTTTTTATCATATTCTTTAAATCTTCTTCTGTCTCTGACACAAGAACTATGTCGTCCGCATATGTTATTGTCTAGATTTTTTGTTTTCCTATTACTATGCCTCCTTTTTGTTCCTTTTTAATTTCTTCTTCCATGTCATTTAAATAAATGTTAACCAGGGTTGGACTTAATGGGCATCCCTGACATACTCCTCTTGTCGTCCAAATTCTCTCGAATATGTGTCTCCAACTTTTACTTTATTCAGTTTCCTTGTACGTTTCCATAATCCTTTTTTGCAGTCTATATCTTACTCCTATCTTTTGTAATTCCTTTCTCAGTAAACTTCTATCCACTCTATCGAATGCTTGTGTCAAATCAGCAAAACACGCAAAAACTTTGCCGTCCTTTACTCCCAATTCCCTATCTATCAGATGATTTAAGACAAATATTGCGTCCGATACTCCTCTTGCTTTTCTAAATCCAAATTGTGTTTCTGTTAATTTTTGGTCTACTTCCTTTATCAATCTTTCATTCAGGATTCCAGCGTATATTTTATAAGCTGTATTCATCAATGTCACCCCCCTACAGTTTTCCACATTATTTTTCTCTCCCTTTTTATATATCGGACTAACAATGCTTATATTCCATTCTTCAGGTATTCCTCCTTTTTTCCATATTGTGTCTATCATTTTCCAAAAAGTTTCTCCTATTGATGTTGGCATCAATTTCCACACTTGGTTTTCTATTTTATCTTCCCCGGGTGCTTTTCCTGTTTTTAATTTTTTAACTTGTTCTATTACTTCCTCTTTACTAATTTCTGATTTCCCTTTCCCTCGAAATCTCATTTTAAAGTGAGTTCTCCACTCTTCCATTTCAATGCCATCATCGATTGCATTTCCTTTTTTCTGAATTTATTTATGTAATTCCAAGCTTCTTGTTCCGTTTTTATATTTCTTATTTTTTCTTCTTCGATTCTTTCATATTCCTTTCTTTTTCCACTACACCAATCTTTATATTCCTTTTTTCTTTGTATATATTCTTCTCTTTTCGTTTTTCCTTTTTTGTATTTTCGTAATTCCTTTCTCAATTTTCTCTTTCTTGATTTTCATTCCTTATCATGCCATACTTTTTCACCGATTTTTCATTTTCTTCTATTTCTTGGTATTTTAGGAATTGCTTCATTTATGTTTTTCTTGATTTCTGCCCATATTTTTTCTATTATTTCCTCATTACATTTCCATTCTTTACAGTTTTTATGATATTCTTTAATTCCTTCTTCTGACCAATCTCTTCTTTATGTGCTCTCGTTTTGTATTACTTTCTCTTCTTCAATTCCCTCTCCTTCTATTTCCAATTCCATTGGTAAATGATCTGATTCTATTCTTCCTCCTATTTTTAGCTTTCGTATCTCTTCCACTGCTTCTTGGTTTCCAATCATATAGTCAATCACTGAAGCTCCCCTTTTTCCAACATATGTGTATTCTCCTTTTTCTTCTTTGCTTTCATTAATTATTATCCATCCTCTTTCTTCCAATTCGTTTATCATTATTTTTCCTTCCCTGTTTATAATTTTATTTTTTGATATTCTTACATCTTCATTTTCCACCCCCTGATATGTCAAACCCCCCTCTTCCCCCGTCCACACATTCCAATCTCCTCCTAATATCAACCTTTCTTCATTTTCTTCTTTTATTTTATTTGTAATCGTTTCTAATGTATCTTTAATATTTTGTCTATATACAATCACAAATCTCCATTCTTTCCCATTGTATTTCACGTTTTGTTCAACTATGTTGCTTTTCCATTCTTGATATTCTTCTTCTTTTATTTTCTTACTTAGGGGCCATACTTAAATTACGTAACGCTCTAGAGGGGGGGAGGGGGGTCTGAAAAGTTATTACACCTGTGTAAACTGTCAAATGTTTATATTATAAAAACTGTTACGAGGGGGAGGGGGGTCTAAAAATTCCTAAAAAAAGCGTTACGTAATTTCACACTGTTAAAAAAATTTGTAAATTTACAATAGATTCAAACAAAAAATGTTTGAAATTCTCAAAATTTTGTATATGAAATAATTTCAAACACAAATGTTTGAAAGTGTTGTAAATCTACAACATTTTCATACATCAGTGTTTGAAATTCTCAAAACTTTGTGTATGAAATAATTTCAAACACAAATGTTTGAAAGTGTTGTAAATTTACAATAGTTTCAAACGAAAAACGTTTGAAATTCTCAGAACTTTGTATATGAAATAATTTCAAACAGAAATGTTTGAAAGTGTTGTAAACTTACAATAGTTTCAAACAAAAAAATGTTTGAAATTCTCAGAACTTTGTACATGAAATAATTTCAAACACAAATGTTTGAAAGTGATGTAAATTTACAATAGTTTCAAACAAAAAATGTTTGAAATTCTCGGATCTTTGTATACGAAATAATTTTAAACACAAATGTTTGAAAGTGTTGTAAATTTACAATAGTTTCAAACAAAAGAATATTTGAAATTCTCAAAAACTTGTGTATGAAGTAATTTCAAACACAAATGTTTGAAAGTGTTCTAAATCTGTAACATTTTCATACAGAAGTGTTTGAAAAATGAAAAGATTAGTTTCATTTCTTAGTATTAGACTGTGGAAATCTGTGGATCGTATCCTTCACTATAATAGAAGGTATAATACTAATGACTTGTGGAATTTCCACAATTTTTCTCGCCCTATCCCTATAATAATGCAATATCTGTACTTCCCTACGATTAAAACGATTTAACCCGAAGTGATAAGTATCATATACAAGTTAATATTTATTTAAAACAATATTTGCCAGGACTCAGATCGACTTTAAGACTAAAAAAAAGTGGCTTTAGTCGCATAGAATCAACAAAAAAGTAGCATTAAATAGTCACATTTTTACTCATCAGAAAATATTTTCAAAAATATAGAATTATCTTAAAAAGTGGATAATTAATAATGATTTGTACCTGTTTAGAATTATTGGATTTATTATTCTTAAATGTATTAAACTTAAAGATTTAAAATTATAGATAAAATATGATTTCAAAGTTCGACTGTCAAATATGTAACATAATTTTGTGATTTTTAACCGTTATTTGTGAGAAAATGGAATTAATAAAATAAGTTTTAACTTACCCAATATGAAGCAAGTGAGTTTAACTTTCAAATTTTCTTAGCACTTTTTAAATATTTTTTTTAAGTTATGAGAAATAATAAATTCAAAACACGAAATTTTTTATTTTTGTGAACTTTACGACCTAATATCTTGGTTTCTAAAAAATATAAAATTTTTATACCTTTTAAATATTCGAATTATGGCTAAATCTACTAACAATAAAATTTCATGTTGGTCCTGTATTTAGTTTTCCAAATAATAACGTTTTAATATTGTAATACATTTTGAGGTTAAAACAATACTTCCTTATAAGTTTAAAGTGGTTTTTTTTAAATCATTTTATTTAAAAATGTATAACAATTTTTAAACTCTATTATTTCAAAAATTAAATTTAGGAAGAAGTTGGAAATATTAGTGTAAGTAAAGTTAGGCTTGATTTGAAAATTTTAAAGGCATAAAATTTGTATATTTTTCGTAAACCAAGATATTAGATCGTAAAGTTCGCAAAAATAGAAGATTCGTTTTTTGAATTTAATATTTCTGGTAATTTAAAATAAAAATGTAAAAAGTGTTAAGAAAATTTGAAATTTTAACTCACTTGCTTCATATTGGATAAGTTAAAACTTATTTCATTAATTTCATTTTCTCACAAATAGCTAACGTTAGCTATTTGTGCAATTTTGAAACCATATTTTATCTATTATTTTATATGTTTGAGTGATATATACACTCACTAATAATAAATTCAATAATTTTAAACAAATACAAATCATTTTTTTACTTTTTAAAAAGTTAAATTTTTTTTTATTTTTAAAAATTATTTTTTCTATTTCTGTTTTATTAACGAACATTCTAGTGTTCGTCTATCTAAAGTCAATCGATGCGCATTCAAATATTCTTTAAGTTGGTTATGTTCATTTATTCATAGTTACAAACAAATTTGTATATAAACGATACAAAAAAGTCGGGTTTCTCTTAATTTTTCAATTGAAAAATGTTAATAACTGTAGATAAACAAAAGAAAAAAGTTTACTAATATTAAAAAAGGCGTTTTGAAAAACCCTACAAAATAAAAGAAATATCTATAGGTATCTAAGCAAAAAATGTTATTTTCTAATTTTTAAAATGTCAACAACAATGGATAAAGTAACAGCAGAATGTTCGACAATAGCTCAAAAAGTGCGCTGTAAAAAACTATTTAAAATAAAAGAAAAATATATCTAGGTGTCAATACATCTTTTCAAAGTTCATGGACAAAAATGTTTTTTAAAATATCGAAAATATATTGATCACCCTGTATAGGGTTGAATTTGACATTTTATTTGGTTATTTTCACACCCTGAATATTGAACGCAGGTAAGCACTAAACACTATCCTTTTCAGATCCTTTTGTTGGACCAACAAAATTTGTCTGTTTTGCCAGGTGAAAGAGATTAGGAACTGCAGGCTAATGAGAAATAGATAGGTATGAGTTGGACCATTGCTTGGATCATGAGTTGAACGAACAGTGCTATTTTGCTTAGTTTTCTGAAAACTAGAAAGAAGGAAGGAGCTCGTGTTTTATTAATCGAGAAGTTTTTTTAAAAAAGTTTTTTTTTAAAAAGTGAAAAATAGTTCAAAAGCTTAGTGTCTTGGGTCAGAACATCTTTTAATTCAATTATAATTAAAAAGGTATGTTTTTTTTTCTTATTTTTTAAACATGTATACGCTTTGATATGTTTGCCCAATAAATGCATATCGTTCTACCGAAGCGAATTGCTTGAAATTTTGATATTCAGAAGTAGATATTCAAAGAAAGATATTAACGCTAAAAATCTGGATATTAAACTTTAATATCCAGATCTTAAGAATTAAATGCTGAATGTTAACGCCAGGGCTGTTATTGATTTAAATCACTTTGATTTAAATCGTGATTTAAATCATTGGAAAATTTGCATTAAAATCACGATTTAAATCAAAAAAATTTTTAATTCTTCAGAAGTCTAATACTACATGTAAAATGTCGCAAACCTTAAACACAACCCACAAATTTGTCACGATAAATGTTAAAAATTTCAATTTTAATCTTTAAAAAACTTTTAAAATTGTGCTAATACAAATTATTAAAAACCTACGATTTACAAATTTTTGGTATGAAGATAGCAAAAAATAGTATTATATTTTTATATCTTTAAGTCATTATAATTATATAAATTCCAAACGTCAATTAAGTCCAATCCATTTGTATCCGGTGATAACACCTACTTTTATCCGCAAATCAATCCTTATTAATATGGATTCAAATATTTGTCAATCCAAATTAATCCCTTTATAAATACAGAAAAAAAATGAATATTTTTTTATGTCCGCAGTTCAGGTTATTCAATACAAATGAATCCCTTCAAAATGAAATTAAAATTTTTGAAAAATCAATATTTTTGAAGACCTACAGTTCAGATTTAATTAATCCAATTGAAACCTTTTATAATTAAAAAAATGATATGAATATTTTTTAATCCCTACAGCTTAGATTATTCAATACAAATAAATCTCTCTATAATAAAATTTAAATTAAAATAAACTAATATTTTTAAATACCGACAATTCATTTCATCTCTACATGCACTGAGAAAACTGGAGTGTTAAATTCTCGTAGTTAACAAGTTATTTTATCAATCAGACATTGCATATAGTAGCACTTACACTCTACTATATTTTCTTTTTTGTAAAAATGACTCAGAGTTCATAATTTCTTTTACACTCCAGAGAGTCAAGCTGACGAGTTGGATGTTCAATTATAAGATATGCGAATGTAACCGAGTTTTCAATAATAAATGAATAACGATAAATACAATTTGTCAGTTTGAAGGGTTAAAATTTTTTCCTAATATGTTCATCAATGAGTAAATAAATAACCTGGATATTATTATCCTCCTAGGTGATAAAATTATATCAACAGGATTCTCATTGATCTCAAAGATCCTGATGCTTTTAATTACATTATGCTTTCTGTAAGTTAAGAGAGTTCTATTTTTTTCAAACTTTTTATATTATTTTATTTTTAGATATTTTAAATTTGATTTTAGGTTCTGAAATACAGATATGCACACAAAATTTATAGATGGTAACTATAAGGGTAAATTTTGTATTAAAAACCGATTCAAATAATTGTTAAACTATCGTTCCTAAAACTGAATAACATTGTATCACGTAAATACAATATTTTGGAATATTTGAATTATTTTTTCTATCCAAAAGGGACTCAATTGTTGATCTTTGCTGCAAAGATAGTATAAATTTTGTTAAACTTTTTAAATTATTTGGAAAAAGTTAATACAAAAAGTAAGACAATCATGAGTTAATCATTTTAAAATTTAAAAACGTGTAAATAATTATTTTTTTCACATAAATTAAATATTTTTAAATTTTTAAATAAATCTTTTTTAAAAACAGCATCCTTTTTTAAAAAAATAAGTTAATCCTGTAAAACATTGTAGTTTACCCTTCTGGAGTGTAAAGTTAATTCTCCAGGAGTATAAAACAGATTTGACACTCTGAAGATAATAACCTTCATACAATAGTGCTGTCCTATAGTTGACATTGAAATATTGTCACGTTTGACACTCCTCCAAGTAAATTTAATTATTCTATTTTTCCAGTGTATGATTGAAACTTAATATTTGATAAATTTTTATTTATTTCAGATGAACTCATTTATAATGCGTCTTTGGCGCAAAATTATACACCGTTTTTATACACTGTTGCATCTTAAGGTATTTCTCTTCCAGTTATAGGTACTTGACAAAATCGATTTTCTATGGATTAATGGATTTTCTTTTAATTGTGAGAAAACGTTATTTTATATGTGCCTTCTATCTGATTAAGATTTCAGGACCCTTTACCGTCTAAAATTTGAGATATTCTTGTTCGAAATTTCAATTTTTTATCATTTTGCATGTAAAATTGATTTTTTAGCATTTTGCATGTAAAATTGAAGTTTCGAACAAGAATATCTCAAATTTTAGACGGTAAAGGGTCCTGAAATCTTAACCAGATAGAAGGCACATATAAAATAACGTTTTTTCACAATTTAAAGAAAATCCATAAAAAACGATTTTTTCAAGTATACAACTGCAAGAGAAATACCTTAATTGTGGGTTAAACAGCGAAAAATACGTAAATTTGAAGATAATTTTTAGTGATCTTTATAATTTATTAAGACTTTGGCGTTGATGAAAGTTTCTTAAAAGTGTTCATCAATAAAAATTTTGTTTACTTAAATATTATTCTTGAATACATTTTTAAAGAATTTAAATTAATCATCTTTTGAAGCTTTTTAAATCTGAATTAGTGGTTTTCTACTATTCAATTAGTGAAAGGCGAGCTACTAATAAATAGTAATAATTTTACTAATTTTTTAGTAGAAAACTACCAATTGAAACAGTGAAACTTTAACATTTCAATTAGTAGTTTTTTATTAAAAATTAGTAGTTTTCTACAAAAAAATTAGTAAAATTATTACTAATTTCACTAATTTTTATTAATTTTTCCACTTTTCAATAATTCATTAATAAAAAAACTGTAATTCAGATTTAGAGAGAAAGTTATTAAATTTTTTTTTAGACTTTATTAAAAAGAACTTTTTGAAATCTGTTATTGACAGTGTGTAATTTTTAAAAGAAAAACACAACTTCAATGTATGCCTCGATGTATGTTCAGTCAACATCATTCTTCAACTTAAACTTAAGAATAAAATAACACAAAGATGATGTTTATGAACCACCTAATGAATGGACTGCTTTTACCGAATATGCTTGTTTTGAGGACCATACTTTCGATTTTGATAAAAATTGAGGCAAAAATTTTAGACAGAACGGGAAATTATAAAAAACGTATGATCCTTGAAATAAATTAACGGATACAACAGCAGTTAACGAACGTAATGACACTCACAAATTATCTGTTTTTTACCAAGCAATTTTATAGTTTTAATCTCAGCAATATTTCTGTTTATATTTTCACGAGTATTTTCATTTACATCGTCACAAAAATGTTTTTTCAGGTCTCTAAAATCTTTACTCCGTCAACAATGCACCCACACAAACAAGTTTTTTTTCCTATCGAGACAACTGAAACTTTTCTTGAACCCTCGCTTGATTCTTTTATGACTTTTAACATGTGTTTCATCTCAACTGTCACTTTCCTTGTAAACTCAGTTTTCGTTAAATTTTGATCCGGTCAACACGTACCATAACCGCTCATTCAAAACTAAAAATTAAATTATACTGACAAAATTTTTTTAGGTTTTCATTACAAAAACTATAAAAACGGTTGTGAAAGTGCTATACGGACTGCCAGACTTTCTGGATAGAAAAATTAATACTATTACTATTTAAATTTTAGGTATATATTATTTTCGTTTTTTACACCAAAAATAATTAGCAATAGTTATAATATTTAATAGTTAATTATTTTCGTCATATTGTATTCTTTCTTTTAATTATCAATTATTTTCTTGAAATTTCCATTTAATTCTTTAATTTCTAATTCATTTCTTCAATTTTTAATTATTTTATTCAATTTTCAAATATCTTCTTTAATTTTTAATTATTTTGATCGATTTTCAATTAATTTATCAATTTCCAATAATTGCCGGACTTTTTCAATTATTTTTTACACTCATAAAAATTGTTTTAAAATTGCAAATCAATTATTCAATTCTAGAATTCTTCATTTCTCAGTTATTTTCTTTAAATTTAAATTCCACTTTTTAATTTTCAGTTATTTTCTTTAATATTAAAAAATTATCGCTTTTTTTTATTATTTTGTTCGATATCATTTAGTTTCTTTAATTTTAAATACAATTAGTCAATTATGTTCTTTAATTTTTAAAGCCATTCTTCAATTTTTATTTCCAATCTTGAGCTTTCAATTTTTTTCTTCTACATATTCATTAATTCTCGGCTTTTTCCAATTACTCTTTTTAAATTTTTAAGTATATTCTTTCAATTTCAATTCCATTCTTCAATGTTTAATTGCTTTCTTCAATTTTCAATTACTTTTTTCAATTTTAATTATTTTTTTATGATTTTCCATCCAGTTGTTAAATAAGCAATTTTTTTCCAACAATTATTTATATAATTTTCTAAATTTTTCAATTTGCAATTATTTTCTTTACATTTAATATTAAGGTAACGGTACCTATACTCGATCAGTACCTATAGTCGACCAGTGATGATTTAATTGGGTAAAATTAATTAACAGTTTAATCGAGGGGTGGTCAACTCTGATATTCTCTGTACACTTGTTAGATATTCTCTGATATTCTGTAGATATTCATATGCTTTTCAATGTATATTCAATATTCTCAGTATTTCATCATATTCTCTCATATTCCCTCATATTCTAGGTATTCTCTGATATTCATGAATATTCTCCTATATTCACGTATATTTCTATATATTCCCATATATTCCTAAGTATTCTTCAGTATTCCCAAATAATTTCAAATATTTTACATATTTATCACAAGATTATTAAATTATTCTGTCAGATATTCTAAAATATCTTTGCATTTATCGTTTTGAATTTAGCGCGCTTTTATCACTGACTGCAAAATGGTTGACGCCTGGAATTATAGGCGCCGACACTTTTGGCCTATTTACACCTTCGAAAAAAAATTTTTTTTGCATGAGAGTAAAAAGGACAGATACACAGTCTGTCCTCTTCCCTCCAATGCGAAAAATTTTTTTTTTCGAAGGTGTAAACAGGCCATTATAGTTTAAAACCTCATTAATTGCCATTCTTATAGGTTATGTACAAATGAGCCGGCATGTCTTTTCATAACAAAATTGTAAGTTATTTTTATAAATATAAATTAGATTTACTAATTTCTCAAATACCTAAAGTGATACGATTAATATTTATTTCCTTCTGTTCTCATTCTATGAAGAAAAGTTTTACAAACAATCGTTTTTAATTGTATAGGATCAGTACAATGCCACCTCCATATCTGCCAAACTATTGTACTTAGAGTGCTGAAATTTGGTTTACATATGTAGTTTGCCATATAGATTACAGAAAAACTGTAGAGAACTTTGTTGCAGATCGTTATCATAGTGTTTTTAAGCAAAAACCAACGGTTTAAAAAAAATGCTAAAAAATGACCGTATCCCCCCTCCCATAACTTCTAAACAATTTGACTTAGAGAGTTCAAATTTGGTACACAAATGTATTTTCACGTGTAGATTACAGAAAAATGGTAGAGAACATGATTGTAGAAGTTGATCATAGCGTTGTTAAGGAAATAAAATGATTTTTGAGTATTTTTTATGGATATTTGCTAAAATCTCTGGATTTTTCGTTGACAATGCAATCACGATCACCTGAAAATACATTCCTGTACAAAATTTGAACTCTCTAAGTAAAATATTTAGGAAGATAGGGGGGGGGGGGGGTGGTCCATTTTGTATAAAAAATTCATTATATATTATATTTTATATATTAGGTATATTATATATAATATGTATAATATATTTATATATTTAATAGTATCAAATATATTAAAAATTATTTTGTTTTGTGTACGGAACCCTCGATTTTAGTGCGAGTGTAACTCGAACTTGCCCGATTTTTAATTATTTTCTTTAATTTTCATACATTTTCTACAATTTTTTTTATAATTTTCTTCAGTTTTCAATTGACAATTTAATTTTCTCTTCATTTTATAATTATTCTTTAATTTTTTCAATAATTTTGTTCTATTGTCGGTTATCCTCGCCATTTATCGAATTTTTTCAATTGTCAAGTATTTTTCTTAATATTTAATTATTTTCGACATTTTGTAATTTCTCCTTCAATGATCAATTGTTGTCTTAAAAATTCAATTTAATTTTTTAATTTTCAAATTATATCTTCAATTTTCATAATTTTTTTCAATTTCAAAAATTTTAATTTTTTTCTTTAATTTTCAATTATTTTGTTCCAACTTAAAAATTGTTTTAAAATTTCAATTCAATTCTACAAGTAAATTATTTTCTTCAAATTTCAATTCCCTTTAACAATTTTCAATTATTTTCTTTAATATTGAAAAATTACCGCCTTTTTAATATTATTTTTTTCGACTATCAATAAGTTTCTTTAATTTTAAATTCAATTGTTTACTTACTTTCGTTAGAAAATTAATTTTTTTCAAATTTCAATTCCATTTTTCGTTTGGATTTTATAAGCTTTTAGAAAAAAAAAATTTTAGTTTTTATCAAGGTTCTTATACTTTATACGTTGAAAAATGTTTTTTAATCATGTCAAAATTAGTGTTTATTAATTTCTGAATGGTAGTGTATTTTATTTTAACTAACTTAATCTTATTTACTTTTATTTTAACTAATATAATCTTATTTTAACTAATTTTAACTTATTTAATCATTATTTAATGTTCCTATATGAGTAGGGGAGAGTGGCCATCAATGTACCGGGTTTTTTTCAAGGTCATAGTACTTATTCAACTTCACCAATTTCAAGCACTTCTTTGCATCAATATAAAACTACAACACTTATCTAGGTAATGCACACATATTTTACACGATTTATTTTGATTAAATAATAAAATTTAGGATTTTTCTAAAGTAACAAGCTATTTTCATTTTCAACAAACTGGGTACACAATGAACCACCTCTATAAAAATACTAAAAATGTTCAACAATAATAATATTGCACTTTTCACTTTGTAAAAAAACTTGTTTTCTATCAAATACTATAAAAAATTGTTACTTAACACTTTTTAATTGATAATGTATAACATAAATATACCTCAAATTTAAGTTAACTAGCTAAAATGGCATTTTAGTTTTGCTATGTTGAGAAAAGTACTGATAACAATCGCTGTAACATGCTGTATGCATGCCTAGTTTTATAATCAAGCATACCACTCTGGAAATCGAAAATACACTGAAATTCCAGGTGGTTCATTGTTCCCCGGTACATTGAATCAACATGACATTTGCAACAAAAATGGTTTTTTATAACTTAATCCAATATTTCAAAATCTTTATCTCATTAGAATATTGTAGTTAAGGCCCAAAACAAAATAAATTGTAAGTACATTTATTTTTAAATGGCCTTATTTCAATTAAAAAACGTGTTCGTATTTTAGGTAAATTTTTTCTTCAGTACATCAAAAACAGTTTTTTCCAGTTTTCTGTGTGAAGAATAAATCCACACGTCTCAAATTTATGGACGTAGTGTGTTTACGCAAACTTCATTTATATTTAAAATTAGGAGAATTTTTATTTAATTGTTTCTGAGAAAATTGAAATGGTTCATTGAAAAAACTGGTACATTGATGGCCACTCTCCCCTATATTCAAACGTATTCCCAAATATTCATTCATATTCCCAAATATTCATTCATATTCTCAAATATTCAATCATATTCTCATGTATTCATCTATATTCTCCGAGATATTCTCATATTCTTTCACATATTCTTAGTATTCCGTATTCCCAAATATTCTGAGGTATTCTTAAGTATTCCCTATATTCCCAATATTCACATGTATTCTTTTCGTATTCATTTGGAAATATATTCTTCGTACGCGTTGAATCTAAGTTGACCACCCCTCGAGTTTAATAATATTGATGCCAAATACTACTTCGAATATTGCAAGGTTTATTTTTACCAATATAATAAAACTATTAATTAATTTTGTCTAATTAAATCATCACTGATCGACTATATAGGTACTGATTGAGTATTGGTACTGATACCTTACTTGTTTAATTTTTTAAATTATTTTTTCAGTTGTCTATTCATCTAGTTATTTTTCGAATTTTGTTTTCAATAGACAAATATTTTCGTCATTTTTCAACTATTTCCTTCAATTATTAAGCATTTTCCGCAGTTTTCATTTATTTCCTACAATTTTTCAATTCTCAATTATTATCTTAAAATTTTATAATTATTCTTCGATTTTTTAAATAATTTTGATTGGTTGTGTAGTAATCTAGCCATCTTTTGAATTTTGTTTTCAATTGTCAATTATTTTTGTCATTTTGTAATTTTGTTGTTTATTATTAATTATTTTTTTCAAATTTTCAATTTATTTCCTCCATTTTTATTATTTTCTTCAATTTCAATTATTTTTAATACAGTTGTTCAATTTACAATTAGGTATTTCCAACAGTTATTCCTATAGTTTTTCAACTATTTTGTTTAAAATTAAAATTAATTGTTAAATTTTTTAATCTATTCTTTTCAATTGTGTAATTATGTAGCTATTTTTCGAAATTTGTTTTCAAATGTCAATGTATTTTTGTCATTTTTCAAATATATTCTTCAATTTCGTAAGTTTCATTATTTGAATTTGCAAAAATTTATGTTTTTAAATGACCAATAATGCAAAGTTTGTCGCGCGCTTGAGCGCGCGTTAATGGCCTAACGCACTTAAGGTATATCTACATGGCAGGACTGCGCGGCTCGCGCGGCTGACGCGCGTCGCTCGCGCGACTGAATTCGACTGAATGGCTCACGCATCTATAGTTGTATATGAATATTCTTTTCACAGGAATACAAGTTTGGACTTGTAATTTTGTATTTAGAAAAACATTCTTTTTGTGTTTGTTTTTTAACTTTAAATTATTATTTGTATAATTAATAAGAATTTAACTTTACTAAGGTATGAGTTCAGAATTTTTTCCATATAGGTAAGGAGTAATCATATAGGCACTATGTATCACTCTCTAAATCTGAATTAGTGATTTTCCACTAATGAATTAGCGAGAAATCGGTCACTATTAAATAGTGAAAAATTCCACAAATTTTTAGTAGAAAACTGCTAATTATTAGTAGAAAGTTACTATTTGAAAAGTGAACTATTTACTAATTCAAAAAGTGAATTTCACTGTTTCAATTATCAGATATTTCACTTTCAAATTAGTAGTTTCCAACTAAGAAATTAGTTTTTTTTTACTAATCATTAGTGAAATATTCGCTAATCAATTAGTGAGAAATCGGTCACCATTAATTAGTGAAAAATCACTAATTCAGATTTAGAGAGCAGGTTATGATGGGCGTGGACACCATAAATTATTATGTACAACCCCCCCCCCCACCCCCACCCCCCATTAATTATTATTATTGGAAACATTGATATCACATGTGAATTGTTTTTCAAAGATTTTTAACTGCTTCTCTTTTGTGTACATGAAAAAGCATTGAGTGTTTCAAATTTTTAAATTTTCCAACCCCCCCCCCCCCACACAAAAAAGGTTCGAATGAACACCCCCCAGAAATAAAGGAAATTTTCTACGCTTTTTGAAAAATCTTAATATTTATCATATTTATTTAGGCTTACAAAAAGAACCTACAAATGTTTTTTTCACCAAGTATGGTATATTACATGTTTTTGGGGTCATTTATTATGAATTTAAAGTCGGATTTTGCAATTGAAAATGGCGGATTCGAAATAAAGCAAATTTTCTAAAATTTTTTTTTTACTTTCAATGGCATTTGAGGTTATTAGGTGTCACTTGATAGGAAATGAAATTCTGATTTTCAAAAGTCAAAATGATTGATGCAACTCTGCAAAGAAGTTTCTTAAATTTTTTATTCCTATCTTACATGGTATTTAGGTGTTGTTGGTGACATTAATTAAGAATCTATATTAATATTTCCAGAATAAAAATGTCGGAAACAATATAAAAAACAAATTTGTAAATGTTATTGAATTTATGTGTTACATGTCATGGAGAGATTTTCTGGAACACAAAATACAAAATTGAACCATGTAATATTTTGAAAAGTAACCTTAAAAAGTTTTAAAAATATTTAAACATCAAAAAAGCCGGATCTTGAGTAAAGAGAAATTAATATGTAATAGAAATCATATGTTAATAGAATTAAAAATTTTCAAAATTTGTAAACAACTGAAACAAAAGCAATTATTAAAATTAACCTCTTTAGAATAATTTTTAGATGCACACACTCGTAAGAGCATGTACTTTTCAAATATATTTTGAAAATTTGAAAAAAAATTTTTAGAAAATATTTTTTCTCTTTGTTAATTTGTGCACAGGCTCACCGACACACTCACACAAGAAAACGGACTCGCAAGCTAAGCGCGACAGTCGTTTCATTGTGTGAGTCGTGTCCATGATTTCGGGACGAGAATTATATTTGTGTGAGCTCGTCCGTGTGTTTCTTTATTCCACACTCCCTATTGTTCTAAAAATTACAAAATAAAAATATTTTCATGTCAATTTTTTTGAAAATTATAACCTCATTTTCAAAATATTAACATTCTCACGAGTACGTGCATCTAAATTTTTTTCAAAACTTCAAGTTTTGCCAAGTTTAACTTTCTTAACGGAAATTAATTAATCCCATTCAGCATTTTTTCAACGACAACATTAATGAAAATCCTGTTCGTTAAAACAGAAAAATTAATGTTTTAACCAAAAATCACATGCTAAAACAATTAAAAAATTTCAGTACTTGTAAACACCTTCAACAAAAGAATTCTCAAAATTAACTTTTTTAGAATAAATTTTAGATGCACTCACTCGTGAGAGCATGTACTTTCCAAATATATTTTCAAAATTTTAAAAAAACCGTTTAAAAAATAGTTTTTATCTTTTTAAATTATTTTTAACTAATTCAGATTTAGAGAGGATTATTGCATACAGGATTTATTTTAGAACTTTGGAGGAAAATCAATTATATTATTCGGATAATTTTCTAATCTTTAGGAATAAATTACAATTTTTTTTTTAATAAGTTCATTTTTCCGAGCTCCGGAAATATTTTTATCTATAGACTTAGAATTCATTTTCTAACTTTTGGGGAAAAAACCAACCAAGTTTATACGATTTTCCAATTTTTTTCACCAATTCCTTTGATTTATTTCCGAATTTTCGGGGAAAAAATACTCTATTTACATACATACTCTATTTACAT
This sequence comes from Ganaspis brasiliensis, assembly GCA_037103525.1. NCBI lineage: Eukaryota > Metazoa > Arthropoda > Insecta > Hymenoptera > Figitidae > Ganaspis > Ganaspis brasiliensis. The sequence continues at coordinate 210,124 of JAZKLR010000008.1, read as the reverse complement.
ACACACATTCGTACACATAAATTTAAATACCGATACTCATACACAAATACGTACATACACACATAAATTCACGCATACTTAGACAAATACATACACCCATGTATACACACATTCATATACATGAATTTAAATTTTAATACACATTCATAAATACATATATACATACATACATACATACATACATACGTACCCACACAGCACCCGAAATTCCCTGAATTTCCCCTGAATATTGGTCCACATTTCCCGAATATTCGAACCTAATATTCAGGGAAGTTTCGTGGAAGCATCAAAATGTCCGCCATAAAGAATATTGGACGCTAAATTTCCCTGAAAATGTATTTCTAATTTTCAGGGAATTTCCGCATCTAATATCCCTTCAATATTCACAGTATTCGTAAATCTTCTGTACATGATGCGCAATGGTCGAACTTGGTTTCTGTGACACTTACGGCTGCGCAGTAGTTTTTAATGTTCTAGAATCCTACGGGTGCCAAATATGACATACAATTTTTATCAATTACCAGATCAAAAAAATTTTGGAAATTTTTTTTAACTTTCCCTGAATATTCTAGGAATATTAGATGCGGAAATTTCCTGAAAATTAGAAATACATTTTCAGGGAAATTTAGCGTTCAATATTCTTTATGGCGGACATTTTGATGCTTTCACGAAACTTCCCTGAATATTAGGTTCGAATATTCGGGAAATGTGGACCAATATTCAGGGGAAATTCAGGGAATTTCTGGTGCTGTGTGGGTACACACATGCATACATACATACATAAATACATAAATACATACATACATACATACATACATAAATACACACATGCATACTTATGTACATACATACACACAGACTATTTATATACATATAATTATATATACTTATGTATATTTGGTCTTCTCGACCGAAATTATAATTATTTTTCGTAGTAGGCTGACGTGATGTTATACATATATATATTCAGTCGCGGAAAATGTACGCAGCTAACGCGCGCGCCAAACGCGAAGCAAAGTCCAAACCCTTGATTCTCCATGACACTCTGGCGCGCGTCAACGCGAACGCAAAGCCATGAGAGAAAAAAGGACGGAGATATCTCTGTCCTTTTCTCCCGCATGGCTTTGCGTTCGCGTTGACGCGCGCCAGACTGCCATGTAGAACGGCCTATAGAATCGTAATCGCTAATCCTTAATCGTACGAATGAGAGGAAGCAGGACAGAGATATATGTCTGTCCTACTTCCTCTCATTCTTACGATTAAGGATTAGCGATTACGATTCATTGTCCGTTAGGCTAATGTTGCTAGTAAATATACGGAGAAAAAGGAATTGTTGGATTTACAAGCGGATTATTAATATAGAACTGACAAATCCGATTTGTTGTTACAGCAAATTTTGTGTTATCTTAGCAATTTGGGATTGTTGTAGTAACATTGGGATTGTTGTAGTAACAAAAATTTTGTTACTACAACAATCCCAAATTGCTAAGATAACACAAAATTTGCTGTAACAACAAATCGGATTTGTCAGTTCTATATTAACAATCCGCTTGTAAATCCAACAATTCCTTTTTCTTCGTGTTATAATTGACAGTCAACAATTTTTATTTTTCTAACCATAGGCCATTAATTTATAAAATTAGGAAAAAGTTGTGTCTTTCCAGGTGAATTTGTGAGTAATTAATCATTATTAACAATAATTTGTTTAAACAATTGCAATTGGTTGTTATGGTTAATTTTACTGAATAATTTATTGTTTTAAAATATAAAAAAATAGTTAAGTCAGAAAAGACTACAACTTGCTAGGTTCATTTGGATATTAGTTATAAATTAATAATTACATAAATTGTGTATAAATACCCCCCATTTATGGGAGTTGTTTATAACCCTATAAAACGAAATTATTAAAATTAATTTCAAAAATTGAAATTTTTTGTTACTTCTTTGTTCTTTGTTTACACCTTACAGTGATTTCAAATGTGCTCTTTTAATCTGAATTAGTGAAAAACGGTCACTAATTCGAATTAGTGGAATTTTCTACTTATTTTTAGTCAATTTTCACTAAAACTTTAGTAAAGAATTTTAAAAAATTAGTAGAAATTTATACTAATTTGAATTTCTTCAGTGACTTTTAACTGATTTATTTTTAAAGAGATGAGTATTTAGAACAACGGATTTGGTTTTATTTATTTTAATTATAAAGAGATTAATTTGGATTGAATAATCTGAACTATGTGTATTCAAATATTAAAATTTCATTTTTTTTCATTATAATGGTATTTATTTGGATTAAATAAAACTAAATCGTAAGTATTTAAAATGTTCATTTTATATTTTTCAATTATAAGGTTATTCATTGGGATAAATTTTCATTTTATTTTAATTGCATTTTTATTATAAAAATATTCATTCAGATTGAATAATCTGATGTGTGGGTATTTAAAAATAACTAGTAATTTATTTTTTCATTATAAAGGGATTCATTTGTATTCAATAACCTGAACTGCAGACATTAAAAAATATTCAGTTTATTTTTTTCCATTATAAAGGGATTCATTTGGATTGACAAATTTTGTAAACCTATATTCATAAGGATTGATTTTCGGGTAAAAGTAGGTGCTATCACCGGATATCTGTGATATCGGTGCTATCTCGCGTATTAATAGACAAATAAAAATTATTTATTAAACAATCATTTGTTTTAATAGTTTTTAATGTCTAAATTTTTCCAATAAATAATCTCAATCTTAATCAGCCTTAAAGTCGCAAAATTTAAAAAATAATTACATTAAATTTATAAATATTTATGAAATAGTGAAATAAAAGGAGTTCTTTTATATTGCAAATACCCCGCAGTTGATGTGTATACAGTAATGCCAATAAATACAAATAAAAAAATGTTTTGTTGCAGATGAACACATTTTCTTGTCGTTTCTGTGATTACAAAACTGATAATTTTAAAGAACATTTATTGCATCATAAAGACCACTCAAGTATAAGTAACAAATTTCATTGTGGACATGAAAATTGCAAAAAAAAATTCGAATCCGAATTAAAATTACGAATTCATTTAATTCGTCAACATAATATAAGGATAAGTGATAATCGATATTTGCAAGCACCTATAAAACCAAATGAAAACGGAAAATTTGTTTGTAAGGAGCATTTTTGTAAACAGGAACTTGACAGCTATAAGGGACTAATAAAACATGTGAAAAAACACATCAGAGAAGGATTTAGCGTCTTATGTCCATTGGGTTGTAATAAAACTTATAAAAATATTCAGTCATTATCTGGTCATTTATCTAGGGATCATCGAAATTCTGTAGAGTGTTCTATTTCAACTACTCCGATTGTCCATACCTCAAATAATTTAAATTTTCAAGACACTGAACATAATATCGATGATGCCGATATCGATAACATTGATGTTAACAATGATCAAAACGTAATAAATGATGTTCAAGAAGATTCAGATGTTTATTTAGAAAATTTAATAAACTCATATTTACAATTAGAAGCTCAACATCTTATTCCAATTAAAACTTTGCAATTTTTAATAACACAACTTCAAGCTATCGCGGATCAGGGTCGTGATCATCAAAAAGCAAAATTACGTTCTCATTTAATACAACTAAATATTCCTGATGATAAGATAGAACACGTCACAGAAGACTTGTTTGCTAATGATATATTTTGGAACAGCAATAAAAAATTAGACACTTCCTACAAAAGAACAAAATTTTATAAAGAACGTCAATCTTATGTAGAGTCAAAGCAAATTAAAGTAAATGATGAGAGTCACTTTCAATATGTCCCTGTGATTGAAACTTTAAAGCGTGTTGTGAAAGACAAATCAGTCTCCCATGAATGGAATGTAAAAAAATGCTGCGAAGATGGTATGTTAGAAGATTTTACAGATGGAACAGTATTTCAAGAAAACCAATTTTTTAAGGATAATCCTGAAGCCATCCAAATTATTTTATATCAAGATAGTTTTGAAATTGCCAACCCGTTAGGCTCAGCGAAGAAAAAACATAAAATCTTAGCCGTTTACATGAGTATTGGTAATCTGCCGAGTCATATTCGCACTCATATTAACACCATACAGTTAGTCGCTTTATGTAAGGAGAAAGATTTTAATCACGACATAGTATATGGAACTATAGTAAAGGATTTAAAAATAATGGAAGAAGATGGTTTTGAAGTTGACAACAAAATTGTAAAAGGTGGTTTAGTATTTATCGCTGGAGATAATTTAGGAAGTCATTCTATTGGTGGATTTGTAGAAAATTTCAGCAGTTCAGACTACTTATGTCGTTATTGTTTACTTCGTAGAGAGGATTTCATTATAAAAACTATTAAAGATGAAGATAAAATGATTTGTAATGCCATGGATGAGATAGCACGCGATATGAATGATATCCCGGATCATCATAGTTGTAATAGGACAGTATCTTCTTATAAAACTGCATTAAAACAGCTAGAAAACCAAGGAAATAATTTAGGCACCAGGTTTAATTCTGATTCTAAGAAAGCAATGAAAAAGTTGAAAACCGAAAATAGTATTGAAGGTATTAAGTTTAACTCCGCGTTCAACGAATTAAAATATTATCATGTTTGCAATCCAGGATTACCTCCGTGTCTTGGTCACGATTTGATGGAAGGAGTAATTGCTTACGATTTGTGTCTTTTTATAAAGTATTTTGTCAAAATGGGATTTTTTACATATTTGGACCTGAATAATAGGATAGCCCACTTTCCGTTTGGATTAGAAGACAACAGAGATAAACCTGTGCCATTAAAAGCTGATGCAAAACGAATTCCAGGCGGTGCGTGGCAAGTGTGGACATTCTTCAGACTATTTCCTTTAATAATTGGGGACAAGATCAAAAATAAAAGTGATCCTGTTTGGGAATGCTTGCTAGTATTACCTGTATTACTCGAAATCGTAGAAATTGTTTGTGCCCCAAAGATTCACATTTCTTACCTTCCCTATTTGCAAAGTTTAACGGGAGATTATTTATATTTGAGAAGCAAATATTTTTCCGAGAAGTTACGACCAAAACATCACTACATGTCTTATTATGCAGAACTAACAAGAAAATTTGGACCACTAATGAAAGTTTGGACTTTGAGGTTCGAGAGCAAGCATAGATATATTTTAAAGGGGTTATTGAATCTACTCACAATTTCATAAATGTGACAAAATCCTTTAGTGTAAAGCAAGAATTACTTCAAAGTTTGATACGATTAGGATCAGATTTGCGCCAGGAAGTAGTTTTCTTAGGAGAATCTTTATTCAATAGCAGCATATATCGACCCCTTATGGAAAAGTGTGACATGAAAATAATGACACGGATGCGTGTCATTAATTTCGTGTCATTGCGTGTCATCATTTCGCGACCACACGAAAAAAAATGACACGGGAGAAAATGACACGGCAAAGCATACATAAAAATGCCAGGATGCGCAGACGTATTCTACTTATTCTACAGCAACTAGGGCTGCGCAGTAAATTTTTTCCTTCCCAAAATGGCGCACAATGTATGTTTATACGAAATTATTATAAAACTAATAATAATAAAAAGTTTTTAATGGTGCATTTTTTGCCATGTGATTTTTTTCATGTCATTTTTTTCGTGTGGTCGCGAAATGATGACACGCAATGACATTATGAAGTTATGACACGCATCTGTGTCATTATTTTCATGTCACACTTTTCCATAAGGGACTGATATTCAAGAAGCTGTAAATGGAATGAAATTTCAAAATAAAATCTATGAATGTTCTGAAATGGTAATAAAAGGAATTAAATATCGCAAAGGAAACATTGTCATTTTGAGACAAACTGCTTATCAATGTGAAATCAGTGTTGGCAGAATTTGCCTTTTTCTGTTTGATAGCACTGAAACTATGTATTTTGTTGTTGAAAAACTAGAATCTACTCATGATCTGAGCATAAGGTCAATAAAATTAGGACCAATAATTTCATACAACTGCATAAAATTTGCCGATTTAATTGATTTTACGCCTCATAATGTGTATAAAATTAATTCTGATTGTTGGATTAAAATGAAACATGGTGTAATGGCATTTGATGAAGATGATTTTGACGATTGTTAATTTCAATATGGCAAATTTTTTTACATTTATGACAATAAAAAATATACCAGAGGAAATTCCTAATAAATTCACTGTAAGAAACTATTATATATGAATTTTATATTATAAATTTATATTAATAATAATTTAATATATAACCAAATTTTTTATATGAAAGGAGTGTATTATTTTTATTAATGAAAAATTTTGTTTAATTATGATTAAATACTATCATTATCATTTTTACAGAAAAAATTCTTATAAATTTATTAGACCCCAATGTTTTATATATAAAAATTACATCATTATTGTGAATGTACCATGTTATTTATGTATAATTAAAATTTATTATTTTTCTAGGATACAATGCCTTTATTTAAGGTGACAGATGCAAAGCGAGAAAAAAGGGTCTTAGTCGCAGTGGAAAATTTAGATGCTTTGATTTCTTTAGGTAGCGAATTTTTAGGCATAAAAGGCGAAAAAATTTCGGTAAATATTAAAAAAAAACCAGTCATTTTTAATTCTGAATTACAAATAAACTTATTCTTTTATTTATTTAGGTCTTTTTAAATGAAGACGGAACGGAAATCAGCGATACTAATGTCTTATTACCGTTACATTCTGAATATTTGAAACAACAGAAATCTTTGTTGCTAATGCTTTTAAAAGATGGAGAAATTTGGACTAAGGAAGGAAAGGTTCAAAATAACATCGATATGCGGCTTCAAAATAAAGGTACATTCATTTAGTAGCAATAATACTTTATGAAAATAGTACATTGTGTACCGAGGAGGCGAGTGGCGAAACTTGAAGCCGAGTATTACTAAATTTTGCAAGGCGAAAAAGCTTGCCTCCGAGGTGCACATAGTGCTTTATATAACAAAAGCATTAAAACATCACTGACACTTTAGGTGGCACGTCGCCTCGTAGATGAAATGAACTCCCGACGCGACAGATACGATTTACTGTCGAGTTTATCTTAATAAACCTTGTAATATTAATTTATTAACCGAATTTAAGTTTAATTTAATTCGTGAACGCGAACAAACACGAAAATAGTGATGACAGTGAGTGACCTGTCAACCTGTAAACAAATAAAATTTTTAGGTTACGTCTGCCATTACATTTAAACTGTTTAAAAAACAAATAATAACGAATTACTTTCACAAGTGACACAATGATGGCAGCACTGTATTTCAAATAATAAATGATATGACAAACTGTTCTAAGGCTCTAAATTGTTAAAAGTAAATAAATGCGCATGCACAGATTTTGAATAAGTCCACTTTTGCGTACATTACGTAAAAATAGTCTTTTACGGACTGCGCAGCAGCCAATCACAGAAAGGTCACTTTACGAATAAAAAATAGGCTCGAAAACGCATGTTTTAATGCTTTAGTTCTGTTGAGCCTGTTTTCGAGCCTATTTTTTTTACGTAAAGTGACCATATCATTTCATTTATTATTTGAAATACAGTGCTGCCATCATTGTGTCACTTGTGAAAGTAATTCGGTATTATTTGTTTTTTTAAACAGTTTAAATGTAATGGCGGACGTAACCTAAAAATTCTATTTGTTTACAGGTTGACAGGTCACTCACTGTCATCACTATTTTCGTGTTTGTTTTTTTTTGTTTTCATTTTTTAATAACATGGAATATTTTTTTACAGATACATCTAATAATGTTGTAACATGTGAAAAATTAGATAAAGATATTTCTGTACCATGGGAAAAATTTCCTTCCAGTTTACTTCGTGCTTGCGAAAGTGGCCAAAAGCCATACAAATCAGACAGGAGAGATATGATCTCAGCAATAGCAGCTTATATATTAAAAGATTTGAGAGACACAACAAATTTCCGGAAAATAGCCCGGAAATTAACAAATGAAATAGAAAATAAATATCCGTCTTCTTTTCGGGATACGGTTTCTGGGGTATCAAGTTCTTCGAAAGGACTTTTCACGTCATTATATAATAAAATAAATTTCGAAAAAGCATTGTTAGCCAAAAGTCAAAAAAGAAAAGTGATTGAAGAAGATGATTCCGCAAACGCTTTAAAGAAAATATGTATTGTTGACAGTTACGGCTGCGTCGCTTACGAGCCACCTTTACCATCAGATGAAACTACGGAAATGCAGTTAGAAAAAAAAAAGTGGCTTGCAGAAAAATTTCTATCATATGATGTACAACAACAAGCAGAAATCGCAAAAACAATGACTTCGACTTATCAAACACTAAGATACGAAATTAATCAGCGAAACTCTGACACGTTAATCAAATCCATTGTATCGGAGTGGCCGTTTATCCATAAAAGCGATAATTTTTTCAATCATATGAATATTTTAATTGGTCAAGAGGACACTGTGAAAAATTTTCAAGAAAGATTAGAGGAAAATCAAATTATTCGGGAGTTCATGAAAAATTACTGTATTAATAAGAAGCCAAACCGCAGACAAAAAATTAAATTCGTCGAAGGTAAATAGCTTAATGGACACTCTGAAACAATCAAAACAGATGGCTGACATTTACAGAAGCGATCAACCGAAGACTCTAGCAATCTTCAAGCTTCTGATTTCATATTTTGAAGAAAAGGAAGATTTATTATTCGTTATTATTGAAGTAAGTTATTCATTTTTTAATGTACAAACTACTAATTGACTATTCTGACCAACAACAGAAGAAAACACGTAAGTGCCATTGAGAACAATGGCGCTTACGTTTTTTCTTCCATTGTAGGGCAGTATTATTCCAATATATGTATATTAACAAATAAGATTTTTTCAGGATTCAGCTAAGGAAAATTTGACGAAAAAGATAGAAAATCTATCTCCCGTGTTAGCCATCTCAGGTCATTCACTCTATGATGAAAATGCCAAGTTCTTTATCATCATTGAGAAGGAAATTTGTTTTAAAGCGTCATCTGCATTGCAAGGGATTCTCATTACATTTTGCAGTTATTATGTATTTGGTCTACGCTACCCCAAGAAATTGCAAAAAACTATGGAATTTTTTCAGAGGTAAAATTAAATTTCTGATAGAAATATATTTTATTTCAAGTATTATGAATGCACAAATTATTGTAATTATTATTATTAATATTATTATTATTATTATTATCAGCTTGTGTACCCGCCTTTGACGCGTTTTTCAAGCTTTCTAATTTATTTATAATCTCGTCATTAAATTACTCAAAATTGATTATACTAATTGTGATGTGAATTATTGATTAGTATTTTCCCAATTTCATTGAAATTTAAAGCAATTCATTTTTTGATTCTTAAAACGACCATTAATTAATAGTTTATGGAAAAAATCCAAAGATATATAATATAATAATCAAATTAAATAATGATATAATAAATAATGATAATAATCAAAATAAATGACAAACTATTATTATTATTAAAATAAATATTAAATTAAATTATATTAAATAAATAATTAATTTAAATTTGTTAATTTTTTTCAATGCTTATAAAATTTTGTTTATTACTATTGACTTTAAAAACTAATCTATAAAAAATTAACAAAAGTAATAAAAAAAATGAAAAATATTAAAATTTTTAGTTTTGTGTATTCAAAAAAATTAATAAATGAATAAAAAAAAATTTTTTTTTTAATTTTAATGTTAGTATACATTAAAATATGATTATCGATCTAAAAAAATCTAGATACAGAAAGTTCAAAAGTGGTACACCAAAAAATAAAAAATATAAAAGTTTTGAGTTTTTCGATTCTTAAAAAAATTGTTATAACTTCCGCTTAAATTAATATTTTTGTATAAATTTAAGTTATACAAATATTTAAGAGACTCCTAAATTACACTTCATTCGGTTCAGCTGTTTTTGAGTGATGCCCGGACAAAATATTGCATACACACATACATACATACATGCTTGCTTACATACCTACATACATATATACATGCATATATAATTTTTAACAGCATTTTTGAAGTTCTTAATACTTAAAACAAAAAATTAAACATGAATTTCTAAGTTCTAAGCAATGTACACATAAAAGTCTAATTTTATTATTATGAGTATTATCTGTTTCAGAGTTTTTATGGACATTAATCCGGAATCAGGAAACAAAAAGGAAGACGGATTAAAAAAAATGTGGCTGACTATGAATTAAAAGTCGCATCTCTACGAGAGAAATTGGACAAATTTAAAGAAACGATATCAATATTGTAGCCGATTTCGTAGTTTTTATATCGAAGTTAATTTTTTTTACGTAAAATATTTTATTTAATGTAAATTCGTCGATATATTTTTTTTTTTTACTTCACTGTTTACACTTTGAAATTTTATTTATAATTTTATTAATTATTAATAGATATTATATTCTATCTTTTTAATTGTATACATATAAGCAATTAAGTATTTTATTATACAAATAAATATTGTCAACCAAATTTATTTAATTTCATCTCTCCCACGTCAACTGCGTGAATAAATATTTTTAAATGAGTTATTTTAATATATCTTGAAAGTGAAGTACAAAGACTGTATTAAAATTTGATAAAAGTTCAAACATAATTTTTTACTAAACATAAAAAATTTTAATATTTTAAAAAAGTAACAGAAAAAAATTAAAATTTGAAACAAAAGTGTTACAAAATTCAAATAAATATTCATAAAATTTACAATAGAAAAATTTACATAAAATTTTAATGAAAAATATATGTTAAATTTCACATGAAAATATATAAGATTTACAATAAAAAAATTTTAAATTTAACACAAAAATATGTGAAATTTAAGATATAAGTGTTTGAAATTTCAATCAGAAATGTTTAGAACTTTAAAGCAGAAGGGTATGAAATTTCCAATAAAGATGTTTGGAATTTCAATCAAAAATGTTTGGAATTTTCAAACAGAAGTAAATAACTTTAAATAAACATGTTTGAAATTTCAATCAAAAACGTTTGGAATTTTCAAACATAAGTATATGGAATTTTAATGACAAATGTTTGGAATTTTTAAACAGAAGTGTATGAAAATTTTAAATAAAAATGTTTGAAATTTCCATCAAAAATGTTTGGAATTTTCAAACAGAAGTGTATGAAATTTTAAATGAAAATGTTTGAAATTTCAATCAAAAATGTTTGGAATTTTCAAACAAAAGTGGATGAAATTTCAAATAAAAATGTTTGAAATTTCAATACAAAATGTTTGGAATTTTCAAACAGAAGTGTATGAAATTTCATACACTTCTTAAAATTTCAAACAAAAAATGTTTGAAATTTTAATTAAAAATGTTTGGAATTTTCAAACAGAAGTGTAAGAAATTTTAAATAAAAATGTTTGAAATTTCAATAAAAAATGTTTGGAATTTTCAAACAGAAGTGTATGAAATTTCAAATAAAAATGTTTGAAATTTCAATAAAAAATGTTTGGAATTTTCAAACAGAAGTGTATGCAATTTCAAATAAAAATGTTTGAAATTTCAATACAAAATGTTTGGAATTTTCAAACAGAAGTATGTGAAATTTTAAACAAAAAATGTTTGAAATTTCAATCAAAAATGATGTATTAAATTTCATACACTTCTTGAAATTTCAAACAAAAAATGTTTGAAATTTTAATCAAAAATGTTTGGAATTTTCAAACAGAAGTGTAAGAAATTTTAAATAAAAATGTTTGAAATTTCAATAAAAAATGTTTGGAATTTTCAAACAGAAGTGTATGAAATTTCAAATAAAAATGTTTGAAATTTCAATAAAAAATGTTTGGAATTTTCAAACAGAAGTGTATGAAATTTCAAATAAAAATGTTTGAAATTTCAATACAAAATGTTTGGAATTTTCAAACAGAAGTATGTGAAATTTGAAACAAAAAATCTTTCGAAATTTCAATCAAAAATGATGTATTAAATTTCAAAAAATGTGTTGTAAATTTACAAATTTGTATATGAAAATTGCTTCATACACTTTTGTATTAAATTTCAAACAAAAATTTTTAACAGTGCAGTATGGCCCCTTACCCCTATCAATATCCCCCCTTTTGCCCATCCCTTTTTATTTTCTCGTTCGGCAAATACACATGTAACGACACGTTTTTTTTTTATTTATTGCAAACTAATCGTAACAAAATGAAAATAAATAAAAAAGAATAATTTATTTTCGTTCAAGTTATCTATTTAAATATTATTTCAAATTTTAATTTTAAATCAATATAAAATGTAAATATAAATACTCAATTATAATCAAATAATGATGACCTCAGACTTGTAATTATCAAATACCGAAACAAAAGAACTATCGACAATCACAAAAATAATGACTTCTGAACACCAATCAAAACGAGATTCAAATTGGAAAAATTAACAAAATTTTTCAATATTCCATCAAAATTAATTTATTTTAAAAAATATGATCAATAATCTTTTTCGTACTAATTTGATACAATTATAGCATTCTATGATTCGATTTACAATATATGGATATATATAGTCAATTTATAAATTAATCGTGATATTCTGGTACCAGATTTAAAATTTTACTCAGCAGAATTTAACAACCATCCACACATATAAATACACTCATCAAATAGTTATATAATTTAAATTAATAGGAACAAAAATTTCCAGTATAATAAAAGTTCATGAAGAAATGTTGACCAATGAGATAATAAAAAAAATGAATTTCATAAATAAAAATGTTATAACAATAAATTTTTATATAGATATAACAATAATAAAACAAAAATGCTCGAAATCTTGATACTTTTATCCTTTATTATTTTAGGAGTTTATCTTACTTTCAGGAAATTAGCAACCAACGAATTTACTTAGCTTTGTCAAAAAATATTGCAGACAGCTACCATGATGGCGACGGAACGGCTTGAGTGAGAAACGTGGTGATTTCGTCACGACGAGATTGATATAATCCTCGAAGTATTCCCTTAAAAAGTATCCACCAATAATCCAAAGATTTTCTTCAAGGTTTCAGCCTAGTCTGTCTCATTCGAGGGTCTACTGCTCCAAATTTCCCAAATTATTTGTAAGATTTTGATAATGAAAAATTATGACCACTCTAAACAAACAAAAATTTAACCGAATAAAAATAAGGAAATTTCAAATTTACATAACGTCAAATATTTTGTTTTCACGATCGAAATTAACATACCTTCAAAAGCTTCTCAAAATGTTTGAAGGGTGGTCCCAGAAGTTACTCCTTTCACTTTCAGTTTCAAGATTAAACGAGAAAGAATCCCACCAAATTTGAGTATTTAAAAGCAGTAGTCCCTCTAGAGTCCCCACTATACCCTTAATAATTACTCATGTGACGATTAGTACCTCCTTCCCCACTCAAGCCATTCCGCATCGAGCTCATCGTTCGCTTCACACATTTCCAGTTGAATTTCTTCTGTAACTTTTCTTTAATTTTTTCCCACTTCTCCTTTTCCAACCTACTATATCAAAATTATACAAATATTCCAAAGTTTCTTTGTCCTTATTCAATACTCCAGCTATATTCCACACACAAATTTTCACTCCCCTACCTTGTCGCTTCTTTTCCTCTTTCTTTTCCTATTCCTTTCTTCTTTCGCCTGTTTCTTCTATGAAATCTTCCTTCCATTCACTCCACTTTATCCATTTGCCATTGACTTGTAATTTCATGTAACCAATTTTCGTAATATTTCCTTTTTCTTTTTCATCTGTTGCTATTCTTCTGACTTCCTCTTGTACTTTCCTTTCCGTCATAGTCAAATCATCATCTATATATTTCCCCTTTTCAAGATTCTTCTTCTTCATCGTTATTTGCTTTTTCATATTCCAATCTTCTAATTTAGCTAAGACAACTTTTCTTTTTCTGTCTCCTTTTTTTTCATTATATAAGCATTTACTACTTTTACTTTTTCTTTTAAATTTCTTTCTAGAAAGCTTTCTACTTTTTCTTTTATTTTTTCTTCTTCACTATCTTCTGTAAATTCCTCTCCTTTTATAATTATATTCAACTTTCTTTTCTCTCTTTCTGATTTTTCCCTTTCCCATTCCAATCTTTTAATTCTTTCCTCCAGTCCTTGTTTTTTTTCTTTCCAACTATTTCTTTCTTTTTCCCATTCTCTTTCTTTTTCTCTCAACATATTGTAAAATTCTGTCATTATCTGTTCTTGTTGCTCTTTTATCTGGTTTTTTATGTCATCTCCAATTTCTTTCAGTGTTTTAACCATTTTTGCCTCCAATTCTTCTGTATCTTTTTTGTTTATTCCAAATTTATCCAAAGTATTATCTCTTCCATCCCTTCCATTATTATTACTGTTAGTTAGAGGCGGTCTCCCCATTTTGATTTTTCGAATTTTCCCACTTTTATCACTAGCGCTCTCTAACACTAAACTTGGCACACTACCCTAGTCAAATGTTCACTTCTCCATCTTTCATCTTTTCTAACCTCAAAATTATAATCAATCTTTTCTCGTTACTTTCTTTCCTTATCACCAACTTATCGATGACTCCTATTTTATATTTTAACAGTTCGTATTTAGCACTTCAACTTCTACACTCTCTTTACTTCTCAAATCACTTTAACCGCTTTACTTTTTGGTATTTTCACCAACGTATCCGTATGCGTGTTTTCTACTACAATCTCCAACCGGAAGTCCCTTGATTAAGTATAAGAAAACGAATTTTTCACCTAACCAGAAAAATAAATAATGCATTGTAACACCTAAAGTGAAATGTTTATAAAAAATTTGTAACATGCAATTTATGGAGGTGGCATTATACACTTTTAATGCATTTTTGCTGAAAAAATGACCCCTTTTTTGCCACTCTATTATTTCCAATAAATCGACATAACCTAATTTATTTTGTCTTTTAAAAGCGAGAAACGTCAACATTGAAATCAGGTGAGAGCATTTATCTTCACAAGTTTAATCAGCCTACATAAATTATAAAATGAATTTTAACCAGAAAACTTTTCAAGCAAATGAGAAATAATATGATAATATTGAATTTGAAATAAATATTCAAATTTACCGCCAAACACGAAGGAGTTGCAAACGACAAGCACTTAATACTTAAAACAAACTAAAGTTTAAAGACTATGTTCATAAAGACGGATTTCAATTTAAAACGAATAGATACATACAATATATTTAAAAATCGTGTTAATGAACGAGAACAATTATTACCATGTTGAGTTTTTTGACACATTTGTAACCTAACCTCAAATTTTCATTTTTATGTTTATTATGAAACCTATTATTTTTTCTTTTATTGTCGAAATAACCTACTCATCTTAATTCATCAATCTTTTACTATTTATTTTTCGTTACTGGCGAACTAATTTGAGAATCTTAAATTGACAGTTTGCTGTCTGGCAAAATAATCTGAGCACCTTAAATCGCCAGTTTGCTGTCTGGCAGAATAATTTGAGCACCTTAACCCTTTAACGCCCAAATGTACAATTTTTTGTCATGAAGTTTCACGCAAAATTTTATCAATTGAACCTTATGAAAAAAATTTTGCTATAGCCGTATCTTATGGTCCAAAAATCGGTCTTTCGAATGACGTATTGAGAAATCTTGTAAATTTTTTAATAAACAAATTATAGATGTTTTTTTTAAACAAAAACATGAAATTTTTAGGTTTTTTTGTCAAATTATTGCATTTTTTTATAAGCAATGGCATTGCAGTATCTGTAAAAGTCATAAATATCGCGTCAAAAATAAGTAGGCTGTAAGATAGGAGTATTAAGAAAAAAAAATTCAAAATGCGGATACAAAATGGCGATTAAAGTGAATTTTTTAGGTAATGTACAAAATCGAAAAAAGTAAGGGACTTTTATAAAATTTCTTATACAAGGGTTTTTATGGTTGCTGATTACGAATCTGAAGTTCATTTTTAAAAATTCAAAATGACGGATCCAATATGGCGGACGAAATTTTCAAAAATTAGTTGGATTCGATTCAAAATTGTTACTTGGGGGTTTTTGGGGTCGCTGATTACAAATCTAAAGTCACTTTTTAAAAATTGAAAATGGCGGATCCAATATGGCGGACGACTTTTAAAAATTGATTAAAATCGTCTGAAACTTCTTACTCGGGGGTTTTTTGGGTCGTTGATTACGAATCTGAAGTCACTTTTTAAAAATTCAAAATGGCGAATCCAATATGGCGGGCGAAAATTTTTAAAATTAATTGAATTCGCTTAAAACTTGTTATATGAGTGTTTTTTGGAGCCGACTTAAAGAATATTTCGAGAATACTTCCGAGAATACTTTTTTTCTTAAATAGTAATGGTAATTAATTCTGATTACTTATACTGCAAAAGCTCATACTTTAAAAATGATTTACCATAGGAGATACAGTGTTTTAAGACACCAAGTATGGGTTACCGTAAGACACTCTTAGGATATTACAAGGAAAAATGTCTTACTGTAAAATATTTATAAGACATTTGCTATTGCAGTGTATTTGACGTAATATCCCGTCAAAAGCATTGTGATATTTAAATTGTTCAAAGTTGTTTTAACCATTAAAAATACATATAATTGATACACACTATTATTGTTAGAATAGATTCACATAACTTCAAATCTTTTCACCATATGTGACCGCGTCTAAGATAACGAGTCTTATGACAAAATTATTCGTAATCAGCGACCATAAAAACCCCCATGTTACAAGATTCAAGCAAATTCAATTAGTTTGAAAAAATTTCGTCCGCCATATTGGATTCGCCATTTTGAATTTTTTAAAAGTGACTTCAGATTCGTAATCAGCGACCCCGAAAATCCCCAAGTAACAAGTTTAAATCGAATCCAACTAATTTTTAAAAATTTCTTCCGCCATTTTGCATTTTTTAAATGTGACTTCAGATTCGTAATCAGCGACCCCAAAAACCCCCAAGTAATAAACTTAAAACTAATTTTTAAAAATTTCCTCCGCCATTTTTAATTTTTAAAAAGTAACTTCAGATTCGAAATCAGCAACCTTAAAATTCCTTGTATAACAAGTTATATAAAAGTCCCTTACTTTTTTCGATTTTGTGCACAAGGCTATGTACTAGGGTGGCCCAAAAAAAAATTTCGATTTTCATAAACCTTACCCCCCAATTTTGTTCTTTGGCGAAAAATATGAGATACGTATTTTTTATTCATATCATTGATGTTATTATCAAAATATATGTTATTGTTTATGTTTTACCATGTTACATAATTTGTTTAAACAATTTATTATTGGGCTGAAGTACATAACGTTACAAAATAACGACTGGACTTAGAAAATTTCTATTAAAAAATTTTTTTATCGATAGCGTACTTCACACGTTATACATCAACTCTAAAACTTCGTACACAGATCATCAAGAGGACATCAAAATTAACATAAACAGCGATCATAGTCATGAAAATTAGTTAAGCGGAAGACCATCCTCATTAGCTCTGAATAGAAAAATTTAAGTGTTTTTTGAAATTTAGGACGAGTTTTCATTGACTTCATGTAAACTCTCAATTTTCACTCACGTACCGTTCAAAAAGTTATAAAAAAGACACAATTAGCGATGATCATCATCTAAATTAGTTGAAAGGAACACCATCGTTATTAGCTATGAAAACAAGGTTTTCAGTATTTTTCAATTTTAGAACAAGATTTCAATGACCTCATATAAACTCTGAATTTTCTCTCACGTGGAGTTCAAAAGGTCATAAAAAAAGACACAATTAGAGATGATCATCACCTAAATTAATTGAGCGGAAGACCATCGTTATTAGCTCTGAAACAAAATTTTCAGTTTTATTCAATTTTAAAACGAGATTTCAATAACTTTTTATAAACTCTGAATTTTCTCCCAAGTGGCGTTTAAAAGGTCATAAAAGAATACACAATTAGAAATGATCATCATCTAAATTAGTTGAGCGGAAGACCATCGTTATTAGCTCTGAAACAAAATTTTCAGTTTTTTTCAATTTTAAAACAAGATTTCAGTGACTTTTTATAAACTCTGAATTTTCTCTCACGTGGAGTTCAAAAGGTCATAAAAATGACACAAATAGAGATGATCATCACCTAAATTAATTGAGCGAAAGACCATCGTTATTAGCTCTAAAAACAAAACTTTTAGTTTTTTTCAATTTTAGAACGAGTTTTCAATGACCTCTTATAAACTCTGAATTTTCTCTCACGTGGCGTTTAAAAGGTCATAAAAAATGACACAATTAGAAATGATCAGCATCTAAATTAGTTGAGCGGAAGACTATCGTTATTAGCTATGAAAACAAGGTTTTCAGTTTTTTTCAATTTTGGAACGAGATTTCAATAACTTTTTATAAACTCTGAATTTTCTCCCACGTGGCGTTTAAAAGGTCATAAAAAAAGACACAATTAGAGATAATCATCATCTAAATTAGGTGAGCGGAAGACCATCGTTATTAGCTCTGAAACAAAATTTTTAGTTTTTTTCAAATTTAAAACGAGATTTCAATGACTTTTTATAAACTCTAAATTATCTCTCACGTGGAGTTCAAAAGGTCATATAAAAAGACACAATTAGAGATGATCATCACCTAAATTATTTGAGAGGAAGACTATCGCTATCAGCTCTGAAAACAAAATTTTCAGTTTTTTTCGATTTTAGAACGAGATTTCAATAACTTCTTATGAACTCTAAATTGTCTCCCACGTGGAGTTCAAAAGGTCATGAAAAAAGACAGAATTAGAGATGATCATCATCTAAATTAGTTGAACGGAAGACCATCGTCAGCAGCTCTAAAAACAAAACTTAGTTTTTTTCAATTTTAGAAAGAGTTTTCAATGACTTTTTATAAACGCAAAATTTTCTCTCACGTGGAGTTTAAAAGGTCATAAAAAAAGACACAATTACTGATGATCATCACCTAAATTAGTTGAGCGGAAGACCATCGTTATTAGCTCTGAAAACAAAATTTTCAGTTTTTTTCGATTTTAGAACGAGATTTCAATAACTTCTTATAAACTCTGAATTTTCTCTTTCGTGGAGTTCAAAAGGTCATAAAAAATGACACTATTAAAGATAATCATCGAAATTAGTTGAGCGGAAGACTATCGTTATTAGCTCTGAAACAAAATTTTCAGTTTTTTTTAATTTTAAAACGAGATTTCAATGACTTTTTATGAACTCTAAATTGTCTCCCACATGGAGTTCAAAAGGTCATGAAAAAAGACAGAATTAGAGATGATCATCATCTAAATTAGTTGAACGGAAGACCATCGTTATTAGCTCTGAAAACAAAATTTTTAGTTGTTTTTAATTTTAATACGAGATTTCAATGACTTTTTATAAACGCTAAATTTTCTCTCACGTGGAGTTTAAAAGGTCATAAAAAAAGACACAATTACTGCTGATCATCACCTAAATTAGTTGAGCGGAAGACCATCGTTATTAGCTTTGAAACAAAATACTCAGTTTTTTTCAATTTTAAAACGAGATTTCAATGACTTTTCAAAATCTCTGAATTTTCTCTCACGTGGAGTTCAATATGTCATAAAAAAGACACAATTAGAGATGATCATCACCTAAATTATTTGAGCGGAAGACCATCGTTATCAGCTCTAAAAACAAAATTTTCAGTTTTTTTCAATTTGAGAACGAGTTTTAAATGACCTCTTATAAACTCTGAATGGTCTCTCACGTGGAGTTCAGAAGGTCATAAAAAAAGACACAATTAGAGATGATCATAACCTAAATTAATTGAGCGATAGACCACGTTATTAGCTCTAAAAACAAAATTTTTAGTTTTTTTTAATTTTAGAACAAGATTTGAATGACTTTTTGTAAACTATGGTTTTTCTTTCACGCGTCATGTAAAAGGTCATAAAAAAGACACAATTAGAGATGATCATCATTTAAATTAGTTGAGTAGAAGACTATCGTTATTAGCTCTGAAAACAACATTTTCAGTTTTTTTTAAATTTTAGAACGAGATTTCAATGACTTTTTATAACTCTGAATTTTCTCTCACGTGGCGTACAAAAGGTCATAAGAGAAGACACAATTCGAAATGATCATCATCTAAATTAGTTGAGCGGAACACCATCGTTATTAGCTACAAAAACAAGGTTTTCATTTTTTTTTTCAATTTTAGAACGAGATTTCAACGACTTTTGATAAACTCTGAATTTTCATTCTCGGGTCATTCTAAGGGTCATAAGAAAGACACAATTAGAGATGATCATAACCTAAATTAATTCAGCGAAAGACCATCGTTATTAGCTCTAAAAACAAAATTTTTAGTTTTTTTTAATTTTAGAACGAGATTTCAATGACTTTTTGTAAACTCTGAATTTTCTCCCACGTGGCGTACAAAAGTTCATAAAAAACGACACAATTTGACATGATCATCATCTAAATTAGTTCAGCGGAACACCATCGTTATTACCTATGAAAACAGGATTCTCAGTTTTTTTCAATTTTGGAACGAGATTTCAACGACTTTTGATAAACTCTCAATTTTCATTCTCGGTTTATTCAAAGGGTCATAAAAGAGACACAATTAAAGATGATCATAACCTAAATTAATTGAGCGGAAGACCATCGTTATAAGTTCTAAAAAATTACTTTTTATTTTTTTTTTTAAATTTAGGATAAGTTTTCAATGACTTCTTAAAAACTCTGAATTTTTTTCACAGGTCATTCAAAAGAGCATCACAAAAGACACAATTTGTGATGATAATCACCTAAATTAGTTGAGCGGAAGACCATTGTTATTAGCCTTGAAAACAAAATTTTTAGTTCTTTTCAATTTTAGATATAACGTTGGTCTTCCGCTTAACTAATTAAGATGTTGATTATCTCTAATTGTGTTTTTTTTATGACCCTTTGAATGACCCGTGAAAGAAAATTCAGAGTTTTTAAAAAGTTATTGAAATCTACTTCTAAATTTGAAAAAAATTAAAAATGATTTTTTCATAGCGAATAACGATTGTCTTCCTCTCAACTAATTTTGGTGACGGTCATCTTTGTTTGCGTCTTTTTTTATGACCTTTTGAATGACCCGTGAAAAAAAATTCAGAGTTTTTAAAAAGTCATTGAAATCTCGTTCTAAAATTGAAAGAAACTAAAAATATTGTTTTCAGAGCCAATAAAGATGGTCTTCCGCTCAAATATTTTTGATTATGGTCATCGCTAATTATGTCTTTTTTTACGACCTTTTAAATGAACTATTAAAGAAAATTCAGAGTTTATAAGAAGTCATTAAAATCTCCTTATAAAATTGAAACAACTAAAAATTTTGTTTTCAGATCATCTTGAATTGTGTCTTTTTTATGCTCTTTTGAATGGCCTGTGAAAAAATTCAGAGTTCTTAAGAAGTCATTGAAAACTTGTCCTAAATTTCAAAAGACTTGAAATTTTCTATTCAAAGCTAATAATGACGGTCTTGATCTTAACTAATTTTCATGAGGATGATCGCTATTTATGTTAATTTTGATGTCTTTTTGATGATCTGTGTACAGAGTGTTAGAGTTCTTGTATTAGATGTGAAGTACGCTATGGATAAAAATTTTTTTTAATAGAAATTTTCTAAGTCCAATCGTTATTTTGTAACGTTCCGTACTTCAGCCAAATCATTTTATTGTTGTTATTTCCCTACAAAATGACAAATAAATCGAGCGTTTTTGCAATTTTCTTAAACTTTCTAACTTTAGACGCCTAATAAAAACAAAAATTTATATATATTTATGTTATATACATTTTTATTATCAAATTAAGACGCTAACAATTGTTTAAACAAATTATTGTTGTTATTTTTTAACTTTTTCAAAAATGCTTATAAAGAGTTGTAGTTTTTTCTCAATTTTGCAAATTGATTTTATTAAACCAACCACATGTTAATAAAATTATTAAAATTCTTATTCTAACAAGTACCTATGTAAACAAATTATTGTTGTTCTTTATAAAATTTTTAATAAATGCTAAATAAAGAGTTAAACAGTTTGGTTAAAAATTTGTTATGTTAAAAATATATTAATGTTTTTAAATTGTGGTTGACTTAAGAAAAGTAATTTGCAAAATTCAGAATAAACTACAACTCTTTTAATGTATTTTTAGAAAAGTTAATAAATAACAACAATAAGCTGTTTGATTAATTATTATAATAATAATTTTAATAATTTTATTAACATGTGGTTGGTTAAATAAAATCAATTTGCAAAGTTGAGAAAAAACTACAACTCTTTATAAACATTTTTGAAAAAGTTAATAAATAACAACAATAATTTGTTATAATATTTGTTAAAAAAATAATTTTATTATGTTTATTAACATGTGGCTGGTTTAATAAAATCAATTTGCAAAATGGAGAAAAAACTACAACTCTTTATAAGCATTTTTGAAAAAGTTAGAAAATAATAACAATAATTTGTTTAAATAATTCTTATAATAATCATTTTTATTTTTTTTATTAAAACGTGGGTGATTCAAGAAAAGCAATTTGCAAAATTAAGAAAAACCTGCAACTTTTTTTAAGCATTTTTGCAAAAGTTATAAATAACAACAATAATTTGTTTAAATAATTGTTTTTATAATAAGTTTATTTATTTTATTAAAATGTGGTTGATTCAAAAAAAGCTTTTTGCAAAATTAAGGAAAACCTGCTACTTTTTTTAAGCATTTTTAAAAAAGTTATAAATAACAACAATAATTTGTTTAAATAATTGTTTTTATAATAATTTTATTTATTTTATTAAAATGTGGAACTTATCAAAAAAAATATTTATTATTATTTTAAATGCTTTTTCTTCATTCATTGAAGTTATTATCAAAACATATGTTATTGTTTATGCTTTCCCATGTTGCATAATTTGTTTAAACAATTTATTGTTGTTATTTCCCTACAAAATGACAAATAAATCGAGCATTTTGCAATTTTCTTAAACTTTCTAACTTTAGACGCATAATAAAAACATAAATTTATATATATTCACGTTATATAAATATTTATTATCAAATTAAGACGCTAACAATTGTTTAAACAAATTATTGTTGTTATTTATAACTTTTCAAAAATGCTTAAAAAAAAGTTGCAGGTTTTTCTTAATTTTGCAAATTGCTTTTCTTGAATCAACTTCATTTTAATAAAATAAATTAGCTTATTATAAAAACAAGTATTTAAACAAATTTTTGTTGTTATTTATAACTTTTTCAAAAATGCTTAAAAAAAGTTGCAGTTTTTTCTTAATTTTGCAAATTGCTTCTCTTGAATCAACCACATTTTAAAAAAATAAATAAAAATTATTATTATAACAATTATTTAAACAAATTATTGTTATTATTTTCATACTTTTTCAAAAATGCTTATAAAGAGTTGTAGTTTTTTCTCCATTTTGCAAGTTGATTTTATTAAACCAGCCACATGTTAATAAACATAATAAATTTTTTTTTTTAACAAATATTTAAACAAATTATTTTTGTTATTTATTAACTTTTTCAAAAATGTTTATAAAGAGTTGTAGTTTTTTCTCAACTTTGCAAATTGATTTTATTTAACCAACCACATGTTAATAAAATTATTAAAATTATTATTATAACAATTAATCAAACAACTTATTGTTGTTCTTTATTAACTTTTCTAAAAATGCATTAAAAGAGTTGTAGTTTATTCTGAATTTTGCAAATTACTTTTCTTAAGTCAACCACAATTTTAAAAAATTACTAAATTTTTAACATAACAAATTTTTTAACAAACTGTTTAACTCTTTATTTAGCATTTATTAAAAATTTTATAAAGAACAACAATAATTTGTTTAAATATTTGTTAGAATAATAATTTTCATAATTTTATTAACATGTGGTTGATTTAATAAAATCAATTTGCAAAATTGAGAAAAAACTACAACTCTTTGTAAGCATTTTTGAAAAAGTTAAAAAATAACAACAATAATTTGTTTAAATAATTGCTATAATAATAATTTTTATTTATTTTATTAAAATGTGGTATTTTCAAGAAAAGCAATTTCCAAAATTAAGAAAAATTTGCAACCTTTTTAAAGCCTTTTTGAAAAAGTTATAAATAACAACAATAATTTGTTTAAATAATTGTTTTTATAATAATCTTATTTAATTTATTAACATGTGGTTGATTCAAGAAAAGCAAGTTGCAAAATTAAGAAAAAACTGCAACTTTTTTTTAAGCATTTCTGAAAAAGTTAATAAATAACAACAACAATTTGTTTAAACAATTGTTAACGTCTTAATTTGATAATAAATATTTATATAATATAAATATATATAAATTTATGTTTTTATTAGGCGTCTAAAGTTAGAAAGTTTAAGAAAATTGCAAAAACGCTCGATTTATTTGTCATTTTGTAGGGAAATAACAACAATAAATTGTTTAAACAAATTATGTAACATGGTAAAACATAAACAATAACATATATTTTGATAATAACATCAATGAATGAAGAAGAAGCATTTAAAATAATTAATATTTTTTTTGATAAATTCCAGGTTTTTTTACAGTCACATAAAAAATAGTTAATTTATTTAATAAGTATACGACAGATTTTTATTATTTAGACATTCATGAACAAAAATATCGTTTACAGAAGGAAAAAGGTCAATTTTTCACGATTTTATGTCAAATTTACGAAAAAGTGCATTTTTCCTATGGGAATTCAATGGTAATTTTCAACGGCTTTGCGGCACAAGTTAATAATAAAAAATAAAAAAATACGTATCTCATATTTTTCGCCAAAGAACAAAATTGGGGGGTAAGGTTTATGAAAATCGACATTTTTTTTGGCCTCCCTACTATGTACATTACCTAAAAAATTCACTTTAATCGCCATATTGAATTTTTTTTTTCTTAATACTCCTATCTATTATAGCCTACTTATTTTTGACGCGATATTTATGACTTTTATAGATACTGCAATGCCATTGCTTTTAAAAAAATGTAATAATTTGACAAAAAAACCTAAAAATTTCATGTTTTTGTTTAAAAAAACGTCTATAATTTGTTTTTTTTTAATTTACAAGATTTCTCAATACGCCATTCGAAAGAGCGATTTTCGGATCATAAGATACGGCTATAGCAAAATTTTTTTCATAAGGTTCAATCGATAAATTTTTGCGTCAAACTTTATGACAAAAAATTGTACATTTGGGCGTTAAGGGCATGTGATGGAGTATGACATCACTTGTATAGGCAAAATTTGTCCGTAACTTTTCTCTTAACATATTGAATATTTTGTCATGAAACTTGGTAGATTTACTTAAAATGTCATTAGGAAGGTCTCTCAGACCCAAGTTTGTTTGAATTTTGACTCAAAAGTGATTTTTAAAGAATATTGCACATTTTCGAAAAATTCCCAAAATTAATTTTGGGCCAAATTTCAAACAAAGTTGGGTCTGAGAGACCTTCCTAATGTCATTTTAAGTAATTCTACCAAGTTTCAGGACAAAATATTTAATATTTTAAGAGAAAAGTTACGGACAAATTTTGCCTATACCAGTGACGTCATAATCCATCACATGCCCTTAAAGGGTTAAATCGCCAGATATCTGACGAAATAGACACAGCGATAAATAAAACGGTTTTGTTAAACTCCAATACCTCCTCTTTCATTCATAAAACGTTTGAAATAAATAAAATAAATTTTTGTATAAAAAAAAATAATAATTGAAAAGTGTCACAGAAGTGGTACTACATCCTTAAAATTTTTAAGTGCAGTTAAGATTTTAAAAAAAGTACAATAAATAGTTAAAATAAATATACATAAATAAGAATATTTACCTCTTCTGTTTCATTTCGTACATCACAACTTCCATAAACTAAATTTTTTAAAAACGTACTTTGCTTCTTAGTCAATACACCAATTAAATTTCCTATTTCCAGAATACTTGTCATTGTAAAGCATTTATAGTAAAAAAAAACAATTTTGTTCTGCTTGTTTTTTAACCACGTGGTATTTTCTTCTTCTTTGATCAAATGGCCTCTTGTATATAGACAAAATAGCAATTAATGAAATTTTAACCACGTGGTGAAGAAAAACAAGAAAAGCAGAACACCGGTTGTCAGGGTTGTGCATTACTATAGCCCAGAGCACAACGAGGGTTGTAGACATTCATCTCAAAATGAAAGTATCCGACAGACTATTAAGTCGAATTCACAAGTGAAGAATTGAAAGTTGGACAACTTTGTGTTAGACGAATTGAAAATTGATGGAAATTCAGTTTTTTTGAATTTACATATAACTTAGGGTCAAATCACATGGGAGCGTCAAACGTAAAACGTTTTCTGCTTTTTATGAGAGTGACAGCGCTAGTGATATCTTTCTATCTCTCTTGCTTTTACGAAAAACAGAAAACGTTTGACGTTTGACGCATTCATCTGATATCACCCTTAATGTTAAGGAGAAAGAATAATATGTTTATGTAATTATTATGTGCTTTACTTTTAAGTTGGTAAAATATTAGTTTGTTTTAATTGTCATACAATAGAAATTTTTAAGTTTGAATTAAAAGCAATTTATAATGCAAATCTAACCTAAATGTAGTTTGAAATAAAATAAATATTATGAAAATTATTTTCACAATAATAATAACATGGACGAATTAAAGGGATAAAGATGTTTTAAGTGTCTGAACGATATAAAAAACGAATTACTGTTTATTAGAATTACAGTTTGACAGAGCTTCTATTTTAAGTAATTAGTGATTGGCATAATTTTAAAGTGGACGATTTTTTAAGGAGGTCTACTTTTAATTTTACCGCTTTTTAATGTAACCTAATTTCATTTTGCCTTATTCCCATTTATTAAATTATACATTTATACGAATTATCATTTCGTTTAATTTATAATTAACATATTTGTTACATAACCTAAAAACAGTGTGTCATATTAATTAATTGACATAAATTGAAAGTGTGCAAATAATTATTTACCTAAATATTATTATTCCGAAATAGATTGTAATCGAAAGTTTAAATTAACAACACGTAAATTTAATTAAATCAATTTTCACCGAAACTGCATTTGAACTAAATACCAATACATGAAATTATTATTTGACATAATTTTTCTTTCGCGCATTTTGCATATACTATTATTTCATTTCATTAAAATTTCAATATAATCGAATTTTCGCGCGTGAGAAATATCATATTGCCTAAACCCAAGTATTCGAATTTTAATTCTTCGACAATTTCATAATTCGAACAGTTTCCGATCCCTGACATTTCTATATACAGTACGCTTCCATTTAATTGACCTCCATTTTAAATGAACTTCCATTTTATTTGAACTTTTCCGTACATTTTAAATGAACAAAATTATCCCTACCACTCATGTGCACGTGAGGGGAAGTGTTACATTTCCCCTCACGTGCAAAGTGTTTTTGGTATTTGCGAAAAGAGTGGGAAGGGTCAATTAAAATGTTTCATCCGGTCCCGACGAGGTCAATTAAATGGAAGCGTACTGTAATTTGAAAAGTTTTCGATCCATCCCCGACATACAGAAATGTCAGGGATCGGAAACTGTTCGAATTATGAAATTGTCGAAGAATTAAAATTCGAATACTTGGGTTTAGACAATATGATATTTCTAACGCGCGAAAATTCGATTAGATTGAAATTTCAATGAAATGAAATAATAGTATATGCAAAATGCGCGAAAGAAAAATTATGTCAAATAATAATTTCAGGTATTGGTATTTAGTTCAAATGCAGTTTCGGTGAAAACTGATTTAAATAAATTTACGTGTTGTTAATTTAAACTTTCGATTACAATCTATTTCGGAATAATAATATTTAGGTAAATAATTATTCGCACACTTTCAATTTATGTCAATTAATTAATATGACACACTGTTTTTAGGTTATGTAACAAATATGTTAATTATAAATTAAGAGAAATGATAATTCGTATAAATGTATAATTTAATAAATGGGAATAAGGCAAAATGAAATAATTTTCATAATATTTATTTTAATTCACTCTACATTTAGGTTACTTTTACAATATAAATTGTTTTGAATTCAAACAAAAAAAATTAGGTAAACCAAACATTTCTTTAAATGTAGATTATGTCATAAAGTAATTCTGGAAAATTGTAAATTGATTAAAAAAGTATTCGATTAAATGCAAATTATATTAAGGGGGGTTTCTCATGGAAAAGTCGGAAAATGAACATTTTCGATTTTATTTAAGGACGTTGGAACCCGAAGCTGAGAGTGGCGTAGAAACACTTTTTCCTCCTTTGCTCGAAAATTTCCCTTTTATGAATTTTTTTTAGAAACACTGGACACTTTTTCAAAAAAAGGGCTATGGTAGACAAAAGTATTTGAGATAAGGAATTTTTTAAACATTTGTTTTATGCAAACAAATGTGCCTACGAGCGTCAAAATTAACTCCCGTTTTTAGAGTTCCTGTAAAGAGAGTTAGGACACGTGAGGTTCAACTTTTGATTGGCTCAGCGTAACCGGAGACGGAAGTGTATTGAAAGTTTTTTCATTGGCTGAAAAGAGCGCGCTGATTTTAAAATGCTTTCTTAACAAACATTTTTAAATTTCGCCCGCGCTTTTTAACCAATCACACAAATTACTTCATCGTCACTTCCGTCTCCGGTTTGTCAACAGGCTAGTGGAAGGGGGCACATGTCCTAACTCTCTTTATAGGAACTCTACCGTTTTGACATTGCAAGATTTTCCGTAAAAGATGGCCGCCGCTTATCAGCTGGGCACGGGCTACGTGACATGGGCTCAAGTGAGATGGCGGCGGCCATCTTTTACGGAAAATCTTGCAATGTCAAAACGGGAGTTAATTTTGACGCTTGTAGGCACATTTGTTTGCATAAAACAAATGTTTAAAAAATTCCTTATCTCAAATACTTTTGTCTACCATAGCCCTTTTTTTGAAAAAGTGTCCAGTGTTTTTAAAAAAAAATCATAAAAGGGAAATTTTCGAGCAAAGGAGGAAAAGTGTTTCTACGCCACTCTCAGCTTCGGGTTCCAACGTCCTTAATTATTTATTCATTTTCATAAATATCTATCTAAACCTGTTTACATATTAAAATTCCCTGTAATAAGAGGGTTATTGAGCAAGCGTTTTGGCTAGTTGAGCAAGCCCTCTGCTCAATTGTCCTAACGAAATATGGACAATTGGGCTGGTTGCTCATTCACCCAATGCATTGAGTCCAATAATCCACAAGGTATTTCGAGCTTAAAACTGGAGAAAAAGCGACTTAATATTGATAAAACACTAAGAAACGTTAAATTAAGCATAAATACACAAAATTAGATAATAAAAATACGTATATTAAGAATAAATAACATTTTCGAAAAGACGTGATTTATTGACACTCAGAGAGCAGAACACCTGACTAGCAGAATAGACGTAGCCAATCAAAATCTTTCTACCGCGAGAGACTAAATTGTGATTGGCTACGTCTATTTTGCTAGTCAGGTGTTCTGCTCCCTGTGTGTCAATAAATCACGTCTTTTCGAAAATGTTATTTATTCTTAATATACGTACTTTTATTATCTAATTTTGTGTATTTATGCTTAATTTAACGTTTCTTAGTGTTTTATCAATATTAAGTCGCTTTTTCTCCAGTTTTAAGCTCGAAATACCTTGTGGATTATTGGACTCAATGCATTGGGTGAATGAGCAACCAGCCCAATTGTCCATATTTCGTTAGGACAATTGAGCAGAGGGCTTGCTCAACTAGCCAAAACGCTTGCTCAATAACCCTCTTATTACAGGGTTGAAGTATTTTGAAATAAAAAATATTTATTTTTACACCTAAAATATTATATTAAACGTTTATATTAGTGCCGTGAAGTTGACTCTAAAAAAAGAAGGCGTTTTGCGGTAGACATGATTGCGCCATTTTGAATTACCGGAAACCTAAAAATCCAAAAGAATTTCAAAATATACATGTGTGGGCAGTCCGTATACCAGGAGTTTTACTTAAAACCAAAAAATAAAAAAATGGCGGGTTTTTGAAAAAAAAATTCGAACAAACGACATTTTTTTCGTACTTAAGGATGGCTGGGAGGGGGGAGGGGGTTACTAAAGCAGTTTATCTTGGTATACGGACTGCAGACAGGTGTGCCTAACAAAATGCAAAAGGATTTAAGTCAATTGCTTTCTTCGTTTTTTCTGAACTACGTCTACCGAAAAAAACCATGATTTTGAAGAAAAACGCGTTTAAAGTTAAAGGTAACATTTTTAGTAATAAAAGAAGTAAAGCGAAAATTTTTTATTTTTTTAATTATTTTTTTAATGGCATCTATTAGAGGCGCTTCTGGAACCTTCGCACGTTCCTTGTAACTCACGTTTTGATCGGACATCTTCGAAAAACACACGACGCGAAACTGAATCGATGCACGCCATGTTAGCCACCCAATGTAATGGTGTCTCTACAATGGATGTCGATGGGATCGACACGCATGTAATGCACATCGACATCGACATCATGTCGATGCGCACGCATCGTTCCTAACCCTAAAGAAATATTGATCATAATAAAACAACACATATATTAGTAAATACTTACTAAAAAGACCATAGCAACTCCGAAATTAGTCAAATTTGAGTATTTTAATAATTATTATATTAATTTATGAAGTAAATAAAGAGTAAATATTTCATGACATTTGGCATTGATGCGCGCGCATCGACATGTCGATCTGCATTACATGCGTGTCGATCCCATCGACATCCATTGTAGAGACACCATAACGGATTTATTTCAAAAACTAACACTCGGATCGACTTAAGGTACTTTCTCACCTCAGTAGCTGCCATGGGAGTGAAGGGTTGCGACAATTCAAATTTTCATTGTCTGAACTCTTCACTCTCACACGTTACCATAGCAACCTTCAGCCAGCCAGCCAGCCAGCCGAGGTGTGAAAGTGCCATTAAGCATTTTTGAAGGCATTTTTGACAAGTTAAAGAGTAAATTTACGCAAAAAAAATAATCCATTTTTCCGTGAGAAACCCCCCTTAAATATAAAAACGACCAAATAAAAATTATGTCAAACAATAATTTCATGTATTGGTACTTAGTTCAAATTTATTTTCGATGAAATTTGATTTAAGTAAATTTACATGTTATTAATTTAAACTTTCATCTACCATCTATTTCGGAAGAATAATATTCAGGTAAAATAATTAATAGTGATGGGTAGTGACCGTAAATTTACGAAATTTACCAAATTTACAGGTAAATTTACCATTTTTACGGTAAAACAGGAAAATTGTTTATTTTAAACTTTCGAGAAATACATAATGAAATTTGATTTGATAATAAGATTATTAATGAATGTTAGAATGTACTGTCAAATTTTTTTTAAAAAAATATTTAATGAATGTTTTAAAAACTTTAGAAGATACGTATTATATGTAGTCACATAACCTAAAATCGTTAATATAGGATGAATGTCGGGTTAGTGGTATAAGAAACATATAATAAATAAAATGAATCCCAGTGATTTAAAATGTTCTGATTCTTGCTAATTTAAAAGTAGTTAGTAAAGAGAAAAGTGTTCAAAGTTGTAGATTTTTTAAATGAGTGAAATACATACATAAACAAAATCTAAATGAATTCACGTACTGCTAAAAAAAATTTCAGAACTGATTGACATGAAATAAATACAATTCTCACAATTTAAATTTATTCTTCTATTTATTCATTTATGTTCCTTTTTATGTTACAAAAATTTAGAACATCGTAAATATATCAAAACACTAAATTAGAACGTTAAAACTAAACATGCTTGGTTTGTCATGAAGCATAAAGTGCACATGTATTTTTACACCACATTTTTATTCTCAAGTTAAAAAAAAACTTTCTTTTTGTCAGGTGCTTTTGACAAAAAATCAAATTACATTTTAATGATTAAACAAATTTTTAATCATTTTTTTCAAGTATAGTTTATAGCAGAATAATTAATTACTTATAACTTTTTACAATAACATTATTAATATTTACCAATACGTGTTTTATATACTAATGGTTTTAAAAAAGGAACTATTTTAAACGATTTTTCTGATTAGTTTTATCAAAAATGCTCTATTAAAAGGCAAATTTTTATAGATTTTAAGAAAATGCTTGGATTTTCTAGGTTAAATATTTCGTTGCATCCCTAATAGCACCAAACGTTTCATTAACGTTGCTGCAACGTTTCCGTGTAACGTTGCAAACGTTGCATTGCAACGTTACCAGCCAAGAAAAATAACGTTGCATATGTCATGGGGCTAGAAACGTTGCAGGGAAACGTTGCGGAACGTTAATTTGGAACTTTGAATAGGCATTCGGAAAATCGCAGTGCGGGTTGCGGAAAAATGTTGCGGAAAAGGCTAAATTTTTTTTTATTAATATTATTCGATGTTGATAATATGATTGCTTCTGTAGAACAATGGTCACTAAAATCAACTGCGCAGCTCTAATTGCGATAGAAAACTACTGCGCACAATATCAACATTATTAATTTTTAAATGGTCATTCAAAGTTCCAAATTAACGTTCCGCAACGTTTCCCTGCAACGTTTCTATCCCCATGACATATGCAACGTTATTTTTCTTGGCTGGTAACGTTGCAATGCAACGTTTGCAACGTTACACGGAAACGTTGCAGCAACGTTAATGAAACGTTTGGTGCTATTAGGGATGTGACAAAATGATTCAAAGCGACGTGTTTTGCATTATAATTAAATTTAGAAAATTCAAAATTGATTATTTAGAAACTTCTAATTATCATGACTTTATTTCAATTAGAAATTTTATGTAAAAAAGCAGAAAAACATGATTTACTGGATTTACGGTAAATTTACAAATTTACGGTAAATTTCGTAAATTTTCAGTAATTTACAAACGAAGAGCGGTTAGCGCCCATCACTAATAATTAATCGCACATTTTCAATTTATGGCAATTAATTAATATGAGACACTGTTTTTAGGTTATGTAATAAATGCGTTAATTATAAATTAAACGTAATGATAATTCGTATAAATGTATAATTTAATAAATGGGAATAAGGCAAAATGAAATTAGGTTACATTAAAAAGCGGTAAAATTAAAAGTAGACTCAATAAAAAATCGTCCACTTTAAAATTATGCCAATCACTGATTACTTAAAATAGAAGCTCTGTCAAACCCCAGACAGCACCATAATTATCGGCAAGTTAACGGGAAGTTAACGGCGCTAGTTAACAAATTTATCGAGTTTAACTTTAGGCTAACTTCCTGCTAATATATAAATGTCCGCCACATCTTTAGTTATCCAAGATAACTTTCGGTTAACTACAAATGTAAATTCAACGCAGATTATGAAATAAAATTTTCAGAAATGTTTAAGTGATAATTAAATTAAAATTTGCTTTTCATATTTCCTTAGAATTAGCCATGAAAATTAGCTTAAAGGAAGACAATGAAATTTCTCGGAAAATAAAGTGGCAAGTTTCAGGGAAAATAATTAGGCTATGTTTACTTAATTTATAAAAACAATTTTGCTGAAAATGAATGAGGAAAATTTTCTTAAATATCGAAATTATAGTTTTAAAGAAATTTACTGAATATTCTTCACTAAAATTAGACAGGTAAACTAACTTAAAAATAAATAGAAAGATATCCTGGAAAGTAGACTGGCAAGTTATTGACAAATAAAGTTTACGTAATTTAAAAAAACTGTTTAGTTTAAAAAATTATAAACTATATAATAAAAAATGCAGGCAAAATTAAATTTTTTTTTATTATTACACTCATTTTTAAGTTGTTGTTGACAGATTTTTGTTTTTGATCTGAATAACAAATTTTTGCCATGGAATTTCGTTGTAAAGTCAGTAAAATGTCAGGGAAATGACAGGGAAATTGATAAACTGAATCTTGTAGCCACCCTGTTTAATTTTTTACTGCTTAATATACTATTTCTTATGCAACTAAGAGTATAAATATAAAAAAAAATTAATTTTGCCTGCATTTTTTATTATATAGTTTATAATTTTTTAAACTAAACAGTTTTTTTAAATTACGTAAACTTTATTTGTCAATAACTTGCCAGTCTACTTTCCAGAATATCTTTCTATTTATTTTTAAGTTAGTTTACCTGTCTAATTTTAGTGAAAAATATTCAGTAAATTTCTTTAAAACTATAATTTCGATATTTAAGAAAATTTTCCTCATTCATTTTCAGCAAAATTGTTTCTATAAATTAAGTAAACATAGCCTAATTATTTTCACTGAAACTTGCCACTTTATTTTCGAGAAATTTCATTGTCTTCCTTTAGGCTAATTTTCATGGCTAATTCTAAGGAAATATGAAAATCAAATTTTAATTTAATTATCACTTAAACATTTCTGAAAATTTTATTTCATAATCTGCGTTGAATTTACATTTGTAGTTAACCGGAAGTTATCTTGGATAACTAAAGATGTGGCGGACATTTATATATTAGCAAGAAGTTAGCCTAAAGTTAAACTCGATAAATTTGTTAACTAGCGCCGTTAACTTCCCGTTAACTTGCCGATAATTATGGTGCTGTCTGGGACTGTAATTCTAATAAACAGTAATTCGTTTTTTATATCGTTTAGACACTTAAAACATCTTTATCCCTTTAATTCGTCCATGTTATTATTATTGTGAAAATAATTTTCATAATATTTATTTTATTTCAAACTACATTTAGGTTAGATTTGCATTATACATTGCTTTTAATTCAAACTTAGAAATTTCGATTGTATGACAATTAAAACAAACTAATATTTTACCAACTTAAAAGTAAAGCACATAATAATTGTGACGCGTTCTGAAGAAAGGGACCTAAGCAGCAAATTGGTTATTTTACAGGAGAGCGAAAAGAAAAGTCGAGCGCGCATGGTAATTTGTACAAATCGAGAGTTTTGAATTGTTCCCTACTAGAAGTAAAAAGATAGAAATCTTATCACTTTTTATCTTTTCTTATCCCTGTTATAGAAAGAGATGCAGAAAGGCTATCATTTTCAAACTCGACTCTATATCTCCTTATATCTTTCTATCTCTACCTTAATTACGATGACCAGCTTATCGCCATTAATCGGCTTTTCCCTATAACTTTTAATCTCTAATCTTTACCATCCTATACCTTCCCTACTAAAAAATCCGGACGAAATCCGGATGAATTCCGGACGAAATCCGGACAAAACCGGATTAATTCCGGATCCGGAATTAGTCCGAAAGTGTCCGATTTAACGTAGGTTTTTGGCACGGAATTTAGTCCGGTCTTATCCGAAATAAATCCGGCCGTATACAATCCGGTACAGTCTGGAACAAATCTGGTCCGAAGTGTTGTTTAAATCCGAAAGTAGTCCGGTACAGTCCTGAACAAATCTGGTCCGGAGCGTTGTTTAAATCCGAATGTAGTCCGGTACAGTCCGGAACAAATACGGTCCTAATCGTTGGTTAAATCCGGATGTAGTCCGGTAGAGTCCGGAACTAATCTGGTTAAACTTTTTTTGTAATCCGGATTTAGTCCGGCTTCATCCGGAATTAGTCGGAAAAGCAAAAAAAAAAATTTTTTTAATTGTTTAAGTCATTTTTAAACAATGTTTGGAACTTAACATTACACAAATATTCATACATTTATTACAACGATTATATACAACAGTTATATTAAAGAAGAAAAATCGCACGCATGAGGGGAATCGAACACGGGATGTTACGCACGCAACGCAGAACCTAAACCGACTGAGCTATACGAGCTATGAGGTTCAACTTGTTAAATCAAACATACATGTAATCTGTGGATTAAATCCGGAAAGAGTCCGGTAAAGTACGGATATAATCCGTCCCTAATTCTTAATTCCAAATAGAACCCGGAGTATGTACGAAAATAATCTGACATTCGTTTTACAATCCGGAAAGAGTCCGGTACAGTACGGATGTAATCCGGCACACGTTTCAAATCCGGAAAGAGTCTGGTTTAGTATGAAAATAATACGGCAATCGCTTTCACATTCGGATAGCGTCTGATTTAGTATGAAAATAATCCAGCATTCTTTTTATAATTCTAAAAGAGTACGGCAAAGTACGGACATAATCGGTCACTCGTTTTTAAATCCGGATAGAGTTCACGTTATTACACGGTAACAAGGGAGATATAGAAAATACAGTAGGACCCAGTATATCGGACCCTATATATCGGATTCCCGCTTATATCAGATATTTTTGCCGGTCCCTTGAATTTAAATATAATGAATTTTTACCCGAATAAATAGAATTCCTGCTTATATCGAAAAAAATTCTCAGACCCTTGGAATCCGATATGTGAGGGTTTTACTGCAAATAAAAAATGGATTCGGAATCTATTTATAGCTCAAGTGTGAAATCCGTTTTTAGACCGGTCAAGTTCGTCAACTATCCGGCACAAACTTTACAATCCATTTTAAGTCGGGTTTTATCTGGAATTAGTCCGACAATTCATTTCGATATTATGTTTAGTTAAAGTGAAGTCCGTTTTTAGTCCGGTCACGTCTGGAAACTGTCAGGTACAAATTTCACAATCCGCTTTAAGTCAGGTTTAGTCTGGAATTTATCCGGTACTTAATTCCGAATTTACTTATAGTCTAACTAAAATCCGTTTTTCGTCCGTTCACATCCGAAAATTGTACGGCAGTCAATTCCGAAATTATTAATAGTCAAACTGAAATCCGTTTTTTGTAATCTGTTTTTTTTGTCCAAATGTTACTTTTATTTATTATCATTTTCATTATAACGACACATTACGACATGGCTAAACGACCTCAAGAAAAAATTGTTTTAAAAAATGTGTTTCCTATTTTCTAAATAAATCGTACTATAATCTAGATTTAAAAACATGTGACGGATAAAAACAGTATTTGTCTGGCTTCTCCGGATCGCAAAAAGAATGCAGGAATATTTTTGCACTAAACAGGACTCTTTCTGGATTTAAAAACGAGTACTGGATTATACCCAAACTTCATCAGACTTCTTGCCATTCACTTGACTCTTTCTGGATTGTAAAAGATATGCCAGACTTTTTCCGTATTCCGGTAAAAAGGGCGAAATGAAAAATAGTTAAAAAGATGGAGATGTTCTTAGAAAATGCAGCGAGCCAATTTAACTGACGAAAATTCAGAATCTTTTGAAGCGAAAGTAAAAGAAAATCATTCAGAAATTGAATTATTTTTAATGCAACTATTTTCCGACTTCCTATAATTTAAAGCAATAAAATTTTCTATTTTTCTAAGATCCATTGCAAATCTTTTTAGATGTCACCATCCAATAAACATTAGCGAATTATAAAAACAATGCAGATTCCTAATTTCCTTTAATTAGCTCAATTCGCTACTAACAGAAAATAAATGCTTTTGCAGATATTTTACTGCTTTCAGGCGGGATTAAAAAACAGAAAAGTCGCATATAAAATATAATTGAATGTTCCGCATGTTTTAAGAAAATTTCCAAATAAATGAATCTCCAAAATCACCGGAATCCGGAGGTGAGCGAACGGGAAAGGGAAAATAGGATGACTATAAATAATTTCGGAATCGACAGCCGAACTAATTACAGATATAACCAGACTTAAAACAGATTTAAAATTTATTCCGGACAACTGCCGGATGTGAACGGACTAGAATCGGATTTCACTTAGATCATAAATAATTTCGGAATTGACTGCCGGACTAATTCCAGATAAAACCAGACTTAAAGCAGATTGTGAATTTTGTGCCAGACAGTTGCCGGACTTGACCAGTCTTAAAACGGACTTAACTTTCACTAACATTAATTTGTAAATGGACTGCCAGACTAATTCCAGATAAATCCAGATTTAAAACGGATTGTGATTTTTGTGCCAGACAGTTTCCGGACGTGTCCGTACTAAAAACGGAGTTCTCTCTAACTAAAAATAATTTCTGAATCGACTGCCGGACTAATTCCAGTTAAAACCAGACTTAAAACGGATTTAAAATTTATGCCGGACAACTGCCGGATGTGACCGGACTAGAATCGGATTTCACTTAGACCATAAATAATTTCGGAATTGACTGCCGGACTAATTCCAGATAAAACCAGACTTAAGACGGATTTAAAATGTATGCCGGACAACTGCTGGATGTAAACGGACTAGAATCAGATTTCACTTAGACTATAAATAATTTCGGAATTGACTGCCGGACCTATTCCAGATAAAATCAGACTAAAAACGGATTTAAATTTTATGCCGGACAACTGCCAGATGTGAACGGACTAGAATCGGATTTCACTAAGACTATACATATACTTTCGGAATTGACTGCTGGACTAATTCCAGATACAAACCAGACTTAAAACGGATTTAAAATTTATGCTGGATAACTGCTAGATGTGAATAGACTAGAATCAGATTTTACTTAGACTATAAATAATTTCGGAATTGACTTCCGGACTAATTCCAGATAAAATCAGACTTAAAACGGATTTAAAATTTATGCCGGACAACTGCCAGATGTGATCAGACTAGAATCGGTTTTTACTTAGACTATAAATAATTTCGGAGTTGACTGCCGGACTAATTTCAGGTAAAACCATACTTAAAACGGATTTAAAATTTATGCCGGACAACTTCCGGATGTTAACGGACTAGAATCTGATTTCAGTTAGGTTATAAATAATTTCGGAATTGACTCCCGGACTAATTCCAGATAAAACCAGACTTAAAGCGGATTTTAAATTTTGTGTCGGACAGTTTCCGGACTTGACCAGTCTTAAAACGGTCTTAACTTAAGCTAACATTAATTTCTAAATGGACTGCCGGACTAATTCCAGATAAATCCAGACTTAAAACGGATTGTGATTTTTGTGCCAGACAGTTTCCGGACGTGTCCGTACTAAAAACGGACTTCTCTCTAACTAAAAATAATTTCTGAATCGAATGCCGGACTAATTCCAGTTAAACCAGACTTAAAGCGGATTTTAAATTTTGTGTCGGACAGTTTCCGGACGTGACCGGACAAAAAACGGACTTCACTTTGATCATAAATAATTTCGAAATCAATTGCCGGACAAGATTCGGACTATTCCGGATTAATTTCAGATCAAATTTTTTGTGTCAGACAAATTTCGGACTAATTCGGATCATTTCCGTACACATTTCGGATTAATTCCAGATAAGACCGGACTGTTTTGTCTGGAATTCGTCCGGAATTCGTACGGAATTAGTCCGGATTTTTTAGTAGGGTTTCTATTGCCTCCAATCTCTTTCAATCTCTACCTTAATCATAATGACCAGCTTATCGCCATAAATCACCTTTTTCCTATAACTTTCAATCTCTAGTCTATACCTTTCTGTCCAGTCCTATCCCTACCTTAATGGACATAGCGAGTTATCGCTTTTCATCACCTATTCTATAACTTTCAATTAATTTCTAATACCTTCATATTATTTCCAAACCCCACCTGAATGAACATGATGAGCTTTCCCTTTTAATCACTTTTCATCAATACTTTTCAATAACCTATAACATATCCACATATTTTTTGCTATTGCACTCTAACCAGCATCATCAGTTATCGCTTTTAATCACCTTTCTTCTATAACTTTTAATCTTTCGCCTATCCCTTCCTATCCCTTTTTATCCCTTTCTATCCCTTTTAATCCCTTTCTATCCCTACTTATACTTTCCCATCCCCAACTGAAAGAACATGATCACTCACTAGATTACTGAAAGTAATGAAAGGAAAGTGATTAAAAGCGAAAAATGATCATGTTAATACAGGTGGGATAAGAAAATATAAAAAGGGATAGAAAGGGATAGAAAAGGATAGAAAGAGATAGAAAGTGATAGGTGAAAGATAGAAAGTGTTTGAAGGAAAATGATTAAAAGCCATAAACCGATAATGCTGGTTAAGAGAAGAATAGCAAAAAATATGTGTATATGACATAGGTTATTGAAAATTATAGATGAAAAGTGATTAAAAGGGAAAGCACATAGTGTTCATTCAGGTGGGGTTTGGTAATGATGTGAAAGTATTAGACATTAATTCAAAGTTATAGAAAAAGATGATTAAAAGCGATAACTTGCTAGGTCCATTGAAGTAGGGATAGGGCGGGATAGAAAAGTATAGATTAGAGATTAAAAGTTATAAGAAAAAGGTGATTAATGGTGATAACTGATCATTATGATTAAGGTAGAGATTGAAAGAGATTGGAGGCAATAGAAAGGGATAGGATGTAAAAGATTAGAGATTGAAAGTTATAAGGAAAATGTGATTAATGGCGATAAGCTGGTCATGGTGATTAAGGTGGAGATTGAAAGAGATTGAAGGCAATATAAAGGAAAAGGATGGTAAAGATGAAAGATTGAAAGTTATAGGGAAAAGGTGATTAATGGTGAAAACTGATAATTATGATTATGGTAGAGATTAAAAGAGATTTGAGGTCAGTACAAAGAGTTAAGAAGGTACAGAGTAGGGATTGAAAATTATACGTTTTCTGTATCTCTTTCTATAACAGAAATAAGAAAAGATAAAAAGTAATAAGATTTCTATCTCTTTATTTCCAGTATGGATCTCCAAAAATATAAATACTATGTGGGATAGAAAAAGATAGAAGAGCCCTATCGATAGAAAGTGACTAGAAAATGACTGAAAAATGTCTAGTCAGTCATTTTTCAGTCATTTTTATTTTTAAATATATGAAAAATAATCTATTTAATAATAAATTTGTTGAATACTATTTAATGTGCTCTTAGCATTATATTGGCTTCATATATTTAGAATAAACAATGAAAATTGTTAATTTTTTTATTATTTATTTAAATTTTTTGTTAAATATTTTTTTTATTGTTTTAATGTTATAAACCATTTCTGAAGTGCGCTTGAACACTTTTATAAAGAATCACGAAGCTCGGTGGCATTTAAAATGGTCTAAAAGCAATTTTAAAAAGAAAAAGTCATTCGACATTTTCTAGGTACGAAATCATTCAAATTGTACCTAAAAAATGACTGAATCCATTCAGTCATTTTGGCCAGTCAT
The DNA here is from genome assembly GCA_037103525.1 of Ganaspis brasiliensis. Lineage (NCBI taxonomy): Eukaryota > Metazoa > Arthropoda > Insecta > Hymenoptera > Figitidae > Ganaspis > Ganaspis brasiliensis. The sequence continues at coordinate 169,075 of JAZKLR010000008.1, read as the reverse complement.
TTTTTAGGTATTCTCTATCGGCAGGGAGGAAGATAAAAGAGATGGGAATAAGAGTGATAAAAGGCAGTCAAGTAAAGAAGTGATCTGTAGTGTATCGTGCGTTAGCTCAGTTGGTAGTGTGCTTAGGTTAATGCGCACGAGGTTGGGGGATCGCTCCATCATAGCTGACAATTTTTCAGTATTATACAGGTTAAATATCAGATTAATTTCAGTATATATAGATATATATACTACCATATAAAATAACTAAAGCAATTGGGTATTTAAAATAGTAGATAAGCGAAAAGATAGATGGAGATTAAATTTTTAAAGAAGAGGATGGAAAGGGGATAGAAAGAGATTCACTTTTTATAGAAAAGGAAAAAAAGGGGATAGAAAAGGGATAGAAAGAGATAAAAATAGTTGATGGACGAAGAGATAGAAAGAGATTTATTTATTTTAGAAGATGATAGAAAGGGAATAGAAACGGATACAAATTCAAAGCGAATAAAGAAAATATATAAAGAGGTAGACGTTTAGAGATAGAAAGATATTGTGTTTTGGGAATGCAAAGTAGATATATGGAAGGGATAGAAAAAGTGTAATCTGTTTCTATCCTCATATTTCTTTCCCTTTTTATCTTTTTACTCTTAGCAGGGTTATAACTTAAAAAATGTTCAATAAAAATCTTTTCTGACTTTAGATAATGAAAAAGGAACCTTTAATAAAATTAAAACATCCATAAAACGAAAATCGATTTTTTGCTTCTTAGGTCCCTTTCTTCAGAACGCGTCACAATTACATAAACATATTAGTCTTTCTCCTTAACATTAGGTATGTTCTCGCTACCTACACTTGATACACTCGAGTGTAAGAAGGTGTAAAACGGAGCATGCGCTTTAAAGTAAAGTACAGAAACTAACGAGAACAGAATAGTGTAGATCTGTTACACTTTTTTCAAATTATGTAAGACATTAAAAGTAGTTATACTATCAAATTTTGAACTTATTTTAGTACATCATAAAATTACCTTAAAAATATATATATTGAAAACAAAAAATCTAAGAAGGTCCATAAATAAAAAACTGTAAATGGTTATTTAGAAAGCATAGTTATTGAATTTATAAGAATAAAATTTTACCAACACTTGTTTAAGTTGTTTGATAAAAATGCAATTCTTTTACAGGAAATTATTTAACAATATGAATGAAACTTTATTTTCTTTAATTAAGATAATTCTTTCATTAAAATTTTTATTATATCCGATTTTTTTTATTTAAATCGGATTTTTTTTATTTAAACCAAAAATTGATTTTTTTTAAATCTAATCAGTATATAAAATCTTCAAATGATTATTTGTAAGTAGTTTATTTTTCAAACTTATATATAGAACATTTAATAAGAAATAATGAATAATAAAACATTTAATCAAAATCAAATAAATTATGTCGAACAAATGAGAAAATTTAAAAAAAAAACACCTTCAAATTTATATGAATGCAAAATTAGGAAAATTAGGTAGAAGCAACAAGAAGGTAATAAATTATAAAAAAAACAAGAACGTAAAAAGATAAAAAAACAGTCTATTAAAAAAATGAGAAAATTCTTTTAAATAAAAAATGTCATGGCAATAGTATTAAAGAAACGAAGAAAAGATTTAAAAAAAACAACACAAGAATGAAACAGTGACCTAAAAATATATAAAAAGCAGAAATTCTTTTAAAAAAATTAAGCTATTTACGGACATTTTTTTTTCATTAAAAAATAATTAAGAAGATAATTATAAAAACGTTAAAATATATTACAAAAGAGAAGAAAATGTTAAAATTAGAAAAATTAGAGAATTATTCACAAATTGAAGAAAAAAAAAATGAAGCAAAGTTGGGAAAATTTTTAAAGAAAAAACATTCTATGAAATAGAAGAACGATGTTAAAATAAGAAAATTTAGTAAAAGCCTAAATTTACAAAATATAAAATAAAAGAATAAAAGTCTACAAAATAAAGTAGAAAGTTGAGAAATTAAAAAAATTATAACAGCATCGAATAAATATTTTCAAACATTCGTAAGTACAAGCTAGAAACAAAAAAAATTTAAATGAAGAAAAAAGGTGTATAAGAAATGGAAAAATGACGACAAAAGTTAAAGAATTAATTAAAACAGAAGGAATGACTAAAAAATAGTAAAACATGGAAAAATTAAATAAATAGGAAGAAAATGGAGAAATGTTTTTTTTCCTTAGTCTAACAAACTGTATTAAAATGTAAATAAACAAGCCCAATAAAGAAAATTTAAAAACTTTATGTAAGAATAAGTAAGTCTGCCAAAAATCTCGCAAAAAATAGACAAGGTGTGGAAACAAATTTAATAAATTTACTAAAAAATGAGCGTCATTTATTTTAAAAATATGGAAATACATAAGTATGAAAATCAACAAAATAAAAAGTTTAGTGAATGTTATAATCACAAAAATGTGTAAAATAATATTAAATAATTTGCATAAAAAGAAGAAAATTAAAGAAAATCCTAAAATGAAAGGACGCAAATACAAAAAAACAAGTGAGTTGAAAATGGAGAAAAAATCTTAAAATTTTGTAAAAATAAGAAATTATAAGATAAAAATTAAATAGTTTCTAAAAAGTGAAATCTCTTAGAAAAACTTTAAGAATTACAAAAAGGTTTATTGTGAATATGAAATATAAATAATGTTATTTAAGTATGTTGTATTAATTAATATGCATTTAAATTTGAATTAATTTAATTTTAAAAGTTTGAACAAATTGGAATATGAGTTAATTGACGTTTAGAATTTATTTGAATTATAATGACTTAAAGATATATGTCAATATATGTATATAAATTTAATAATATTTTGTGCTATATATATCTTCATACCAAAAATTTTTAGATAGTAGGTATTTTGATCATCAGTATTAGCACAATTTCTTAAATTTTATCAAAAATTAAATATTTAATTGTAAAGTTTTTTTTAATTTAAATCCAATGATTTATATCCCTATTAGCACAAAACGTTTCATTAACGTTGCTTCATCGTTTTCTTGCAACGTTGCAAACGTTGCATTGCAACGTTACCGGTCAAGAAAAGTAACGTTGCATATCCCTGTCGATAGAAAGTGACTAGAAAATGACTGAAAAATGTCTAGTCAGTCATTTTTCAGTCATTTTTATTTTTAAATATATGGAAAATAATTTATTTAATAATAAATTTGTCGAATACTATTTAATGTGCTTTTAGGATTATATTCGCTTCATTCTTTTAGAATAATTAATGAAAATTTTTAATTTTTTTATTATTTATTTAAATTTTTTGTTTAATATTCTTTTTATTGTTTTAATGTTATAAACTATTTTTGAAGTGCACTTGAACACTTTTACAAAGAATCACGAAGCTCGGTGGCATTTAAAATGGTCTAAAAGCAATTTTAAAAAGAAAAAATCATTTGACATTTTCTAGGTACGAAATCATTCAAATCGTACCTCAAAAATGACTGAATGGCCAGTCATTTTTTAGGTATTCTCTATCGGCAGGGATGTCATGGGGCTATGAACGTTGGAAGGGAACGTTGCGGAACGTTATTTTGAAACTTTGAATAACCATTTAAAAATCTTCTAAAAATTAATAATGTTGATATTGTGCGCAGTAGTTTTCTATCGCAATTAGAGCTGCGCAGTTGATTTTAGTGACCAATGTTCTATAGAAGCAATTATATTATCAACATCGAATAACATAAATAAAAAAAATTTAGCGTTTTCCGCAACATTTTTCCGCAACCCGCACTACGATTTTTCGAATGCCTATTCAAAGTTCCAAATTAACGTTCCGCAACGTTTCCCTGCAACGTTCCTAGCACCATGACATATGCAACGTTATTTTTCTTGGCTGGCAACGTTGCAATGCAACGTTTGCAACGTTACACGGAAACGTTGCATCAACGTTGATGAAACGTTTGGTGCTATTAGGGATCATGATTTAAAACAATTATAACAGCCCTGCTTTTAAATATGAAAATTTTAACCCTTTAAATTTAGATTTTACCCAAAATCAATTAATTTCAATTCATATTATTATTAATGATAATTAAACATTTTTAAATATTCAAATTTTTGTTTACATATTTCATTAATTTCATTATTTCTCTATTTAGCGTTTTACTTATTTACGTCCCTACTGAAAAATCCTATATAGGATCCTACATAGGATCCTATATAGAATCCATATGGATTCCTATGAGAATCCACGTAGGATCCTATATAGGATCCTATATAGGTATTGTCCTATAGGAATCCATGTGGATTCTCATAGCCCGGCAAGAAGGCTGGAATAGTAAAGAATTCGAATTTACAGAGTTGCGCCCGAAACTTCAAAAATATCTTTTCTTCTTAATGCCTAAATTTTCCTCGAATATTATGGTCACGAAATAGAACTCGAAACCTAGCGACGTGAATTTTTCATTATTCCGAAGCGTATATCCTATACCGTAGAACGGAATTCATTTCAGTCACTTTCAATTTCGAAATATTCCGTCAGATCAGCTATAGATTGGGAAAAACGAGTTCTACTAAAGGAATTCATTCAGTACATTTTGACTCCCTTTGAAATCCTTTGAGAAAAATGTTGTGAACCGAATATTTTCAATTCTTTTTGATCCAATTATTCACTAAGGGCAGTTGATAAATAACTACTTGCATGACTCCCCTCCTCAATCCGCTCGAAACCGGTTATGAGAGTGTCAAATTCCTAACCGAAAATGTGAAGGAAGACATGTGGCTCTAAATTTCCAACAAAAGGACCTACTTTTTCTTTGTATTCTGTCGCTAACGGTCAGTTTCTTTTTGACTTTCGAACAGTTAAGTTCGCGTGAATTTTAAACTTATTTTCACAAAGTGCTTAAACTTTAATTAAAATTAAGTTTTGATAGTAAAGTTTAATAGTTGTAATATTTTCTATATGCAGTTAATTATATTCATATTCTTAATTAATACTCTAAAAAGTGCTCATGTGGGTTTTAAGTTATAAGTTTATTGATATAAACTAAACAATAGCAATAATATGTTGTTTATTATTATTACTCTGTTATTATTATGATAATTATTATTGTGTATTATTATTGTTATTATGAATATTATATCATCATCATTACTATTATTATTATTATTATTATTATTATTAATAAATCCTATATTTTATATTTCATAATAGCTACACATGTTTTAAAATAGCTACACATTCAAATTGATTATTGTCAAAATGAAGTTTTTTAAATAACTTATTTTATTTCTAATTATTAGTAATATACTATTGTCATATTGTGTCAAACTATTATTATTATTATTATTATTATTATTCTTATTGTATAAACAAGCATTTTATAACATATATATTCATTAAGAAAATGGAAAAAACAGATATACTTTTTAGTCTGCTAAAAAAACTATTTATTACTGAGAATTTTTAATTATCATTCAATTCCGCTTTAAAAAAGTTCTTACTGTATATATGACCTTAAAGGAATTCAGCTTGAACCACTTCTTTTTCTTTGTTAGGAATTAAAATGTCACCGAAGGTTTGATGAATTCCTCTAAATACCGTTTTAGGTTACTCCTAAAATTGACTAAAACGAATAAAAGTTTAGTATCATAGTAGATATACTGTGGGGATTCTGGATATACTAGTGTTAGTGTATCTGTGTGAGAGCCAATCAGAAGCGACCTTTAGAGGGTTACAACGGAATGGACCAATCAGGAGTCAGCTTTAGAAAGAATACAACGGAAAGTGATGACGTAAGCATGTATTAGTGTATCCGTGTGAGGTAAGCATACATCAGCGTGTATGTGTGAGGTAAGTACATGTGACTGGATCTGTGTACTCACTCAATTGAGCAAACAGTTTCAAGGTCAACCTTATGACATCATTGAGATGAGGGGTGGGGGATAAAAAAGACATGATAGATATTGCAGCATATTGCGTAATCCTAGTGATGAGGTTATGTATTAGTTGATGCTATTTCTTAGTGGTGGGGATAGATATTGCAACATATTGTGTAATGCAAATGGTGGGGGGGGATGTATTGGGGGGGGGGGGGTATATGACATGATAAGAAAGGAATGCAGGGTGGGGAAAGGGTATATTTGACCTTTGAATTTAGCTTGGTGGTGAGGATTTCTTGGAAATGGGGTGCTATGATCTCAAATGAAGAACATATGATTTCTTGGAAACGGGGAGCTTTGGTCTTAAAAGAATTGCACTGTATTATGCAATTTCGATTTAGAGATTTCAATATATAAAATTTGACCTTTGACCTTGAAAGAAAAATCAGCTATTTATTTCACGTGGGAGTACGATTTCTTGGAAATAGGAGGAGTGGTAGGGGAAATTTCGAAGCAGTGGAGGTGGTATTTGATGTGTAATTACATGAAATGAATTTTGAAACGTGTTTCTGAAGTGATAGTCACACCTAAAAATCGTTTAGGAATCAAATTTTTATACACATTTTATTTTGAGGTTATAAAGAAAGCTGTGCGAATTCTGCAGACTATTTTTAAATTTACGAGTAAAGACAATTTCATATTTTTGAATCTGTAAGAAACGTATTACACATGCGCTAGAAGATCTTCAGATTTCAAAAAATTAAGTAAATATATACTATTTTTTTCCTGTTTGATAATATTATGAATGACCTTCCATAAAAGTGAATCTAACTACAAAATTTTGTTAGAATTTGAGTATCTCACCGTTTTTGAGATATTTTTGGAAAAAGACTTTTGTAGGGGTGGGGGTAGTATTAGAGTTAACATTTTCAAATTTTTCAACACATCTTAGAACATGAGTTTATATGTAGTGTAATATATTTTCAAGAAATTTAACGTGTTCTAATGTATTTTACAATTTTTGAAAATTTTGAAAATTTTTGAATTTTTTGATTTTGAAAAATCGTATTGAATAGTTTTCATAAAAGTAAACTGCCCTTAGGAAGCCTGTAAATTTCGTTAGATTTTGCGTATCTCTCACCGTTCTCGAGATATTTTCAAAAAAGACTTTTGGAGGGGTGGGGGTAGTATTAGAGTTGACAATTTCAATTTTTTTAACACATCTTAGAACATGAGTTTATATGTAGTGTAATATACTTTCAAGAAATTAAGAAATTTATATGAAATTTGACGTGTTTTAATCGTTTTTATAATTTTTGAAAATTTTGAAAATTTTTGAATTTTTTGATTTTGAAAAATCTTATTGAATAGCTTTCATAAAAGTAGTCTGCCCTTAGGAACCACGTAAATTTTGTCAGATTTTGCGTATCTCTCACCGTTTTCGAGATATTGTGGAAAAAGATCAGCTTTCAAAAACAATACAGTGGAAAGTGATGACGTAAGCATGTAATAAACAATTTCAAGGTCAACCTTTGACAAGTTTGAACGTGTATACTCTCTCTCTCTCTCTCTCTCTCTCTCTCTCTCTCTCTCTCATAATTTTTTTTCTTTAAAATGTAAAGAGTCTAATTGGGAACGACAGTTACTGTCAAACCTCTGAGGTGATCGTACACTTAAAAAATAAATCGTTTAGCAAGCAAATTTTTAACCAAGTATTATTTTGAAATTTGTATTATTAAATTTCTGAATTAAAAAAAATTAATTAAAAATTAACAAATAACAAATAATTTTGAACCAGTGTAGAAGGCATTAGGCCATAGTCAGAGGACTTTCAGTTTTCAAAAATAAGGTACATATACACTATTTTTGAATTTCTATTAAAGATCCTCGATAAAAGTAAGTGTCCCCTTAGGAACCTTGTGAATTTCATTAGATTTTGAGTATCTTTAACCGTTTTTAAGGTGTTTTAGAAAAAATTTTCGGAAGGGTGGGAGTAAGTTTTAAAATTGACAATTTTAGTTTTTTAACACATTTTAGAACATGAGTTTACATGTAGTGTAATATCGTTTAGAGAGATTAAGAAATTTACATGACACTTGACGGGTTTGAATGTTTTTTTACAATTTTTGAAAATTTTGAAAATTTTTGAATTTTTTGATTTTGAAAAATCTTATTGAATAGTTTTCATAAAAGTAGACTGCCCTTAGGAACCCCGCAAATTTCATCAGATTTTACGTATCTCTCACCGTTTTCGAGATATTTTGAAAAATTGTCTTTAAGTTAACAACACTGTATAATTTTCAGATTTAGACAATGGACGCAAAACGTATTAAAACGTTTGTCTCTTCGTTGGAAAAAGCCTATAGGTTAATAAAAGGGATGCCAAGCAATGAAGAATGCAGAAAGGGTTTAAAATTGGGAAATAGCAGTATTCATTTGGTGAAGAATTATTTGAAAAACAATCAACAAAGTTTAACGCTAAAGGAAAAAAGAAGTGTTGCTGTGTCTTTGGCATTACTTAAAGCGTTCCAGGCGAAAATCAAACAACATTTTGAAAAAAGCGATGGACGTTTAACGACTCTGCAGGAGGAAGTGAGGGGGGTTAGGTGGCAGAATGTAGAGACTGCTTTTGAAACTCGTATAAGTACTGGTTCGGTAGTCAATCTCTCTCATAAAGATTTGAAACATTTTTTGAATGATGGAAGGGTAGTAACTGTAGCAAAAATTGAAAATACTTTAAAACAGCATCCAAATTTAAAAGTTAATGTTAATTTTTATGGTAAATTTCAAACTTTAAAAGAGGGTGAAATAATTGAAGAAGTGAAACATGTAAATACTGAAAACACAATTATTTCTCTTTCTACAGACTTAAATGAATGGTTTAATGATGAGGTAAGGGATAATGTATTGGTAGGGGTGGAAGAATTTCAAGAAAAAGACTCTGGTTGGAGTTTAAATGAAATTATTAATTTAGTTGTTAATATAAATAGATATGATGCTTTTCAAGTTGGTTTGTCTACCTTTATTAAATTACCAAAATATATTCAAGATAAAAAAGCTGTAATTAACATTAAGAATAATGATCCATATTGCTTTTTGTGGTCAGTCACAGCAGCATTATATCCAGTAAATGACAATGTAACAATAACAGATTCTTATAAACATTATAGTAAAGTATTAAAATATAATGATATTGAGTTTCCAATAAGCTTTCAAGATATTGCAAAATTTGAAAAACTTAATAAGTTAAAAATAAACGTTTACACTTTAGATAATTCAGAAAAAAAGAAGAATCCTGATATTATTCCAATTTATTTAAGTAAAAATACGTCTGAGAAACCAACGATTCACTTATTAATGATTGAAAATACTGACTGTGATGATGACATTACAGTTAGAAAACCAATTTATCATTTTGCACTTATTAAAAGTTTATCACGATTACTGAGTTCACAAGTTTCTAGGAATAAAAATCGAATTCTAATATGTGACAGGTGTTTATGTCATCTTACTACAGAAAATTCTTACCAAAGACATAGGTCAGCGTGTGAAAAGATTAACAAATGTAGAATGATTTTACCCGATGATGAAAAAAATATTTTACAATTTAAAAATTATCGTTTTAAAGATAAGGTACCTTTTGTTGTGTACGCGGATATTGAGTGTCTACTGGAACGTGTTAGTGAGACAGATGGTAATACATGTAATTATCAAAAGCATATCCCAACAAGTGTAGCTTATAATGTACAATGTAGTTTTGATAAGTCAAAATGTAAAACAAATCTTTATCGCGGAGCAGATTGCATTTCATGGTTTATGAATGAATTGAAATGTTTAGCATAAACTGTTAATCAAGAATATTTTACAAATATTGTACCTATGGAAACTCTGACTGATAACCAAAAACGGGAATTCACAGAAGCAAAAGTTTGTCATATTTGTGAGAAACCATTTGTAAAAGACGATATTAAACACCACGATCATTGTCATTTTACAGGTAAATATCGTGGAGCTGCTCATCAAAGTTGCAATGTAAATTTCAAATATTCACACATCATTCCTGTAGTTTTTCACAATCTTTCTGGTTATGATTCTCATTTTTTCATAAGAGCTCTAGCCACAAGCTTTGAGGGAAACGTCAGTTTATTGCCTGTGAATAAAGAAAAATATATTTCTTTCACAAAAGAAGTTGACAGTACTAAAGTAAAATTCCGTTTTATCGACTCTTTTCGGTTTATGCCAAGTAGTCTAGAGAAATTAGCTTCCTATTTGACAGATGATAAGAAAGCAATCACCAAAAATCATTGTCAAAATAACGAAGAATTTCAATTGTTAACGAGAAAAGGTGTTTTTCCGTATGAATATATTGACTCCTGGGGAAAATTAGACGAAGAATGTCTTCCACTAAAGGAGTCATTTTACTCAAAATTAAATAACGAAACAATTTCCGATAAAGACTATAATCATGCACAGAACGTCTGGGAGAAATTTAATTTGAAAAATTTAGGGCAGTACTCTGACCTTTACCTCAAAACAGATGTCCTTTTACTCGCAGACATCTTTGAAAATTTTCGTAAAACATGTATGTCTACTTATAGCTTGGATCCCTTGCACTACTACACAGCACCGGGACTTTCTTTTGATGCCATGTTAAAATTTTCCAACATTAAACTTGAACTATTAACAGACCCTGAAATACTATTATTTGTTGAATCTGCTATTAGAGGTGGTGTGTCTCAGTGTTCCAATAGATACTCTAAAGCAAATAATAAATATATGAAAAGTGATTTTAATTCTAGTTTACCAGAACGCTACATACTGTATTTCGATATTAACAACCAATATGGTGCGGCTATATCAGAATCTTTACCTTATAAGAACTTTAAATGGGTAGATGATATTTCAAAAATTGATTATCTGAATGTAGCTGATGATTCACCAATTGGTTATATTCTGGAAGTTGATTTGGAGTATCCAGTAGATCTACATGAATCACACAAAGATTTACCTTTATGCCCAGAGCACTTTGTACCTCCCCTCTCAAAATGCAAACTACCTAAATTAATGACAACTCTTTTCGATAAAAAACAATACATTCTTCACTACAGAAATTTACAGTTATACCTAAAGTTAGGTATGAAATTGACAAAAATTCATAGAGTCCTCCAGTTTAGTCAGAAACCGTGGTTGAAAAGCTATATCGATCTAAACACAGAGTTAAGAAAAAAGTCGAGTAATGAATTTGAGAAAAATTTTTATAAATTGATGAATAACTCTGTGTTTGGAAAAACCATGGAAAACGTCCGCAAATACAAAGATGTTCGTTTAATTACCAAATGGGAGGGAAGATATGGTGCAAAGAATCTTATTGGGAAGCCTAATTTTCATAGTTGTACCGTATTTGATGAAGACATGGTTATTATTGAACTAAATAAACAAAAAGTAGTTTTTAATAAACCAATTTACGCGGGTTTATCAATACTTGACATTTCAAAAATTATTACTTACAACTTTCATTACAATTACATTAAACAGAATTTTGGAAATAGGGCAAAATTATTATATACCGACACTGATAGTTTCATCTATGATCTTGAAGTTCCCGACTTTTACCAATACATGAAACGGGATATAGAAAAATTTGATACTTCAGACTATTCCCCAAATAATGCTTATAACATTCCTCTTTGTAATAAAAAAGTATTGGGACTCATGAAGGATGAGTGCAATGGTAAAATTATAACAGAATTTATTGGTTTGAGATCCAAATTATATACTTTTAAAGTTATAGGTGAAACTTCGGAAAACAAAAAAGCTAAAGGAGTCAAAAGGGGAACTCTAAAAACAATAACTTTCGAGGACTATAAGCAGTCTCTAAATTTACACAGAAACCTGATTAGACCTCAATTCCTCTTCCAAAGTAAGAAACACCAAGTCCACACCATAAAACAAAAGAAAACTGTTCTTTCCTGGGAAGATGATAAACGTGTGTTGTTGACAAATTCTACAGACACACTTCCATGGGGATACAGAAAAAAATAGTTTAAAAAAAAACTTTTGTATTATACTTTGTAAAAATAATGAAAAAAAAATGTATTTTACTTTGTAAAAAAGAATAAAATGTAATAAATAATAATGTACTCAAATGTATCGTTTTTCTTACATCACCCTGACTGTTTTTGCCTAAAATTTAAGATATATCTAATAAATTTTCAATAAAATTTAGATGATTTAGTAATTTTAACAAGACTTAATGATTATTTATTGTAAAAAGCAAATTGTATTAAGATTCAGTAATATTACACAAAAAGAACAAAAGATTTTATATCGAAAAAAGAAAATTTTGATTAAGGTTTCAGAATTTTAAACAAAATTCAAACATTTCATATTGAAAAACAAAAGATAATTTTATTAAGCGCATTAGGTAGGGAGGACAGATGAAGAAGTGTGACGATACTCCACACTCGCTATATACATGTGTAATAATGTGTTGAATGATATCTCCAGATGCAACACTCATACAATCACACGTTTTTCTTCTTAAAAAAGGTTTAGGTGATTTATTAAAAAAAGGTAAAATTTATAAAAAATCTTGATTTTTGATATTTCTTTTAAAAAAAGGGTAAATAAGGGAAAAATTGGATAAAAAATATATGAAAAGTAGGTTTTTCATAGATGATTTAGGTGATTTATTTAAAAAAAAAGGGGTTAATAAGGGTAAAATTGATTCAAAAAACCTTGATTTATGATAATTCTTTTTAAAAAAAGGGTAAATAAGGGGAAAATTGGAGAAAAAATCTATAAAAAGTAGGTTTTTCACAGATGGTTTAGGTGATTTATTAAAAAAAGGGGTAAGTAAGGGTAAAATTTGTTTTAAAAAAACATTGATTTCTGATAATTCTTTTTAAAAAAAGGGTAAATAAGGGGAAAATTGGATAAAAAATCTATGAAAAGTAGGTTTTTCATAGATGGTTTAGGTGATTTATTTAAAAAAAAAGGGGTTAATAAGGGTAACATTGATTAAAAATAACCTTGATTTCTGATAATTCTTTTTAAAAAAAAGGGTAAATAAGGGGAAAATTGGAGAAAAAATCTATAAAAAGTAGGTTTTTCACAGATGGTTTAGGTGATTTATTAAAAAAAGGGGTAAGTAAGGGTAAAATTTGTTTTAAAAAAACATTGATTTCTGATAATTCTTTTTAAAAAAAGGGTAAATAAGGGGAAAATTGGATAAAAAATCTATGAAAAGTAGGTTTTTCATAGATGGTTTAGGTGATTTATTAAAAAAAAAAGGGTAAATAAGGGTAAAATTGTTAAAAAAAAACTGATTTTTGATAATTCTTTTTTTTTAAAAAAGGGCAAATAAGGAAAAAATTGAAGAAAAAATCTATAAAAAGTAGGTTTTTCATAGAGTTTCAAGTATATTACATTACTGAGAAATGTTTATATTTCACGTAATTTTAATTAAAAATTATATGACATCATGTGAGCATCATCATTTATGTATAGAACTAGAGTGCGATGTATTCTTATGTAATCCCCACCCTTATACGAGGTTATGTCCTTTACTCCGAGATAAACCCCCTTCTTTCAAGGTTAAATTCCTTACCTGTTCATCTGTGAAAAACCTACTTTTTATAGATTTTTTCTCCAATTTTCCCCTTATTTACCCTTTTTTTAAAAAGAATTATCATAAATCAAGGTTTTTTAAATCAATTTTACCCTTATTAACCCCTTTTTTTTTAAATAAATCACCTAAATCATCTATGAAAAACCTACTTTTCATAGATTTTTTCTCCAATTTTCCCCTTATTTACCCTTTTTTTTAAAAAGAATTATCATAAATCAAGGTTATTTTTGATCAATTTTACCCTTACTTACCCCTTTTTTTAATAAATCACCTAAACCATCTGTGAAAAACCTACTTTTTATAGATTTTTTCTCCAATTTTCCCCTTATTTACCCTTTTTTTAAAAAGAATTATCATAAATCAAGGTTTTTTGAATCAATTTTACCCTTATTAACCCCTTTTTTTTAAATAAATCACCTAAATCATCTATGAAAAACCTACTTTTCATATATTTTTTATCCAATTTTTCCCTTATTTACCCTTTTTTTAAAAGAAATATCAAAAATCAAGATTTTTTATAAATTTTACCTTTTTTTAATAAATCACCTAAACCTTTTTTAAGAAGAAAAACGTGTGATTGTATGAGTGTTGCATCTGGAGATATCATTCAACACATTATTACACATGTATATAGTGAGTGTGGAGTATCGTCACACTTCTTCATCTGTCCTCCCTACCTAATGCGCTTAATAAAATTATCTTTTGTTTTTCAATATGAAATGTTTGAATTTTGTTTAAAATTCTGAAACCTTAATCAAAATTTTCTTTTTTCGATATAAAATCTTTTGTTCTTTTTGTGTAATATTACTGAATCTTAATACAATTTGCTTTTTACAATAAATAATCATTAAGTCTTGTTAAAATTACTAAATCATCTAAATTTTATTGAAAATTTATTAGATATATCTTAAATTTTAGGCAAAAACAGTCAGGGTGATGTAAGAAAAACGATACATTTGAGTACATTATTATTTATTACATTTTATTCTTTTTTACAAAGTAAAATACATTTTTTTTCATTATTTTTACAAAGTATAATACAAAAGTTTTTTTTTAAACTATTTTTTTCTGTATCCCCATGGAAGTGTGTCTGTAGAATTTGTCAACAACACACGTTTATCATCTTCCCAGGAAAGAACAGTTTTCTTTTGTTTTATGGTGTGGACTTGGTGTTTCTTACTTTGGAAGAGGAATTGAGGTCTAATCAGGTTTCTGTGTAAATTTAGAGACTGCTTATAGTCCTCGAAAGTTATTGTTTTTAGAGTTCCCCTTTTGACTCCTTTAGCTTTTTTGTTTTCCGAAGTTTCACCTATAACTTTAAAAGTATATAATTTGGATCTCAAACCAATAAATTTTGTTATAATTTTACCATTGCACTCATCCTTCATGAGTCCCAATACTTTTTTATTACAAAGAGGAATGTTATAAGCATTATTTGGGGAATAGTCTGAAGTATCAAATTTTTCTATATCCCGTTTCATGTATTGGTAAAAGTCGGGAACTTCAAGATCATAGATGAAACTACCCACACAGCACCGGAAATTCCCTGAATTTTCCCTGAATATCCGTCTACATTTCTCGAATATTCGAACCTAATATTCAAGGAAGTTTCGAGGAAGTAGTAAAATGTCCGCCTAGAAAAATATTGGGCGCGGAATTTCCCTGAAAATGTATTTCTAATTTTCAGGGAATTTCCGCATCTAACATTCCTTTAATATTCAGGGAAAGTTAAAAAAAAATTTCCAAAATTTTTTTTGATCTGGTAATTGATCAAAAATATATGATATTCAACATCCGTAGGATTCTAGAACATTAAAAACTACTGCGCAGCCGTAAGTGTCATAGAAACCAAGTTCGACCAGTGCGCATCATGTACAGTGAATATACGAATACCATGAATATTAAAGGAATGTTAGATGCGGAAATTCCCTGAAAATTAGAAATACATTTTCAGGGAAATTGCGCGCCCAATATTTTTCCAGGCGGACATTTTACTACTTCCTCGAAACTTCCTTGAATATTAGGTTCGAATATTCGAGAAATGTAGACGGATATTCAGGGAAAATTCAGAGAATTTCCGGTGCTGTGTGGGTATCAGTGTCGGTATATAATAATTTTGCCCTATTTCCAAAATTCTGTTTAATGTAATTGTAATGAAAGTTGTAAGTAATAATTTTTGAAATGTCAAGTATTGATAAACCCGCGTAAATTGGTTTATTAAAAACTACTTTTTGTTTATTTAGTTCAATAATAACCATGTCTTCATCAAATACGGTACAACTATGAAAATTAGGCTTCCCAATAAGATTCTTTGCACCATATCTTCCCTCCCATTTGGTAATTAAACGAACATCTTTGTATTTGCGGACGTTTTCCATGGTTTTTCCAAACACAGAGTTATTCATCAATTTATAAAAATTTTTCTCAAATTCATTACTCGACTTTTTTCTTAACTCTGTGTTTAGATCGATATAGCTTTTCAACCACGGTTTCTGACTAAACTGGAGGACTCTATGAATTTTTGTCAATTTCATACCTAACTTTAGGTATAACTGTAAATTTCTGTAGTGAAGAATGTATTGTTTTTTATCGAAAAGAGTTGTCATTAATTTAGGTAGTTTGCATTTTGAGAGGGGAGGTACAAAGTGCTCTGGGCATAAAGGTAAATCTTTGTGTGATTCATGTAGATCTACTGGATACTCCAAATCAACTTCCAGAATATAACCAATTGGTGAATCATCAGCTACATTCAGATAATCAATTTTTGAAATATCATCTACCCATTTAAAGTTCTTATAAGGTAAAGATTCTGACATAGCCGCACCATATTGGTTGTTAATATCGAAATACAGTATGTAGCGTTCTGGTAAACTAGAATTAAAATCACTTTTCATATATTTATTATTTGCTTTAGAGTATCTATTGGAACACTGAGACACACCACCTCTAATAGCAGATTCAACAAATAATAGTATTTCAGGGTCTGTTAATAGTTCAAGTTTAATGTTGGAAAATTTTAACATGGCATCAAAAGAAAGTCCCGGTGCTGTGTAGTAGTGCAAGGGATCCAAGCTATAAGTAGACATACATGTTTTACGAAAATTTTCAAAGATGTCTGCGAGTAAAAGGACATCTGTTTTGAGGTAAAGGTCAGAGTACTGCCCTAAATTTTTCAAATTAAATTTCTCCCAGACGTTCTGTGCATGATTATAGTCTTTATCGGAAATTGTTTCGTTATTTAATTTTGAGTAAAATGACTCCTTTAGTGGAAGACATTCTTCGTCTAATTTTCCCCAGGAGTCAATATATTCATACGGAAAAACACCTTTTCTCGTTAACAATTGAAATTCTTCGTTATTTTGACAATGATTTTTGGTGATTGCTTTCTTATCATCTGTCAAATAGGAAGCTAATTTCTCTAGACTACTTGGCATAAACCGAAAAGAGTCGATAAAACGGAATTTTACTTTAGTACTGTCAACTTCTTTTGTGAAAGAAATATATTTTTCTTTATTCACAGGCAATAAACTGACGTTTCCCTCAAAGCTTGTGGCTAGAGCTCTTATGAAAAAATGAGAATCATAACCAGAAAGATTGTGAAAAACTACAGGAATGATGTGTGAATATTTGAAATTTACATTGCAACTTTGATGAGCAGCTCCACGATATTTACCTGTAAAATGACAATGATCGTGGTGTTTAATATCGTCTTTTACAAATGGTTTCTCACAAATATGACAAACTTTTGCTTCTGTGAATTCCCGTTTTTGGTTATCAGTCAGAGTTTCCATAGGTACAATATTTGTAAAATATTCTTGATTAACAGTTTATGCTAAACATTTCAATTCATTCATAAACCATGAAATGCAATCTGCTCCGCGATAAAGATTTGTTTTACATTTTGACTTATCAAAACTACATTGTACATTATAAGCTACACTTGTTGGGATATGCTTTTGATAATTACATGTATTACCATCTGTCTCACTAACACGTTCCAGTAGACACTCAATATCCGCGTACACAACAAAAGGTACCTTATCTTTAAAACGATAATTTTTAAATTGTAAAATATTTTTTTCATCATCGGGTAAAATCATTCTACATTTGTTAATCTTTTCACACGCTGACCTATGTCTTTGGTAAGAATTTTCTGTAGTAAGATGACATAAACACCTGTCACATATTAGAATTCGATTTTTATTCCTAGAAACTTGTGAACTCAGTAATCGTGATAAACTTTTAATAAGTGCAAAATGATAAATTGGTTTTCTAACTGTAATGTCATCATCACAGTCAGTATTTTCAATCATTAATAAGTGAATCGTTGGTTTCTCAGACGTATTTTTACTTAAATAAATTGGAATAATATCAGGATTCTTCTTTTTTTCTGAATTATCTAAAGTGTAAACGTTTATTTTTAACTTATTAAGTTTTTCAAATTTTGCAATATCTTGAAAGCTTATTGGAAACTCAATATCATTATATTTTAATACTTTACTATAATGTTTATAAGAATCTGTTATTGTTACATTGTCATTTACTGGATATAATGCTGCTGTGACTGACCACAAAAAGCAATATGGATCATTATTCTTAATGTTAATTACAGCTTTTTTATCTTGAATATATTTTGGTAATTTAATAAAGGTAGACAAACCAACTTGAAAAGCATCATATCTATTTATATTAACAACTAAATTAATAATTTCATTTAAACTCCAACCAGAGTCTTTTTCTTGAAATTCTTCCACCCCTACCAATACATTATCCCTTACCTCATCATTAAACCATTCATTTAAGTCTGTAGAAAGAGAAATAATTGTGTTTTCAGTATTTACATGTTTCACTTCTTCAATTATTTCACCCTCTTTTAAAGTTTGAAATTTACCATAAAAATTAACATTAACTTTTAAATTTGGATGCTGTTTTAAAGTATTTTCAATTTTTGCTACAGTTACTACCCTTCCATCATTCAAAAAATGTTTCAAATCTTTATGAGAGAGATTGACTACCGAACCAGTACTTATACGAGTTTCAAAAGCAGTCTCTACATTCTGCCACCTAACCCCCCTCACTTCCTCCTGCAGAGTCGTTAAACGTCCATCGCTTTTTTCAAAATGTTGTTTGATTTTCGCCTGGAACGCTTTAAGTAATGCCAAAGACACAGCAACACTTCTTTTTTCCTTTAGCGTTAAACTTTGTTGATTGTTTTTCAAATAATTCTTCACCAAATGAATACTGCTATTTCCCAATTTTAAACCCTTTCTGCATTCTTCATTGCTTGGCATCCCTTTTATTAACCTATAGGCTTTTTCCAACGAAGAGACAAACGTTTTAATACGTTTTGCGTCCATTGTCTAAATCTGAAAATTATACAGTGTTGTTAACTTAAAGACAATTTTTCAAAATATCTCGAAAACGGTGAGAGATACGTAAAATCTGATGAAATTTGCGGGGTTCCTAAGGGCAGTCTACTTTTATGAAAACTATTCAATAAGATTTTTCAAAATCAAAAAATTCAAAAATTTTCAAAATTTTCAAAAATTGTAAAAAAACATTCAAACCCGTCAAGTGTCATGTAAATTTCTTAATCTCTCTAAACGATATTACACTACATGTAAACTCATGTTCTAAAATGTGTTAAAAAACTAAAATTGTCAATTTTAAAACTTACTCCCACCCTTCCGAAAATTTTTTCTAAAACACCTTAAAAACGGTTAAAGATACTCAAAATCTAATGAAATTCACAAGGTTCCTAAGGGGACACTTACTTTTATCGAGGATCTTTAATAGAAATTCAAAAATAGTGTATATGTACCTTATTTTTGAAAACTGAAAGTCCTCTGACTATGGCCTAATGCCTTCTACACTGGTTCAAAATTATTTGTTATTTGTTAATTTTTAATTAATTTTTTTTAATTCAGAAATTTAATAATACAAATTTCAAAATAATACTTGGTTAAAAATTTGCTTGCTAAACGATTTATTTTTTAAGTGTACGATCACCTCAGAGGTTTGACAGTAACTGTCGTTCCCAATTAGACTCTTTACATTTTAAAGAAAAAAAATTATGAGAGAGAGAGAGAGAGAGAGAGAGAGAGAGAGAGAGAGAGTATACACGTTCAAACTTGTCAAAGGTTGACCTTGAAATTGTTTATTACATGCTTACGTCATCACTTTCCACTGTATTGTTTTTGAAAGCTGATCTTTTTCCACAATATCTCGAAAACGGTGAGAGATACGCAAAATCTGACAAAATTTACGTGGTTCCTAAGGGCAGACTACTTTTATGAAAGCTATTCAATAAGATTTTTCAAAATCAAAAAATTCAA
The DNA here is from genome assembly GCA_037103525.1 of Ganaspis brasiliensis. NCBI lineage: Eukaryota > Metazoa > Arthropoda > Insecta > Hymenoptera > Figitidae > Ganaspis > Ganaspis brasiliensis. The sequence continues at coordinate 149,243 of JAZKLR010000008.1, read as the reverse complement.
AAATTTTCAAAATTTTCAAAAATTATAAAAACGATTAAAACACGTCAAATTTCATATAAATTTCTTAATTTCTTGAAAGTATATTACACTACATATAAACTCATGTTCTAAGATGTGTTAAAAAAATTGAAATTGTCAACTCTAATACTACCCCCACCCCTCCAAAAGTCTTTTTTGAAAATATCTCGAGAACGGTGAGAGATACGCAAAATCTAACGAAATTTACAGGCTTCCTAAGGGCAGTTTACTTTTATGAAAACTATTCAATACGATTTTTCAAAATCAAAAAATTCAAAAATTTTCAAAATTTTCAAAAATTGTAAAATACATTAGAACACGTTAAATTTCTTGAAAATATATTACACTACATATAAACTCATGTTCTAAGATGTGTTGAAAAATTTGAAAATGTTAACTCTAATACTACCCCCACCCCTACAAAAGTCTTTTTCCAAAAATATCTCAAAAACGGTGAGATACTCAAATTCTAACAAAATTTTGTAGTTAGATTCACTTTTATGGAAGGTCATTCATAATATTATCAAACAGGAAAAAAATAGTATATATTTACTTAATTTTTTGAAATCTGAAGATCTTCTAGCGCATGTGTAATACGTTTCTTACAGATTCAAAAATATGAAATTGTCTTTACTCGTAAATTTAAAAATAGTCTGCAGAATTCGCACAGCTTTCTTTATAACCTCAAAATAAAATGTGTATAAAAATTTGATTCCTAAACGATTTTTAGGTGTGACTATCACTTCAGAAACACGTTTCAAAATTCATTTCATGTAATTACACATCAAATACCACCTCCACTGCTTCGAAATTTCCCCTACCACTCCTCCTATTTCCAAGAAATCGTACTCCCACGTGAAATAAATAGCTGATTTTTCTTTCAAGGTCAAAGGTCAAATTTTATATATTGAAATCTCTAAATCGAAATTGCATAATACAGTGCAATTCTTTTAAGACCAAAGCTCCCCGTTTCCAAGAAATCATATGTTCTTCATTTGAGATCATAGCACCCCATTTCCAAGAAATCCTCACCACCAAGCTAAATTCAAAGGTCAAATATACCCTTTCCCCACCCTGCATTCCTTTCTTATCATGTCATATACCCCCCCCCCCCCATACATCCCCCCCCACCATTTGCATTACACAATATGTTGCAATATCTATCCCCACCACTAAGAAATAGCATCAACTAATACATAACCTCATCACTAGGATTACGCAATATGCTGCAATATCTATCATGTCTTTTTTATCCCCCACCCCTCATCTCAATGATGTCATAAGGTTGACCTTGAAACTGTTTGCTCAATTGAGTGAGTACACAGATCCAGTCACATGTACTTACCTCACACATACACGCTGATGTATGCTTACCTCACACGGATACACTAATACATGCTTACGTCATCACTTTCCGTTGTATTCTTTCTAAAGCTGACTCCTGATTGGTCCATTCCGTTGTAACCCTCTAAAGGTCGCTTCTGATTGGCTCTCACACAGATACACTAACACTAGTATATCCAGAATCCCCACAGTATATCTACTTATCATTTGTTCCGCTACGCGAGTCGCAAAAAAGAGGGAAATTCAGGCACTAAGTGGAATTCATTTTTTCAATTCTTTACTGTTCCAGCCTTCTTGCCGGGAGGAATCTATGTGGATTCCTATAGGTCGCCTATAGGACAAGTCCTATATAGGATCCTATGTGGACTCTCCTATAGGAATAAATGTAGGATCTCATATAGGATCCTGCATAGGCGTCCCAAAAAATTTTTGTACACCCTCCTACATATGATCCTACATAGGTTCCCATATAGGATCCTATATGGGATCCTATATGGGAACCCATATAAGATCCTACATGGGTACCCCAAAAAAATTTTTTGTACCCCTTCCTCATGCGCAGTCGTCTTTTACGTATTCTACAATACTTACGCCTGCGCAGTAAATATTTTTCGTCCTTATAATGGTGCTTTATGTATATTTGAATAAAGTTGTTAAAAAAAACAATTAATTCTGTGTACATAGTTTTTTTTTTGGTGTCCATAAAAGATCCTATATAGGATCCTATATGGAAACCTACGTAGGATCCTATGTAGGGGGGTGTACAACAATTTTTTTGGGACGCCTATGTAGGATCCTATATGAGATCCTACATGTATTCCCATAGGAGAGTCCACATAGGATCATATATAGGACGTGTCCTATAGGCGACCTATAGGAATCCACATAGATTCCTATGAGAATCCCCATGGATTCCTATAGGACAATACCTATATAGGATCCTATATAGGATCCTACGTGGATTCTCATAGGAATCCATATGGATTCTATGTAGGATCCTATGTAGGATCCTATATAGGATTTTTCAGTAGGGGTATATAATTAAGAGATTTAATAAATAAATAATTTCTTCAATAATTCTTTCTTTAATTAAATTTTTTATTAATTTTTGTTATTAAGGCCGTTGGAGACACAGAGTCCGCAGAGAATCTGTAGGGGGGAGCAGTGGTTCTCAAAGACTGTCCCCATGCGTTTTGAAGACTTAGGAATTTTTCGCGACAAAGTCCAACACTTTTCCCACAAAAGAACATCGTACTGCAAATTCTATTGAAATAAAGATTCAGAAAAATACTTACTTTTGATAAATCAAGTATTTCCTGAGCTTTAGTGTCTCGAGGAAATTCGTGTGATGAAAACAACCTCCAATGATGTTCCATGTTTGGCAATTTTTTGCAATAAAACCAGACACTTTTTCCGAAAATGAAAATCGTAGTGAAAATTTAAATTTAATTAGCACTTTTTCACTTATTTTGTTTTTGGCATATGAGTTTTTAAATCGCGTCAGTCTCTCGAGGAAATACAAAATCACTTGACACTTCACTCACTGATTCCCACTTTGACAATTTTTTTCGGCAAAATCCGACACTTTTTCCACAAATGGTCGTCGTAGTGAAAATTTAATTTTAACTAGCACTTTTTCACTTATTTTGTTTTTGGCATTTGAGTTTTTAAATTGCGTCAGTCTCTCGAGGAAATACAAAATCACTTGACACTTCACTCATTGATTCGGACTTTGACAATTTTTTCCGTCAAAACCCGACACTTTTTCCGCAAATGGTCATCGTAGTGTAAATTTAAATTTAATTAGCTTTTTTTCACTTTTTTTGTTTTTGGTATTTGAGTTTTTAAATCGCGTCAATCTCTCGAGAAAAGTAAATTTTTTTCAATTTCATCAATGAAAATGTCAAACAATGTAGCAGAATATAGTTTGTCGTGCGCTGTTCTGATACGGCATTTTCGGGTACTATAATTCACACGGCGCCGCCTTTGAAATTATAGACAGGCGTACATTATATTCATTATATTAATCAACCTATTTATAAAATTCAATGTTTAGATATTAATTGTAAAAATTTAATATAAAAAATTAATGTCAAGTTCCAAACATAATTTTGCTAACTTTGTACAAAAAATAAAAGTTGTTTGTTATTTCAAGTGTAATTAGCTCTATTGAAAAGACGCATTTAAAATAATTTAAACCATTCAAATGCAACAAGTACATTATTTATTGTAAATCATGCATTAATAATTTCTAAACAATTTAAATATTTTTTAAAATCTAAGAGTTGAAGGAAAAACAGTAGAGCTTATTTAGTTTATCAGAAGAATGCAACCCGACTTACAGAGGAGATGGGAAATAGATATTGTATAGGAACTGAAATAAGTGTTTCTTTTAATTTTTTAAAATTAAATAAACAGAGCATTCGATAAATATTTTATACATAACGTAAAAATTAAAGAAATAATTAAAACGCAAGAAAGGACTAAAAAAATAGTGTAATATCAAAAAAATTAAATGAACAGGAAGAAAATGGAGAAATGTTTTTTTCTTAATCTAACAAACTGTAAAAAATGTAAAAAGTAAAAAAGAATAAGTAAGTAAGTTTGTAAAAAAACTCTCAAGAAATAGACCGAAGCAAAAATTAAATTTTTCTACAAATGTCGTTGAAAAAGTTTTGTAAAATCAGAATTTTTCACTTTCACGATAGGTAAATCGTTCTTATTGGTCTATTTTGTTAAATATTCAATAACTTGGGCATGTTATCGAATATTTAACAAATTTAGATCAGAAATAAGAAACTTTGTGCTTGTTGACCGAAGCAAAAATTAAATTTTTCTACAAATATCGTGAAACAAATTTTTTAAACTGCGAATTTTACACTTTTTCGTAAGCTAAAACGTTTTTATAGATCTAATTTTTTAAATATTTAATAACTTGGTCATGTTATCGAATATTTAACAAATTTAGATCTGAAATAAGAAACTTTGTGCTTATTGACCGAAGCAAAAATTAAATTTTTCTACAAATGTCGTGGAAAAAGTTTTGTAAAATGTGAATTTTTCACTTTCACGATAGGTAAATCTTTCTTATTGGTCTATTTTGTTAAATATTCAATAACTTGTGCATGTTATCAAATATTTAACAAATTTAGATCAGAAATAAGAAACTTTGTGCTTATTGACGGAAGAAAAATTAAATTTTTCTACAAATGTCGTGGAAAAAATTTTGTAAATTGCGAATGTTGCACTTTCTTGAAAGCTAAATCGTTTTTATAGATCTTTTTTGTTAAATATTTAATAACTTGGGCATGTTAACAAATATTTTTGAAATTTAACTGTCATGTTTAGAATTTTTATCTGAATTGGTCGAATTTGAGACAGCTTTTTCTGAAAATGTTATCAATAAATTGTATGTATTTTATGCTACACAGACAAATGTATATCTCTTTTTTTATAAGAAAAAAAACGTGGTTTAAAAAATGTACGATTTAAAATTAAATAAGTAAATATAATTTATTTACCAAGTAGTTTCTTACATTTTATTTTTAAAAGATATGTAGTTTAATCTAATATCATTTTTGAACTAATTTATTTTATTTTTAAAACATTCAATATATTAAAAAAAAATTATATAATATTTATATTATGTAACAAAAATTCTCTCTTTTATTTTGAAGAAATAAGAAATTTACTTTAATACTTGTTTTAGAACATTATTAATTTGTTTATTATATTTAATATTGTAATAAAGAATTGCATAATTTAAAATTAACAAATTGAAATTTATGTAGGAAAAAATTTTATCTTTTTTTTTGCTAAATTATTTCTCAAATACTAAGAGTTACATCATAAATCCTTATGGTTTATTTAGTGCAGAGAAAGAAGGCAACCCGACTTACATAGAAGTTCGGAAATAGAGATCAAATTATTCATCAAAGATATATGTATAGATTGCTTGAAATAAATAAAATAAATGTAATCTATAAACAGGGCTGTTATTGATTTAAATGAAAAAAAAACTTTTTAATTCTCCGGATGTCCAATATTGCATGTAGAGTATCGCAAATCATAAAAAAACAGATATTTGTGGATAAATCTTGAAAATTTCAATATTTTATTCGTTATAAAATTTAAAAAATTGTATTAATACAGATGATCAAAATACCTACAATTTACAAATTTTTGGTATCAAGTTATCAAAAAATAATATTAGATTTGTATATCTTCAAGTCATTAAAAGTTATATAAATTCCAAACGTCAATGAACTCATATTCCAATTTGTACCAACTTTTAAATTTAAATTAATTTAAATTTCAATGCATCTTAATTCAATAATATTAATTAATTTCCATATTCACAATAATCCTCCCTTTGGTAATATTCTTACAAGATATTTAAGAGATTTTACTTTCATTTTTATATTATAATTTATTATTTTTACAACATTCTTAAAATTTTTTCTCCGTTTAGGTATTTTTGATATTTTTTTTTTGCTATTTGTCTCTGTTCTTTTTAGGATTTTCTTTAATTTTCTTCTTTTTATAAAAATTATTAATTATTATATTACACAGTTTTCTTATTTATACATTCATTAAACTTTTTATTACGTTAATTTTAATAATTATTTCTATACTTTTAAAAGTAAATACACTTATTTTTTTGTAAATTTATTCAATTTCTCTTCACATCTTGTCTATTTCTTGAGAGTTTTTTTACAAACTTACTTACTTATTCTTTTTTACTTTTTACATTTTTTACAGTTTGTTAGATTAAGAAAAAAACATTTCTCCATTTTCTTCCTGTTCATTTAATTTTTTTGATATTACACTATTTTTTTAGTCCTTTCTTGCGTTTTAATTATTTCTTTAATTTTTACGTTATGTATAAAATATTTATCGAATGCTCTGTTTATTTAATTTTAAAAAATTAAAAGAAACACTTATTTCAGTTCCTATACAATATCTATTTCCCATCTCCTCTGTAAGTCGGGTTGCATTCTTCTGATAAACTAAATAAGCTCTACTGTTTTTCCTTCAACTCTTAGATTTTAAAAAATATTTAAATTGTTTAGAAATTATTAATGCATGATTTACAATAAATAATGTACTTGTTGCATTTGAATGGTTTAAATTATTTTAAATGCGTCTTTTCAATAGAGCTAATTACACTTGAAATAACAAACAACTTTTATTTTTTGTACAAAGTTAGCAAAATTATGTTTGGAACTTGACATTAATTTTTTATATTAAATTTTTACAATTAATATCTAAACATTGAATTTTATAAATAGGTTGATTAATATAATGAATATAATGTACGCCTGTCTATAATTTCAAAGGCGGCGCCGTGTGAATTATAGTACCCGAAAATGCCGTATCAGAACAGCGCACGACAAACTATATTCTGCTACATTGTTTGACATTTTCATTGATGAAATTGAAAAAAATTTACTTTTCTCGAGAGATTGACGCGATTTAAAAACTCAAATACCAAAAACAAAAAAAGTGAAAAAAAGCTAATTAAATTTAAATTTACACTACGATGACCATTTGCGGAAAAAGTGTCGGGTTTTGACGGAAAAAATTGTCAAAGTCCGAATCAATGAGTGAAGTGTCAAGTGATTTTGTATTTCCTCGAGAGACTGACGCAATTTAAAAACTTAAATGCCAAAAACAAAATAAGTGAAAAAGTGCTAGTTAAAATTAAATTTTCACTACGACGACCATTTGTGGAAAAAGTGTCGGATTTTGCCGAAAAAAATTGTCAAAGTGGGAATCAGTGAGTGAAGTGTCAAGTGATTTTGTATTTCCTCGAGAGACTGACGCGATTTAAAAACTCATATGCCAAAAACAAAATAAGTGAAAAAGTGCTAATTAAATTTAAATTTTCACTACGATTTTCATTTTCGGAAAAAGTGTCTGGTTTTATTGCAAAAAATTGCCAAACATGGAACATCATTGGAGGTTGTTTTCATCACATGAATTTCCTCGAGACACTAAAGCTCAGGAAATACTTGATTTATCAAAAGTAAGTATTTTTCTGAATCTTTATTTCAATAGAATTTGCAGTACGATGTTCTTTTGTGGGAAAAGTGTTGGACTTTGTCGCGAAAAATTCCTAAGTCTTCAAAACGCATGGGGACAGTCTTTGAGAACCACTGCTCCCCCCTACAGATTCTCTGCGGACTCTGTGTCTCCAACGGCCTTAATTACATAAATGTTTAATAAACATATATATGTATATATACATAATACTTATTATTTGAGGTTAACCTGCATTTTGTGTTAATTTTATCAACTACTAATTTTTATAATTGCTATAAACAAACTATAGGTTACGAAAAAATCATAAACATAAGTAAATGACTTTGAATTTTTATCATTAACAAAATTTTAATTTTGAATTAGGTGCCACTTTTGCGCCATTTCGTTTACTCCACTTTTTACACTCGCTTGTAGTCGAGTGTAATGAAATAGGGAAAAGTGCAACGGCAGCTAGGGATTTGAGTGTACACCTAGGTGCATTAATGCCTTACCCAGAACTAGTTGTCCCTGCGCATGAGAATACGTGAGTAAGAGAGAGAGGTCTGGGGTAAGGCATTTATGCACCTGGGTGTACACTATCTCGTCACTTCTGGTAGCGAGAACGCAAAAGTGTACACTTTTGTGAAAAGTGTAGAAAGTGTAGGTAGCGAGAACATACCTATTAAGTTATATGTAAATTCAAAAAAAACTGAATTTCCATCAATTTTCAATTCGTCTAAGACAAAGTTGTCCAACTTTCGATTCTTCACTTGTGAATTCGACTTAATAGTCAGTCGGCTACTTTCATTTTGAGATGAATGTCTACAACCCCATAACGAGTACGGTTACGGGAGCAGGGCACAAGATAATAAAGGACAGAGACTGTTTCTGTCCTTTTCTGTCTCATGCTCTGGTACCGTAACCGTATTTCTATCTTATGGCGCTTTCATACCTCGTTCGGTAACTTTACTTTTCTCTCATTCTAGTACACAGCAGTGGCATAAGGGCGCAATTACATGCCTCCGTTGAATGCTGCGTTTTTGCGTTGTATCCCTAGGGACTGAGGGCGCAATTACATGTCTGCGTTGAACGTTGCGTTTTTGCGTTGAATGGTGAGAGGGAGAAAGATGTGACTCTATTTCTGTCTTTCTCTTTCTTACTATTCAACGCAAAAACGCAGCGTTCGACGCAGACATGTAATTGCGCCCTGAGGGCGCAGTCCCATGATGTGGAATAGTCGAATAGTGGAATAGATTTCAGCCAACCAAAATTTAGTCTCTAGCAGAAAACTTTACTTTACCGCTAGAGAATAAATTTTGATTGGCTGAAATCTATTCCACTATTCTACTATTCCACATCATGGGACTGCGCCCTAAGGGAGTAATTACATGCCTGCGTCGAACGTTGCGTTTTTGCGTTGAATGGTGAGAGTGACAAAGATGTGACTATATTTCTGTCTTTCTCTCTCTCACGATTCAACGCAAGAACGCAGCGTTCGACGCAGACATGTAATTGCGCCCTGAGAGTTCGTGTACCGTGCTTAATGTAGTTCCCTGGAGTTCAGGTTTTATTTAGAAGTACGTATTCTAGTGTTTTGTTTGCTTATGGCCATTTACAACCTGTCAGATTTATTGATCTTACTATCGATGTATCGATACTTGTTTACATTAATAAACATAACCTCAAATATTAGTTGACGTTTCGATTCCCGCCATAATAATTTTCTCTCTCATTCTACTTTTGGGAGCAACGAAGATAGCAACAGTGCGCCTCGCACGCGTACTCATATGACATATCAGAGTTAAACCCAAAGCACAACGAATACAGTTACGGGAGCAGGGCATGAGATAATAAAGGACAGAGACTGTTTCTGTCCTTTTCTGTCTCATGCTCTGGTCCCGTAACCGTATTTCTATCTGCTTAGGGCGCAATTACATGCCTGCGTTGAATGCTGCGTTTTTGCGTTGTATCCCTAGGGACTGAGAGTTCGTGTACCGTGCTTAATGTAGTTCCCTGGAATTCAGGTTTTATTTAGAAGTACGTATTCTAGTGTTTTGTTTGCTTATGGCCATTTACAACCTGTCAGATTTATTGTCTGCTATTAGCCTAACGCACAATGAATCGTAATCGCTAATCCTTAATCGTAAGAATGAGAGGAAGTAGGAGAGACATATATCTCTGTTCTGCTTCCTCTCATTCTTACGATTAAGGGTGCCGTCTCATGCTAGGGATTAATGGATTAGGGATTAGAATAGACCAATCAGATAATTGGTCACATTGGAAAGCATTTTCTGATTGGTCTATTCTAATCCCTGATCCATTAATCCCTAGCATGAGACGGCACCCTAAGGATTAGCGATTACGATTCATTGTGCGTTAGGCTAATAGCAGACAATAAATCTGACAGGTTGTAAATGGCCATAAGCAAACAAAACACTAGAATACGTACTTCTAAATAAAACCTGAATTCCAGGGAACTACATTAAGCACGGTACACGAACTCTCAGGGCGCAATTACATGCTGCGTCGAACGTTGCGTTTTTGCGTTGAATGGTGAGAGGGAGAAAGATGTGACTATATTTCTGTCTTTCTCTCTCTTACTATTCAACGCAAAAACGCAGCGTTCGACGCAGACATGTAATTGCGCCCTAAGCAGATAGAAATACGGTTACGGGACCAGAGCATGAGACAGAAAAGGACAGAAACAGTCTCTGTCCTTTATTATCTCATGCCCTGCTCCCGTAACTGTATTCGTTGTGCTTTGGGTTTAACTCTGATATGTCATATGAGTACGCGTGCGAGGCGCACTGTTGCTATCTTCGTTGCTCCCAAAAGTAGAATGAGAGAGAAAATTATTATGGCGGGAATCGAAACGTCAACTAATATTTGAGGTTATGTTTATTAATATAAACAAGTATCGATACATCGATATATCGATAGTAATCGCGTACTGCGCATGCGTACTCATATCAGAGTTAATTCCAATACGTGAACTAAGACAGAATTTTGTCACGTAAAAATCAGCGAGTGCAGTCTCCTTATTATTCCTTCGTGGTTGCAGACTTGCAGTCTCCTTATTATTCTTTCGTGTGTTTAGTGATACATTGATCTTTTTATTCTACTTGATAATAATTTTTAAATATTTTATCTACATAATTTAATACAGTTATGATCTTACTGGAGATTAATAATAGAATTTTGGAGGAAACGTTGAGCAATAGAATAAAAAATGCCTTGAGAGGGTATGTAGTTCATATTAAATATACTTTCACTTAATTTATTTTAAAAATCTAAAGAATTTATTTAGATAAACATTTTTAAAAGAATTATATAGGTGTAAACAGTACAGGGATTGACAGTTTAAGCAAAAGTGGATCATAATTATACAAATTGTAAGTTATTAATCATCCAAGTCGTAAATGAAACAATAAGCATTAAGTAAATATAAATCGCTGCGTCTGTTCAGCCCTACAGTAGGGAGATACAGTGTGACAGTATATTATTAGCAATTATTAGCTCCACGTTAATACCAATGTAATTGTGGTACAACTAGATATAAAACTTGTTGAATTATTGTTGTTGTTGTTGTTTGTTGTTTATTTGATATGATGATCAACTATTGTTAGTTTGAGGTTATGTCATTCCTTCTCCTTACTATAGGGCTAAATAGTAATTTTTTTTAAAAAGTGGCTATTTGTCCCGCTAGCGGGAGAAATAGCGTGAGTACATTATTTATCCCGCTAGCGGGATGAATAGTATATTTTTGTCTATTCATCCCGCTAGCGAGATGAATAAGTATACAAGTAAGTTATTTAGCACTTTAGAGAACTTCCATTAAATTGAGATTAGGTTACGAATATGTCAAAAGTGTAAAAGGATGTAAAGTAATCTTAATTTTTAGAAAATAATTTTTTTCTTTTTCGTCAATTAATAAAAATTTTAAATATAATCACTTAGCACTGAAATTCCTTTTAAAAAAGACAGTTTTCAGTTTTAATTTTATAAACAGAATGCTTGTTTCCAGTTTGGCGGTCAATTCAAATATTTATTTTCACTGATTCAATATTCTTCTTAAGTCGTTTTCTAAAAACATTTTCCAACTGCGTGTTCAAAATTTATTTTATAAATTACATAAAACGAAATGTCGAAAAAAACTACTCGTCTTAGACCGCCAGTCTTTTACCGTGTATTTTTCTGAACTTGACAAACTAATTCATTTCTCTCAAATCACCAGACAGCTGATTGGCGATTTATTTTGAGTTGCTTAAATCGCCAAATATCTGGCGAAATAAACACTCCATAATTTTAATAGAGGGATTTACTTTATTTTTAATTTTAGTTTATAGAACTTCATTTTAAATTACTTTTTTTTATTTATTCTGAAGCTTATAATAACATACCTATAATTAATAAATTAAAGTTTCATATTTGAAAAGAACATACATTTTCAATTTATTAAATCAGTTTATAAAAATTTGGAAAATTTCAAAAAGCATATATAGTATTAATTTTCAAAAATGTTTCCCCCAAAAAAATAATATTTTGGAGCAGGGTAAATTTGAAATTCGTCTTATGCGTGTTTCCTTGTTTATTTACAACATTACTTTCCAACATTAATATAATTATATTGCTTTCTTAAAAAAAAATTTGCATACAGTCATATGTAATGCATACATACAGGTTTTATATAAGTTGTATAACGTAAGTTCAAGACATTAATATTTTTTTCTTTATTTTAAATTTTCCTTTCATGGCCTTTTGTACAATTTCTTTTTGTACAAACCAGGAAAGTATTTCATAATATAAATTTTTAAGTCTAGGTTCAATCATATAAAAGGAATTAATTTAGACCTTTTGTAAAAGGTGTTTTTTTTTTTTTTATTAAACCCGATTGTTCGTGGTCAATGTTGAATTTTTTGGCCTACCAATATTTTTTCTATAGCTGATATTCAGCAATGAACCCAAACTTTTACAGCCCAAATCAGTCATTAATTTGTCTGGCACGGAATTTTTTAGCGATTAATTATTCTTTTTTTTCTGAATAGTTTCTTTTTAGTTTTTAAAATCACTGCAAAAACTGCTGTCTTCTAAGTGTCTTATTTTAAGACACAAGACATTAAGAAAGCGTCTTACGGTTATTTCAAGCTATTTCATTGGTTAATAATTTTGAAAGATGCTTTCTCATAGGTTTAAAATTAAGACACTTTAAAACGTCTTAAAAGTGAGGAAAAAAATGTCTTAAAATAAGACACTTGTTTTTACAGTGATGTGTCTTACTATTTTATTCCAAATGTAATTTCAATTACAAATAAGATAATAATTTCCTAACTTTCAATTCGTTCTAAAAATATATGTATATATGCGTTTCATTATATTTTATTGCGAACTAAAATCAAGAAAATTCTCATATCCAACAGACTTTTTATAAATTTACTGGTAAGTATAGTAATTTTTCTTTAAGAAAAAGTTTTAAAATTAAGGATTCCTTTAAGTGTCATCCTGGAAATCTCTGAAATAACATATTTTCATCCAAATTTATAACGACCAGAGGTACTAATTTTTTTCTAACTTAATTTTGGCCATATAAAATTATCTTACAACGTCAAAAATACAAAAATGAAAATTTTGACATGCTTAGAATTTGTATTTTCGAGAAAATGGAAATTTTTGAAAATCTGTCTATCACAATTTGTACTATTTTCTATTGAATTTTTTACAGGCTTTTTTACAATTCTGAACAATATATTACGTATGGATTTAAACGATGTTTGCCATCCCTTAAAATTTAATTAATTAAAATTACTGTAAGTATAAATTTAGAAATATTATAAATATCAACCGATTTTTATTTTAGTTGTGAATTATAATCAGAGCTGTTATTGATTTAAATCATTGGGAAATTTGCATTAAAATCATGATTTAAATCAAAAAAAACTTTACTAGTCTCCGGATGTCTAATACTGTATGTAAAACATTGCAAACCATATAAGAAAACCCACAAATTTGTGAAAAAATCCTAAAAATTTTCTTTAATTTGTATCTTATAATTTATTATTTTTACAAAATTTTAAGTTTTTTTCTCCTTTACTCTTGATATTTTTTTTGTTTGTAAGGTAACGGTACCTATACTCGATCAATACCTATAGTCGATCAGTGAAGATTTCATTGGATAAAATTAATTAATAGTATAATAATATTGATGCCAAATACTACTGCAAATATTACAAGATTTATTTTCACCACTGTAATAAAACTGTAATTTAATTTTGTCTAATTAGGGGAGACTGGGGCAAAGGTGCTAACCGAGGTAAAGGTAATAATCATGATATCTTTAGTATTAATAATTATCAAAACTTTCTTCTATACACGAATCTTTATTTTTTATCTCAATAAAAATGAATATTCGTGTATAGAAGAAAGTTTTGACAATTATTATTACTAAAGATATTATGATTATTACCTTTACCCCGGTTAGCACTTTTGCCCCAGTCTCCCCTAAATCATCACTGGTCGGCTATAGGTACCATTACCTTATTTATCTTTTCATTTTAGAATTTTTTTTAAATTTTCTTCTTTTTATGCAAATTATTTAATATTATTTTACACAATTTTGTTATTTTATACCTTTCACTAAACTTTTTATTTCGTTGATTTTCATAATTATTTCCATATTTTTAAAAATAAATAACACGCTCATTTTTTTGTAAATTTATTCAATTTGTTTTCACATCTTGTCTATTTTTTGCGAGATTTTTTGCAAACTTGCTTATTACTCCAAAAAAGTTTTAGATTATCTTTATTTTTTTAAATTTATTGTTGGACTTGTGTTAATTGTAATACTATAAAAATGTTTTTGGTGTAATTTGCTTAAACTTTTTTATTTTTAAAGGATTTTTAAATTTCTTTTGTGAACTTTTTATTTATATTGATATATACATTTTTTAATTATATTTTTATTAATTTTAATTTTTTAGTAGATTTTAACCAAATTTTATTATTTTTTGTACTTTTTACATTTTTTTACAGTTTGTTCTATTAAGAAAAAATCATTTTTTTATTTTCTTTCTATTAATTTATTTATTTTTCTTGATGTTTCACTGTTTTTTAGCCTTTGCGTTTTAATTAATTTTTTTCAATTTCTCCCCTTTTTCACCTAATCCCTTTATTTTCCCCTTTTTTTAGAAAAATCACCTAAAACACCTAAAATCAAGATTTTATCACCTAAAACACCTGAAATTAAGATTTTTCTCTTCTTTGACCTTTTTTTTCAAAAAGTTTCTATTTTTCCACTTTCTGAAATGCAAAAATTTATCCTTTTTTAGGGTGCCTGTACAATGATGAGAAATTAGTTATTGAATTTAATGTTAAAAAATAATTTTTAACTTGAAATGGTTTTGAGTTGTTATTTATTGAATTTATTTAGGTTTTATACAGCAAACATAAACATTTTTGACGTAAAATTTTCTGTTAGACTGTTAAATAAAAAAATGTAAAATCTTTCAGCAAAATATGATAAAATTAATTCAAATAATTTTTATTGTACCCAAAAAAAACAGATTAGCAGCCTTAGCTAATTTTTAGCTACTATAGCTGAGAATTTGGTATCCTTACAGTAACTAACTAATTTTTTTCGGTGTTTTATTTTTTTATGATTTAAAATTATTAATGTTTATCTGAAACAAGTTAACATAATAATATAACAAGTACATAATAATTTTTTTTTAATAAAATAAATTCTCTGCAATTAAAATAAAATACATGATACTAATAATATTACTTAATATTTAACAACAATATGAATTAAATAACTTAATTTTCTTTTAACTTCCAAATAATCGAATAATTATCATTTTCCTACAACAAATAAATAAACAATTTTAATAGAAAAATTTAATAATAAAAAAATGTTTATAAGCCGTAATAATAATTACCAATCTAGTGAGTCATTTTTAGTGCATAAACATAATTAAAAAAAAATTTTATTAAAAAGTTAAATAATATTTTTATTACCATGGATTCTTAATTGATTACAGCAAATTAATGTATTGTTTAAAAAAAATTTTTATTTAATATTTTTTACTCGTTTTAAACAAATATTACTAGTTTTGCATCATAAAATAAAATAATAAAAAAAGGTAATACAAATAATTTGAACTAATTCTGTCATATTCTGCTAAATTCTGCTAAATAAAACTGATTTGAAAAAAAAAGAAACAATACAATTTTGTAAAAGAAAACTTGAATTGTTTATATAACCATTTTTTCTTAATTTCAAAAATCACCTTTTTATTAAAGAAAGTCACCGTTTTTGAAAATCGAAATCCCCCTTTTCACCTAAAATTAAACGAAGAATCCACTGTGATCCCTGTTATAGGTATGTTATTATAAGCTTCAGAATAAATAAAAAAAAGTAATTTAAAATGAAGTTCTATAAACTAAAATTAAAAATAAAGTAAATCCCTCTATTAAAATTATGGAGTGTTTATTTCGCCAGATATTTGGCGATTTAAGCAACTCAAAATAAATCGCCAATCAGCTGTCTGGTGATTTGAGAGAAATGAATTAGTTTGTCAAGTTCAGAAAAATACACGGTAAAAGACTGGCGGTCTAAGACGAGTAGTTTTTTTCGACATTTCGTTTTATGTAATTTATAAAATAAATTTTGAACACGCAGTTGGAAAATGTTTTTAGAAAACGACTTAAGAAGAATATTGAATCAGTGAAAATAAATATTTGAATTGACCGCCAAACTGGAAACAAGCATTCTGTTTATAAAATTAAAACTGAAAACTGTCTTTTTTAAAAGGAATTTCAGTGCTAAGTGATTATATTTAAAATTTTTATTAATTGACGAAAAAGAAAAAAATTATTTTCTAAAAATTAAGATTACTTTACATCCTTTTACACTTTTGACATATTCGTAACCTAATCTCAATTTAATGGAAGTTCTCTAAAGTGCTAAATAACTTACTTGTATACTTATTCATCTCGCTAGCGGGATGAATAGACAAAAATATACTATTCATCCCGCTAGCGGGATAAATAGACGAAAAAATACTATTCATCCCGCTAAAATACGAAATTTCGAGATTCAACAATAACAAAAGAAATAGCAATTTATTAAAACAGTTCACTGAAAATAGCAGAAACATTTATACAAATTAACAGTACATTTTCTTATTATAGCTTTATTTCCAAATTCGGTGGTTCGCCACGATAAATTTTTTTTCCGTGTATGCTAATCACACTTAATAACGTTCTCAATATTTTTTCTGTAGTCGGCACGTGAAAATACAAATGCGTATCAAATTTCAGAATCTCCAGTTGAAAATTTTGAAAGTTACGGGAAGGGACAGAGTCTTTTTTATGCATTTTTTTTATAAAAGTCCCCATTTTTCGCTTAAAAACACTATGATAACCACCTTCAACAATGTTCTCTATATTATTCCTGTAATCTACCCGTCAAAATATTTAAATGCACCAAATTTCAGCACTTTTACACTGAAAAAAAAGTTCATTGAATCAAGTAAATGCATGTACTTGAGGTACTTTACTTGAGACAAGACCATATTTTTTTTATTTAAATAAATTTATTTTCTTGTCCCAAGAAAATATTAGCATTGGAGAAAGTACTTGAAGTAAGAAATTGACGTTTTATACAAGTAAAATATGAAATTATCTCAATCAAATTATTTTACATGCGACAAGTCTAAAAAAGTATTGAGTCAATAATATTTGCTCTCGAGTATATTGTTCTGATAATTTTTGTTTCCTGAACAAAATAATTTTATTTGTTTGCTTTGAATCATTTTTTACTCAATTGCAACAGTTGTTAATTAAATGTAAGTGTATATGTAAAATAAGTAATATTTAAATAAATAAATAAAATAAAGGTGTTCTAAATATGAAAAAATGCAAATATAATGATAAAAAGAATAAAAGGAGTATAAAGGAAGGATGGGGGGAGTCAGAGGATTATTAAAACGAGAAAATATTTTTTTCTAACACACGCACCGAAAGTACAATCTTTCTTACCTGTGAAGAGGTCAGAAAGTGAGTCTTTCCCGGCGACAGGGAGGGAATGTTATATTTCTTCCCCATGACGTCATTGACAGGGAGGGAATGTATATTCCCTACATTCCCTCCCGGTGACGCCATTAACAAGGAAACAAGTGTTTCATGATAAATCCTTATGAGAAATAGAGTTTTATGACAATTACGCATGCAAACTAGCGTTTTATGATAATCACGCATGTGGAATAGTGTCTCATGAGAATTACGCATGCGGAATTGTGTTTTATGATAATGACGCATGCAGAATGGACAGAAGCCCAAGCGCATTTTCTGTTGATTGTCACTCTGCGAATGTTAACTAATTTTTATCAGCAAATGTTTTTATACTTTCGGTATACGTGTGTTAGAAAAAATAGTATGTGCAACACGGGAGAAAAGTGATTATCGACTCGTGTGTTTGCATCCCTCGCCTTCGGCTCGTGCTACAAACTCACACTCGCGAAATCACTCACTTTCCTCCCTAGTTGCACAATATACTATTGCAATTAAAAAAAAAAAAGATTATTTTGGATCCAGAAAATATGTTTTTATATTGAGATAATATTTTCTCTAGTCAATATTTTTTACGTTTCTTGCAAGCTTGTCAAATTGTCAACGTGATCCTATATGTTCTTGGTTTATGAGTATTTGCGCTCCGCACAATCATACTATAGCAAGACCATCGTTTTCTTGAACTAATATCATAATTTGCTTGTCCCTATTCAAGCCGACGATATACTTGAAGCAAATAAAATTTTCTTGATTCAGTGACATTTTTTTCAGTGTATTCTAATAGTTTGGCTAACAAGGGGGAATATCTTGATCTTCCAAACTATTTGACTTAGAGAACTCAAATTTGTCACACAAATGTATTTTCAGGTGCATATTACAGGAAAAGTATGGAAAAAGTGATGGTCATAGCTATATCAATTATGCAGCAAGAGGTTTTAGCAAAAGTGTATTAAAAATGCTGAAAACTCTTGTTCTTTCATTGAAAACACTATGAACATCACTTTCAATAGTGTTCTCTATATTTTTCTCGTAAGGGGCCGTCCATAAATTACGTCACGCCTTTTTTTCTTTTTTTGACCACCTCCCCCTTGTCACACCTTGTCACAAATAAGATGACCCCCCTTTAATAATTATGTCACATTTGCTTGACCCTTCCCCCCTTTATAATCTATCAGAAAAACATAATTTAAATTTTTATATTACACACTTCAAAGTGCTATAAATTTCATTTATATAATACCTTGCGTCAAGAACTCTACTAAAAAGTCTGTTTTTAGAGTTCCAGAGATTAAAAGGAGGAGAATCCTACTTTTAATCACAGTTAACCCCACCATCAACGCCATTCAAGCACGCTTGCCAACCTAAACATCAGCTGTCGCGTCACGTGTTAGAACAGCAAGCGTATTTGAATGGCATTGCTGGTGGGGTTAAACTGTGATAAAAAGTAGGATTCTCTTCATTTTAATCTCTAAAACTCTAATAACAGTGTTTTCAGTGGATTTCTTGACACAAGGTTATTATATAAAATTATGTGTGGAACACGGGCGCATCTAGGGGAATTTTGACTCGTGTGATTGCCGAACTCGCTTCACTCGTGCAGCAAACTGCACACGAGTCTCGATTCCCCTACAGATGCGCCCTTGTTACACAAATAACTATTCTTGAACTCAAAACTACTACATTTTTAGAAAATATTAATTAAACTTTACGTATCAAAATTTATAATTATTTAATATAATGTATGAAAATTATATAGTATACTATAAAATGTAATACCCATAAGTACATTTGGTTTTTAGCTAACTTATCTATTATGGTATTGATAAGCATACCGGTAACCATTATTGGCAATATCAACTTTTCACTATATATTTTTAATTAAATATATACAGGGTAATAACAGAAAACCATAAACTGGACAATCACATTATATAACATGTAGTGGGTATAAAATCAATTCGACATAACCAAGAAGTAAGAAATAAAACTACTAAAGGGCAGCATTTAATAAAAAGAGATAGATACAGAGTATTTCTTTTTTACTCGAATAAATACAAAATGGATGCTTGCTGGTGTTTAAAAATGCATTAGAGGTAATGAGAAAAAATTATTTTTTTATAGAATAACTTTTTAATAACAAATTTTTAAACCTACAATCATTAACAAATTGTTTTTTATAATTCAAAAGACATTTCTTAAAATAATAAAAACTGTCACACAAATTTTATTAAATTTTATTATTTTATGAAATTGCTCGTAATAAACAAAAAATAATTTATTAATAAACGGAGAATTCGAAAGTTTGTTTTTAATAAGTTAACCTAAAAAAGACAAAATAATTTCGTCCCATTGACTCTAATGTATTTTTAGGGGACAGCAAGCATTCTGCCTGCTTGCCTTCAGAAAAATGGGGCAAGGGACGGGAATGGGTTGAAAAGAGAGCAAAAATTCAAATTTGAAATAGACACTGGACAATTTGAATAAGTAAAAAATAATTAGATATAATAGAGTGATGTCACACTTTAACCGGACCCCCCTCTCCCTTGTCACACATTGTCACAAAACCTATAACCCCTCCCCCCTCCTTAGGTGTGATATAAGTTATGGACGACCCCTAATATACATGTCAAACTATATATATATGTACTGAATTTTAGCACATTAACTCAAAAAATTTGGAAGTTAAAGGGGAGGGTCTGGGTCATGTTTATGCATTTTTTCTAAAAGTCGTGATTTTTAGCTCGAAAACACTATGATTGCCCTCTATATTTTTCCTATAATCTACACATCAAACTATTTAAGTGTACCAAATTTCAGCACTCTAAGTCTAATAGTTTGGGTGATATGGGGGGATAAAAATGAATTTTTTTAGCTTTTTGTTAAGAAATAGACCCTTTTCCCCCTGATCTTCCAAAACAATTGACTTACAGAGCTTAAATTTGGCATACAAATGGGTTTTCTGGTGTAGATTACAGGAAAAATATGGAGAAAGTGGTGGTAATAACTATGTCAAAAATACAAAAAAAGGTTTTAGCAAAAATGCATTGAAAATGCTCAAAAATCTTGTTTTTTCCTTGACAACGTTATGAACATCACCTTCAATCGTGTTCTCTATATTTTTCCTGTAATCTGCACGTAAAAATACATATGTGTACTTAATTTAAGCACCCTAAGTCAAAAACTTTGGAAGTTGAGGAGGGGGGGACAAGGTCATTTTTTTGAATTTTTTTTTTTAAATTACATTTTTTTTCAAACTACATGTGTGTACCAAATTTCAGATCTTTAAGTCATAAAGTTTGGAAGTTAAAGGGCAAATATTGTCATTTTTTTTAAAAAAATCGTAGTTTTTCGCTCGAAAACATTATAATAACCACCTCCAAAAAAGTTTTCTGTATTTTTTCTGTCATCTGCACGTCAAACTAGATATGTGTATCAAATTTTAACACTCTAAGTCAATAACTTAGGTTGTTATGAGGAGATAAATTGAGTCATGGTTTTTCATTCCTTGAATCATGTTCTCTATATTTTTCGCGTAATTTACACTTGAAAATACATATGTGTACCAAATTTTAGCACCCTGAGTCAAAAACTTTTGAAGTTAAGAAAAAAAAAAGTGAAGTCAAAAAAAGGCTACGTACTTCCAAACAGGATTAAATAAAAAACAAAAAAGGCAAGGCTGAAGTCAATCTGTTAAATATTGTGGAAGTTATCTTGCCCACCAACTTGAAAAATGTTGTTTCGAAAAAAACGCGTTTAAAGTTTTGCAACGTAAAAAGGTGTAAATAAAATTAATTTCAAAACCAATGTTTATGATTGAAATTATATTCTATACACCTTAAAGTACCGATTAAGTACAGAAAAAATCGACTTTTTATGACGTCAAAGGTGTTACTCCACCTTAAGAGCATTTAAATTATTTAAATGCACGAATTAATTGAAAGCGGGAGTTTTTAAAGAAATAGTGAACTCAACAATTTTATTATCCTTTTATCAATAAATGTGAAAAAACATTGAAATGTAAAAAATAATCGTAATTCCCGCTTTTATTAAATTTAAATAATTTAAATGCTCTTAGAGGTCGTCCATAAATTATGTCACACCTTAGGGGGGCGGGGGGTTATAGATTTTGTGACAATGTGTGACAAGGGTGAAGGGGCGTCCGGTTAAAGTGTGACATCACGCTATTATTTCTATTTATTTTTTACTCATTCAAATTGTCCAGTGTCTATTTCAAATTTGAATTTTTGCTCTCTTTTCAACCCATGCCCGTCCCTTGCCCCATTTTTCTGAAGGCAAGCAGGCAGAATGCTTGCTGTCCCCTAAAAATACATTAGAGTCAATGGGACGAAATTATTTTGTCTTTTTTAGATTAACTTATTAAAAAAAAATTTTTCGAATTCTCCGTTTATTAATAAATTATTTTTTGTTTATTACGATCAATTTCATAAAATAATAAAATTTAATAAAATTTGTGACAGATTTTATTATTTTAAGAAATGGCTTTTGAATTATAAAAAACAATTTGTTAATGATTGTAGGTTTAAAAATTTGTTATTAAAAAGTTATTCTATAAAAAAATAATTTTTTCTCATTACCTCTAATGCATTTTTAAACGCTAGCAAGCATCCATTTTGGATTTATTAGAGTAAAAAAGAAATACTCTGTATCTATCTCTTTTTATTAAATTCTGCCCTTTAGTAGTTTTATTTCTTACTTCTTGGTTATGTCGAATTGATTTTATACCCACTACATGTTATAATGTGATTGTCCAGTTTATGGTATTTTGTTATTACCCTGTGTATATTTAATTAAAAATACATAGTGAAAAGTTGATAGTATTGCCAATAATGGTTACCGGTATGGTTATCAATACCATAATAGATAAGTTAGCTAAAAACCAAATATAGGGGAGAGTAGTCAGAGTTGGACAGTGGTCAGAGTTGAATCATCGCGTTTATTTTGTTTTATTACAGTAGATCCATATGTCGTTGTGTGTAAATACTTGTTAGCAATGCCAGCAAACTTTTTACATGGTTTGCAGTGAAGTGCGCGAACTATATAGACGTATTAAGCGAGTCTGTGTTATACGCTCACCAAAAAACGTTTTTGTAGTTTCAAAATTAGATAATTAAATGTAGCAGAAATATGCCAAAGACAAATTAAGTTGACTAAAATTGTTCATTAAGATGTTACACGAAAATGTGGAACGTAATTTGGTGCTTGTATAAAGCATTCATGGTGTGTGTGATATGAAGCTAAACGACGCTTGAGTCAAGGTTGGTACACCCAAAATATTGCAATTCTGAAGCATTTTTGCAATGAAAATGAATTCGTTAACTTAAAAAGGTGTCAAAAACTTCATTTCTATTGCAAAGAAAGAAAATTCAAATTTTTGGTAATACTTTTTCACTTTCAGATCAATTTCGCGATTCAAGAAGAAAAATGAATTATTCCAGTTTCATGTTTCCTTTTGTCATTTCCAAATGTATTTGAGTGCCATTCTATCATGCGAAGGCAAAGATATCATAATTTCCAATCATTTATCTTCATATTTAATTGATTTTCTACAGTGACCCAACTCTGACTACCATGTTCAACTTTGACTACCTTTTTTTTTTCTTTTTAATTGCCTATAACTCCGAAACTTTTGGTCCAAATTTTTTGCAATGTTTAGCAAAAACATTGCATTTTAGTAGAACTTTCCAATAATATAAGAGACATAGCAAAATTCGGCCTACAGGAAAAGTTATAGAGAAAAGTCAAAACTATATCCAACTCTGACTACTCTCCCCTACTTATGGGTATTACATTTTATAATATACTACCGTCAAGTGGGGCTATTTTGTGCACAAATTAGCCGACAAGAAAAAAATTTTTGTCCGAGCTATAGAAACTCAAAGTTCTGCACAAAATAGACCCCATGATGGGGCTATTTTGTGCATCAAAGTTTGCTTATTTATAAAGTTGTGTAAACATTTTTTTTTAACATTCTTGCTGTATGAAGTATTATTTCTAGATATTCTAGAGTACAATAAAGAAAAACAAAGCCAGAAATATTTTTACATTCTCATCCTAAATGAGGTCTTAAATTTGTGCGATTTTGGACTTTTGCTAAAACCCACATTTCTCGACGTTTTGAGACCTCCTGATTCCGAAAAAATGGGTTTTACGAAATGTTTTTTTTAACTGCCACATGCGTCTTGCTCGAAAGGAGAATATGTAATGAATATGTGAAATTAAAAATTTTAGCATAAAATGAATAACACAGGCACACACAAAAAATACTATTGTAGTTCTACACGGAAAAAATTAATATCTAAATTTGACATTTAATATGAGATTCAAACATAAATTATTTTTAAAAACAAAAGTAATATGTAAAAAAATCTTTAAAATTAAAATACACTGCAAAAACTGCTGTCTTCTAAGTGTCTTATTTTAAGACATTTTGGTGTCTTTATTGTATCAAAGACGCCATAAGTGACTTAAAGTAAGACATTTTATGCGTCTAAGACACCAAAATGTCTTAAAATAAGACACTTAGAAAACAGGAGTTTTTACAGTGTATGGATTTATATCAGATTAAAATATTAGTATTGTAAAGAACAAATATTCTTATGCCTAAAAACAGTATTAGAAATCTCTAATTCTGTGATATATATGAAAAATACACAATAAAAAAAGCAAATGACTGATCGAGCCGATGCATCGCAGCAACATTCACAATTATTATGCTTTTTATCTATTTTTTCAATTCATTGGTAAAAAATTTTAATGTTATTATTAGAATAAGAAATAAAGTATTTTAATGTTATACATTGTATACTTCCTCATTTTATACATAGCCCATTACGAAGGGCCCGTATTATTTTGACACAAATTTTTTTGTGCAACTTGTTATATTGTACTCCCGAAGATAAATGTTATATTTTACTCCTTCTAAAATCAAAGACTTTTAAGTCTTATTTATTAAATAATTAAACTTACTGGATTAATAAAGTTTTTTAATAGTAATTTAATGCATTAAAATCAATTATTTAATAAATAAGACTTAAAAATCTTTTTTTTTTCTCTAATTTTTAAGCATATTCTATTCTTTCATTCGATTTTTAGCTATTTAATTCAATTTTCAATGTTTTAAATCAATTTTTAATTACTTACATTCTGCCCAAATAGCACGATATCTTCCAGGAAGATTCCTGAGATTCAGAGAGAAGCTTCCAGGAACCTTAGGATGTCCGCCTCCCAGGAAGCTTCCACCAGAATTTCCAGCGAAGCTTCCAACGAACCTCCAGAGAAGCTTCATGGAAGCTTCCATCGAACCTTCAGGGAATCTTCAGGGAAGCTCCCACAAAACCTCCAGGGAAGCTTCAGGGAAGCTTAAAAACAACCTCTAGATTAAAAAAAAATTATTTTAATGTAAGCGTTTGAATATTAATTAATACAGATTCTACATTATCTTAATTAATATAGTGAAGACCTGGAATTATGGAGAAAATTTTTTTGAATAAAAATTTGGGGGGACGAGGATTCGAACCCGGGTTCGACGCACGCAAACTAACTACCTAACCACTAAGCTACCTAAGGGACTGTCGATAGAAAGCAAAAGCTTGCCCTTGAGGTGCAAGTGATTTTATTGGCTGACAAAAGTGGCGGGCTTATTTAAAAACGTTTTCACTACATATTTCATGTACTTAAACATTTGTCATAAAATATTTTCTTTTATAACAGTTAATTCATATTTAAGAAGATTTATGTATTATTTTAAATAATAATTTGATTTATATTTTGTAATTGTTCTACTATTATTCAAAGTTTCGAACATTTAATACTTACTGTGACAGAAAAAATCCATTAAAGTTTCTTAAAATTTTTTTAGTTAACGATTTTAAATACTTCTCAATTGCAGTAGAGACAATTTGGTTTTGGAACTTTAAATAAGAGTCGGAGAGTTACGAAATATTAAAGAATTTATTTTTAAAATCAATCCAATGTTTTAATTAAAAAATTCAAAAGTATTTTAAATCACATACAAACAAAACCTTTGATTTTAATAATATGTAATTGATTGTTTGGTTAGAAGGAGGGCATGAATTTTAAAACTTAAAAAAGTCCCAGGAAGTTTAAAAACTGTGGCCAGGGTTTGGCCAACAGTTAGCAAAACTTCGGGACCCAGAGTTGTGCCAACCAAAAGTAATTAATTAATTATTATAAGGTTCATTTGGTATTGTCATTCATATCTCTGATGGGCTGGTGGTTAGCCTACTGGACTGGCAGCTGGAAGACCGGGGTTCGAATCTTCATGACTGATGGAATTTTTCTGTTTCAGGTTTTTATCATTATTATATATCTGTGTTCTTATTTGATTATATTTGTGCAATTATATTTATAACTTATGAATTATTTAATTATATGTGTCTTCATTAATAGATAAAATTTTTGTTCAAGCAGTCTCCAGTTGGCTTAACCCTGGGCCGACCGTGAGGTTGCACTTGATAATTACACAAATATAATTAAATAAGAACACAGATATATAATAATGATGAAAATCTGAAACAGAAAAATTCCATCAGTCATGAAGATTCGAACCCCGGTCTTCCAGCTGCCAGTCCAGTAGGCTAACCACCAGCCCATCAGAGATATGAATGACAATACCAAATGAACATTATAATAATTAATTAATTACTTTTGGTTGGCACAACTCTGGGTCCCGAAGTTTTGCTAACTGTTGGCCAAACTCTGGCCACAGTTGGGCCGATCTTTAGCTACCCTCTGTTTCTTAAATGATATAATAAAATAAATTAAAACTAAATTAAAACTGATACCAGACGGTATCATGATTTTCTACATTTTATAATCATATGAATTTGAAAATATTTTTTTAAAATTTTCTTATTTATTTGACATAATTTATTTCTTTTTGATTAAATGTTTTATTATTCATTATTTCTTATTAAATGTTCTCAATTTGAAAAATAAACTACTTACAAATAAACATTTGGAGAGATTTTATATACTGATTGCATGTAAAAAAGTTATTATTTTTATCAGTCCTGGCTAACTGAAATTTAAATAAATTTATTTATTTGAAAATCGGTTTTTAAAATCCACAAAATCCATTTTCCTTAAACTTTTTTTTAACATTTGAAATCACGAAAGAACAAAACTTGTGATTTTTAAAAATGTAATCAATTTTAAAATAAGAATTTTAAAGTTTATAAGTTTTGTTAATTTATGATTAAGAATAATTACAAATAAGTTTACGCAAGACAGGCATTTGGCGCAAAACCGCTCCTTTGAATAATTTTAAAACTTCCTGGAACTTTTTTAAGTTTTAAAATTCATGCCCTCCTTCTAACCAAACAATCAATTACATATTATTAAAATCAAAGGTTTTGTTTGTATGTGATTTAAAATACTTTTGAATTTTTTAATTAAAACATTGGATGTCAATAAAATCACTTGCACCTCAAGGGCAAGCTTTTGCTTTCTATCGACAGTCGCTTAGGTAGCTTAGTGGTTAGGTAGTTAGTTTGCGTGCGTCGAACCCGGGTTCGAATCCTCGTCCCCCCAAATTTTTATTCAAAAAAATTTTCTCCATAATTCCAGGTCTTCACTATATTAATTAAGATAATGTAGAATCTGTATTAATTAATATTCAAACGCTTACATTAAAATAATTTTTTTTTTAATCTAGAGGTTGTTTTTAAGCTTCCCTGAAGCTTCCCTGGAGGTTCTGTGGGAGCTTCCCTGAAGATTCCCTGAAGGTTCGATGGAAGCTTCCATGAAGCTTCTCTGGAGGTTCGGTGGAAGCTTCGCTGGAAATTCTGGTGGAAGCTTCCTGGGAGGCGGACATCCTAAGGTTCCTGGAAGCTTCTCTCTGAATCTCAGGAATCTTCCTGGAAGATATCGTGCTATTTGGGCAGAATGTAAGTAATTAAAAATTGATTTAAAACATTGAAAATTGAATTAAATAGCTAAAAATCGAATGAAAGAATAGAATATGCTTAAAAATTGGAGAGAAAAAAGGGAAATTTGAGAAAAATATTTTAGAATTTTAGAAAATAATTGATATATGATTTTAAAATTTAAAACTTGTAGAAAATAATGATAAGTTGAAAAAAATTAATGAAATTTAAAATAAATAATTTAAAAAATTGCAGAATTTTTTTAAAAATTTTAAAATATCCGTTTGCTTGTTTCAACGTTTGTATGGTCTCCATTGTAATTCTTCATCACAAGCCGATTTATGATAAATATATAGATTTATTTGATATATAAATGAATACATGAGTAGGGCTCGAAGGCAATCGCTAAACTGATTTACTCACGCTGACGCACTCATTGGCCATACGGAAACGGAAGTAACAACGGCATCTATTGCTCATTTACGGAAGTAATTCAAATATACATTACAATCCTCCGGGGTTAATTTACTTTCGTTCCAAAATTTTACGAAGCATTATACAGAAGTCGAGGTTTTTTAAGTCTACTGGAACGTCTAAGTTCCTGCTCAACAAATGGCTGAATTACATTTTTGTTTGAGATTGTTTTAATGAATCGCTTGTCACACGCTTCTTTACCATTCACAACCATTTCAGAAACTATCACATTTTTTTCGGTGTTTAGTTCTACCGGATGTTCAATTTCTTCGTTGCTAAAAGTGTGATGGACTAACTCGAAACTCTTATCAAAAACGTTATCATTAAAATTTAATTTACACGGACGCAATTGATCGACATGACGTTTCCACATTCTACCGTCGCAAGTACGAACTGTATACGAAACTGGACTCAGCCTATTTGAAATTTCAGCTGTACACCATTTGTTATTCTTTCCAGAATAATCTTTTGCCATGACAACCTCTCGCTCCGAAAATTCAATATTCCGATTGGCACCACAATGATTCTTTTGTTCCTCTTGTTTCTTAATTACCCTTTCCCTCACCTCTGATTTTAAAAAATCCCAACGAGTTCTAAGCTTCCTCTCCATTTGCAATTCAGCAGGCGAAACTCCCGTGGTACAATGAGATGATGATCGATAATGAAATAACAATTTAACTAACGCGTCTTTTTTATTACTACCATTTTCGCTCATAATTAAGTAAAACTTGTCTTTGAAGGTTTTTACCAAATTTTCTGCGGCTCCGTTTGTCGACGGGTGATAAGGAGCAGTCTTGATGTGATGGATGCCATTCATTTTTACAAATTCTGCAAAAATTTGTGACGTAAATGTCGGTCCATTGTCTGTCACCAATTTAAGAGGCAAACCCCATACACTAAAGTACTCTCTCAAAACTATTATTGTTTCAGAAGCGGTAATGTTTTTCATTTTTTTAATTTCAACCCATTTTGAAAATGCGTCGATTATAACAATATACATGTCCCCTTCAACAGGACCGAGAAAATCTGCATGTAGTCTATGATTAGGGCCATCTGGCCAATTCCAAGGATGTAAAGTTACTCGAGGTGGATTGCTCGCATTTTCGAGACACGCGATACACTTTTTTCCGATGTTTTCTATATCTGTATCTAATCCAGGCCACCAAATATAAGATCGCGCAATACTTTTCATCCGAACGATTCCCATGTGTGAGCTATGCAATTCTTTCAACAATTCATTTTTAAGTTTTTCCGGAATAACAATTCTGTGACCCCACATAACGCATCCTTTATCCACGTATAATTCGCAGCTTTTTCGCAAAAATGGAACCAATGATTCCGTTACTTTTTTAGGCCAACCGTTTAAAATAAATTCTTTGACTTTACTCAATATTTGGTCTATCAGTTTCCTCTTTTATCGATTCTGCAGAGGCTACTTTAACACCTGCGGTCACGAAATTTAAAAAAGTAAATTCTTCTTCGTCTTTTTTATTTAAATTTAAATTTGAGAAATTGATATAACGAGATAAAAAATCCGCGCATTTATTATTTTCGCCTTTAAGAAATCTCATTTCGTAATTGTAACCAGACAAAAATACACCCCATCGCTGATCTCTGCTAGCAGCCATTTGCGGTAACCCTTTCTTTTCCCCAAAAATATACATCAATGGCTTATGATCGGTTTCTAAAATGAATTGCCTACCATAAACGTATTGATGAAACGCTTTTACACCCTCAATTACTCCTAGCGCCTCTCGATCCAGCTGAGAGTAACCCGACTCAGCCTTTGTCGACGTTCGCGATGCGAAAGCCACGGGTTTCTCGACATTTCCATCCACAATGTGAACTAATACTTTTCTAGAAAAGCTTTATCACAATCAGAAGTCCAATTCCACTTTTTA
The DNA here is from genome assembly GCA_037103525.1 of Ganaspis brasiliensis. Lineage (NCBI taxonomy): Eukaryota > Metazoa > Arthropoda > Insecta > Hymenoptera > Figitidae > Ganaspis > Ganaspis brasiliensis. The sequence goes on along the minus strand of JAZKLR010000008.1, from coordinate 119,509 downwards.
TCCTTATTTAAAAGTTGGTACAGTAGATACATCACACTTGTATAATTTCTAATAAATTTTGAATAATAATTTATCATTCCGATAAATGATTGTAATTCTTTAACATTTGTTGGTTTCGTGATTTTTAAAATGGCATTGACTTTTTCTTGTGAAACGCTTATTCCATTTTTTCCCAATTCGTACCCCAAAAATTTAACATTTTCTTTGGCAAATTCGCATTTATCTTTCCTTAGTTTTAATCCCGCATCTTTTAAACGCTTTAAAACTTCTTTTAATCGTACATCGTGTTCCTCTCGTGTTTATCCCTTTACTATAAAATCGTCGAAAAATCCCAAAACTCCCTCGATTCCTGACAAGAGTTTATCCATTTCACGTTGGAAAAGACCGGGTGCCGATGAAATTCCGAAATTCAATCTATTATATTCACATAATCCCTTATGCGTAGATATAGTCATTAGAGGTCGTGATGACTCATCCAGTTCCAATTGTAAATACGCGTAAGATAAGTCCAATTTTGAATACATCGTACCCTTACTCATTTTTGCTAATAAATCTTGTGTACGCGGAATCGGATGTTTATCCGTTTTTAAACATGGATTGACAGTTATTTTATAATCACCACAAATCCGTATATCTCCATTACTTTTTAAAATAGGAACAATTGGTGTTGCCCAATCCGCATGTTCAACTGGTTTTGAAACTTTCAATTTTATAAGTCTATCTAATTCTTTCTCTACCTTCTCTTGTATTGCATACGGTACCGGTTTGGGTTTACAGAAAATTGGTTCAACTCCCTCTTTTAAATGTAATTTCCTTTTAGCCACTTTATAAAGTCCTAAATCGTCTGAAAAAACTTCATTAAATTCTCTTAATAACAACTCAGTCGAATCTACTTCAGAACTGTTAAGTTTTTTAACATTTGCAAAACAATTTTTTAATTCGTTGTCTAGTTTTAAACTCCATATCCAATCTCGTCCTATAATTGGCAAACTTTTTCCCGGCAAAACAAATAATTTAAAATCATGCTGCTTATTATTGAATTCGACCTTAACCTCCAAAAAGCCGCACGGAATTATCTGATCTTCCAAATAACTCTTAAACTTTCTGTTAGTACTATTTAATGTTAATTCTTTCAAGCTCGAATCTTTAAAATAAAATTCGGAAAATGCCGAGATTGGAGAACCAGTATCTACTTCAAATGTGAACAATTTTCCGTTTAACTTTAATTCCATTTCATACGGTTTAATACAATTTACTTTATTTGAAATTTTCTCGTCTAATTTAAACAACTTTTTAAAATCGTCAACTAAAGTTTCACAATCTTCTAAAAATTTTTGTTTATTAAAATTTTGCTTATTTGATTTAAAATTACTATTCACTTTTTCCGGTTCCGTTTTAAAATTTTTTGTCTTACACATTATAGCTAAGTGACCTACCTTGCCGCATTGATTACACTTATACCCTTTATATTTACAATTTAATTGCGAGTGATTGTTTTTTCCACATCGAGAACACTTTTCACTAGAAGACGTGTCGGACTGCTTTCCAGGTGGTCCTTGATTGTTCCTTCCAGTTTTTTGCCTTAATGAAGTTGACTGCATCATCTTTCCCTGAGGTTATGTTGATACCAGCTGCTCCTTTGGACGCCAGTTCAAACGCTGTTGCCAATTCCACCGCCTTGGTGAAGGTGAGATCCTTTTCACGTAACAGTCGTTTCTGAAAAGCTTCCGTCCTTAAACCACAGACGAACTGATCTCTCAATGACTCTTGTAGATTTCCACCAAATTTACAGTAAGTTGAAAGCTTTTTAAATCTGGCGCACACAGATTTCTGAGAATGGCATATCCTTCTCCACCCAATAATGTCACAAAAAGCGATGCTTTTTTATTATCTTGCACACTATTTGCGATGAAAAATTGCTCTAGTCTCGCGAACCACAAAGTCCAATTTTCTTTTCGCGAATATTCATTTATGGAACCTGCGATTGTCGCCATCTTTTTATCGCGATTACCTTCAAGCTGAGCCTTAACTTCGTTTAACCGCTGACTTTCACGGCTTAAGAATTTTCGCTGCACTTTTAGCTCTGTTTCTTTTTGCTTAACTAATTGACTCCTTTTAACTAAGTCAATTGAAGTAGCTTCACATCTTTCCGCTGCTTCTCTTAAATTCGCTTCCCACTGAGCCTAACTTTCAGGATTTGACATGGTATTTCACTGTAATCGATTAACTACTCAATCTGATCACTTGTTATCGTTTTTTATCCTCGTCGCCAATGTAATATTTCATCACAAGCCGATTTATGATAAATATATAGATTTATTTGATATATAAATGAATACATGAGTAAGGCTCAAAGGCAATTGCTAAACTGATTTACACACGCTGGCGCACTCATTGTCCATACGGAAACGGAAGTAACAACGACATCTATTGCTCATTTGGGGGATTTCATATCAACTGATCAAGGTGAAAAAAAGATTTTCACTTGTGACTTTCCAATTCAGGTATTTTGTACTCCTATTGGATGGTAACCATAAGTAAAATTTTTTTTACATTTCGATTAATATTTACTGAGGGGGAAGGGGTGAAAATTTTGGGTTACCGTCTTATTTGGTAATTTTTTGCTCTTAAATAAATAAATAAAAAATGTTCAGTAATACCATTTTCGATAGATTTTTTCATGCCCTTTCGATTGGTAATATGCATTTTTGAGAAAAAAAATTTTTTGATTTTCAAAAATGAAGGTCAAAAATAAATTTTGGTTTTTTTGGTTCCGAGACCGGGTTTTTTCTATTTTCTATTTTTTAAACGAAAGCTGAGACTTTTTCCTATAAGAACCTATAAATCAACTTAAGGGACCAAAATATTTGATAAATAAAAATTAACAGTTTGGTACTCGCTCGGGCGCTGCGGATCAGTGCGCGACTCAGGGCAGTGTTTGGTATTATTAGTAGTGGTATATGGGAGGATATTTTAACGCTCTCTGTTTTTTACAGGGTTGAGACTGTCATAGCTTGAATGCCTGCATTACGTTAACGTAAAAATTTTGAAAAAAATTTAAATAAAAAAATTTAATTTATGAAATATCAAATTATTAAGAATATTAGAGTGGGTTTGGAGTGTACAGCAAAAAAGTTGGTTAAACTGTTATGCTCTGTCCCACAAAAGGTCTCCAATTATTTTATATATGTATATTTATAATATGTATATATTATACATATTGTATTCTAAAAATCGGTTAATATTAATATAATGATATGCTGGTATATAATTAAAAATTGATACCCCAAAGGAAAAAGCTCTTTTTTGATTTTCGTAAATTGGCCACAGAAGTATCCCAAAAAAATCTTATAAGTCTTAACTCAATCATTTCTGAACAATTATTTTTAAAAATTCTAAAATTTATTGAATTACTAATTTTTATTATCTATTTTTTATATAGTTGCAAAAAATTACCATAAAAATATAAAATTTCAAACTAATTTTAATACATTAAAATTATTTAAGTTGTATTTTTATGAATTTTTAATTTTTTAAAACAATTTATTATTAATAATTGATAATAAATATTGTACAAATAAACCTAAAAGCTTGTATTTTTTTTTTAATTTGTTAACTTTTTAAGTTAAAAACAATAAGGTTTCTTTAGAATAGTTGGTAATGAGAAAATAAATAAATAAATAAATAAATTTTCAGTAAAGTTTGAGTATTTATTTAAACAAATTATTGTGTTTTAAATAAAATAATTAAAATAAAATTATTCTTTAAATTCTATTCTCTCCAAATTCAATTATTTTCTTCAAACTTCAATTTTTTTTAATTCAAATTTTCCCTGAATTTTTTTTTGTCATTCAAGTATTTTTGTCATTTACCAATTATTTTCTTCATATTTTTCTATTATTTCTGCCATTTTAGAATTATTGTCTACAAAGTTCAATTATTTTATTCACATTTTTTATTGACATGAATTTTTAAATTTCTTACATCAGTTTTCAATTATTTTCTACAAATTTCAATTATTTCATACAACCTTAAATTACTCTTTTCATATTTAAGTCTTTTTGCCGTTTTTGAATTATTCTCTTCAAATTTCACTTATTTTCCTCCAACTACAATTAATTTCTTCAACACTTAATAATTATTTTCCTCAAATTTATAATATTTTTTTCAATTTTTCAATTGTTGTCTATAAATTTTTTGTTTTTACACCAGCTTTAAATTATTTATGTCATTCAATTAGCTTCTTAACATTCAATTGTTTCGTCAATTTTTCAAGTATTGTTGTCAGATTTTAAATTTTTTATAGCAGTTATCATTTATTTTTGTAATTTCTCAATTATTTTTTTCCAAATTCAATTATTTACTACAACTTTCAATTACTTTCTTCGTATTTAAATTTTTTGTCCATTTTTGAATTATTTTCTTCATATTTCAATTACACAGGTTTACAGTGAAATTGCCAATTGGAAATTTCTTGTTTACTTCGATTAATTTGAGTGTTCTAAGAGAGAAAAAATGGTTGATATTGTTTTCCCCTCGTGCAGTTATATCATCATGCAGTCAATCAAAGTTCAAATTTCACGCAAATTTGTGTGGCAAATTTTCAAAAAATTAACGAAATTTGAACTTTGAATGACTATAACTCACCCATTTTTTATTGGATTTAAACGGGTAATAGATGGTTTAAAAGGCAATTTAATTGCCTTTATAACGATGTTATATTCGTTGGAATTAAACTACTTGTTCTCCCTACTTGTCATTTTCACTACAAAAAGCAGAAATTTTCTATTTCAGCAAAACTGCACGAGGGCCCCAAACAAAGTAATATTAGTAATTTCAAATTCATTATTGCTTACTCACTTTTTTTTACTTAAAAGCTCACTATTTACTCACTTTTTAAATTAAAAAGTCATTTTTTTCACTATTTTTAATCTGCCAGTCCACTGGCAGCCCTGTAAAGTAAATATATAAAAAATTAGTTTAAGAACTCAAAAAAAGTCAGGGAAAAATAAAATAATTTGTCTGGAAATCAGGGAAAAGTCAGGGAAAATTGTAATAAGATATTTGTGGCAACCCTGTTTCTAGCACAGGCCGTTTAATAACAAATCTGTTAATTCTTTTTCAAAATTCAAAATGTCGGATCCAATATGGCGGAAGATTTTTGAAAAAGTAATTGGATTCGCTTGATACACGATATTAACGGGTTCGTAATCAGCGCCGCTAGAAACCCCTATGTACCAAGTTTAATAAATTATGGCAAAAATTTTGCATTTTCATCCGCCATATTTTATCCGCCATTTTGAATTTAAAAATATTATAATTGGATTCATAATAAGAGACCTCAAAAACCCCTGTATATACGAAGTTTAATAAATTTGGGTAAAAATTTCGCATTATCGTCCGCTCTACTGGATCTGCCATTTTTAATTTTGAAAAATTATTAACAGCTTCGTAATTTGCGACCCAAAAAACTCTATGTACCCAGTTTCATTAATTTTAATATAAAACTTAAAGATTGGTCCAACAGATATTAATTTTTTACTTTTTTAGGGTTCCGTACCGTAAAACGGTACTCTATTAAAATCAGTATGTGTGTCCGTTTTCGCGCCTCCTCTAACTTCTAAATTATATGAGCTAGAGACTTCCAATTGTTGTTCTTGTTAGATCTACTGCAGAATATACTTCTATCATCTTGTTCCTCCATTATAAAAAATATATCGACATGATAGATCATGTTCAGAAACGTTTCCTAAAGTTCCTTGCTTTCAGGGTTGAGGGGGCATACCCCCCCAGGGGATGTGATTATTTGCAGTTATGCCAGAGCTTTAATTTCCATACGTTGGAAGAGAGACGAATCATTGCCGCTGCAATGTTTTTGTTCAGGATAGTCAGGTTTAGGATTAATTGTCCCGACCTGTTAGAATTGGTTAGTTTTAAAGTTCCAAGTTTTGGAGCGCGCTATGTTGAACCATTTTATATTCACAAAGACGAATTGCCATTAATTGATACAACAGCTATTTTCTTTGCGTGCTTTCACATTAACCGATTGTATCTAACGATTAAACCAAACAACGACTTTTTCTCTGTATCTGAACCGCAATTTTTGAAATGCCTGAATGATTATGTGTTATATCGCCGAACAAATATGTAACATAATTTGTTTTGTATTATATTTTTATACATCCATATAGTTTATATCTATGTATATTTCGTTACCCATTTATGGTCCTTTATGGACCGCGGGGAATTATTTGCTAAATAAATAAATAAATAAACAATTTGGTACACATATGTAATTTCACCGTGGATTTACGAAAATGATATGGAAAACGCGATTCGAGCTCATGAACATGCCGAAATCCAGCAAAAACCACTTTTTTTGTCCTAAAATGCAAAAAAATTACCATGCCCCCCCTCCCCTAATCTTCCAAACTATTTGACTTAGAATGCTGCAATTTAGATTTGATAGCATATGCTTTCGTTTCGAATAAACGGCGTATTTGTGGACTGCCAATAGCAGATGCTATTGCTATTGAATCCTTAGGCACTGTATTTGGCCCCTTAGCGCGTAGTTCTTGGCAATGTTCTTCCCCCACCTCTTGCAGGGTTGACACAGGTCAGGGAATTCAGGGAAATCAAGGAAAAGTCAGGGAAACTGAAATGGGTCAGGGAAGTCAGGGAAAAGTCAGGGATTTTTCATCAAAAATACTGGAAAAATGCAAAGAATCTCTAAAAAAGATGAAAAATTATATTTTTCTGAAATTTACTAAGTAGAGAAATTTACTAAACAAATTTTTGGAAGTCATATTTTAAACATACTAAAAATAGATAATGTTTGCAATCTGAAAAATAATTTACCATTATTTTCATCATGATGCAATTATTTTCTTCCACTGCACTTCAAATATATTTTGTATTCTTTCCAATTATTTTTTTTTTAATTAAAATTATTTTTTCGTTTTCAAATTATATATGAGGCATTTTACGTGTAATGTCCCAAGTTCAAAATTAATTTCTTTCAAAAAAATTGAAACTTAGGAAATTTATTGTCCTATCTAGTAGTAATAAAACCCAAACAAAATTTTTTACTTTTTTGAAAAATTGAAGGGGGTAGAGGGGGGTCAATTTTGTCAAGTTTACTTAATACCGTCTTCTTACTTAATTTTCTCTGTCTTGGCGGGTAATGAAAAAAATTTCTTCAAGTATGATTTTTAAAGGTTTTTAATGCTCTTTTCATTGGTAAATTTTATTTTTTAATATTTCAAAAATTTGACCCTAATTTTGTATAATTAATATTTAATTTGCTATTTTCACCAAAATCGATCCGTTTAATTTTAAAATAAAGTATTGCAAACGAAAGCTGAGGTTTTTTTCTATCGACATAGAAATTTTTGGAATGCCCTTTTTTTTTTGTTTTTAAGATATTAATCCTCAAAGAGCGGATTGAGGCGCGCGGCGCCCAGCGACGCGGTCGCCTCGCATCAGGCAGCGTCAGCTACTCACTCTTACCAAAAGCACTATTTTTGGACAAAAATCTGCTGACAACTCAAAAATGATCCGATTTTAACTTTCTTTTTTTTAAAATACTCGAGAATGTTTGTCCTACAACTCTCAACTGCTAAAAAAATAAGATTTTTTTTATAAACTGAAATAAATGTTAATAACATTTAAAAATTGAAAAAAATTATTTTTAAAAAAGTGACTTCAAGGTATCCTTTGATGTCAGAAACTTTATATACTTATATAAATACACACAAAACTTATCAAAAGTATTTTTAAATTGTTCCTAGTTAATAATGCCCTAATCAACAATTTTCAAATTGATTAAACAATCTTAGTTAACAAATTAATAACTTTAAAAATATTCATTTTTTAGATTCCGTTTCTTTTGTAAAATTATTAAATTACTATTTACTTTACTTACGTTTCGTGTCTTTTGTAAAATTAATAACTATTGGCCTAGAATAATGAAAGAGTTAAAGAACGTTCACAAACATTTTTTGAATTGTTTAAACAATCTTAGTTAACAAATTAATAACTTTGAAAGTTTTCCTTCCTTAGATTCCGTTTCTTTTGTGAAATTAATTAATTACTATTGGCCGAGTATTGTATAGCAGTTTAGGATGTTTACTAACAACTATTAAATTTTTTAAACAATCTTAGTTAACAATTTAATATCTTCGCCATTTTTTATCACTTATATTTCGTTTCTTTTGTGAAATTAATTAATTACTGTTTATATCTAAATTTATAAAGTAATTTAAATATTTTCCAACTGTTTTAAATTGGTCCAAAAATTTTAGTTAATAAATAATAACTTCGAAAGTTATTTTTATTTAGATTTCACTTCTTTGAGTAATTAAAATAATTATTTTTGGTTCAGATTTTAAAAATACTTATGGTCCTTATAAATATTTTAAAATTTGTTAAAAATATTAGTTAACAAATAAATAATCTCGGAATTTTTATTTGCTTCGATTTCGTACCTATTCTGAGATAAATTTTTCAGCATTTCCTGAGAGTTTTTCAAGCAATCTAAACGCAAAGAATTTTATTTCATCTTTAAGATCATCAAAAAAACAAAAGAAACGAAATATAAGTGATGAAAAATGGCGAAGATATAAAATTGTTAACTAAGATTGTTTAAACAATTCAAAAAATGTTTGTGAACGTTCTTTAACTCTTTCATTATTCTAGGCCAATAGTTATTAATTTTACAAAAGACACGAAACGTAAGTAAAGTAAATAGTAATTTAATAATTTCACAAAAGAAACGGAATCTAAAAAATGAATATTTTTAAAGTTATTAATTTGTTAACTAAGATTGTTTAATCAATTTGAAAATTGTTGATTAGGGCATTATTAACTAGGAACAATTTAAAAATACTTTTGATAAGTTTTGTGTGTATTTATATAAGTATATAAAGTTTCTGACATCAAAGGATACCTTGAAGTCACTTTTTTAAAAATAATTTTTTTCAATTTTTAAATGTTATTAACATTTATTTCAGTTAATAAAAAAAATCTTATTTTTTTAGCAGTTGAGAGTTGTAGGACAAACATTCTCGAGTATTTTAAAAAAAAGAAAGTTAAAATCGGATCATTTTTGAGTTGTCAGCAGATTTTTGTCCAAAAATAGTGCTTTTGGTAAGAGTGAGTAGCTGACGCTGCCTGATGCGAGGCGACCGCGTCGCTGGGCGCCGCGCGCCACAATCCGCTCTTTGAGGATTAATATCTTAAAAACAAAAAAAAAGGGCATTCCAAAAATTTCTATGTCGATAGAAAAAAACCTCAGCTTTCGTTTGCAATACTTTATTTTAAAATTAAACGGATCGATTTTGGTGAAAATAGCAAATTAAATATTAATTATACAAAATTAGGGTCAAATTTTTGAAATATTAAAAAATAAAATTTACCAATGAAAAGAGCATTAAAAACCCTTTAAAAATCATACTTGAAGAAATTTTTTTCATTACCCGCCAAGACAGAGAAAATTAAGTAAGAAGACGGTATTAAGTAAACTTGACAAAATTGACCCCCCTCTACCCCCTTCAATTTTTCAAAAAAGTAAAAAATTTTTTTTGGGTTTTATTACTACTAGATAGGACAATAAATTTCCTAAGTTTCAATTTTTTTGAAAGAAATTAATTTTGAGCTTGGGACATGACACGTAAAATGCCTCATATATCATCTTAAAATTATTTGTCTCAATTTTTAATTATTTTCATTATATTTCAATTAATTTTTTTAAATTTGAATTTTTAATTAATTACCTGAACTTTGAATTGCTTTCTTCACTTTTTAATAATTATTCAGGGATTTCATTTTGCAAGTATTTATTCAAAATTTTCAACATTTTTATTATTTTTCGATTAATTTTCTAAAATTTCAGTTGCCTATTGATTCTAATTTTAAGATCATTTTTCAATTATTTTTTGTTTTTTAAATGATTTTTGTAATTTTTTCAATTATTTCTCTTAAACTTTAATTACTTTTAAATGATTTTTCATTCATTTTCTTCTTATGCAATATCATTTTCTTCAACTTTTAATTAATTTTATTCAGTTCCAATTATTTTCCCATTTTATCGGTAGTGAAAACATTTTCTCCAAATTTTCTAATTTTTATTTTATTTTTTTCATTATTTATCATAATTTCTAAAATTGTGGTCCAAAATTCCAATTTATTTCTATTATTCAATATATATTCTGGAATTCTTTTTAATTAATTTCTGAGATTTTCAATAATTTTATTGAAAACTCAATTATTTTCTTCTATTTCATAGATATTTTGTAATTTTTTTAATTATTTTTGTCAAATTTAGATTATGATATTTAATTTTCTATTATTAATATATTTTTCAATTATTTTCCCAAACTTTTAATTTTTTTAATTTTTTCAATTAATCTCTAACATTTCCAATTATTCTCCCTAATTTTTAATTATTCTCATTTCTTCAAATAATTTATAATGTATTATCAAGTGTTTTTCTCAACTTTCAATTAGTTTCTTCAATTTAAGAATATTTCTGTGATTTTTAAATAATTTTCCTCAATTTTTAAGTGTTTTCATTATTTTTCAATGAATTTGCAAAATTTGTAATTATTTTAATTTTTCCCAGTATTTGAAGTCCAACTACATATTTTCAAATATGCAATTTTTTAAATTTGAATTATATTATCTTCAATTTCTTTTTCCAATTCTAAAATGTTATTCATAAATAAAACTTGTTTTACTCATATTTAAATATTATATTAAAAATATTTATAATTGACGCTAATACAAGACTCAGAAACTAATCGCGTTCTAGGGCGCGTTGTATAATCTAGTTTTATAGTAAATATATGAAAAATTGGTTTTAAAAATTCAATAAAGGCCAGGAAAAAAGAAAAAAATTGGTCTGGAAATCAGGGAAAAGTCAGGGAAAATTATAATAAAATATTTGTGGCAACCCTGTCTTGGATTGTAGCTTATATAGGCAGTTCGTGAAACGGCTACCAGCGAGCGTTTGGCATAGTGGTTAGAGCGTCGGGCTTTAGGCCCAGGGGTCGCGCGTTTGAGACCTCTCAGTGTCAAATATTTTAATTTATAAGTTGTGCGTTAGAATTAAGATGTATATGTTATATGTATAAAAATAATGTAAAAATGTTATAAAATAGTATAAATATTAAATATCAAATATAATAAATAAATACAAAGATTCCGTACAACTGATAGGATGTTGCTGGTTAATGAGAATTAATATTTATTTCGATTCATTATTTTTATCTCCCAAAAGTAAGGTGTTATTGCTTCAAAACCAGATACTTTCAATTTGATAGCACCATGCTATCAAATTGAAAGTATCTGTATATAATGTAACAAACTGCTATTTTAGGGGTAACATTATATACTATTCTTCTGTAGGAATGACTTATTGATACAATAGAACTTATTTTGTTAAATTTACAGCATATACATATGTTTCAAAACAATTTGCTGATAATACAAGTAATCATGGTTTGATTCAATAGAAGCGGCACTGTAGAATCATCAAAGCAGTGCTTTAGATTTAATAGCATATGCTAATGGCAGCCCGCAATGACACTATTGAATGAATCAAAGACAGATGTCATTGATTCAATAGTATTTTTTTCTCAGTGTAATAATTAAGTCAAATAATACAATTTAAAAAATTATATTTATTTAATTTTATCACGAAATTCTTTATACTCTATTTTACATTAATTGTAATATTTCTAATCTAATCGTTAGGTATATCGTCATAAATTGTAAATCAGGAAATAAAATAAAGTGGGTACCTGCATATATTTAAATTTTCATTTTAAAATTTTGTTGTAATATTAATGTTGCATGTGTTATTTAGTTGCTTTTCCATAATGCATAAAATGTATTTTTACTGTCAATAGCTAATTTTGTTGTGTAACACTGCTCCAAAGCTCTAGATTTACTGAAATTTGACAATTTCTAAGTTGAATTGTTTGAATAATTGTATATTCCAAAATTTAGTTAACGTTTTATCACCTAAAATGTAACCTCATAATAATAATTCCAAATCCAAAAATGACATTTTTCATAATTTGTAGGGGAGAGGGCCCCAAGTTGGACACCCTTTCGATTTATTGCTGTAGAATCCAAACCAAATAAAATATATTAAAATGTTTTATACCGGATGAAAGTACAATTTATAAGGTAACTTATGGCCACAGGGATAAAATTTTATTTTGAACATTAACATGTTTTAAAGCAGTTTTTTTAATTGTTAAAATTTTCGGTCTAAAAAAAAGTGTCCGCAAGATGAACACCTTCTTAAAAGTCTCTGAAAAATTTAGTAAATAAAAAATAAACATCGTGTAACAATTCTTAAACTAATTTTTAATCATTTTACGGAATTTATCAAGAAATAAAATTTCTAAAAACTTCAATTTAATAACTTAACAGTAAAAAATAATAAAATATCGAAAAATAACGATATATCAAATTCTTTAACGCCAACATCACAGTTGAGGAGCACTTTTTCAAAAGTTGATAAATCCATTTTTCAAAAAAGTTAAGATAATTACAAATTTAACATATTAGGAACCTTACAAATCGATCTGTCGCTGTTGAATTCAAGAAAAAAATTTATTACCAAAGAATTTTCAATTTAAAAAAAAATCTTGGACTTAACCAAGATGATTTAAAATTTTACTTTTTTCCTAGAATAAATTACAAAAACCTTTAAATTCCTTTATTACTATAAACTTTAATTAAAAATAAATCGCTTCAAGTGCAAAAAACATTTGTATATAAATAATTTCAAATATTTTTTCTACTTTATAATTAACTCTAGGGGTTAGATGCGAAACTGCATTTGTTTAATTTTCTCGAAATAACAAAATGTGGATTTATCAACTTTTGAAAAAGTACTCCTCAGTTTATGGTGGAAAATAAAAATTTTAATTAATTGGCTTAACAAATTATTGAAAAAAGTGTAAAATCGAAAATATGCAAATAAATACATTGAGATTTGAGGCCTGTCCATCTTAGGGTACATGACACCATTTTTTAATCCCCAGTAAAAATATATATACGGACACTGAATTAGTTAAACCATTTTAGGATATTATGATACGATAAATAAAGAATATTATAACGTTAAGTACTCATTCAAAATCATAAATTTAAATAACTTTATCAACTTTAGAAAAAACTGTTACAAAACTTCTTTAGACACAAAATTACGTGGTATGTGCAGAAGAAAAACCAACTGGTTTTTTTTCTTCAAATGTTCAAATGTTCTTCAAATTTTCAAACAACAAAAATGACAGAAAGCATAAAGCGCTGTCACCTTAAACAAAAATATTATACGAAATGTCCATCTTAGTGCCCTGTCCATCTTTAGACCCACTTTCCTACGTAAAAATACACAAGTGTACTAAATTTTAGCCCTCTAGATCAAATAATGTCAAAGCTACGGGAAAAAAAAACTTTTTTGTCAAAAATTTGCAATTTTTCTTTGTCAACGATATGACTATCAATTTTGATCATCTTCGCTTTAATTTTCCTGTAATCTTTACGTAAAAATCCATCAGTACACCAAATTTAAGTTCCCTAGATCAAATAATTTGACCGCTAGTGAGGGGGGGGGGGGGGTATAATATTTTTACTAAGAAATCTTGTTATTTCCTTTGGAACATTATGACCAACTCTTCCAATCATATTCTCTATAATTTTCTTGTTATTTACACGTGAAAATACATGTGTGTACCAAATTGGAACTCTGTTTCTTAATATACCAAATATCTTTGTTTCGTGTACGGAACCGTGTATTTTAGTACAAGTTGTCCAATTTTTTTAACTTCAATCTAATTTAAACCGGTAAAGGAGTTGAGGAGCCATAAAAAGTTGAATTTCTTTATACGGACACAGAGTGGTTGGAGTGACATAAAAAGTAGAAACTGTTTATAAATTAAAATTCATAGGTAACAATTGTTTCAGTTTAGGGTAAGTCAAGGAGAGTTGGAGTCTCCTTTTGAGTATTTTTCACTTACTAATCAGGTTAATTGTTAGTTAGTGTGTCATGATACCTAGACTGAAAGTTCAAAATTTTCCCATGTATTTTGCACGGGGAAAAAAGTAATTTTTCGTATATTTTTACAATAAAATCATGAAAAATCAACATTTTTCCACAACACTACTCTGTTTTTCTTGGACAATGTTTAAAAAATGACACCCCAAAAAAAAAAAATTCTAGTAAAAATTTCTAGTATTTATTACTGGATTTTTTTCACAACTAAAGCAAATATAATTAATTATATTTCTACGTAAAATCCAAATGGTTTAAACAATTTGTTGTTGTTAAACTATTCTTAAATACATGTAAGTAGTGTAACGAATTTTGACTCAATCTAATAATTTTATGCCTAGCTTGCATCTCGGAGAGATGGGGGTTAGGAACAGCACTTAATAGTTTTGGAAAGAAAAAAAAGGAGGAAGGGGGTTTAAAACGTATATCATACTATTCTGTAAAATTCGAGTTGTCAAAAAGTAATAGTGGTGGTGATGGTGGTTTTTTTTTCTGTGTATTTTTTTTCGAAAACGTATTTAAGTAAAAGTTTTATGGGAACCGATAATATAAAAAGCGTGATTCACCACTTAAATTCTTATTTATACTTTTCACTCTAACCGTGAACGTGAAAGTAAGTGGTACTTTTTGAAATTTTTGAAATGGCGGCTACCACAGCTGGATATGTAACCTAACTTTTTGATTTTCTGTGTTGAAGCGATTATTACTTTTATTATTTGGGACTGAAATTGACCATAACAAATTTATTTTATGTTTTTGAGATTCCCAAAACAAAAAAATATGACTCATAAATAAAAAATTCAAAATGGCGGATCCAAAATGTCATTTAACTGAAACTCGTTACTCGGGGGGTTTCTGAGGTAGCTGATTACGAATCTGATATCAAGCTTAAATAACTTAATTAATAACTGCTGCCGCACATTGTAGGTCGCGCAATCGTCTCAGTAGATTGTGTAATGTGTATATTCTGGACATCACAATTTTTATTTGAAGTTAAATACACAAAGAATATACTTTTTATATATATATATCTCTTCTTGGTGAACCTCAATCCCATAAAAAAAGTAAATTCCTAACTTTTGGAAGAGTATGAACAAAAAACATGGTTTTTTTACCATTTTTTCATACTATTTTTTATAACAAAAATCAAAATTAAACAACGATATTGTTCCGGATTGAGGTTCACCTAGAGCGTATTTATATAACGAAACTACATGCCAAATTTCAGAATGATTGATTAAAAACTTTTTGAGCTAGAGTGTACACAAATTCGAAAAAAAGTCGTTTTCAGAAAAACGTGTTTAAAAATGTCAGAAAAGGTTAACCCTTTAAATCACGCAATTCGGAAATAATCGAAATGTTTCAAACATGTATGATATGTTTTCAAGGGCGCTGATTACGAATCTGAGGTCAGTTTTAAAAAATTCAATATAGCGGATGAATTTATAAGAAATGGTTGAATTCGCTTGAAACTTAATTGCTTATAAGTTTTAAACGGATCGAAATTTTCGTTTGAAATTTCCAGAGTATATTTTTTAATAGTTTTACAAGCGATTTATGAAGAAAAAAAATTTAATTTTTTGAAGATTTACACCTATTTCTCTTCTAAAAGTCACTCTTTACGAATCTGACGTCAAAATTTAAAAATTTTAAATATAATATGGCGGGCGATATTTTGAATATCAATAGGATTTGTTTGAATCTTGTTCTAGAAGGTTTTTAACGTCACTGATTACGAATTTTATGTCAAAATTTAAAAATTTATTTGTCCGATCCAATATGGCAAACGATATTTTGAAAGTCGATAGGTTTGTTTGAAACTTGTTAGGGGCCGTTCAAAAAGTACGTAACGCTTTCTTGGATCTATTTTGACCCACTCCCCCCCCCCCCCCCTCTGCTCCTTCATAATGGGATGTTACATGCAAAAGTTAATTTTTTCTTACCCCCCCCCCCCCCTCCCCCTGTAAGCTTTACGTATTTTTTGAACGGCCCCTTACTAGGGTTTTTTTGATGTCGCTGATTACGAATCTGATGTCAAAATTTAAAAATTTAATACAGATCTATCTATATTCATAAAATCAGAGTTTTGTCTGTACATTGCTTAGAACTTTAAATTTCATGCATAATTTTTCGTTTTCAGCATCAAAAAATTCGGATATACCAATAAAAAATTCCATGTTTGTATGTATGTATGTGTGGAAATCTCACGAGCTGGGGACAAATTGCGCACTGGGATATCAAAGACACAAAAATTCTCGACATTATTAATCCACGTTTCTATACGTTTGTTAATACCATTTCACGAGTGCAAAATGTAAAGAAAAGTTTTATTATACAAAATGGAGATTTAAACAACTAATATCTTCACTAAAATCAAAGAAATAGACAAATTCCAGGTGCAACTAGCAATATATGTAATTTTCATTAAGCCATAACTTTTTGAGCAATCATTCTTGATGCTTGAGATTTTTTGACATTCATTTATGGGTTCTTTAGGATAAAAAATGATGTATTAGACAAGTGTGCCAGTTGTAATATTCGAGATATTGAGATATAACTGTAACTACATTTTTACCTGACTTATGAAAAACGTTAATATTTAAAATATTCGTTGAGCGATCATTATTTAACATTCGCCCAAATAAAATTTACATCTTTAGCTGTCCACGAAAAGAATTCTGGTGGTAGAACATTGTGCCACTTAATATTTCTATGAAATCGTACTGGGAAAACGCGCATCGTGTGCGTAACTTGTTGTCAAAAAATGGTTTTTCGAAAAGCACAACAAATCATATTAAAAAAAAAAGTACATACCCTTGTGTAATCTCTTATTTTAATATAAATGAATATGTGTTAAAAATGCTCAACCCTAAAAATAATATTAAGGGTTGATATTTCATGATTTTTGATGAGAAAATGTGCTAATTTGCAAATTAGACTGTTCCAAAATGTTATTAAAGAAAAAAATATTTTTCAATGATGCCTGGTAGATTGTTTGTAAATGTAAATTCAGGATATATCTACCAATACAGGTAAAGTTAGAAATTTTATTTGAGACCATTTTCTCTGAAAAATACGTTATACCTGCACTCCTAACCACAAAAATCTAAAATATGGTTTATATCAAGGAGCTATTTAAAGAAATTAATTACGCGGGTTAAAATGTTCTTCTATTTAGTCAAAAAATGATAATTTATGGTAGAAATTTTATCTTTCTGGATAAATTTATGTATTAAACATGACTAAGATTTTGTAAAGTTGTTTCTATAACTACGGTGGCCGAGGGGTTTAAGGCGTACTTAGGCTGAGGTTAGATGGGCTCGAATCCCGTTGGCGAGAATTTTTTTTAATAATATATTTGATTTAAATTATTTAATTTAATACTTAGGTGTGTTCGCACATGAGTTTGGAAGTGTGTTCGCACATGAGTTCGTACATACGTACGCAAATGAGAACTCATATAAGATGGCTGTTTCAATTTCATATTGAGTAACGTTATACGCGGCGCATGACGGAACTTAATATAAGAACTTTCATGCGTTCGTACCTACGTTCTCACATAACATATGAAATATAAATTCGACTTAAATGACTTAATTCATAAATCTTTTACTATTTATTTTTCGTTACTGGCGAACTAATTTGAGAATCTTAAATCGACAGTTTGCTGTCTGGCAAAATAATTTTAGCACCTTTAATCGCCAGTTTGCTGTCTGGCAGAATAATTTGAGTACCTTAAATCGCCAGTTTGCTGTCTGGCACAATAATTTGAGCACCTTAAATCGCCAGATATCTGGCGAAATGGACACAGCGAATATATTAACATTAAAACCAAACAACTGAAACAAATAAATCACTATCTTAACACTAATAATATTAAATAACATACAAAATGAATGTTGTTCGCGCATGCGCACGAATGAAAATTCACAATCTTTGATATATTTAACACATTTATATATTATATTAAATTTTCATATAATATTATATTTATATATTTTATTATACATATATTATTCCTATCAAAAAAATATTCAGGAATCATGACAAATCATCAGGAATTCTGATGAATTCTCATGACTGATGTTTTCTGATGCTCTTGATTATTTCTGACATACTTTAATGGTACGATTCTGATGTTTTATGAGAGCTCTGTTGATTTCTCATGACTCTGATGTTTTCTAAGTCTCTTAATACTTTTATGGCATGGTTCTGATGTTCTGTGAGAACTTTAGCAATTTCTTATTTTATTTTGTAGGCTTGGTATAAACCTTATTGTTCTCGCCTAACAATTGATCTTCGAATACTACAGGGCAGGGGGTAAGAAGGGGTGAAGCTGGACTTTATATTTCTATATAATAAACATTTTGGGTTCCTTAGTTTATTTTCTTAGATTGATATAAGACACGGGATTTTTGAACAATTTAAAATTATCTTTTATTATTTATTGTAATCCGCATATCCTCATAAAATAAAATATGAAAATAAAAGGTATAGTTTATTCTTGAAAATTATAGTCTTACTGCATAAAATTTTCTCAGTGTAATTTTTATGCGTTCCCTATATAAGATCAAAAAATTATCAGAGAATATAACATCCAACAATTTATTTATAAGAAATATTGATTATTATTTTTTAGATAGTTTTGTTGCAATATTATGGATTTCGCAACTTTTTATGCTTAAAACAACCAAAATAAACAGTTGAATTAAAATTTATTTATAGCAATTATTTAAACAATTTATTGTACTTATACGTCGACTTATGATACAATTAAGTGAAAGTCTTGCAATTTTTTCTTCAATTCAGCAACCTACTATGCTTTGAACGGTCAAAAGTTGATAAATAACAATAATAAATTGTTTAAATAATTGTTATAAAAAATTCTAATGTTACTGTTCATTCTTGGTTATTTAAAACAAAAAGTTGCGCTAGTGAGAAAGGGTTACAAGTCACTAGCTTTATTTTATTAAAAGTTGATAAATAACAACAATAATAATCAATTTGAACAATTGTTATATCAAAATCTTAAAGTTATTATTTATTCTTGGTTGTTTTAAGCATAACAAGTTACAAGTTTCTAGCTTTAATCTTTAAAAGTTGGTAAATAATTTAACAATTAGAAGGGATTAATTAGTAATTTTGCAAAATGTTGCAAAAGCTGCCAACAAAATAATTAAAAATGCTTTTCTCCATAAATTTGCAATTTTAAGGGGTTTTCACGCCCCTGTAAAAAATAGTTAATGACAAAAAATTTATAAACAGATTACTGGATGGTATTATCTAAACTTTTTTGAAGAGAATCAGAGTTATCCGCTTATCAATACAATTTGTATTGACTTTGTAAACATGAGTCAAAGATAGTTTTATAATGTGAGATTTATTAAATTTTCTAGAATAAATCTAATATAAGTGTAGAACGTGTACATTAATATTTTAAATGTAGTTTTGAAAAATTTCTTTCTTATCTTTCTTAGGTTTCTATTGGGATAAAATTTAGAAAAGAAATACTGCTCTCTTACAACATTTAACTTTTGACTACTACGTCATCATGTCGTGTTAGCTCAGTCGGTTAAAAGCGTTGCGTCGAATGCGTTAGGGCAAGGTTTCGATTCCTCTAGAGCGTGCGGTTTTTCATTTTTAATAAATATAGTGTTATAGGTAGGTACCCCATAGTTGTTAAATAAATAAAAATGTATGTAAGGAAAATAGAAATGTAAAAAGCTTAAAGAATGAAATTAGGCTTTTTTTTGTTTCATAACAATAGAAATATTTGTTATTTATTTTTTCAAGCCAATATGTAGCCAGAAATCAACCGAAAATAGTCAGAAATAATTAAAAGTATGTCAGAAATCAACACAATATTGTGAGAAATAATCACATTTAAACACAATACACACAGGAATCTTCAAAAATCATCAACAATAAAGCGTCGTTAATGATTTATTGTCGTGGTCCTAAGGAAGGTCGGAGACCGTAATAAAACAGCTGATGATTTTTTACGATTTTCTGAAGTTTCTTCTGGCTTTCTCATGCTCTTTGACAGTAAATGCAACAATTACTGTCAAGAATCAACAGAAATTCTGATTTTTTTTCTGATGTTTTATCATTATTTTTTTGATAGACCCTACTGTAAAAACGTGCGTGTGATCTGTCGTAAGAAGGTAGGTATGTACTTACATGTGTACGCATATAAGATCTCAGGTGACACAGACGAGATCTCGTATAAGATCTTATGTGAAAACGAAGGTACGAACGTATGTAAGTTCTTATATTAAGTTCCGTCATGCGCCGCGTATAACATTACTTAATATGAAATTGAAACAGCGTTCTTATATGAGTTCTCATCAGCGTACGTATGTAAGAACACAGGTGCGAACACACCTAAGTATTAAATTAAATATTTTAAACTAAATATATTATTAAAAAAAAATTCTCGCCAACGGGATTCGAGCCCATCTAACCTGAGCCTAAGTACGCCTTAAACCCCTCGGCCACCGTAGTTAAAGAAACAACTTTACAAAATCTTAGTCATGTTTAATACATAAATTTCTCCGGAAAGACATGACTAAGATTTTGTAAAGTTGTTTCTATAACTACGGTGGCCGAGGGGTTTAAGGCGTATTTAGGCTCAGGTTAGATGGGCTCGAATCCCGTTGGTAAGAATTTTTTTTAATAATATATTTAGTTTAAAATATTTAATTTAATACTTAGGTGTGTTCGCACCTGTGTTCTTACATACGTACGCACATGAGAACTCATATAAGAACGCTGTTTCAATTTCATATTGAGTAATGTTATACGCGGCGCATGACGGAACTTAATATAAGAACTTACATGCGTTCGTACCTACCCGGTAAAAAGAGGTTGATTAAAACGCATAAATTGGCATTTAAAAAAACAGTCATTTGAATGCTGACAGATGCCTACTAATTCCGTTTTTGTCCTCAATGCCATTTAACGCGCTTTCTTGATTGATATTTGTTTCATTTTAATCATTTTGAATGCACACAAATTTTATGAAAAAAATTGAATGCGTTTCTTTACCGTCAAGCGAAACACCACGAATTAGATTCAAATGCCATTAAATGCTTTCTGATAATGTATCAAATTAAATGCCATTCAATGCCTTCAAGAAAAAAATTTTGAACTTAGTCAATGCCTCAAGAAGTTTAATGCCGTTCTATGCCTATGTCAGCAGATTAAAAAAACGCCATTCTGCTATCGTTAACTTGTTCATTCTTTGCAGCGCGTCGTCGTGGCATCTTTCTATTTTGTGTTGTTCGATCTATTTTAACTAAATCGCGTTATTGATGTGAAAAACAAAGTGATTTTGTGTCTAATACTAATAGTTTACCTAAACAAAGTGAAGGAGTGAACGCAAACATAAGTTTTAAAGTCATTTTGTCATTTTTTGTTGCATGCAAGACAAAATATGAAAATGACGTTAAGTGTTAAATTTAGTGCTTATATTTTATTCTATTTTGGTCTACTATTTAGCTGAAGTTAACCTATTAACATATTTGAACTTAAAAAGTAAAATATTAATAAAGACAATAATCAGAGTAAAACATAACAATCACATGTTCAATTTCCCCTTGCAATATGGCTACTGATTTATTTTAAGGCATTTGAAGGCATTCATACCGAAACGGAATCAAAGTGCATTGAAACGTTTTAATGCGTTTTAATCAACCTCTTTTTACCGGGTACGTTCTCACATAAGATCTTATACGAGATCTTGTCTGTGTCACCTGAGATCTTATATGCGTACACATGTAAGTACATACCTACCTTCTTACGACAGATCACACGCACGTTTTTACAGTAGGGGAGATATCAGTATGTTTGTCTTTGAAATAAACTGATACGTTATTCGCACATGCGTATGAATGGAAATTAACTATATTTTATATTAAATGCAAACATTCTGATGTAACATATATAATAATATAAAATATAATATAATATATAAATATAATAAGAAATATATAATTTAATATTATATAAAAATATAATATAATGTATAGGGGAGGGTAGTCCCAAACCGACCCCCTAAATACCCCCCCTGATACAAAATCAAAACAATAACGAATACTAACGAACGTATCATATATCGATAGTAGGTAAAACAGAAAACTGACCCGTCAAAAATAAAATTTAAAACTAATTAAAATAAGATATTTCATCATATAAATTTAAAACAGTTTTTTGTAATTTAAGTGTTGTAGTTCTTGTAGTTTAAATTAAATTAATGAATTTTTCTAGATATTACGTGGTAATGTATTATGCATTTTTTATTTATTGTTAAACATTTTGAAGTTAAATGTTAATACCAATATTATAACGAATTTTTAAATATAGTGTTTCAAACGTTATTTAAATTAAATTAAACAAAAATAAAAACAAAAATTTAAAAAAATATAAACGGCTTATTTGTCGAATTCAATAATCAACATAATTAATATATTTAATGATTTCTGAATAACTGTTTATAAAAAATTTAATGTAATACGAAACATAATGCAAATAAAAAAATTATTCGTCCCTGACAAGTATGAGGTTCAAGAATGCGATTTCCAGTTTGCTTTCCTAAGCTTGCGTGGTCCCGTGGTACAGCGCTTAATTTGTGTGCGTGCGTCGAGGGTTTGAATCCTCTATCCGTCAAATATGTTAATTCTTAAGGGGGCATATACAGTCGTGAATGACCAAAAAATGCATATTTTTTTTATTGCATATTCTTGAAGTATATATTCTTAAGAATACTCTCAGTAAATTTCATAACGACCGGAGCATTAGAACTGTAGTTATAAATATTTAAAGAAGACTACATGCGCAGCCACAATCGGATCATGCAGCTGCTGGTCGGTATAGGCGGGGCCATTTATTTTCAAATCGATGTTTTTGAGTCTGCAGAGGACACAGAAGGAGTATTATATGGCCCTGGAATCAGTGACTCGATGTAAGTAGAAAAAATTAATTTTAAATACGAAAACTACAAAACTTTAAACGCGATTATCTAAGAATCTTGTTTTTTCAAAAGTACCTTTGCGGTGGACGCGATTACTCAAAAACTATCAACCCGAACAACACCAAATTTATACCACTTATTAATTATCTCAAAAACTAGGGGGTGGACGAAGGATTTAAAATTTAAAACAAAAATATAATTTTAGGAGCAAAAAATCGAATATTTAAAAATGTCCAAAATCGAACTTCTTGGTAAAACCGTCGCCATTTTTTTTGAATTTCAAATTTTGACAAACCCTTCGTTCACTCCCTAGATATTGCAATATACTACTGAAATTTTTTTGGGATTTTGATTTCAGATGAAGCATTCTCGACTTATCATGTCCACCGCAAGACACCTTAAAAAAAAAGGCGTTTCAGGAAAACAGCGTTTACGTCCATTATTTTCAAATAATTTAATATAATAAAATATTTTTTTCTACCTTAAAACATGTGCAATTGAATGGTATAAATAGTTTTTTAATAAATAATTACTATCTTGTAAAAGAAACATTGAGAAAATGGCCTAGTTTCTCTCGCCACGACTGTATATGCCCCCTTAAGTGTATGTTTCCCTGCTTAGAGTATCGGACAGAAACCGGATAAAATTCGGTTTCTATCTGTTTCTGATGAAAAACTTACAAGGTTTTTGTGTCCGTTTTTAATCCGAAACTTACGCGAAATACTTTCGGTTACATCCGTCTTTTATCTGTCAACAATAGAAGAGAAAGAAATTAATAAGGATGTTTGCGGTTATCACTTGAGTTTACTTGGTTTTCATCCGAAGTTAGAGTGAGAAATTAAAATTGCTTAAATTATCGATATCAATTAACTGCCTTTGTCTAATTTCTATCCGTCAATTATAACCAGAAATATTTGAAAACTAAAGTTAAGAATCATATCTTATCCGGTTTTATCTGACTTTTAAGTGTCAATGAAAAAATAAAATAAGTTGTCAGGTTTCTAAACGGTTTTGTCTGTAACTATTTTGATACCTGTAAATCGGAGTTTGTCTGGTTATGTCAGAAAATCTATATGATTTATTAATGAATCGAACTTTATCTGATTGTCCCCGATTATTAAGTGTCTAATGGAAAAAGAAAATAGTTGCCAGATTTCTAAATGGTTTTGTCTGTAACAAATTTGTTATTCGTAAAGTGCAGTCTGTCCGGTTATGTCAGAAGATTTAAATTATTTTTAAATGCGATTCTTATATGCTTTTACTTGAAACTCGTTAGTAATTTTTGGAATTAAATCAAAGCTGTCCTTTATATGTTTATGTACCCGTCATTTATCCGGCAATTTCTGAAATTCATTAGGTACTATATTAACGAAATCTGTCTGCTTTTTTCTGAGTCTTGTTTGGATTTTTAGTAGCGAAACATATCCGACTTTGATAGATATTACACTAGACTTTTGTGTCTGACATTTATATGTTTCTAACTGTAATTTGTGAACAATTTATTTATCTAAATCTTACTTAATGTTTATCAGGAACTTATCTGATTTTGTCTGTAACTTGTTGGAGATGTTACTACGAAATTTTTCTGTTTTCTTCTGAAATGTGCTTGATTTTGTTACATATTACCAGGTATTTTTGGTGTAATATTTATATGTTTCTACCCGTAATTTAGTAGCAATATGTTCATTTAAATCTTTATCAAAATTTATTCAGCCTTTAATTCAATATTTATGTGGTTTTGTCAGTAAATTGTTGTTAACCTTGTTAACCAAAATTATTGGCCCATTTTATTTAAAAACGATGTGACAATCATTTACCAAGGTGTATCTAATACTTTTCTAGAAATCAACTGTCTCACATGTAACCGCTTTTACTTGTGACTTTTTTGAAATTTGAAATTACATTAAAAGTTATTAATTCGTATTTTAGAAAATATTTCGTTTCAAATATTGCGGTAAGCATTAAAAAAGGTATTTAAAAATACTGTGAAACCCACATATTTGAGTTTTCAAGGGACCAGGAAAATTTTCCGATATAAACGAGAATCCGATTTATCTGGATAAAATGCATTATATGTATAAATTCATAGGACTGCCAAAAACTTCCGATTAAAGCGTCAATCTGATAAATTAGATTCCGATATATGTGGGTTTTACTGTATTAAAAATTCAGAAAACAGTTGTCAGATTTGTAGTAAGACTGTTCAATTTTTATTATTCATCATTACACCTTTAATTGTACATATATATTTATATATAGAGTAAATAACTTTGTATATATAAAACAGAAAATTTATTCATAATAATAGTTCCGTTTTTAACAAGCTTAAGTTTAAACCTTAGTAGATACCAACCAAAAGTTGGTACAAATTAAATCATAAAATCATTCCCATTTATAATTAAAGTCAACAATAAACTTTGAACTTCATTTAACATCGAAAATCTAAGATTAAATATTAACATTAACGACTTTCTATTGATAATATTAGAAAAGAAACAATTGAATCCACATTCTGTTATTTCGAAAAAATTTAAAAAATGCAGTTTTATACCTAAACCTTAGAGTTAGTAGAAAAACTGTACTTAATTATTGATATAAGAATGTTTTTTGGTCTAGGTGATTTGTTTTTAGTTAAAGTTTATCATAATTAGGAATTTTCAAGATTTTTGTAATTTTAACCAGAAAAAAATTAATATTTCAAATCATCTTGGTTAAGTTCACATGTTTAAAACTTGATAATTCTTTGTTAATAAAATTGTTTTCTTAAATTGACCAAGGCAGATCTATTCATAATGTTTTTAACAATTTAAATTTGTGTTTATCTCTACATTTTTGGAAAATGGATTTATCAACTTTTGAAAAAGTCCTCCTTAATTAGAGATTTTAAAGAAAATTTTCACATTCAGAACACATGTCAACAAAATTAAAAATTAAAGCAAAAGAAACCTGTCATTCGTCATCAGCAGAAGAATCAGACGAAGCTGATTCGTCTGAACTATTAAATTGCACGTCTCCATCATCAGAAAAATTTCTTTTTTGATCTTCATACTCTTCTGTTTTTTCTTCTTCGGGTGTAAAGTTTTCTTTGGATGCAGTATCATCTGATGAATCAGTCTCTTGACTTCCATGCTTATCCGCATTTTCATCTTCAGGAGTAAGTTTATTTCCCTCTGTATCTGAGATATCACTTGCAAACGGATTTCTTCGTTCGTCAATATCTAAATCAGATTTTTCGTAGCTCTCATCTTCAGAAGTTTCATTTCCATCTTCTTCAGGAATAATTACTTTCGATTTTATTTTCGCTTCCCTTTTTGCCTTTTTTGTGTTAGTCGTTCGTTTTCTGTTTAACTCACTAATTTGTTTGCTGATTGTAGAACCAATTGTCTCCACAACTTGTACAATTTTCTCTTCAGAAAAGTTTTTCTCAGTTTATATAAAAATGGGTTATGTCTGTAAACAATAAATATAAAATAAAACTATAATAGAGGTATAGATGATGTAAGACGTAAGTAAATAATATCTCGATAGGATTCATCCATAAATTGCATTACTCTTTAGGGAGAAGAGAGAATAAAGGATATGTGGAATTTTTCGTTAATTTAAATTTTTTTCATGTAAAAAGGGTTACAATCTTATAACAAATAAGGGGGTCTAAATTTGTCCGAAATCGTGTATTGTAAATACAAGATTTCACCTGCCTTGCCAATGAAAAATATTTAAAGAGAAACAGGGGACTAAATATATAAAAATAGGGGACTTTGAGGATACTTTAGATGGCATACATATAAATAAGATCTCAATTATATATCCCAATTGATTTGTATGGCCAAATATTTTGTATTACAAGTTTTAAAAGAGTTACGCTATTTCTTCTAACACTATTAACTAACCAACTTTTTTGAGAAAAAAATGTTATTTAAAAATACATATCCAATACATATGCAATACATACATATCCAATACTATTCAGTCAGAATTCAGACTGCTTATTTTGAATAATTAAAAAAACATTTTTAAATTAATGTAAAAAGTATCAAAACTAACTTTTTTCTCATTTGTTGAAAGCTATAAATTCTCAAAAGAAGGTGAATTTGAACATTTTAAATTTAAATCAATTAATATTTAAACATATTAAGATGAAAAATAAAATAAAATGTTAAAAAAATTGTTGCTTTGATCCATTAAATTTATCTAAAATTAGAATGAAATAAAATTACTAATTTTAAATTTTAATAAGGGGTCGTCCATAAACTACGTAGCCTCATTTTTTGGAAAATTTAACCCCCCTCCCCCGCGTAGACGCTGCATGTATTAGCGCCATTTTTTCCTCTCATCGTAGACAATAGCTTAACCCCCCCCCCCCCCCTCCTTCTTGAAGTGCTACGTAGTTTATGGACGACTCCTAAATAAAATTTAATAAAACTTAAAGAAAATTTTTTTTTTCATAATCAAAAAAATAAATACTATTTAGGTAAATATTAACTGATTTAAAGGAAATATTAAGATAAGTTTAAAAAATGACTAGAAAAGCAATGCAGAAAAATTATTTATAAATTTAAAAACATCAGTAATTTTATGAAAAAAAATCCGTGAAAAAATCAATAAATTAAAGAACAATTCAGAAAGTCTTAGAAATAAAAAAAAGGTAAGAACATTTAATAAACAATGAAAAAAATCTGAGATAATGACAAAATCGTTAAAGAATCTAAAAAATTATAAAAAAAGGATAAAATTCTAAATAAAAACTATAAGAAACATTATTAAAAATGCACTAAACATTATAGTGAAACATATTTCAAAAATTAAGAGGCAAAATTTTTCTTTCGTATTCTGACGATTTGAATTTTTTTAAGAATACAAGATTAAAATTATTGAAATTTTCAGAATTTATTTACGAATTCCATGAATTTCTTTAGAATTCTAGGATTCTTTTACAAATTTTCTTAAAATTTCCAGTTTTGATCAATATAAATTGAATTCCGGGCCATTTTTTAGATCGCTAGATTCCCTGACTTTAAACAGATTTTCGTAAAAAATTTACGAAAAAATTTTTCTAATGAAAGACTTTTAGGGAAAGAGGGTCACGCCCATGAAACCTATGAAGATTGTAATTTATAGATGAAAGTTTACACTCATTTACGAGCAACTATTTACTTTAGCAGTTTAAAATTAACTGTATGAAATTATTATCTGACTGCAACGAGCGAAATTTGTTGAAAATTAGTATACGTTAAGGACATTAACATTATATCGACGGGTGTTACGAAAAAAACACTTCTATTGCGCGTTTGCACGAAAACTAACACTCCTGATTTTTTAATCTTAGAAACAAATTTTTGGGTCAAAAAATACATTCGTTATATTTATTTTCTAAATAAATGTTATTGTACGAAATAAAAATACCAACAAAACTATTTTCTTTTTATAGAAAACATCAAATGAAAACTGTGTTTTTGGTTAGATTTTCATCGAAAGTGTTTTTTTTCGTGTACAATCTCAACTGTGTTTTTTTTTGTACCACCCGTTGATATGTCCTATAAATGTCCTGAATATAAATATTATATTGATATCTGAAAAATATTCTAATTTCTACAAAGTATCTCGTTGCTGTTAGGGTAAGAACAAAATTTAAAGTACCTTTTAAAGCTTTAAAGAGACGGCAGTCTAAAGCCGGTTTAGGTAAAGCGTCTTCATTTATGGATTTTTCCTTGTTAGACGATTGACCGGTAACACTAGATATTTTAAGAACCTGCAGCGTAAAAATAATCCTTGACATGGCTCTTACAAACTTTGGTGGAGTTAGTTTTGCCCTGAACTTTGCTCTGTTATAGTCGTCTTGTAAGATCCACACGCCGTAGCCTGCATGAATCTATGGAATTCAGGTAGAAAAGTTTTCTTATTTATTTTAAATTAAGCAGTATACTTATAAGTAATACAAATTTTTAAGAACATACTGATTTGGATTCACGATCAATTGTTCCTACTGGTAAGTCTTCACCACTTTCAATACGTTCGCGAAGACTTCTTTCGGATTTTTCATTATTTACCTCAAGAGAAGCTGAAAAATAATTTTTACAATTAACATGTTTATTTATTATATTCTTCCTGCAATCTACATGTCAAATTACTTCACGTAGCAAATTTCATCTCTTAGGTCAAACAATTTTCACATTTGGGATTTAATTTTTGTTAAAAAAAACCACGTGATTTGTTAATAACGTTATAATAATCGATTTTATCTATTTAGCCTTCTTGTTGTTTTATTTACTCTAAGCGTCACATCTTTACATATAAGTAACATCTTTATTTCTCGATGTTTTAAGAATAATTTTAGTGTGTTTAATTTGCAAACTTTTAAATATCTTTTTAATTTTTTGTGAATAAATTTCCGATTCTGAACTATGGTTATCATGTGAAAAATTGATGAATTATAAATTATAATTATAATTGGGTAAGAATTCCTGAAGTGGGCCCCTAAATGTTTTTGGGTCAGTGAATTTTTTTTATTCTTATATGTTTCGATAGCCAATGATGATATAATAAAAACCTGTAAATAGTTTTCCGAAATTCGAATATTTGCAAAAGTTATTAAAGGTCAAAGTTTTTTGCAGCGTTTTAGTAAATAACCAATTACTCGCGAGTGGATGACCCGATTTTAATAAAAATTGGAAGGAAGCTTAATGAGGAATTGTACTTTCGATAAATGATCAAAATTTTAATTAAAAATAATAATTTGTTTAAATAAATTAAGTTTTTAATTTTTGAGGTTAAAAAACAATGTGTTCTCCCTCTTTTTTTTAATTTGTTTTTCAAGAATCAAATAGAGAATACTTTTAAGATTTTATTTGAACAATAAAAAAGTAGGATTCTCAATAACTTAATAAAATACAATATTTTATAATAAAGTTTGCACAGCCTTTTTATGTAGGTTTTAAACTATCGCGCGTCTTTTGTTTTCTTGTGTATTGTAAGAAGTTTCTACAACATATTTAAAGTCTTCAGAGTATAACATGCAAATCATTTCATTTTTGATTAGTGGAGCGTAGAAATGATATTTTCTTGAATTTTTAATCGATTGCGCTTTCAAAACGAATAATTGGCCGCGAAAACATTCAAACAATTATGTATTTTTCTGACGGTTGTGGATCGCAGTAGAAAAACAAATTAAATTTTGTCAATTTAATCGAATATGAAAATGAATTTGGTGTGAAAGCTAAGTGGAATTTTTTTTGCAACCCGTCGCAAAAAAATTAATATGTAAAAAATATGTGTAAGTAAAGGTGCACCTTTACCGTCTCCGGTCGCAAAAAAAATTCCACTTAGCTTTCACATAAAATTTATTTTTCATGTACTATTAAATTGACTAAATAAAATTTGTTTTTGTACTGCGCCCACAACTGTCAAAAAATACATTATTTTTTTAATGTTTTCGCGGACAATTTTTCGTTCTGAAAGCGCAATCGATTAAAAATACAAGAAAATATCATTTCTACGCTCCACTAATCAAAAATGAAATGATTTGCATGTTATACTCTGAAGACCTTAAATATGTTGTAGAAACTTCTTACAATACACAAGAAAACAAAAGACGCGCGATAGTTTAAAACCTACATAAAAAGGCTGTGCAAACTTTATTATAAAATATTGTATTTTATTAAGTTATTGAGAATCCTACTTTTTTATTGTTCAAATAAAATCTTAAAAGTATTCTCTATTTGATTCTTGAAAAACAAATAAAAAAAAGAGGGAGAACACATTGTTTTTTAACCTCAAAAATTAAAAACTTAATTTATTTAAACAAATTATTATTTTTAATTAAAATTTTGATCATTTATCGAAAGTACAATTCCTCATTAAGCTTCCTTCCAATTTTTATTAAAATCGGGTCATCCACTCGCGAGTAATTGGTTATTTACTAAAACGCTGCAAAAAACTTTGACCTTTAATAACTTTTGCAAATATTCGAATTTCGGAAAACTATTTACAGGTTTTTATTATATCATCATTGACTATCGAAACATATAAGAATAAAAAAAATTCACTGACCCAAAAACATTTAGGGGCCCACTTCAGGAATTCTTACCCAATTGTAATTTTCAGATTATAAAATAGACATTTAATTATTTTGCAAAATAATTATTAAACTTTCATTTTTCTTACTTGTTTTATTAATTTAAAATATACTGAACCAGTATATCATAGATTTCATACTTAGTAATATTCAATATTGGAGATTCGTCCGAACCACGGTCGAGGACAGACGTGTTTTGAAACTCTCTCGTAAATTCAACTCAGGATTATAATATTGTTTAATGTTCCCTGTGTTTTAATAGTTGTTAGTTCTTGTTGAAAGGTGAAAAGTGTTCTTGAGGAGGATTTCTGTGTTTTTTTTTTAGTGTTGATTGTGGATGGTGCTATCTCTGATATGGATCAGGAGCTTGCAAAAGTCATCGCTCAATTATCAAGCGATATTAAAAAATTAACAGAAACGCAATCCAAGCTGATTACAGACGTAAATGCATCGTGTTCGGCTTCATCAAGTGTGGCAAAGAAATTGGATTCATTTTCCGATAAAATTAATTCTATCGAAAAAGATTTTGAGATTTCCAAGCAAAAAGAAAGATCAAAGAATATAATAATTTTCAATTTAACCGATGACGAAGAACACAACAAGGACTTATATACAACTGCTTCCTCGACCTTTAAGGGTGTTGGTTTACAAATACCAGATTTAGCTTTGAATGAAGTGTACAGACTGTGTAAATCAATAGGAAATCGACCAATTATTGTGAAATTCTTGACGTCTCGCTGGGTCAAAACAGAATTCAGTAAAGTGACTCAACTCCGAAATCTCAATATTGCCATTGCTAACGATCGCTCACCTCAGGAAAGAGAGAAACGAAAAACAATGTTAGCTCGTGTACAAGCTCTCAAGAATGCTGGAGTGAATGCAATATTGAAAAACACCGCTATTTTTGTAGATGGAGTCAAATTGCAAGATGAAGACCCAATGTTCAATCAAAACCACAAAAATAATAACAACCTTTTAGGGGAAGATAAAGTCTCGGAAAATAATCTCCTTCAAAAGAAGAATAGAATTGGTCGTCCGAGGAAAACGGTAGCGACCGAGGAAACTCCGAATAAACGCCTGGAACAATATCTCAAGTGTGGGGATGATACCCCGAAAACTTCAAATCCTAACCGTGAACTTCGTTCCTTGAAAGCCTAGCATTCAGCAAGTCCATATGCTGTTCCCAGGAGCTGTCGACCTTTATCCTTACAGCTGGTGCCTCCTAAAAAATTAATATTTTGGAATGTACACGGAGCCGAGAACTTGGATGACATCGCGGACTATTTTGAAAGGGAAGATATCCTATGTCTATGTGAAACCTGGTCAACGTCTGTCAACGCTTTTTCTACAAGATTCTCCAGGGACCTGCTTGTCTACTGTTCGCCGTCTGTGAAGATTGGAAATAGGGGGAGAGCAAGTGGGGGTATAGCGATAGTGCTAAGTAGAAAATTTTACTCGTCATTATTACTCGAGAAAAGGCAAGATTACATCATTATAAAGGTTAATAAGAATCAATTCTCCTTTATCCTATGTGTGGTGTATCTCACTCCGGATAAGGATATAGCCACATTTTTTGACAATTTTTTCTATACTGTTAATTCTATTCGTTCAATTTACTCGGGCTTGCCTTTTGTCATTGGGGGAGATTTTAATTGCAGAATCGCAGATTTTAATAACCTTGACGATAATATTTTTAATAACAATACTCTTTTTTCCTCCCTTCGTTTTACAACTGACAAATATAATTGTAAAAAAGGAAAAACTTTAGCTGACCTCATGGAGGTTAATAACTTTTTTGTATGCAACGGTAGGTCGCGCAGCGATACGCCAGCCCAATTTACTTTTAGTTCTAGTTTAGGGAAAAGTATTGTAGATCTTATCTGGTGCTCATTTAATTGTTTGCCGTATATGAGCGATTTTAAAGTTAGACAGATTGTCACTCATTCTGATCACCTGCCAGTTGAAATAAGCTGGAACCAAAATGTATTCAAAGATACGATATCTTATGGACCGGTCTCACAGGCAGATTCTTATAAGCTTGCGTTCAAGAGTTCTGAGTCGGATAAATTCAGGGATTGTTTAAGATGGAGAAACGAAGTGTCCTTGGTAGAGGGGAATGTTGACGAAATGAATGACATTTTAATATCCACAATTGAGAATGTAGCCTTAAAATTTAATATGAAAATCACGTCTTCATTCAAGTCAGGTATCATTTCTAATAACAAGTCATGGTTTGACGCTGACTGTCGTAGGGGAAAAAAAACATAAGAATGTTATTTCATATTTACAGGAACGCAGGCTTTGATGAATTAGCTGGTGAGACATATAGGTCTGCGGAAAAAGCGTATAAAAAAATTATTGTTACAAAAAAAAGAGAATATGAGAAATATATAATAGATAAGTTAGCTGGAGCGCGAGGCTCTTCGGAGTTTTGGATAATGATTAATAAATTTCGTCGCACTCCGAAAGCTTCAAGTGTCATCAGCGCTAGAGAATGGCATGACTACCTTCTTGAGGCGTTTCCATCGATATCCACTGTTAAAATTAATCCGTTTTTGAGCGTATCCCACCCCCTGCTGGACGGCTGTGTGACATCTGACGAAGTTTTGGTTAGTTTGAAAAAATGCAAGGAGGCAAAAGCATCGGGGATTGATGGTGTCGGTTATGGTTTCTTTAAAAGCCTCCCGGAAAATTGGATAATTTTCTTGGAAGATCTGTTTAATAAAATACTAGTTAAGGAAATATTTCCAAAGTCTTGGGGTAAAATTTCTATCTTGATGCTGCATAAAAAAGGGGATGAAACCGAGGTCGACAATTATAGGCCCATTTCTTTAATTAACTGTATTGCCAAAATTTTCACGCAGATTCTCTCGGAGAGACTTAGTAAATGGTCCAAGGAAATTGAGGCTATTCCGGAATTTCAGTAGGGTTTTAGGGGTGGAAGAGGGTGCCTAGATAATCTGTTCACCCTCTCGTCCCTAATACAGATACACCTTAGAGTACCTCGTCAAGCAGTCTATGCGATTTTTGTAGACTTCAAAAGTGCATTTCCGTCGGTATCGCATCAATTGCTTTGGCTAAAACTAAAGAAGCTAGGAATGAGCTCAAAAATACTAAAGGTGATCAAAAACTTTTACGAAAATGCTTACACCAGCATTACAAGTAATGATGGCCGGACGGATTTCGTTAGGGTCACACGGGGGGTCCTGTAGAGGGAGGTGTTGAGCCCCAAGTTGTTCTCTTTGTTTATAGCAGACCTAGAGCAATTCTTGATTGAGCAGGGTTGTCGGGGAATTTCGATCAACTGCGTTTTGGAAATTTTATTGCTTGCGTACGCCGACGACTTGGTTTTGCTATCGGATACACCCATAGAATTAGCAAGAAAGCTCAAGGCTTTGGATTTGTATTGTCAGCGCAATCTATTAACTATCAATATAAAGAAAACAAAGATAGTAATATTTCATACAGGTAATAATTCGTCAATAAAACGTTTTAAATCTTTTAAATTCGGCGATAGTAGAATAGAGGTCGTTGACCAGTATTTATACCTAGGGGTTGTTTTTAAAAGTAATGGTACATTCTGGGAGGCTGCGAAAAAGAATATAGCTTCGGCCAAGTCAGCGATAGGTGCAACTATGCAGATAATTTATTGTTCCAAAGCGAGCTCGTGGGACACTTACGCCAGGCTCTTTATGAGCTTAATAAGCAGTACCCTTTTTTATGGTGTAGAAGTCTGGGGCCTAAATCTCGAGGAACTCCTGGAGGGGGTGCAACTATCCTTTTTTAAAAGCCTGCTTCAGCTGTCGAGTAACACGCCTAATTATGCAGTCAAACTGGAAACAGGCAGACTACCGTTGTCCTTTACGATACTTGAGAGAGCATTGTCTTGGATAGAAAAAATCTCCAAAATGTCTAATCCACGGTACCCAAGACAATGCTTGCTACGTTTATTTAAAATTTCAGTAACAGATTCGAGGCATAGGCGTTTTACCTGGTTGGATCAGCTGAAGCAGTATTTTATAAAGAGTAATATGGAAAACTACTGGTATTCAGACAATTTTGACTCTTTAATTAAAAACTCAGAAAGTATCCTTCATGAATATTCGGTATTTTTAAGAAAGAAGGATCTGATTGCACGGGATCGTTCCGGAAGTATTCAGGTTTGGCCTCATTTGACTTTGACTTTGCATAATTTTGCTCAGCCCTATCTTCATGACAGATTGAGCTTGCACTGAAAAAGATCCTTTGCACAGCTCCGTTTGGTTAATAATTTTTCATCTCATTTTATATTCAACAAGAAAAGATTTGTTCTCCCTACGTCAAATAATTGCTTACATTGTGAAGAGCCGAGTGAGGATTTCAACCACTTCTTGGTGGAATGTCCATTTTATAACTTAACAAAAATTACAAGTTTTCCAGAAATTGTTTCTTACGATAATCACGAGACGTTTTGGAGAAATATTTTATCATGCTCCAACAAAGCGACAATAAAAAAATTTGTCTTAATGATCAAGGAAATGCTGAGTGTTCGAATCCCAGGCTAGAAACACGAGTGTTACGGTTTATTTATTATTTAAGGAGTGTAACAATGCTTGATAAATCATGTTCTAAACAAATTTGTATTTGATAGCACCAATTTATATGTATATGGACTGTTAGATCGAATAAAGAATTTATATATAATATTCAATATTTTTTTTTAATTTTCGTTATGTTTCAGTACTTAAAAAAAAGTATTGCAGACAATTAGTAAGTCGCATTATTCACTATTAATTAACAGTTCTCCAAAAACTGATTTTTTTGTGATTTTGTGTTAAGTAATTTGAATGAAATAAAATATTGCATACATTGAATACTTGGCAATCTATCTACGATTTTCTTCTGAAGTTCATCATTTCGAGCTCTCAAAGCTCTGTTGTCTTTCAACACATCAATTAATTGGCGTTTAAGTAATAATATCATCTTGTCCTTTACAGTCTCGTAACGTCAATGTCGCATCAATCTAATTAGTGTTAATTAATTTAAAAGAAACAATAATTTTATTTCATTTCTAAAAAAGTATATAAAATAAAAGCACCTTTGATACATATTCTGCTTCATTAGTATTTTCTGTTTCTTGAGGCAGTTTTGCGACTGCATTTTTTAAGGTTGAAGGATCCTTTATGTTTAAGTTTGCTGTCTATAACATTTTAAATAATGAAAAAAATAACGGTCTATTAAGAAAAAACTTTTTTAATGTAATATAATATTAATTACACAGGCACACAAAAAAAGAAAAGTGTCATGGCCGAGACACTACACTTGTGTATTATGTATTTTTTCCCGCTGAATCCGAATCCGAAGTTAGAATTGCTAGATTGGCTAAATTTTTTTAGATAATCTCAAAAAAAAAACCAAATCTCAAAAAATTTTAAAAACACCAAAAAAACCCAAAAAAGAATTTTTTTTTAGCTAAGACACTACACTAATGTATTCTTATGTATTTTTCTTCGACGAATATGAAGCTGAAGTTAAAATTATCGAATTAAAGAAAATTTTTAAAATCATCTTAAAAAACATTTAAAAAAGAACACCAATTAAAACAAAAAAGAAATTTTTGTCCGAAATACTACGCTAGTGTTTTTCTACGTATTTTTTCCGCTGAATCCGAATCCGAAGTCAGAATAATTAATTTGGCTAAAATGTTGTAGAAATTTTCAAAAAACTGCTAAAAAAACATGAAAAATCGATTTTTTGAGATTATGTCAAAAAATTTAACCAATCTAGCAATTCGGACTTCGGATTCGGATAAGGCGGAGAAAATTACGTGGAAGTACACTGCCGTCAGAAACAAGAACTTAGTTAAGTCACTTTGTCGTTTAGGCTGACTTTTGTACGTTTATACTACTGGAATAGCGACCTAAGCGAGAAAGTGACTTACATAAGTTTTTGTTTCTGACGGCAGTACACTAGTGTAGTATCTCGGCCATGACACTTTTATTTTTTTATGTGCCTGTGATTATTTTTAACAAAGCAATAATTATATTTCTATAATTTTATTTATCATTTTATTATAATTTTATATTACTTTTATTGTAATTTTATTTTATAAATAAGTACCTATGTAAAATAAAAATACCTTCGATGGACATTCTGCCCGGTTACTTTTCGGTGCTGCTTTAAAAATTTTTGCGGGTGGACATTTGAATATTGAAGGCTCTTTTCTTTTTAAGTCTGCTGTCTGTCATATTTTAAATATTTAATAAATACTTTCTTATTTTTAGTGTAAAAGCATGAACACTTACATATATCTGAAGGTTGAATAATAATTAACTTATAATGATTGAATTTATCTACTAAATTAAATACAATTATTCAAATTTCTCAAAAGTAAATATTCAATTTTTGTAGAAGAATAATTTCATTTCTAACTTTTAATTCTGATCATTTTAAACCTATTCATCCCCAAGTTGTTTCTTTAAAAAATGCATAGGATTTTGCTTATTTTTTCTTTTTCGAAAATCATTTTTGGCGAAACATTAATTTTCTTGCTACAAAAAAGTACTAAATTGTATATTTTAATAATTCTTCGAAATTAAAAAATATACATATTTAACTGTTTCTTCTAGAAACAAAATTGCAGTTCCACTATTTGGACCACTCTTTTATTTTTAATAAATCAATATTAACTAATTTATTTTGTATTCTAAGAACGAGAAACGTCAATATTAAAATCAGATGCATTTTTGTTCACAAATCTGATCAGCTTTAACAACAAAATTAATTTTAAATTTAAATAAATTTGAAACTTCAAAATTAATAGTTTAAGAACTCGAAAAAAAAGACAAGTCTACTATATACGACAATAAATAACTGAAAAAATTTTCTTTTTCTTTTAGGCTATAACAGTACATTTCATTCAAACGCTTTAAATGTGTTACACTTATTATTTGATATGATAAAATAGTTTGATTTAATTTCTAATTAAAAATTAATCATTTTTAACTAATCTACAATCATGTTTAAAAAAAATGTTTAAAGGTGATTTTTTTAACATATCTGTTGTTGACGATCAATACAATAAAAATGAAATGCTTTATAAAAAAATTCGATTAATTAAAATAATTAGAACTAAATAGTACATTAACAAACCTGAAGCGATGTGCAATTTTTATCAATCTTTTGGAAAACGTTCTCACTAGGTGCATTTGTTTTACTGCTTTTTAAAGACATATTTGTCCCGTTTTTTACCAGCAACTTGAGACAACTTTTTGGCCACAACTTTTTCTTTCGAAGTACTCTAAGATGAAATAAATTTAATCAAATTTTGTTTTAAATTCTTAAACATTAAAACATATATGAGCTTCAAGAAATATTTAAATATCTGAATTCTTAAACAAAAAAAAAGAATTATAGTTTATATTTTTTCCAATTGTTAAAAAATATACAGAGTATATTTGTATGTATAAAAAAGTTTCTTTATCTATACTATATGTAGAAAATCAATTTGATATTACTTACAGCTTGCAAACATATGTTCTCCATATTCTGGAGTTTTTTTTTTTTACCAATAAGGTTTTTTGTTTAATTTTTTTTTCTTTGATTGCAGTAAACTAAATTATTTCATATTAATTACTAATTATTAATTAATTACCGTTGCAGCAAGAAAAAAAAAAATTTTTGCAAAATTTAAAGAGAAGTTTAGGAAAAATTGTATTATGTATTTTTATAATTCTTGTAAGAATTCTTGAGAAACAGTTAATTTATACAATTTAATAAACTTGTATTATAAAATTTGTAATTTATCAGGAATTAAAAAAAATACATATATTAAAAGTTTTAACTCAAATAAATCATCATCTTATGAAATTTTTTAAAAATAAATAACAGAAATATGAAGTTTTGTGTCTAAGAATTTATATGTGCACTGATTGGCAGATATGCTTTAACATATTTCTATAGGAGTTAAGTGCTATAATGTTAAAGAATATCTGACGATAGTTGTACACGTATTATTGAAATTGGTCCATCAAATTTTTAGAATAAAATTGGTGTAGTTTGAAAGTACCTTCCCATCAATTACAACTAAAATGTTTTTTACTCTCCAAATTTGAATTAATCCTTTTGGTTAAATGAATTGCGACGATTTGTTCATTATTTGAGTTCGTAAGTGTTTTTACTAAAATTTGTAGTAAAAGATTACTAATTAGTAGCCAACGCTTATCAATTTAAATAGTCGCCTTACTGAATGAATTAGTAATTTTTGATTGCCAATTTGTAATATTTGACTAAGAATTAACTAAATCTTTTTACAAATCCATTCAGTGAACGATTTGGCGCTATGTGATTAGTTTACAATGATTAATCCAAATTTAGAAAGACAGCCAAATGGTGTTATGCTACAGGTTTATCAATTTTTTATTTAATGTTAATATATCCATAAAGTATAAGCATATATACATATTCACCTTCTTTTTATTGACAGTATCATTCTCTTTTTCGTTGGAACTGAGATCAGAATTTTCCTTACGCATTGTTGAAGTTGGAAATTTGACGCGAGGCCCGCCCTTTAATGATGATTCTACTTCGGCTTTTGTTTCTGCGAAAATATAAGCAATAAATATCGTATTGTAAATGTCAAGATGCAATGGTATTAAAATCGGATAAGATGAAAAAAATAACTGTGATCAACTTTATATAAATGTGTCTTATTCCGAGAAACAGGATGACAGTTTTTTTATATTAATCCAACCTTTAACGTCCGAGTAGGTAAATATTTTCTTAATTTTTTATTTTTTATATTATTCTATAATTTACAAATTTTATTTAAATAAAATGTATAATACTTATAAAAAATAACATGAATATAACATCTCTAATAACTCAATCAAATTAATGTCAAAAGTACTTAACTTTCCACGTGATTTAAAATATATTACTTTCACTGAATTTTTACAATAAACTTCAATTAATTTTAATTTTTAATAATATATAAACTAAAATTAAAATTTAGTTAAATGTTGCGACCACGAAGTTTCAGTTAAAAATGGGTTGTAAAATATTATTAGAAAATAGAGATTTTTAAATGAAATAAGTAAAAATTCACCATCAGTCTCTTTATACATGCTTATAATTATTAAATGATTTACTTACTGCCAGTGAGCCCTATCAACGCCAAACACATGCTATTCCCACATTTAACTTTGAATTCATGGTTTTTGTTTTGAGCATATTTTTCGAATTTCAGTGTATCCGTGACTGGCACTATACTATTGTTTTTGTGTTTTAAATCTGGATTTTTACACGGATTAATAAACTTAACATAAGCATGTTGATCTGCCATGATGTTAAGAAAAATTCATTTGTAGCTGACGACAGAAAACTCGCACTAAATCCTTGAATAAACTGCTAGTTGAATCAGTAGAACTACGTAAACAAATGATATTGAAGCATCTTTATTTGTCAGGTTGTTATGGTAACGCAAAAGACTAATGGTCAGTCGTCTAATTGTGGACAGACCATAACAGAAAAGGAAAAATCTTTTTCTTATATGTTTGTTGGGATTCCTCGTTTGTCTTTTGAGTGAGTCGGACGTGTTTCGATTCTCTCTTTCAAATGGGTTATCAGTAGTGTGACTTCAGTTATTCAGTATGAGTGCATTCGGACTTAGTTATGCCTCTTTTTCACTTAATTGTTCTGTGTCTTTTTGTATTTTGTGTTTCGTTTTACGAAATTTCTTTTTGCGGTTTTTGAGTGCGCGGCATTTGCTCTGTTTTCATTATGTCAGACTGTATTTTATATTTGCCTATGTGAAATTAAAGTGGAAGAGAAATTCTTTGAGAATTATCGATTTTGAATTTTTAAATCGGTTGAATTACGCTCAGTGTTTCAATTTATTAGGGGACATTATTATATTTTGCTGTGAAACTTTATTTGAGGGTCATAAGAGTCATTTTCTTGTTGATTATCTGTTATTATTACCTATTGTGAAGCCAAGGACACTCGATGTTTTTATTTGGATTTTTGTTTTTGTGAGTTGCTTTTCCCGCTTTTTCACTGGATTCATGACTGGATTGTTTTGCTCGCTGCGCTATCTTTGGTGGAAGTGATGGAAATAGTTATCATCTTTATCTACATGAACTTCTTTTATTCTGTGAACAGGGGCGGCACCAGTTGTGTGGATAGTGTGGAGTAGTCCACACACCAGATTTTTTCGTGTGTGGATTTCCACACACCATAATATGGATTAATATTTTTTTTAAAGTTTTCTATTATTAAAAGCAATGCTTATAGTTACAATCTGCGCAAAAAGTGTAGAAATGAAATAAAAAATTGTCTTGTGAAGAATGATGAAATTGATTAAGGTAATAGTTACATCAAAAACTTGAGACTTTACCCCCCCCCCCCCACCCTTCAAAAATCATCTGAACTCCACACACGATGTGGACCTCTTTCGCCGCCCCTGTCTGTGAATTTTGATTCGCTGTCACTTATTGTGGCAGCTTCCATTTATGTGATTGTGATAGAGTTACTTTTTAGTAACTTCCTACTGGCTGTTGGTATTATCTCAGGCCAATAAACAGAAAAGAAAGAAAAAGAAAGATATATGTTTGTTGCCAAGGCAACGCAAACACAACTTTGCAATCAAGGAAACATGCCCGTAATTCTGTTTTGCCGGGTTTTTAGCAACTGCGAAAATAGTTATTTTTAAATATTTTAATAAATTAATCTTTGCTTTCTTAAAATCCATTCTCCAACATTGATGCACCAATATAATAACTTGTTTCAACTATGTGCCTAAACCAGACAAGAGTGATATAACATAACCTAATTGTGTGTTGGATATGGAAAAAATCACTAATACTTAAGTAAGTATGATAGTTAATAATATAATTGCTTAACACTTTATAGCAAAATCTTATTTCCAATGAATCTTAAATATATTTGATCTCGAATGGTTAGTGAAACAAAAAAATTATTAATGAAAAAAAATATAAGCATGTTATAGTTGAAGTAATAATTTAATCTCAATTACGGAACAATAAATAAATATAAATAAATAATAAAATTACTTAATTGCTTTAATTGTGTATTACATTAATCTTTCTGTAGTAAAAACAAAATTACTTAACATTTGATTTATTTTTGCAACATATTAATAAATGTAAAATATTATGATTTTTTAAATTTCTCAGTTTTCTAAAAATTTTATACTTTTTTAAAATTATCTATTATTAGATTTTATTTATACTTGATTTGTTTTCAATTTTTAGTAATGGATTCCGATGAAGTAGAAAAGAAGAGGAGTAGGAGAAACGTACCTCATCCTCAAACAATTCGACGATGGAATCGTGATTCGGATTGCATTCTAGATGAAGGTAATGTATTCTGCTACTCAGGAGTATGTGATGGAAAATGATTTTTATTTGTCATTTTACTAAATTTGTCCTTAAACTTTTTTAAAATTCTAGATATTTTAAAACTATAGTTTGTAGAATTACTTGAAAAACCAGCGGAAAGTCTGCTTAAATTAACCCAAGCTTGTTTCAATTTTACTTTAAATTAATAAAAAAAAGTCACTGATTTTCTGAAATATAAAAAAATTAATTTAAATTTCCTAAAGGCATTTAAAGTAATTTGACAAAGTTTGGTGGTAAGATATTAAGTATTTTCAGATAAAGTTTACTGACAAAATTTTCTTCTACCTCAGTTATATCACTCTCTATCCCATGTCCTTAATGTTTACGAATATTTTAATATATTTTTAAAAATAATAATCTTTATTTATATTGAGTATGTTGCAAGGAATGACCACACAATAGGGTGTCCCATAAATATAAAAGTCGGAAATGTTAAGGTGCTACCCCCCAAAAAGTTTCAATATAGAAAAAAAGAAAACCCGCATTTTTTTTAATAGAACAATATTTAAGGGTAGGGTATTAGTTGCTGCGGATGCTTCAGTTGCTGCGGTTTTCAGAAAAATATCACTAATTTCTATTTAGCAATATGTACCTGTTTCAAATCAATAAAATTATTCTAACCTTTACTGAATACAATTCTATCAAAAATCTTAATTTAACTATTATTAATTTATAATTATTTAAGTTTAAATTATTCTTCCCGCAGCAACTAAAGCTAAAGTTTTATGGGTTATTATTGGTTCTGCGTTTACTGCGATACTGTTGAATTCTCAGACTTGGGTTATTGCAGATTTCAAACCTTACTTTTTGACAATTTCATCTTAAGAATCAAGATTTTTGTTTTAATTAGTAAAA
This sequence comes from Ganaspis brasiliensis, assembly GCA_037103525.1. Taxonomy (NCBI): domain Eukaryota; kingdom Metazoa; phylum Arthropoda; class Insecta; order Hymenoptera; family Figitidae; genus Ganaspis; species Ganaspis brasiliensis. The sequence goes on along the minus strand of JAZKLR010000008.1, from coordinate 76,145 downwards.
ATGGTTATATTAAATATCTGTCACGTTAATGCTCAATCTTTGTGTGCTCATTTTATTGAATTTAAGGATTTTTTTTATTCTGGCTATTATGACATTATTGCTGTTTCTGAAATATGGCTAACTCCTAACGTTAATAATAACCTTGTTGAACTTGAAAATTATACACTTTATCGTAATGATCGAGAAATGCGCAGGGGTGGTGGAGTATGCCTATTTGTACGTAGTTCTCTTAAATGTTCTATGGTATCCATGAGTTCTGAGGGACCATACCCATCAGTAGAATTTTTGTTTATTAAGATAAACTTAGAAAATGACAATATATTAACAGGAGTTGCTTACAAGCCACCAAATGCCTCTTTTGGCAATGAGTTTGAAAATCAAATATTTTCTCTTATTCAACATTTTAATAATACAATAATAATGGGCGATTTTAATTGTAATTTGGATGTTCATAAACCTATTACTAATTATTTTACTTCTTTAGTATATTCTGCAGGTATGTCTATGGTCCCTCATAATTCTACTCACCATTTGACCAATTCAAGTACTAGAATTGATTGTATGTTTGTTGATAATATAGACAAAGTACTCTCATTTGGTCAGCATCCAGTGGCATTCTTATCCTCTCATGACTTAATAAATATTAGGTTTGAGATAGAAGGAACTCAACCAAATTTGATTAATAACTCAAATTTAATTCGCAACCTTAACAGTATACCTGAGTCTGAATTCCTTTCACATCTCGCGTCTTATGATTGGGCAAGTATATTCTCTGAACAGGATATCAATGCAAAAGTACACAAGTTAACTTACTTTCTGACCTCCGCATTTGATCTGTTTGCACCTCTTCATTTACTAAGCATTAAGAAACGCCATTCCCCATGGATGACTGAGGAGATAAGAGTGTTAATTAAAGAAAGAAACAGGTTTCGCAGAATAGTAAAGAGAACTAATAACGTTGCTGCTCTAACTGATTTCAAAAAAATTCGCAACCTGGTTCAAACTAAGATTAGAGACGCTTACAATAAATACAATTTTAACATGATTAAAAATAAAAAGAGAACTACTGACATTTGGCATTTGTTAAGAAAATTGAACCTTATTTCATCAAAAAAAAAATGCTTCTGATAATAATTTCCAAGCTCATGAATTTATTGACATTTTTTCTAGTACACCTAGTTTACCTTCTCTTTCCACCTCTGCACTGACAACAGGAAATAATAACATTTTTGACGAAAATGAATTTTTTTTTCTGACATTTCACCTGAATCACTACTTAACACTCTTAACAGTATCAAAACTAATGCTATGGGACCGGACTATATTTCAATCAAAATGATTAAATTAGCTTTGCCGATTATTTTTCCTGTCTTATTACATTTGTATAATTGCTCTCTCCAGGCAGGGATTTTTCCGGACATATGGAAGACCAGCAACGTTCGCCCGATTCCTAAGATTCCTAATCCAAAAAAGATTACTGAATATAGACCGATTTCTATTATATGTGCTTTGTCGAAACCTGTTGAAAAAATTGTATTGCAAACAAATGACTACTTTCTTGTCTGAAAATAATTTACTAGAACTTTTACAATCTGGCTTTCGTTCTAAACATAGCACTTGTACAGCGTCTCTTAAATTTACAACGGACATTAAAATGGCTATGGATTTGAAACACATTACTATTGCTGTATTTTTCGATTTTTCTAAAGCTTTTCCTTCAATAGACCATAATTTGTTAATACATAAACTAAGATCATTTAAACTGTCGAAATCGGTCTGCGAATAGTTTGAGTCTTATCTTGGTTCTAGATATCAAAGGATAATTGATGGCAATGGTGACTTTTCAGAGTGGGATAAGGTTAAGTGTGGTGTCCCTCAGGGGGCGTCACTTTCTTCGCTTCTTTTTAATTTATTTATATCAGATCTAGGGCAAAAGCTTAAATATTGTAAATTCCACAAATATGCAGACGACTTTAAATAACTCTCTTCCTGAGTTATTGAAAATGATCCAAACTGATATCAATTATGTAGTACAGTGGGCACATGAAAATGGACTGGTATTGAACTCGGATAAGACTCGGGCCATGGTAATCTCTGCAAATAATAGCCCTTCCCTTGATTATTTATCAGTTTTTCCTCCCCTCCATGTCGAGGGAATTCCCATTAGCTTTTGCGAGAAGGTAAAGGATCTTGGTTTGACGCTGGATTGTACCTTGTCTTGGAGAGAGCATGTTTCAACAATTTCGCGTAAGACATTTATGGTGTTGCAACAGCTTAATCGAAACAAGGACTCGCTTCCAACTGCTACCCGATTATTACTAGTGAAGTCACTTATCCTTCCTTTTTTTGATTATTGTTGTCCCGTATATGACGATATTAGCAATGAGCTGAATAGCAGATTGGAAAGATCTTTAAATGCATGCATTCGATTTATTTATAACATTCCAAAATCAGAGCATATCACAAAATACAGAATTAAATCTGGATTGTTGAATGTTGCAGCACGAAGACAATTTTTCCTGGGAAATTTGCTTCATGCGATATTCAATAACAAGGTTCCTCTTTAACTTTACAATTTCTTCGAGTTTAAGAATTCTAATGGTGCAATACAGGACAGGCTCGGAGAAAGGAAGACTATTTTAAAAATACCCTTACATCGAACTTGCAAAATGCAAAGATCTTTTATTATTAGGGGTTCGAGATTATGGAATAAACTACCGGGTAAAATTAGAGATATATCTAAGCAAGTTCTATTTAAAAAATTATTTTTCAATTTCTAACTTAAAGATAATCAAAATTTATTTGATATAACCTATTGGTAATTTTTCATTTCTAGAACTCTTAATCACACTGTAATTTAAAGATACACTTTATAATTTACGTAGAAGAGCGTCATAGATTATAATGTTGGCTGGATATAAATTGGCTGTGTTTGAAGTCATTATATATATATATATATATATATATATATAGTTGTTATTTAATAGTTATCAAATAGCTATCTATAAAACGTCAATGCTCAGTATTATTATTATGTCAACCTATTACTATCGTTATATTATACAAAGAAATGTTTTCATTATGTAATTGTTCCTTAAAGAGCTTTTTAGCCCTAGGAACTCTATCTCTTACAAATAAATAATAAATAAATAAAGCGAACATTTGGTTTGTATGTGCTTTAGTTGCTGCGGGAAATCTAACCTCCAATTACACGTTATTCTGGCCGCAGCAACTAACACGCATCAACTGACTCAAACCCGCAGCAACAGATGCATTTGACATTATTTTTCATTTTCTAATTTTGTTCAAATAATCAATTTTTATGAGAGTTTGATGTTAGAATCAATATCTAAATAATACAAACTACTCATTTAATAGGTCGTAAGTTCAGTGTTATAAATAAAAAAGCGGTATTTTTGAATAAAAAGGAGTCTCGGCTGAGAGCCAGCAGCAACTGACACATTTACGCTAGCTCAACGCCCTGAAAATTCCCCAGAAACGATATCCAATCATTTATTTAATAAATTGTTGATACTAACTATTTTTTAAAGAATTATAAAAAAATCCCATAAATGCAAAAAAAATTATTTTTTAAAAAATACTTACTAATAGTTTTTATAGGATTTTACAACAAAATTGTTGTACATTTGAAGTTGAAAATGTTTACGAATAATTTTATCTATTTTTTACTTGTTTGAAAAATTTATTATGGTTTATTTATAACTTTTGTATAAAATAACCTAGCAAGTTTCAGTTTTTCCCGATTTTTCTATTTTTTTATATTAACAATAATAATATATTTAGCAAAATTAAACCCAACAACCATTTTGAATTGTTTAAACAAATTATTGTTATTGATAATTAATTCTTTACAAATGCACCTAGAAAGACACAACTTTTTCCTAATTTTATAAATTAGTTGTCCCTGGTTAAAAAAATAAAAATTACTAACTGTAAGTCATAATTTATTATTTTTTCAAACAAGTTGTTATTATTTATTTATAACTTCTGTCCTAAAATACCTAGAGAGTTGTAGTTTTTTATGACTTTTCTATTATTTTATATCTAAAACGTTAATATTTTCAGCAAAATTATCAATTATAATAAATTTTTTCAACAATTATTAAACAATAATTTATAGTCAGTATTTGTTTAAAAAATATTAATTTGACATTTTAGTAAACACTAAATTTCCTTCTATTTAAAAAGTAAAAACTATTAAGACCATATTTCACATCTTCAATTTTTCAATGGAAGTCGCCATCATAGACTTAAAAGCGAATTTTGTGTCCCCTTTTTGTCCCCTATTTTAAAAAAAAAATTGCCCCTATTCCCCTTTTTTACTAACAATAGGGGCTGTGATCCCTGCATTTATTAATGCCAAGCATTTTATTACTATTAAATATCGTAATAAACACTACAAAAAATTGAGGCTGTGTTCCAAACTAGGGAAGGGGAGGGTATTGTCTAGAAGCTACCCTTGACTACGCAGGGCAGGAAGGGTAAAAAAACGGTAAAAAATAGAACTACGTGGTTTATAGAAAGCCCCTAAATAAATTATTTTACAATAAAAATGAAAATGATCGTCGGAGCCGTTTTTGAAAAACATCGATTTTAATTTTTAAAAGAAGGACAATTTTCAGATATTTTCTTTTTACAATAAACATCTTTGTACAAAAGTTTAAAGCCATTTGGTGGAAGAATAGCCAATTTAAATTTTAACATCCTGATCATACCATAGTTCGTATTCATATCATATTTATCAAAGTTGCTTTTTAATAAAAATAAAATGTTACTGTTTAATAAAAATATTTTAGATAAAATAACCTAATATATGGCCATTTTTATTCAAATGCAACTTTAAATTCATTGAAATGTTAATTAACTTTCTTTTTCAATTGTTTGTTTGATTGTTCCTTAAGATTCATTATTTAAGATATTTTTAAAATGTAATATAAATAATTTGAGTATAAAATAATATTTTTCAGAACTATTGCAACTGTCAGGCTCAACCTCATTGAACAAAAATGACAATGAAATAAATGTACGCAATGATTGTTCCACGATTTCGAGTGTTACAACTTTAAATGACGAAACTTTTCAACCACTATGTAAAAATTCAGTTTCTGTTGGTAAGTTTATTTTTGTTGATTTAATGTTTGTAAATAAACTTCATTTAATTTTTATAAATCTACTTCTGATCTCAATATATCATTCTGGTTACAAAAATATCTGATAAAAACAAACACTTTTTTCAATTTAGAAATACTTAAAACAAATAGGATATTGGTTAAGATATACATACTCGTTTTGAATAATTAAATGACACTTTAACTGATTTGTTTAACACTTTCTTAAGTTAACCATTCATAAAAGTTAGTTACTTTTTAAAAATAGAAAATATTTTTTAAATTAATAATTATAATAATAACAATAATAATAATAATAATAATAATTTGATATTCTTGGTTTTATAGAATGTATTAAGATGCCTGATGCAATTAATTCAGTGCCATATGATTTGAGAAAAGACTTTTTAAATAAAAGTACAAAAAACACTGTTAAACCGATCATTGAATGCGAAGAATTATTTTCCCGATGTGAAAGGCTACAGTCAGAACTTCAATTTTCTGATGTTTTGGATTCAAGTACTTCGTGTTACTCCTCTGAAGATGAGCAGCGTGAAGACATGAATTCTCAAAATAGAATCTTATTTGAGCCTTCAGATTCTTCTTCGTCCAGTAGCAACGAAGATCACGAAGAAATTTTAGATACATCATCGGAACCCAATATTTTTACTAGCTCTTTTGAAAATTGCGAAAAGTTTAATGTTAAGTGTTTACAGGAGTACTTCTTAAATGATGACAAAATAATGTTTAAAGAATCTCAATTCAAAATAAGTGATGTAATGCTCATGATTTTTAGTTATACGGTACGATTTTCTTCAAGTTATAAGGCTCGACGGGCTTTAATTGAAATGACGAAAGCTTTTGCTGGACCTGAATTTTCACAGTGGGATATCAGCGACTATTTTATTTCAAAAATATTTGATCCACCTGAATCAATAATTAAGTATCATTTTTGGTGTCCTGTGTGCTGCTTATTGTTAGAACAGCCTACGACAAAAAAAATTTTTAAATACATGAGCAAGTTTGTCATCAATGTTCTAAACAATTTTTATTATCCATGAACTCTCCAAATTATTTTATATCAGTCGATTTAAAATACCAAATTACTGCGTTATTAAGTATGGACACAATCCGAGAAGCATTATTTAACAATTTAAATTATATAAATTCAGATGCTTGTGATAATGGCACAATACGCGATGTTTATGATGGATTATTGTATAAAAATTTACGATCATGTACTTCACCATCTGATAGCAAATTGTTGACTTTTACGTTTAATACAGATGGAGCTGCTCTATTTCAAAGCTCTAAACAGTCATTTTGGCCCATTCTTGTAATTATAAACGAGCTACCTCCACATTTGAGATTTAGACACGCTCTACTAGCTGGTTTATGGGTGGGTAAAAAAGAACTTTCTCCTCAAGAGATGAACTTATTTATGAAATCCTTTGTTGATCAGAGCAAAGACTTGAGCACTAATGGTTTTGTGTTTCAAGATAATATCACAGGAGAATACACGCATTTTCTATTAAAATCTTTACTATGTAGTTTGGACAGTGTTGCTCGGGCTATAGTTCAAAATAGGATTCAATATAATGGATATTATGGCTGTTCTTGGTGTTATTCGCTTGGTAGACACATTGCAGGCTGTATGCGATTTTTGGTGGAAGAAGATGAAACAGCTGACCGAACACATTTTAATCACTTAAAGGACATAAAAGATGCGATTAAAAAAACCGAAAGTGGGGGTAGCGAAAAACGAATAAAGGGGGTTAAAGGTGTCGAGGGTTATTCCGTTTTGACAGAACTAAATGGATTTAACATGGTATGGTCTTTTTCTAGAGATTATTTGCATGCAGATTTAATTGGTGCAGTTTCCCACTTATGGTCAACGTGGACAAATGGAAAAAGTCCTATACCTCTTACTAAAGAGCGAGTAAACAAAGTTAACGAACGTTTAATGAACATGACACCACCCCACGAAATACATAGACTTGTAAGGTCAATAGCAAACGAAAGAGTGAAATGGAAAGCTTCTGAATGGCGCTCTTTTATGCTTCTATATGCAATTCCTTGCTTATATGGAATATTAGATGATTATGCTTTACAGCATTTTGCCCTCTTGGTCAATAGTATGCATACTCTTCTTCAAAAAAGTATCACTCAACAAGAATTGCAACAAATTAATCGCGATTTACACCTGCTTGTTGGAATATATGAAGTGCTTTACGGAGAGGAATTTGTGACATTTAATGTTCATACTTTAAAACACGTAATTTCCTGTGTAATAAATACTGGACCAATATGGGCGACATCAACTTTTCCGTTCGAAAATTCAATTTTCTACTTAAAACAGTGTGTCCATGGTCCGAAAGGCATTTTCCAACAGATGGCTAAAAAGACTTTACAAACTAATGTTTGTCAATGCATTATAGAAGAAGTTTCCGACAAAAATGCTTGTAAAGATTATTGTAAATCATTGTTCGCTGAAAATAAAGTTATATCGTTTCATCGTTCTTCTGATAATACTGTATTTATAGGCCAGGGAGTACATGATCCAAACTACGATTTCCTTGCGCAGACAAAGAGTAGAACTCTTACATTTCAGCGATGTATTTATAAAGGTATGGTTATTAACTCTGTATTGTATGAACGTACCGTCAAGTCTGATAATACTACGTTTCATCTTAAAGATGGAAAATTCGTGCAGGTTTTGAATTTAATATTGTGCGATGAGAATGCATATGCCGAGGTGGTAAGCTTTCAGGTTAAAACTGTGGTTTTGTCTTCCTTTAACAACAATTGTACGTCAAAATATGTTGATCTTAATAATATCGAATGCAAAACTCGTCAAAGTTCAAAAGCGTTTAAAAACAGATATTATACCAATATCATTCCTAAATGAAAAATGTGTTGTCATCAAAGTTGATAGCGAAATTTACTTATCTAAGTTACCAAAAACGTTTGAGATTCAATAGAATAATAATTAAGTTCTTTCTAAAATTATATTAAACAATATGTTAAGATTTTTTATAATAAATACAGTGCATAAATAGATTAAAAATTGATTTTTATTGATTCCAAATCACATATTATATGAACATATCATAAAACGTTTTTCTGTTTTAATTTTTAAAAGATTTTTATTTCTTATTAGTCTATAACAGTAAGAATAAAACGGATAACTTTTATTTCACCGTTTTAAAAAATTTTATCTTGAAAAATGCTGGGCTTATTCAATTAATCAGAAATTAATTCATTCTCATTGTTCAATTACAAACCTATTTCTTTTTTTCGACTAAGAGTTAAGCTTAAACTTCATTTACCTTCTAATTTCAAATTTTAATGGTATTCTTTTCATCTTTTAAACAAATAATTTTTCTCAATGAAAAAAAGTTACCTGACGTCATTGAACGCTGGACACTCAGATTATATTTTCGGAAATTTAACTGGTTCAACAATTTTAACTATTTTCTTTCACCAATTTTTTTGCATTTTAATTATTCTGTACAAACAAAGGTATGAATTTTCAAAAATTTAAATTTTTGAACAAACTTAAATTCGTAAATGGTCAAACCATATTTTTTTAATTTTGTTAATTTAGCATAATATAATAATATATAATTACATATAATAATATAATAATGTATCAAAATCATGCTAAAAAATTTTTTTCATTAACAAAAAGCCAAGAAGAAATACCTAAAAATTTCCGTACTCAAACCGAATAGAAGCGAAAGTTATTCGTGTTATGTTTATTTAAAAAGAAAATTTTTAATTTTCTTTGACAGACAGAAACCGTCATAAAACTGATAATTGTAAGATGTTTATCGAAAAAAGGAAGACTTAAAATTTTTCTGATTTACATCGTATAGAAGCGGAAATCATCCGTTTTGTTAACTTGAATAAAAAATTTGTTAGTTTCTGTAGACCGACAGAAACCATCTTAAAACAGATAATTGACAGTTGTTTATCGTAAAAAAATAAGACCTAAAGATTTCCTGACTCACACCGAATCGAAGCAGACATAATTCGTTTTGTGAACTTGACTAAAAAATTGTAAATTCCTATTAACCGACAGAAATCAACCAAAACCAGATAATTTATTACAATCTAAAAATTGACGCAATTCTAACAGGTGGAAACTAAAAAAATCTGTTATCATTATTTTAGTAAAAAAAATAATGTTGGTTTTATGACCGTTAAAAGTCGGTTTAAACCAGAGATTTTGCGGTTTTCTAACTTGAAAAATAGTTGTCTTGGCATAAACTGATCTATACCAGGCGGATACAGAAATAATTCTTTTTTGTAGTTAGACTTATAATTTTATAAGTTTTCACTGACTGACAGAAGTTAGTCATATTCGGGTATCTTTCGATTGTGATATATAATTTATAATATATTTATTTTAATTGACGGATAAAAATCAGACAAGCTCTATTTGAATTCACAATCGACTTAAATTATTTCACAGTTTTTGTTAAAGTTACCGATTCTATCTGGTGTTTTAGGGATTTCTATCCGACATCTTAAGCAGGGTTGTGTTTAGGTAAAATAAATGTTTAACTAAAATATGTGATGTATGGCGGTAAAATTGTAAAAAATATTTAAAAGAAACAAATTAAACAATTAAGTAATAAATATCCTCCTGAATATAAAAAATAAATAAATTAAAAAAAAAATAGTGTCTAAATAAAATTATTTTTAAAAATAAATTTAAAATTAATTGTATTTGTTTGTATTTTTTTTTTACAAAGCAAGTTTAAGAGAGAAAAACATGCATTTACGCACTTGTTCGTGTGGGGCTCGACCACGTGCTGTAGTAATACCTCACTAAAACAACCTCTCCCATTCTTGCTTTACGTACTCTTATCCGCTTTTGCTCCTTCCGTTCTGAAAGGTAAGCAAGAGTGCGATTCTTTTGCTCGATGTGTTTTCAGTTCACTGTTCTGTAGGTGTTCGGTTCCTGTCCCTTGCCGCTATTGTTCTTACGCGGTGGCCAGGAACGCTATTGGATGCTTTTTTAGAGCTACCTTCGTGATATTATATTATGAAGAACAGTGCTGTCGGACCATATTAAGTGAATTCAGAAGGACAGCCTTTTGCATACGAACCTTCAATGCTTCAGCTCGATGTTTGCAATTTCGTATCTTTTTATATTGGCTTACAAATGAAGCTTTCATCCCTCCCAAACAGCCTAGTATGAGAACAATTAATCGGATTTTATAACCTGGATATATTCGGTTCAGTTCAAACATAAGATCTTGATATTTCGTCCGTTTCTCATCCTCCTTTTGAATGATGTTGCCCTCAGCAGGAGCCGAAAACTCTATCACACAAATGATCTTACTTTTATGATCTTGGAGTACAACATCAGGCTTATTAGCTCTGATACGATGAGTTGTAGGAAAAGAAAAATTCCAGTAGATCTTACACTGTTCATTTTCCACAACGGATTCCTGATCCCCTTGGGCATACTGCAAGATGGGTTCCTTATCAATAGCATACTGGTGTCGAAGGTGATAATACAGCACCTAAAGAGCAGCATTGTGTCTTTCTACATGCCTGTAACATGCATACTTCGGACACGCACTTAGAATGTGACCAAGTGTTTCCGGGTATTGCTTACATGCTCGACAGTTGTTATTGTCGACAGGTATATGCATCACACGACTGTGGTACACCAGAGTATTAATTACACCTTCCTGACAAGCGAACAAAAATCCCTCAGTCTCCGATCTCAAACCAGCAAATTTAAGGAAAGCAAAAGTCAAGCCTTGAGACTATCCTATTTCACTTATGAGATTATAGAACTGCCCGTGAACAGGTTTGCTTTTATGTTCCTGTAACAAAAGCGCTTGTTCTGCCTCCTTGACACACTTTTTAAGCATCAATGGTGTTAACGATGCTAACCCGTGCTCCATATCACTGGCTTCAAATGGGAGACTAAGTTCATTTGCAGCTCTTTCTGCCGCACGATATAAAAACGCCCCAACATTTGCAATTTCATGATGCTGAACAAATTGCATAAGGGGATCTCTACTGTTCATCACTGAGCATGCTGCAGCCAGTACAATTTCTCGATGAAGACACTCTAAATTTAATAGACCTCTTCCTCCCCTTTCTCGTGGAAGGTAAATTCGTTGCACGGAAGACCTTGGATGATGACTACAATGGATTGACATCATCTTGCGGGGTTCTCTATCTAGTATTTTTAACTCATTCACATTCCACTTAACAGCTCCAAAGGTATAGAGAAGTAAAGGAATGGCTAATGTATTTGTGGCCTGTATTTTGTTCTTTCCAGACAATTCGGAAGACCAAATTTTTCTGAGAGGCCACGATACTTTGTTTGGAGTTGATCTTTAAGCCCACACACATCTTGAGTCTCCGACTGTGGAATCCAAGATATGTGTAAGTCTCTCCACCACCAAGATGTTGAATGGTGTTGCCACCAATCAGTTGAATGTTCTCAGAGTCCCTCGGAATTTCAGATGTTTCATTTCTTCCTTTAATCAGATGGATGACGGCACATTTATCCAATCCAAAATCCATTCCTATGGCTCTGGAATACTCGGCCACTGCAAACACCAAAATTCTAAGCGCATCCTTACTGGATGCATAGAGCTTCAGATCGTCTATATAGAAAAGATGGTTGATCTTATAGATTCTATTTCTTGGTTTGCCACACATGTATCCAGAGTGTTTTTCTCGAAGTGCAATAGACAGAGGTAAGAGGGAGATTCAAAAAAGAAGAGGACTAAGGGAGTCGCCTTGAAAAACTCCTTTTCTAAACGATAATAATATTAATAATATAATAATCCTTTTCTAATAATAATATTATTATTATTACTTTTTTTATTATTATTTTCATTATTATTATTTATTACGCATTAAAAGCAGAACATTTAATTATTTAATCCATGAAGATTGATCCAAGCTTGGATGCCAATCTTGAATCAAGCTTGGCGATCCACGCTTAAATCCGTGTTACATTTCAATCTTGAACCAGGCTTGGTTCCACTGCCCCTTCTCGCCTGGGTCAGAATGGTACCACCCTCCCCTATAATTGTATTAAATATATTAAAGATTGTTAATTCACAGTGGTCTTGAAGCAAAAGTAAGGGTTTTGAAAATGGATGGAAGATTTTCCAATGTAAAGTTTACCCACATGATCTTTAGTTTTAGAATTTTCAAACCGCGAAATCGTATCTGATCCTATTTTAGAGTTAGACTAATTTTACCTGTGGTAGATCCGCAATTATGAGTATCACATTACCTATTTAGAATTTCAAGGTCCATAGGTTATTTAACATAAAATAGTTAATTTAATTTTTGTTAAAGTACTAATAAGGAAGTCTTTATAAACACTTTCATATAGTGTTTGACTTGTTTATAACATATACACGCCCTCAGAACGAATAACCCCTATAGGCAAGTAGAAGAATAAAGATGTGAAGGATGTGTATTCTTCTACTTGCCTGGATTCATTTAGGCATTAAGCTTATTGCCAAAGCAATAAGCTAACTGCCTAAAGTGTTCCCGGCAAATAGAAGAAAAAGGATATTCTATGACGAAGTATAAACACAGATATATAAACAAACTTTTGATGTACATAATTAATTAAAAGTAAACGTTAATTTGTATTTATATAATAAAATTCAAAATAAAATTCAGTTTTTCGTTATTTGTTCCAACTAACAGTTGACAATTTTGCTAAATAATTTTCAAACGGTACTTAATACTGTTAATAAATTAGAATTTGAAAAAAGTGCTTTGAAGTAATGAGTAAAAAACTAGTAGCAGATGTTTTTGGAATAGAAAACAATTGGAAAACATTAACAAAATATTAAAAGATGACAAATTAGATTTGAAAAAAATTCAGCCTGACTATTAACATTTAAATAACTATGAAAGGCGATGGATTTAGTGAATATGGTGCCATACGAAACGTATTTTCCAAAATTGCTTTCTATTCTAAAAATATCTGTTACTATAGTTTTTTTTACTTCTTACTTTGTAGCACTTTTTTCAAATTCCAATTTATCAACAGAATTAAGTTCCATTTTAAAATTATTTAGCAAAATCGTCAACTGTTAGTTGGAACGAATAACGAAAAACTGAATTTTATTTTGAATTTTATAAAATAAATACAAATTAAAGTTTACTTTTAATTAATTATGTACATCGAAAGTTTGTTTATATATCTGTGTTTATACTTCGTCATAGAATATCCCTTTTCTTCTATTTGCCAGGAACACTTTAGGCAGTTAGCTTATTGCCTAGTCAATAAGCTTAATGCCTACATGAATTCAGGCAAGCAAAAGAATGCGCATCCTACACATCTTCATTTCTCTATATGCCTAAGTGTAGCTTAATGCCTAGAAATTAATCTAAATGCCTGATTCTTCTACTTGCCTACGACATATATATATATATATATATAATTATATATACATGTATCTTTAAAATAGGATCAGGTACGATTTCGGGTCTTAAAAATTCGTAAACTAGAGGTCATGTGGGAAAACTCTACGTTCGAAAATCTTCCATCCATTTTCAAAAATCCTGCTTTTGATTCAAGAGCACTGTGAATTTTCATTCATACGCATGCGCGAATAACGTGTCAGTTTATTTTAAAGACGTAACATATACATATATGTTACGATTACGTAATTTTACACGGCCGACATAAGAAATTTAGAACCTCTCTTCGAAAGTTTTAACCTTCCACTCAAGTTGGTAAGACTTGTGTTTATTTAATTTTTATTTATGAGTTTTGTCTTACCTCAGCTCTACGGGAGCTGTTATGATTTTGTTTCCAGATGTTAAAACAATTTAAAAAGGAAATAGAAGGATAGTAAAACAAGCTATTGATTAGAATGTAAGAAATGATATTTATTTTAACAAGAAAAAATAAGGATAAGTATACAAAAGACAATTGTTGATCTTACCAAGTACTTACTTTCCTAAAGGAAAGAGTCGCTCAACTGTCCGCGTTTTGAGATATTTGATTCACAAAATAAAAGATTGTTTGAAATCGAGTCGGGTATAAAAAGAAGGTTATCGCGTAGCGAACTTTATTAATTCAAATTCCGTTTATAGATTTTGATTTTACATCAAGAACCGATGTTACAACTTTGATTACTACGATTTGTTTGACTTTTATAATAATTATCAATTGTATATTTTATTGAATTATTTTTATAAGTCTATAATCGTTTTCAAAAGTTAAGAAGCAAGGACGTTTCCCTGATGGGACGGTTTCAGAATAGGTTTGAAAGAACAATGTTACTTGCTTGACGACATGAGAAAGAGTCGATCCTCGAAGAGATTCATCTAGTTTTATTTAATTAAAATTTGCATTGGTATTGATTAATTCAATACTATAGGAAAATTATAGATGTATTGGCTAGAGATCGATGGAAGGAGTAATCTATGCGCATGTCATCTCCACTTTGGGCGGAGCTCAGTCGAGTTCTCTTCCAGAATCTTCTATGACAATAACTTTAAGAAATTCATAGTAGTACATTATTAAAATATAAAGATATGAATTCCTAGAAAGTCCTATTTGTAATAATAATTTTGCAGGTACTTGGCAATCATCAAAAGAAAGATTTTGAATGTTAAGAACCTTTTCGTTCGCTCATTCAAGCTCATACAAAACAAATATAAAAAGTTTATAATAATATTATTATATTACGCGTTATAAAGTATCATAAAAGTTACAAAAACTCTACTACTTGATTATACAATATAATACTCCTATGAAATATATTAGCGAACTACAAAACACGTTTATATTTTATAACCACATAATATACAGTACAAAATATACATTATATAACGCGCTGTTATATTAAATGATTATACGCTATGTGCTTAGAGCGTACTACTATACACATAGTGCAAAATACAACGGTGCAACAGTATAAAATAAAGTCCATAATACATGTGATATAATCTTCTTCTTCTATCTTCTATCTATCTATCTATCTATATAAATAAAATCAACATTTTGTCTGTACATTGCGCCAAACTCAAAAATTTTTACATACTTTTTCGTTTTGAGTGAGAAGGATCGCGAAAATGCAAGAAAAAAAAATTCTGTCTGTCTGTCTGTCCAGGATTTTTTGTCCGGGCATCACTTGAAAACGGCTTGGGCGATTCATGTGAAAATTGGCAGAGTATTAGAGTGTCACTCAACTTAGATTTATAAAAAAAAAAAAATTTCAGAAAATATGATTAGAAGCTGAGATATACAACTAAGTCACATTTTCACATATACGTACATACATACACATAAACACGCATATATACATATATACATACACACACATATAGACACAAACACATACTCACATATACACACACTCACATACACTCAAACATATAACTTTACATTCAAGTAAAAGAGTAATGTTTATACCGCATGTATACACACACATATATATACATATATATATATATATATATCACAAAACTTTGAACGCTAATTACATTCAAACGAGTTGACCGATTTAAACAAAATTTTTTGGTATATTAGGTATTGACCCAAGTTAGATTTGTAATCTTAGAAAATTCAAAAAAAATTTTTAGAACAAAAAATATTAATTTTTCAAAAAAATTGAAAAAGTCAAGTTTTTTTAGATTATTGACTTTCTGTCAGATTACTTCTAATCTTTTCGCATCAATTTTTTTATGTTCCTTACAACATATCTATCTACATAAATAAAATCAACATTTTACCTGAACATTGCATCAAACTCAAAAATTTTTACATACTTTTTCGTTTTGAGTGATAAGGATCAGAAAAATGAAAAAAAAATTTGTCTGTCTGCCTAGGATTTTTTGTCCGGGCATCACTTTAAAACGACTCAGCCGATTCATGTGAAATTTGGCAAAATATTAGCGTAAATCACTCAAATTAGATTTATAAAAAAAAAATTAAGAAAAAATAATTAGAAGCTGAGATGCACGATTAACTCGCATTTTTACATATACGCTCATACATACATAGATACAGATAGATATATATATATATATATATATATATTACACTCATCTATACATATATTTATTTGCACACATACACATACTTACATAAACACACACACTCACATACGTAAAATTAGATTAATTACAATAAATTTTTTATGAATTAAGTATTTAATTAATCTTTATTATTATTTGTACATATATATATAAGATAATAATCTTAATCTATCTTCTATTCTATATAAATATAATCAACATTTTGTCTGTACATTGTACCAAACTCAAAAATCTTTACATACTTTTTCCTTTTGAGTGATAAAGATCGCGAAAATGCAAAAAAACAAAATTCTCTCTGTCTGTCCTCGATTTTTTGTCCGGGCATCACTTTAAAACGGCTTAGCCGATTTATGTGAAATTTAGCAGAGTATTAGAGACTTACTCAACTTAGATTTATAAAAAAACAAAATTCAGAAAAGATGATTAGAAGCTGAGATATACAATACTAAGTCACATTTTCACATACACGTACACACATACACATAAACACCCATATTTACACAAATTTACACACACACATACTCACATACATACTCACATATAGACACACATATAACTTCAAATCTGAGTAAAAAAATAATCTTTATAACTCATGTACACACATACATAATATGTATATGGGGCAAAATTCCTGATCTTTCCAGGTCAAAAAGTAAAATTTTTTCAAACTTTGCTAAAGTGTTTCCATTGTTAGTGGAAGTGTAATTACCAAATATTTTTAAATTCCATGAAATAGTTTTTAAGTTACTCAGTTTTAAAATTTTGAATTTTTTTAAAATGTAGTTTTTTAAATTGTTTATATTTCTAAGTAGATTGCATAAAAGTTAACATATATATAGTGATTTTTAAAGCTTTTTTTACAGGCTATTCGATTATAATAAATGTTTTTTTGTAAAAAGACAATTTGACCTTGAAATTCAAGGTCAAAGTGTTATTTTCATTGTATCTCGAAATCGGAGTTTTTAAAAAAAATTTAACCTATCTCAATGGAAAGCTTGACTTTTTTTCCTGTAAGATATGTAAAAATCAGAGTGGAACTCTTAACACTTTTGTCAAAAATACATTTCAAATACCCCCGCGCGCGCTCGAGAAACCAGTGGTTACTCGCACGAGGTAATAAACGTAATGTTACGTAATGAACGTAATGTTACATAATGAACGTAATGTTACGTAATTTAATAACGTAATTACGACTGTAGGTAATTAAATATTGATATAATGTGGGTATTTGGTCACATTTATGGTGATTTATGTTTTTTGCAATTATTTCATTAAATAATTGGTTTCAGTAAAAAATGCATCAAACATAAAATGTGTATTTTAATGAGATCTACATCTTTTGTATAAATTTGTTTTTTATATTTGCAATATTTAAAGAGATAAATGCAAACAACCAAAATTATTATGATTCTTTATACATCTTTTTTACCATGAAATTCAAATTTGCGCCAATTTTCACTATGATTTTTGTAATCAGTGCATCAAATTACGTAAGCATACGAAGTATCAAAAAGATTTGAGGCTTTTTGCATGCTTTTAAAAAATACTTTCTGTCAGAAAATACTTTTGGTCAAAAAATACTGTTGGTGGCACGCTCCTAGATTTCGATGCCCGCCGAAGGCGGGCTCGAAAGCTAGTATTTATAATATAATTATAATCATTATATTAATAATTATTTATTAACAATTTGCTATAACCTAATTATGAAAATTACAAAGCTAAAAGATTTAAATTCCAAGTTCTCGGGTAGAGGAGATGCTGCACTAGAATTCATCGTTTAAAACATATTGTAATAAGGGGGTCAGCACAAACGTCAAAGAACTTGCGATTCATTTCTATTCTGACATTCTTCATAAGTATAAAATCAGAGCTTAGAAATTCTGATTTTATAATTATTAAACCTTGAATACAGGAATTTCTTTCTTGTTCTCAAATTTATTATACTCCATATATATTTGAATATGTAGTAAACAGATTAATAAATTTAAAAACTACTACGAACGTAACATATATAATAAAATATATAAATATAATAAAAAATTTATAATATAATATTATATGAAACTATAATATAATATATAAATGTGTTGACATTCGGGGAAAAGTCCATTCGGGGAAATGGATTCGGGGGAATGTACGGGAATCGTTAAATATATCAAAGATTGTAAATTTTCATTCATACGCATGCGCGAACAACATAGCCGTTCGTTGTTTCGAGTCGCAAGTCTGTAACTTTTGATGTCTGCTGTGTCGTTGTTTTCGTTTTGTATGTTATTTAATATTATTTGTGTTAAGATAGTGATTTATTTGTTTCAGTTCTTTGGTTTCAATGGTAATATATTTTGTGTATTTTTCGCAGATAAGTTTCCCTACTAAAAAATCCGGACGAATTCCAGACAAAATTCCGGACAAGTCCGGATTAATTCCGGATCTGGAATTAGTCCGAAAGTGTCCGATTTAACGTAGGTTTTTGGCACGGAATTTAGTCCGGTCTTATCCGAAATAAATCCGGCCGTATACAATCCGGATATAGTCCGGTACAGTCTGGAACAAATCTGGTCCAAAGTGTTGTTTAAATCCGAAAGTAGTCCGGTACAGTCCGGAACAAATGTGGTCCGGAGCGTTGTTTAAATCCGAATGTAGTCCGGTACAGTCCGGAACAAATACGGTCCTAATCGTTGGTTAAATCCGGATGTAGTCCGGAACTAATCTGGTTAAACTTTTTTAGTAATCCGGATTTAGTCCGGCTTCATCCGGAATTAGTCGGAAAAGCAAAAAAAAATTTTTTTTAATTGTTTAAGTAATTTTTAAACAATGTTTAGAACTTAACATTACACAAATATTCATACATTTATTACAACGATTATATACAACAGTTATATTAAAGAAGAAAAATCGCACGCATGAGGGGAATCGAACACGGGATGTTACGCAAGCAACGCAGAACCTAAACCGACTGAGCTATACGAGCTCTGAGTTTCAACTTGTTAAATCAAACATACATGTAATCTGTGGATTAAATCCGGAAAGAGTCCGGTAAAGTACTGATATAATCCGTCACTAATTCTCAATTCCAAATAGAACTCGGAGTATGTACGAAAATAATCCGACATTCATTTTACAATCCGGAAAGAGTCCGGCACAGTACGGATATAATCCGGCACACGTTTCAAATCCGGAAAGAGTCTGGTTTAGTATGAAAATAATACGGCAATCGCTTTCACATTCGGATAGCGTCTGGTTTAGTATGAAAATAATCCACCATTCTTTTTATAATTCTAAAAGAGTACGGCAAAGTACGGACATAATCGGGCACTCGTTTTTAAATCAGGATAGAGTTCACTTTATTACACGGTTACAAGGGAGATATAGAAAATACAGTAGGACCCACGTATATCGGACCCTATACATTGGATTCCCGCTTATATCAGATATTTTTACCGGTCCCTTGAATTTAAATATAATGAATTTTTACCCGAATAAATAGAATTCCTGCTTATATCGAAAAAAATTCTCAGACCCTTGGAATCCGATATGTGAGGGTTTTACTGCAAATAAAAAATGGATTCGGAATCTATTTATAGCTCAAGTGTGAAATCCGTTTTAGACCGGTCAAGTTCGGCAACTATCCGGCACAAACTTTACAATCCATTTTAAGTCGGGTTTTATCTGGAATTAGTCCGACAATTCATTTAGATATTATTTTTAGTTAAAGTGAAGACCGTTTTTAGTCCGGTCACGTCCGGAAACTGTCAGGTACAAATTTCACAATCCGCTTTAAGTCTGGTTTAGTCTGGAATTTATCCGGTACTTAATTCCGAATTTACTTATATTCTAACTAAAATCCGTTTTTCGTCCGTTCACATCCGGAAATTGTACGGCAGTCAATTCCGAAATTATTAATAGTCAAACTGAAATCCGTTTTTTGTAATCTGTTTTTTTTGTCCAAATGTTACTTTTATTTATTATCATTTTCATTACAACGACACATCACGACATGGCTAAACGACCTCAAGAAAAAATTGTTTTAAAAAATGTGTTTCCTATTTTCTTAATAAATCGTACTATAATCTAGATTTAAAAACATGTGACGGATAAAAACAGTATTTGTCTGGCTTCTCCGGATCGCAAAAAGAATGCAGGAATATTTTTGCACTAAACAGGACTCTTTCTGGATTTAAAAACGAGTACTGGATTATACCCAAACTTCACCAGACTCCTTGCCATTCACTTGACTCTTTCTGGATTGTAAAAGATATGCCAGACTTTTTCCGTATTCCGGTAAAAAGGGCGAAATTAAAAATAGTTAAAAAGATGGAGATGTTCTTAGAAAATGCACCGAGCCAATTTAACTGACGAAAATTCAGAATCTTTTGAAGCGAAAGTAAAAGAAAATCATTCAGAAATTGAATTATTTTTAATGCAACTATTTTCCGACTTCCTATAATTAAAAGCAATAAAATTTTCTATTTTTCTAAGATCCATTGCAAATCTTTTTAGATGTCACTATCCAATAAACATTAGCGAATTATAAAAACAATTCAGATTCCTAATTTCCTTTAATTAGCTCAATTCGCTACTAACAGAAAATAAATTCTTTTGCAGATATTTTACTGCTTTCAGGCGGGATTAAAAAACAGAAAAGTCGCATATAAAATATAATTGAATGTTCCGCATGTTCTAAGAAAATTTCCAAATCAATGAATCTCCAAAATCACCGAAATCCGGAGGTGAGCGAACGGGGATGGGAAAATAGGATGACTATAAATAATTTCGGAATTGACAGCCAAACTAATTACAGATATAACCAGACTTAAAACAGTTTTAAAACTTATTCCGGACAACAGCTGTATGTGAACGGACTAGAATCGGATTTCACTTAGACCATAAATAATTTCGGAATTGACTGCCGGACTAATTCCAGATAAAACCAGAGTTAAAGCAGATTGTAAATTTTGTGCCAGACAGTTGCCGGACTTGACCAGTCTTAAAACGGACTTAACTTTCATTAACATTAATTTCTAAATGGACTGCCGGACTAATTCCAGATAAATCCAGATTTAAAACGGATTGTGATTTTTGTGCCAGACAGTTTCCGGACGTGTCCGTACTAAAAACGGAGTTCTCTCTAACTAAAAATAATTTCTGAATCGACTGCCGGACTGATTCCAGTTAAAACCAGACTTAAAACGGATTTAAAATTTATGCCGGACAACTGCCGGATGTGACCGGACTAGAATCGGATTTCACTTAGACCATAAATAATTTCGGAATTGACTGCCGGACTAATTCCAGATAAAATCAGACTTAAAACGGATTTAAAATGTATGCCGGACAACTGCCGGATGTGAACGAACTAGAATCGGATTTCACTTAGACCATAAATAATTTCGGCATTGACTGCCGGACTAATTCCAGATAAAACCAGACTTAAAACGGATTTAAAATGTATGCCGGACAACTGCCGGATGTGAACGAACTAGAATCGGATTTCACTTAGACCATAAATAATTTCGGAATTGACAGCCGGACTAATTCCAGATAAAATCAGACTTAAAACGGATTTAAAATTTATGCCGGACAACTGCCGGATGTAAACGGACTAGAATCAGATTTTACTTAGACTATAAATAATTTCGGAATTGACTGCTGGAGTAATTCCAGATAAAACCAGACTTAAGACGAATTTTTAATTTGGTCGGGTTAATTTTTGGATGTGAACTGACGACAAACGGATTTCACTCAGACTATAAATAATTTTATACATGACTGCCAGACAAATTCCAGACTAAACCAGACTTGACACGGATTTAAAATTTATGCCGGACAACTGCCAGATGTGAACAGACTAGAATCGGTTTTTACTTAAAGACTATAAACAATTTCGGAGTTGACTGCCGGACTAATTCCAGGTAAACCCAGACTTAAAACTGATTTAAAATTTATGCCGGACAACTTTCTGGTGTTAACGGACTAGAATCTGATTTCACTTAGGCTATAAATAATTTCGGAATTGACTCCCGGACTAATTCCAGATAAAACCAGACTTAAAGCAGATTGTGAATTTTGTGCCGGACAGTTTCCGGACTTGACCAGTCTTAAAACGGTCTTAACTTTTACTAACATTAATTTCTAAATGGACTGCCGGACTAATTCCAGATAAATCCAGACTTAAAACGGATTGTGATTTTCGTGCCAGACAGTTTCCGGACGTGTCCGTACTAAAAACGGACTTCTCTCTAACTAAAAATAATTTCTGAATCGAATGCCGGACTAATTCCAGTTAAAACCAGACTTAAAGCGGATTTTAAATTTTGTGTCGGACAGTTTCCGGACGTGACCGGACAAAAAACGTACTTCACTTTGATTATAAATAATTTCGAAATCAATTGCCGGACAAGATTCGGACTATTCCGGATTAATTTCAGATCAAATTTTTTGTGTCAGACAAATTTCGGACTAATTCGGATCATTTCCGGACACATTTCGGATTAATTCCAGATAAGACCGGACTGTTTTGTCTGGAATTCGTCCGGAATTCGTACGGAATTAGTCCGGATTTTTTAGTAGGGTTATAATTTATATATGTATGTATATCATTTTGACAAATAAAAGAAACAATTCCAATGTCCTTCCTATTTTCCTATTACATTTCCTATTTTTATGTAGGTACAATAATTCAATATTTAATATTCAAATTTTCCAAAAGTGGAAAGAATAAATATGACATCTAAAAGGACGTCTTTTTGGATCCTAAAAAGACGTCCTTTTCGACGTAATTTTAGAGTGTAGTAAATGAGTTAATGTTTCAAATAAAATAATTTACAATTATTTTTGTAATTTTAAATAATTTTTTCTTTTTTTAATTTTTTTCTGGGTGTGGGAACTCATAGGGGATTTCACATAAGAACACTTATAGGAATCCACTTGTGTTCCGGGGTCAAAACATTATGTGAGTTCGCATATGAGGTCACATATAAAAACAAGATCTTTCGTTCCGTGTATAAGGAAGAACTTAGGATATACCTGTAGGGGAGAGTGGCCATCAATGTACCAGTTTTTTCAATGAACCATTTCAATTTTCTCAGAAACAATTAAATAAAAATTCTCCTAATTTTAAATATAAATGAAGTTGGCGTAAACACACTACGTCCATAAATTTGAGAAATGTGGATTTATTCTTTACAGAGAAAACTGAAAAAAACTGTTTTTGATGCACTGAAGGAAAAGTTTACCTAAAATACAAACACGTTTTTTAATTGAAATAAGACAATTTAAAAATAAATGTACTTAAGATTTATTTTGTATCGGGCCTTAACTACAATATTCTAATGAGATAAAGATTTTAGAATATTGGATTAAGTTATAAAAAACCATTT
Source organism: Ganaspis brasiliensis (assembly GCA_037103525.1). Lineage (NCBI taxonomy): Eukaryota > Metazoa > Arthropoda > Insecta > Hymenoptera > Figitidae > Ganaspis > Ganaspis brasiliensis. Next base: position 52,579 of record JAZKLR010000008.1, on the reverse strand, counting down.
TTGTTGCAAATGTCATGTTGATTCAATGTACCGGGGAACAATGAACCACCTAAAATTTCAGTGTATTTTCGATTTTCAGAGTGGTATGCCTGATTAAAAAACTAGGCATGCGTACAGCATGTTACAGCGATTGTTATCAGTACTCTTTTCAACATAGCAAAACTAAAATGCCATTTTAGCTAGTTAACTTAAATTTGAGGTATATTTATGTTATACATTATCAATTAAAAAGTGTTAAGTAATAATTTTTTATAGTATTTGATAGAATATAAGTTTTTTACATAGTGAAAATTGCAATATTATTATTGTTGAACATTTTTAGTGTTTTTATAGAGGTGGTTCATTGTGTACCCAGGTTGTTGAAAATGAAAATAGCTTGTTAGTTTAGAAAAATCCTAAATTTTATTATTTAATAAAAATAAATCGTGTATAATATGTGTGCATTACCTAGAGAAGTGTTGTAGTTTTATATTGATGCAAAGAAGTGCTTGAAATTGGTGAAATTCAATAAGTACTATGACCTTGAAAAAAACCCGGTACATAGATGACCACTCTCCCCTATAGGTAGTTAAAGTGACCATAATACGGCTGAGTTGCATAAAAACATGAAAAACATATATTTTTTATAATTTTTTTAAATTTTTAAATTTAACATAATATATTTAAAAAATATTATTCTTTAAATTTTAAAAATAATCTAATCCGTTATACAAAATTTATATTTTCTCAAAAGTTCAGAATTTTCATTTAATGAAAAAATTAAAAAATACGTATTTCCTTGTTCTTCATATAGAATCCGAGAAAAATTATTCCGAGCAAAATTTTTTTTAATGTAAATGTTAGTGCTTCCTTGAAGCTGGTTAGAAGGATTGAAGGATTTGATTCAAGCCGATCTCTTAGGCTCCACCTTTAGCTTTGGGCGGGAAGGATTTCAGGGAATTTTACTGGTCGAATATCTTCTGTCCATCTTAAATCATATCCGATTTAAATCAAACTGGCGTTAATCAAGGGAGCATTGTATACAAATACTTGGAATCTCCCATACAGTAAGGTCAATTGGCAAGTAGTGAGCCTACGAGTGCGACAAGGACACTCTTATGCGTAAATCTTTTTGTGTCCCACTCACACTCACGCTTCCCTATGATTACGTGCCAATTGACCATTCTGCGTATATGACAACAATTAGATAGTTGAAGTTACAGGGGAAAATTCAAGATGGATGCTTGTTGGTTTTTGGGCACCAGCCAGCTATCTATCTTGAATTTTTTCCTATGAACTTGAACTATCTAATTACAACTAATGTTTGCTCTTATAAAAAAGATGTTGTGTAATTTTAATCTTTTAACATTGATTTCAGTCACAAACCTGAATCGATTGACATCACTATTGCTGACTTTGATGGAGCTCTCTTTCATGTTTCAAATTTCAGTAAAGACAAGTCAAAAATTAGAGTAAGAAACAATTTATGTGCAGTTTTTATAAGATTGAATCACACAAAATAATATTAAAAATTAATTTTCTTTATATTTTTTAGATTAGTATACTGCTTAAATTTTACAAACAACTTCAAGAGTATGGCGCAGATAAGTTACTTAAACGAGAATATGGAACTTTCCTTATAGAGCCCGAAAGTGGTAAGAGTTTATAAAATTTCATACTAGGTTATTCAAGTTCCTAACAGAAAATTCAAGATGGCTGCTTGCTGGTGTCTAAAAATGCATTGGAGTCAATGGAGCAAAATCAGTCATTTAAAAACAAATTATTGAACCTATGTTTATTAGCAAATTATTTTTCTTCTATCGAAAGCTATTTTTTAAAATAATAAAAATTGATAAAAGAATTTTATTAAATTTTATTATTTTAAAAAATAGCTTCCCATAAATAAAAAATAATTTGTTAATAAACATAGGTTCAAAAATTTGTTTTTAAAAAGTAATTTTAAAAAAACTGATTTCTTCCCATTGGCTTGCATACAAAGCTGTGCTTCAGTTTGGCGTGAAAACAAACTTAGGGCCGGTTTCACCAACTCAGGTTAAGAGTTAATCGATGATTAAATCCTTAACCGACCAATCACGAGCGGTTAAATTGCCGTTAATCACTGATTAACTTTTAAACGAAGTTGATGAAACCAACCCTTAGATTAACATTCAATAATTACTGATTTAAGCATTTTGTGAGATTTACGTTCCAATATGTGTCGATTCACGGTGAAAGGGACCTTAGGTGCAAGACATTGAATTTTTATTTTTTATTATGAATCGATAGAATTTGAGTTGCTCTTTCACATACAGAAACCAAAACTTTTTTATGTCTATTAATTTTTGTGTAATTGGCGATGAAATATAGGCACAATCTAACAATAACATAGGCAGACTCAACTTCAAACGCCCGTCCTGTCAAATTCGTTTCTTGCAGCTAAGGTCACCAATTTGATTTTAATAATATAACTAGCAAAGTATGCGCGCGAGAAACATTGCATTTTATATAGTTTATTTTACAATAAAATAAAAAGTTTATATAAAAACATAATACATATATTTCAACATAATACAAAGTATATTAACAAAATATATTAAAATTAAAAATTATATGACATGAGGAAGACCTCCACTCTACATCCATACTTTCTTTCTAATTTCATCTCTTTCGTACTATGAAAATAAAATCAATATAATTCTTCTCATATATAGTAAATACTTTGATTTTGTTTAAATTATCTAAATTGATTAAAATTAATTAAAATTTAAATTAATTAAAATCCACTGAAAATCTTTCAAATTTCACTGATTAAATTATCAAAACTGAAAAAAAATTATGGTTAGGTTGTACTTAAAATTTTATTCTGGGTATTTCAACCGAAGTTCTAGTTAACTTAACCACAATTTTGATTGATTTAACGTAAACTCTAGTTAATTGAACCAGAAACACAATGTTAAATATACCCTTACCAGAATTCTGGTTATTCTAACCAGATTGTTCTTTTAGTGAGTCTGTTTACTTTGAAATGTATTTAAGGATTACAATTAATTTGATAATAAATTAATATGTATATCAGGTTATTCTAAAATTAAAAAACGTATATACTTAAGTCTTTTTTTAAATCATCAGTTTATTAATCAATTTATGATACATTTAAAATAATTATATCATTGAAGCTACTACAATAGAGTTTATTATAATTGCCATTTGTTTTTGTTTCATCGAACAAAAAATCGATTAATTTAACATTATGAATTTAATATTTATTTCATACAAGTAAATATATTACTTTAGATTTAAATGAAATAAGCTTTTAATTAATAACATTAAAATAATAGGTTATTTAATTTCAATGATATTTTTCTCATTGTTTTTGTTATAATTGCCAATCAATTTCATATATATTTATATTATATTAAATTTTTTGCCATTTTTATAATTTTCTTTTCTTTTATTATTATTTTTATTTACCTTCCGCTACATTTTAACTTATAAAAGAGCATTAAAATCCCTGTGTAATAACCATTAAACATCTATAATCTAATGATTTTTATTTAATTGAAAAAGTTAAAAATCCTAGTTATAATATTTCATGATACACAATATTTTTTATGTAAGAGCTTTTTAAATATTTTGGATTGTTAAATAATGCAGAGTTTAAAGCATGTATCTTCAGATACTTTTTTATTTTACTCTAGACAACGCAACATACAACTGTCCGTGAGTAAATACGTAAATTTGTGATAAATTTGTGAGTAAATTTGTATTGACATAATCTAACAAATATAACAAATTTACTTTTCAGAAAATGGTTTGGTGTTCATCGTAACCGAGTACGAAAAAATTATTAAAATATCGAATGAGATAATGTCTTTTAAAGATATATTAAATGCTCATCAATCAGTAACAAAGTAAAAAAAAAATTTTTGTACACAAAATAAAAATTTTAATTATTTTCATTCAATACTTGCCTTACCTTTTTTCAACAAACGACCGCAATTAGGCCAAAAACGAAAATACAAAATTGTTGTTTTGTTTTTCTATAATAAAATTATTGGCTTTAAACAGAAGATATTCTCTTCAATTATTATTACGTATTATTAATATACATTAATTATTAGTTATACATTATTGAATATTAATAATATTAATATAATTTTATGTTAAATACATCAATATAAATTAGTGGATAGTTAAATTCTACAAAGTACAAAAGAATTCTTTAAATTTTAAGGGTAAGCTTAAATTTTAATTAATTTAAGTGGGGAATATTCTTGGCTCCTATTTAAGTAAATTTTTTAAAATTAAAATATCTTTTTTTAAACGCATGTAATGGAGAATGACGTCACTGGTATAAGTAAAATTTGTCCGCAAACTTTCTTTTAAAATAATAAATATTTTGACACTAAACTTTGTGGAATTATTTAAAATATCACTACACTGAGAAAAGAGGATCTCGATTTATAGTAAATAATGTAATTATTTAGTAAAAATTACTATTTGCAGTAAAAATTACTATTTAGAGTAAAATGTGCTAATTATAAAGAAAAATTACTTTTTACGTAGTAAAATTTACTAATTGTAATTAATCCGTGCCACTACTACTAATACTACTACACGCCTCTCACCGATACGCGAGTCATATACAATCGAAATATAATGTACATTTAATAAATGCTTCAATTCCTTGTTACATAAACATTTTTAATATTTTTTAAACAAATCTCTTGTTAATATGGATATTATACTTTTATTTTGACATATTTTGTTCTAAAAAAAATTATAATAAGCAAATTTATATCAAAATGTGTATTAAATTAGAGAATTTATTTTTTTCATACTTTAAATTAATTAGTATATTGTTACTCATTAATGATACAAAAATATTTTAAATAATATGTATTCTATTACCATTGCAAATTTTTTTATAAAACTTGAACTTGTTTGGTAAATATTAAGTTATTAATTTTCTAGATCAAACATTTTTTTCTTGTAACTCAGGTGTTATATAAAAACAATTTTTCATTTTTCATTTATGTTTAATCATATTATTTTGTATTATTTTCTTCAAAAAACTGCATTTGTTTTAATAATTACATAATTAAATTTATTTTGATATTCAGATAAATTATTCAATATTAATATTAAAACATTTTTAAAATTAATTTTTACTTTTATTTTTACTATTTTATTTTATAAATTAGTTTGCTTTAAACTATTTAATAAGTATTATTTATTAATAATATATTGTATAAAAAAATTTAATAATATTTTATTATAAAATTTTTTAGATTATATAAGTATTTCATTTATTTTTACATATTTACAATTTTTTTATTTAATATTATTCTATTTACTACTATTTTGAATAATATTTAGATTTAATTTCAATAATGTAGTATAATATATGGGGTTTATGGTTTATTTTATTGCGGTAATTCATATAAGTTAAAAAATATATGACGTCAGTTGCGTCGATAGCCGAGAGGCTTAATGCGAAAGCGTGCGTTTTTAGGGTTGCGACATTGCGTATTTATATTTAAGTTAGGTAGTTCGATCCCGTATAATTCTAAGATTTTTTCGAAATGTTCACTCGTTAATTCTAAGTACTTGTATATTAGAAGAATAAAACTTGTAAATTAATAAATTGAAGTGTATTTATAAAGTTAATAATGTAGAAACTTTTTTATTTTTATTTGCATTGATTTATTTTATAAAGAATTAAAAACAAGAAAATATTATTTTCTGTATTATTTTATTCTCCCGTTTCTCGTCTCACACGCATATAGTGCCTACATCGGTGAGTGACGCGAGCAGTGGAGGGGCAAAATTACAATTTTCTGAGTAAATATCGTTAGTGGCGATGTAAACGCCACTCCGTTGAAAAGCAATTCTTATTCTGGATGATACAATAGTTCCTCAGATTCATATTAATACTTATAATTCTCATTTAAATTTTCCATTCCATGGAGTAAATTTTATTTCAATCAAAGTATAATTCATTTACTGAATTAAGTAAAAAGTATTTAATTTTTGAACAGTTTCAAAACTACTGCTCAAAAATAGTAATCTTTAATCGAAAATATGTAACTTTTATTATTCTTTTTTTTTCAGTGTAAGAAGATCTCTCAGACTCAATTTTGTTTAAATTTTGCCATAAAATTAATTTTTTGATTTTTCCAAAAATCAGCTGATTTTTTAAAAACTTAAATTAACTTAATTAAGTCAAAATTTATACAAAAAATTTATGCAAAAAAAAAAAGAATTTCACAATATTACTCTAATAACAGCTAGTTAAATAATAAATTTCATTAATAGTTTTTTTTTTTTTTTTTTAAGTTATTATACACTCGTTTTAACGACCTTACTGGCCCAATGAGTGTCCCCCGTAGGGAGTTCCTAGAATTGTACCTTTGTATATATTCTTTTTAACCGGTATATTGGGTTTTCTCGCCAGTGGAGAGGGAAAACTGTAGAAAAACCTCACCGAATACAACCGGTTTATCGACAGTCGAGTTCTAGTGATCTGCACAGGTCGATTACCGACAGTGCATATCATTATTCCTCGACGTCAAACCTTCCACTGAAGTTATCTCACGAGTTAGAAAAATCCCAGACTCATCGGGGCGCGAAGCCAGCAAGCTGGACTTGTCGCGACCGCAGAGTCTAGTATTTAACCAACTGAGCTAACTCCGTGGTTCAAATTTCATTAATATAATTTAAAATTGTCTTTTGCTGTTGAAAATATACTCAAAACCGATGTACATTATTACAACAATAACATAAGATGCTGCTTAAAACCACACTTCAAAATAGTGCGAACAGGCAAACTGAATTTTCATAATGTTGCTCCAATAACAGCCAGTTTATCAATTCCCATTTAGTCAAATCATCAATTTCATTAATTTAAATGAAAATTTGTCTTTTACTGTAAAAAAATATTCTTCAAACCGCTGTATATTACAACAATAACATAAGATGCTGCATATAAGACCACACTTTAAATCATCAATTTCATTTAAAATTTAGGTTTAGCGATAAAAAATACACTCTTCAAACCACTCTACATTCACGAGAATGACATAAGATGCGGCAAAATACCACACAGATAGGAAGTGCGGATAGACAAACTGAATTTTTATAATATTGCTCCAATAAAAGCCAGTTTAGCAATTTTTATTTAATCAAATCATCAATTTCATTTACAGTTTATGTTTAGCGATAGAAAATACTCTTAAAACCACTCTACATTCACGATAATGACTTAAGATGCGACATAAAGCCATACAGATAAACAGTGCGGACAGACAAACTGCATTTTCATAATATTGCTCAAATAACAGCCATTTTAGCAATTTCCATTTAGCCAAATCTTCAATTTCATTCATAGTTTATGTTTAGCGATAAAAAAAATACTCTTAAAACCATTCTACATTCACAACAATGACACAAGATGCGGCATAAAACCACACAGATAAGCAGTGCGGACAGACAAAATGAATTTAATAATCGTCCTATGACAGGTCGATTTGTCAGTTTTCATTAAGTCCAATCGTTAAATGAATTTCAGATTCATGATCAGCGACAAAAAATACTATAAGAAGACCTGGAGAACTAAATATATTCTTGTATTATGCACTCAAAATGCGGCATAGAAGTTGCAGAGAAAAACAGCGCGGACAGACAAAAGTGAATTTTCACAATCGTGTGACAACTGCTGGATTGTCAATTTCCATTAAGTCTAATCGTCAAATTAACTTTATATTCGTGATCAGCGACAAAAAATACTACAAGAAAACCTTGAGAACCAAATATAGTCTTGTATTATACCTCCAAATGCGGCATAAAACCAAAAAGATACGCAGTGCGGACAGACAAATTGCCATAATAATCCGACCAGAACAGGTGGTTTGACAATTTCCATGAAGTCCAATCGTCATTTTGACTTCAGATTCGTGTTCAGCGCCAAAAATTACTCCTGGAAAACCTTGGGATCCAAAAACAACCTTGTATTTCCCACCCAAATATAGTGTTTCATGCCTAAAAAGTGTAAGCACTTTATTATTATGAATTGTTTATAACTATTTAAGAAAAACATGTTAATTGTTAAAATTTTTAGGCATTGTTAGTGATATACTCCTCCTTTAGTTAATATAATTTTCGTTGATAAAATTGCATCTGCGTAGAAATTAGATTTTGTATAAAAAAAAAATTGAAATGATAATTAATTTGTTAATTAATATTGTTTAAATAATACTACTTTGCTTTTTACAAGAGAAAATGTTTTTATTTATGCAAATATTTATGTTTTATACATAAATATTTTCATTTGAACATAAAATGACAATTATAAAAATTTAATTGTTTATAACTAATAAAAAAATTATTTTAATTACTTTAGACATTGTTTGTGAGGATCTCTCCTTTTGGTTAAAAAAATATTTGTCGATACAATACCATTTCCATAAAAAATAGACTTTTAAATTGGAAAATTGTGTGAAAAAATATCGGACATTTAGCTCCGCCGGGATTCGAACTCGGGTCTGATCAATTTCCGTTTGACCTGCTCTAAACCAACTAAGCTACAGAGGTCCATGTCAGATATAGTTTCACAGATTTGTCGCCTCATTCGGCCATGACACATATATATGAACTATCGATATAAATATGAAAAAATAGACTTGATTAAAAAAAAAAAAAATTCTTGTTTTTTTTGTTAATGAAAAAAAATTAGCAACAATATTCAAAAATTGGCTCCCGCAGATAGATCCGTAATTTTATAACCTTTCATTTAAAAAAAAAAAAATCTTTGAAATTGCGTGAAATTTGTGACCTGTAGACGAATTTGTTCACGACCACCTAGTTTTGCCCCACTGTGCGACGGGTTTCCGAACAGTGAAAAATGTCTTTGATTTTAGAAGAAGATAGTTTAATTCAGAAAAAAGTTACAGACTTGAAACTCAGATTTTTTGAAAGATTAAAGAATTCTGAGTTTAGTGGTATGTAAATCGACAATTTAAAACCTTCTGGAAGGATTACATCCCCTGATATGTTTTTGAAAATATTTTGTAATTTTCTCATTTTTGATTCATTTGTTTGAGACCCTGTACAATCTAGAATAATTAAAGGAAAAATTTAAAACTTATACAGAATTACATTGCTATTTATAATAAACACAGAATTGTAGAACATGGGGTCCAAGTATAGAACCCCTCTAATTGTCACTTATTCGTCCCTAACGCAAAGAACGAGAGGAGCAAGAGGTGTTGCATGAACAGCTGATTTTCAGAAAAATATGTCAGACACTTTTTCAAATTACTAAAGAACTACTCAATATTTTTAAATGTCGAAGACTCTTTTTAAAGCTGAAACTGCAATGCTTAATTATGTATAAGTTTACAATTTTTCCTTCAATTATTCTAGATTATGCAGGGTCTCAAACAAATGAATCAGAAATGAGAAAATTACAAAATATTTTCAAAAACATATCAGGTGATGTAATCCTTCCATAAGGTTATTAATTGTCGAATTATATATTACTAAACGCAGAATTCTTTAAGCTTTCAAACAATCTAACAAGTAACACTAGGGAAGTGCCATACGCCGATTTCTCTGTAACTTGGTGTATAAGCAGTTTTTTATATACTATTTGACCCGTATATTTTTGTTTTTCCCCAAAAGCTGTTTTAAGGGTGTAACTCACCCTTAAAAATTTGTTGTGATGTGTGTTTTCATTGTGAGAAAACTATTTAACACACAAATAACAAAGTTTACAGGGAGAGTTACATTCTTAAAACAGCTTTTGGGGAAAAACAAAAATATACGGGTCAAATAGTATTTAAAAAACTGCTTATACACCAAGTTACAGAGAAATCGGCGTATGGCACTTCCCTAGTGTTACTTGTAAGTGTCAAGTCTGTATCTTTTTTCTGAATTGGACTATCTTCTTTTAAAGTCAGAGATATTTTTCACTGTTCGAAAACATGTCGTACCGACATTTCAGACTAATTTTTTTCAACGTTCAAAAGCGGTTTTTTTCATTTTTACACGGTAATTATTTATATTCTTTCAAAAAAAATTGTTAGATTACCTTATTTTATTCCTAAAATCTTATTATAATTAGCTGAATTAAAAATTTAAAATCATTTTTTAGAGAATTCAAATTATCTACTGTTTGGCATTACCTGCTGTTGGGTCCCAAAGTCCCACGGAAACTAGTAAAAATCGCAGCAGCAGCCATTCAGCGATTTTCGGTAAGAGCAGTATATAAGAAAGGGCGGGGGGGGGTCGAGAAGAAACAAACCAAGTTAATAAGGATAAAGATAAAAACAATGGTCAGTAAAACTGGCTCAATTAATGCTGACCAATTTGATTTTAATAACATAATTAGCTTACCTCCCATTAAAGGTCCATGGAAACTTGAAAAAATAGCAACAGCAGCCATTTAACGATTTTTGGAAAATGCGGGGCGAAAAAATGAAAGCATTTCTGTTTCGGGCTTTTTTACCGGTACCGTTTTACATAAACAATTGAGGGTCCGGATTCCATAAAGTGTTACGCTCGAATTCTGCCTGAAAAGTATTGTCCTCAAACCAGATTGATCAACTGATTTTAATTATAATCTTCATTATCAATCCTTGTGTAGGATCAGCAGGCCGATGTTTTTTTCCTCTGAAAAAAAGCTGTAGCTTTTTTAGTATTCTTAATAAATAAAAAAAAACTGAGATTTCGAAAAGTGAAAAAATTAAACATTTTTTCACTTCAACTCGTGGTAAATTGGCCAATTTTGAGAATTTTTTAATAAAACCAAAAGGAAATTGTAAATTATAATATTCTAAAATTAAAAGTAGAAACAAAAAGTTTTTATTTTTTCAAACAAAAAAATTAATAATCTTTTCCGAGATATTGAAAAACATGCGTATGTCAAATTTTGAGCGGTTCGTTTAACGGGCGAAAATTATGGTAAAATTTTTTTATGATGAAAAACGTGTTAATTAAGATAAAAAAAAGTTTTTTGGGAAATTTTAGGAAAATCGTACTACTGGTTCATAAGATATTAACAAGTTTATATTTTATAGCGCAGCGCTCGATCTTTTGAACCAGTAGTACGATTTTCCTGAAATTTCCCAAAAAAAACTTCTATTTACTTTAATGAACACGTTTTTCATTATAACAAATTTTTGCCATAACTTTCACCCGTTAAACGAACCGCTCAAAGTTTGACATACACAATTTTTTCAATATCTTGGGAAAAAATTATTAATTTTTTTGTTTATAAAAATAAAAAATTTTCGTTTCTACTTTTACTTTTAGAATATTATAATTTACAATTTCCTTTTGGTTTTATTAAAAAATTCTCAAAATTGGCCAATTTACCACGAGTTGAAGTGAAAAAATGTTTAATTTTTTCACTTTTCGAAATCTCAGTTTTTTTATTTATTAAGAATACTAAAAAAGCTACAACTTTTCTTAGAGGAAAAAAAGATCGGCCTTCTGATCCTACACATGGATTGCTAATAAAGATTATAATTAAAATCAGTCGATCAATCGGGATTGAGGACAATACTTTTCAGGCAGAATTCATTTTGATGCTTTTTTCTTCTACAATATGGTATCAAAATGAGAGGAACTTTCTTCTCATAGGGTAAACTTTTTCACTTTCACACTTAAATTACTTTAAATCATTTAAAGAAAGTTAAAATCACTAAATACCTTCATTGATTCACATAAAGAAAGGAATATTCATCAATATTCGAACATTTTGTATGTTGTTTTAATAAATACGCGAGTAAAATAAACATGTCACACTGCTAGGTTATATTGGTCTTTTACTTCAATTTCACATTCGTACACAAATAAAGAATGAAGTCAAAATATTATTATGTGCACAGAACACTAAAATATTATCATCCAGTCTTAAATATTTTAAAACACACTGTAAATTATTGTCTTCCACAATCGAAAACTAAAGGTGAAAATAAACGTTAAAGCTGACGACGCGACGCGATGCGGCGCGATACAATTGTTACTGATTGCGCATGTGCAAATACGATATAGAGGATATTCCTCTACTTTTGATCTGACGTTTCCTATCGAATGTAGTGGATTACTCTCAACATAAGATTAAACTGTAAGAGTCGTCTTCTAATATTTTTCCTTTTCAAAACAGAGGAAAATACTATTGGTTGTGGTATAATTAGCTCATTTTGAGTAAAAAACTCAAGAGGATTTTATGTTAGAAATGTTCCGCTCAAAAGAAGAAGATATTTTTTTCGGTGAAAGATATTATACACCTATATGCGACTATAACACTAGCAACATTTACATTTATCTTACGCAACTACAGAAATCTCGTTGGCCAGAAAGAGATAGAGATATCGCTGTCTTTTTCTAGCCAATTAGATTTTTGTAATTGTGTAAGACTAATATAGTTGTCACTATCGTTATCGCCGCATCTAGGTGTATAATATCTTTGCTTTTACTTTAATCGAAATATTAAGCAATAATAATAATATGAGTAACAGCCTTGTCGGTTTTTCACAAATAATGTATATTATCTTGTAATCATTCTGTGAGTTTAAATTTAAACATTTAAAAATGACAGCTTCAGTATTATTCTAAAAAAGTTTTTTTATCCCCTAATTGAGATAGAACAAATTTTTTTTAACGTATAAAAACATGTACTTCACGATCTAATTTAAACCGATGTCATACCATAATTTTTCATAAAGTTATTGCATTTGTTTATAACGGTAAAATTTTTGACACACTGGATGGGAAAATTAAAACAGGATCGCCAATTATTATCAATTCACATAATAAACTTTATTTTAAATAAAACGAAGATTCGACCAAGCAATGCTTGGTTACAACATTTATTCGTAGTGGTTGACAAATTTATGAAACTTCAAAAAACAATCAAAGTGACGATCGCATCAATGTGACAAATTTCAGAATAACATTTTTTTTAAATTTGTTTTTATAACCGATCATTTAAATTTTAAAGAATGTTAATTCTTAACAGACCGCCGGCCTTGAATTTGTTAAAATTCAAGACATATAACTATAAAGATTTTTACAATACATATGCATCCATTTAAATTCGTAAAGTAAAGTTCACATACGAAGCTTACATTCAATGTATTTTAAACTATGTGATCACGATTGTCATTTTTATCAGACGCACAAAATGGCAACAATACTAATTCGGCAATAGGTCGAAAGTATTCTGAAGTTGCAGTCTTAACTTTAACTACTCGTATTAGATTATCAGAACCTTTTCTTACATCGGTTATTCTTCTTAAAAGCCATTTCATTGGTGGAAAATTTGGTTTTCGCAAAATAATCATTTGACCTATAAGCACGGAATCTTCAACACTCTGCCACTTATTTCTTTGTTGCAAAGTGCAAAGATAATCAAAAGACCAACGTTTCCAAAATATTTCTACGAGTTGCTGCATTTGTTGTCAGCGATTAAGTTGTTTTTGATTTAAATTTATAAGAGACGCTTCGGGAATAGAAGTGAACGATCCTCCAATAAGGAAATGGCCAGGAGTTAAAATATTTAAATCATAAACACGATCATTTATAGGCGTTAAAGGTCGCGAGTTCATAATAACAGAAATTTGATACACAGCTGTAACTAATTCTTCATACACGGAAAGAAATATTTTGCATTTTTAGCATGAGAACACTTCATGCTCTTTCTGTAAAGGCGTTTGCTCACCTATAAAAGTAAAAATTTATGCATTTTAAGTATTAAGTGCTACCATAGAAAAAATGTATGGTAGACTTACTCTTAGTCTAAAATCATTTTACATAAAACGCAAAGGTATTTTACTCAAAAAGTAAGAAACATCGTTTGACGTATGTGTTTGACCGTTTGACACATACGTCAAACGGTTGGAGAGGCTAAATAGGCGGAGACAAATCACTGGTTCCAGCGGACTCACGGACTAAGTCTATAAGTCTCTTTGAGATTTTCGTAAAACGATGTTTCTTACTGTTTGAGTTAAATACCTTTGCGTTTTATGTAAAATGATTTTAGACTAAGAGTAAGTCTACCATACATTTTTTCTATGGTAGCACTTAATACTTAAAATGCATAAATTTTTACTTTTATAGGTAAGCAAACGCCTTTACAGAAAGAGCATGAAGTGTTCTCATGCTAAAAATGCAAAATATTTCTTTCCGTGTACGTTGGTGTATGGCTACCGAAAATTTTAACAAGGCGTATTTTCATGCTTTTGACTGCCGACTCCCACAACCCTCCGAAGTGTGGGGCAGCCGGTGGATTAAAGATCCATTCAGTCCGATCATTTGAAATCAAAATTTGAAAATCTGACGAATCAATTGCCAATCGAAAAGCCTGACGAAGTTCCTGATCGGCACCCTTAAAATTCGTTCCGCAATCACTGTAAAGTTTACGAGGCTTACCACATATAGATAAAAATCTTTGAAAAGCGAAAATGAAAGCTCCTGAAGTGTAATTTGTTACAACTTCAAGGTGTACAGCTTTTACTGCACAACAAACGAAAACAGCTATGTAACAAGAGTGAGAGCGATGACCGCGACCGCCGGCCATGCGAACTTTGATTGGCCCAGCGTAGTCAATTCCACAATCCGTGAAGACTCTTTTAGGTCTAACAACGCGATGTTGCGGCAAGTTAGCCATTAACTGAGTAGTTCGTTTTGCTCGATCTCGAATACAAATTAGACAGTGATGGATAACTGACTTAATTAACGGTCTTGGATGAATTATCCACAATGATTGTTTTACTATACTCAAAGTGAATTGTAATCCACTATGAAAGCATTGTTCGTGGATTTCTTTTACGATCAATTTGAGAATATGGTGTTTCTTTAGAACGAGTGGATGTTTTGACTCAAAAGGTAGTTCAGAATTTTCCAAACGACCTCCCACACGAATAATTCCTTTCTGATCCACAAAAGGATTTAAAGATTTTAATTGATGCTTATTTGGTAATGGTGTTGACCCTAGTAGAGTTTTTAATTCATATGCAAATTAAATTTTTTGCAGAAACTTAAACCAAAAGAATTGAGCATCATTTAATTCTTGAGCGGAAATAATCTTGGGAATGATTTCATTACGATTTTTGAGCCACTTTACAAATCGACGTAAAATGACTGTGGCTCGTAAAAGTTTAGTCCAGGAAGAATATCTGGTAGACAGTTCCTTGATGAAATCATCCTGAGTTTCAATTGTAACATGAGTGTGAATCTTAGAATCAACATCAGTGATAAGTTGATTTTGCAGTAAAGTTTCAGGCCATTCAATTTGATTAGCTTTCAACCATTCGGGACCATTCCACCATAATTCGGAATTTATTAGATTTTCAGGATCGATACCGCGAGATGCAATTTCTGCAGGCTTACTTGCTGATGGGACATGACGCCATGTACATTGGGGTAATAACGTATGAATTTTGGACACCCTATTACCAACGAAGGTTTTCCAGTTTGAAGCGTGTTTATTCAGCCAAGAAAGAACAATACTCGAGTCAGTCCAGCAATGAATCGAATTGTAATTTAAAGAATTCGCATTCCGAGTACTAGCGATTAAACGAGCAAGTAAAACAGAACCTTAAAGTTCTAAACGTAGAAGACTCAATTGATTGATTGGAGCAACTTTAGTTTTACTAGTCAAAAGATGAACCATTACTTGATCTGTTGATAAAGTTACTCGAAGATACAACACTGCACCGTATGCAACTTCGGATGCATCTGAGAATCCATGCAGTTGCACTTCTACGTTGTCTCGGGCAATATTTAACTAACAAGAAATTCTTACCTGATTAAGATGTGTCAGAGAACTAATGTAATCCTCCCATTGAGTAGCAATTTCTAATGGCAATTTATCGTCCCATGAACAATGCAAACGCCACAGATTTTGCATCAATATTTTACCCTTAATAATAACGGGTGAAACCCAACCGACTGGGTCGTAAAATTGAGCGAGGATGGAAAGTACTGATCGTTTAGTCATAGTTTTAATCGAGATTAGTTGAACATCAAAATGAAATTCATCATTAGTAGGATTCCAGCGTATTCCTAAAACCTTGATTCCTTTAGATTCGGTTGAAGAGTCAGTCCAAGCAATTTCATGATCATTAGGATCAATATCTAAAATTAGCGACAAATCATTGCTGGCCCACTTTCGAATTTCAAACTTACCCTTTTCTAACAAACCAATAACTTCGTCACGCGTTCGACGAGCAATAGATTTCGATGGTCCTCCGAACATAAAATCATCAACATAAATGTTATTTTCAATTACTAAACTAGCGAGAGGATAATTATGACCCTCATCCTCGACAAGTTGTTTAAGAACACGCAATGCCAAATATGATGCGCAACGAGTTCCGTATGTTACTGTAAGTAATTGATATTCTTGAACAGGACTTTCTGACGATGGTCGCCATAGTATTCTTTGATAATCAAGATCCTGCTCATCGACAAGGATTTTTCGGAACATTCGAGTAAGATCAGCGGTGTAAACAAATTTAAAAGTACGAAAATTTAATAAAACAATTGTAATATCAGCTTAAAGTTTTGGCCCACTTCTTAAGCAGTCATTTAATGATACCCCATTTGAGGATATAACAGATGAGTTAAAAACGGCACGCATTTTAGTTGTTTGACTTTCACTTCGAAAAACAGGATGATGAGGAGAATAAACCATCTGATTAGCCGGAGAGTTTAAAATTGGGACAATACGCATTTCATTTTTTTTTTGTTCATATTGTTGCATGAATTTCTCATATAATTTTTTATGTTCTCGATTTTTATTAAGGCTAATCTCTAAACGCTTTAGAGATCTTTCGGCAATGTAACGAGTTAAACCAATATCAATAGGTTTGTCTGTGGTAAAATGGAGTTATACTACATATTGTCCATCAGCAGTTCTGGAATGAGTTTTGCAAAAGTGTTCTTCGCATAATTCTTCATCGAGAGAAAGGACTTTATTACAAGGTAGTTTTTCAATTTCCCAAAACTTCTGAAGAGAATCATTAAGAGTTTTAGTACTTACACAATGATGAACTTGGATATTTGATCCACTTTTCAAATTTTCATCAAATAAATTTCCCGATAACACCTAACCAAAAATTGTATTTAATGCAATGGGCTCATTTAATTTTCCTTTCTTGACACAGCCAAGAATTATTGCACTGTACGTTTCAGCTCCAACTAATAGATGAATCGGATCATCATTAAAAGGGTCATCAGCTAGTTTTAATCCGCGTAAATGTGATAAATCATTAAAACTTATTCGTTGTTCCGCACAGTGGTTTGAAATCAGAAATTGATTTTCAAATCAACTTTTAGAGAGAACGGCTGCATGGATTTTCAATTTTTTTTTTTTTGAAAAATTTATAAATAAATTCTTAAGAGATCTGTGAGAGTAGATTTTTGTTTTTTGTTTTATTTGTTTTTTAATGTTAATGCAAACAGCTAAAAAAATGTCAACTTTTTCGTTTTATTTTTTTATTTTCTACAAAGAATTTTTGTAATGCCTGCCAATACCTTGATTTCATAGAAGTAACGAAATAGAATAAACAAAAATTTTGAAAGCGCTAATTTAATTGTTATTTACCCCCTATTACCCCCTAAGAGGGGGTAGGAATTTCAAATTTTACGAAAACTTAAGTTCGGTGTCTATTCCTATATTTTTTGGGCCGCTGAAACCGAAAAAGACCCTTAAAAACAAATTTCACCTCTTCTTCAGCCCCTATTATCCCCTTACAGGGGGTTGATATTTCAAATTTCGAAAAAAAATCGAATAGGGTGTTATTTCTTAAGGTTTTTGGGGCGTTAAAACCGAGAAAGACTACTAAAACAAATTCCCCCCTCTCTTACCCCCTATTACCCCCTAAGAGGGGATAGGAATTTCAAATTACACCAAAAGTCGAGTTCGATGTCTATTCCTATGTTTTTTGGGTCGCTGAAACCAAAAAGACACCCAAAAACAAATTTCTCCCCTTCTTCACTCCCTAATACCCCTTAACAGGAGGTTGATATTTAAAATTTCGAAAAAAAATCTAATAGAGTGTCTATTCTTAAGGTTTTTTGAGCGATAAAACCGAGAAAGACCACCAAAAAAAAATCCCTTCTTCACCCCCTATTACCCCTAAGAGGGGTTGGAATTTCGAATTTCAAGACAAGTTGAATTTTGTGTCTATTCCTATACTTTATGGGCCTCTGCAACCGAAAAAGACCCAAAAACAAATTTCTTCCCCCTTCACCCCCTATTACCCCTGGGACGGGGTGTTTGTCCCTATGTTTTTTGGGGCACTTAAACCGAAAAAACAACCAAAAAAAAATTCCTCTTTTCTTTACCATGTTTTACACCCTGGCAGTAAATTCAATTTTTAATTTTACAAAAGTAGAGTACGGTGTCTATTTTATCATGAAATTCGAAATATCAACCCCCTCCCAGGGGGTAATAGGTTGTGAAAGATGGGAGAAATTTGTTTTTGGGGGTCTTTTTCGGTTTCAGCGCTCCAAAAAACATAGGAATAGACACCGAACTCGACTTTTCGTAAAATTTGAAATTCCTACCCCCTCTTAGGGGGTAAGGGAGGGGGGAATTTGTTTTTAGTAGTCTTTCTCGGTTTTAACGCCCCAAAAACCTTAGGAAATAACACCCTATTCGATTTTTTTTCGAAATTTGAAATATCAACCCCCTGTCAGGGGTTAATAGGGGGTGAAGAACGGGTGAAATTTGTTTTTAATGGTCTTTTTCGGTTTCCGCGGCCCAAAAAATATAGGAATAGACACCTAACTCAACTTTTCGTAAAATTTGAAATTCCTACCACCTCTTAGGGGGTAATAGGGGGTAAATAACAATTAAATTAGCGCTTTCAAAATTTTAGTTTATTCTATTTCGTTACTTCTATGAAATCAAGGTATTGGCACAGATCTCTTAAGAATTTATTTATGAATTTTTCAAAAAAAAAATTGAAAATCCATGCAGCCGTTCTCTCTAAAAGTTGATTTGAACATCAATTTCTGATTTCAAACCACTGTGTTCCGGTATGTAATTAGTTACACTTGGTATAATAAGTGCATTAGTTTTAATCATTGAATTACCGTTAGTTTCTGAAGATATACCGAACTCCATAGCAGAATTAACCATTCCAACCGAGACACCCCCGAGAAGAGATAATCAAAAATGTGTATTTTTAATTGTACGCTTTGATTTGTCAAATTTAACATTTCTCTGTACGCTTGGTTTGGGAGCTGAAACTGCATTTGAATTTGAAAGAGGAATTGCCTCGAGAACACGAATTCGCTCGAGTAAAAACTTTTCTAAATCCTAATACGTCGGACATTCAGTTGAAGATGCAAGACTCAACTCCCAATCTCGTTGTGTTTTTGAATCAAGTAAACTAACAACTCTATTAATCAACACGTCA
This sequence comes from Ganaspis brasiliensis, assembly GCA_037103525.1. NCBI lineage: Eukaryota > Metazoa > Arthropoda > Insecta > Hymenoptera > Figitidae > Ganaspis > Ganaspis brasiliensis. Next base: position 33,164 of record JAZKLR010000008.1, on the reverse strand, counting down.
TTATATTCATTAGTAGATCGACCAAGATTCTTTAACGCAGAAATGTGTTTTTGAACTGTGTTATAAATATTCTAAAGTCCGGATGCAGATTCTTTCTTTAAAGGATCTAGAGAAAAAATTGCATTTATGTGCGCTGTTACTATTGCCCGCGTATTATCGTACCTGTTTTTTAAAATATTCCATGCAACTTGAAAATTGTCGGAAATTAATTGAACGTTACAAATCAAATCTGATGCTTCGCCAGTTACTGAACTTTTCAAAAAATGTAATTTAGATAAATTATTAATAACTTGATCATCGATTACTAAAGAGGTAAAAGAATCTTTAAAAGATTGCCAATCCGCGAACAAACCAGAAAAACGGGTAGATTGATGGGTGGTAGTTTAACAGCAGACTGTTTTGAAGTTGATCCGGTAGCTGCCCAGTTCACATTCGATGAATCCACAGGATTACTTTTAGGTAGAAGTTCCTCTAATTGTTCAAGATAGTCATCAAGTTGCTGGTAGAGTTGAATTTCATTCCAACCAAATTGATCGTTTATAAAATAATCCTCTATTTCCCTCTGATCTGCATTAGTCGAATGAATCAGCAATGAATGACGATCTCGGCACATCCTCCAAATTTCTTCGAGAAGAGATATTTTATTTTTAAGAATGTTGACTTTACGCTTTGATACATCCAAAGAATTTAGATAATTAATATGTCGTTTGATTAACTCGAAGTCAGAGAGCTGTGCTGTCAGAATTTGTTCAAATTTCTTTATGATTGAATCACTTTCATTTGACATGTTTAAAAATTCAAAAGATTTTATCACCAAAATCCTCTTTATACACTAATAAATGTTGCACATCCTGGCAGGATTGCCAAATATTGGATGGGAAAATTAAAACAGGATCGCCAATTATTATCAATTCAAACAATAAACTTTATTTTAAATAAAACGAAGATTCGACCAAGCAATGCTTGGTTACAACATTTATTCGTAGTGGTTGACAAAATTATGAAACTTAAAAAAACAATCAAAGTGACGATCGCATCAATGTGACAAATTTCAGAATAACATTTTTTTTATTTAAAAAACCAATAAATGATCTTAGGAAGGTAAAATTGAATAAAACTTCAACAGTTATGTCAAATTAGCATAGCGAAGTTTCCTTGGCTAGGTTTGACAACCTCTTCAGGCTAAAATATTTATTTAAATTTGTTTAATTCACACTTCACTAATAAAATAGTTTACAACCATGTTTCAAAATTTTTTTGAGATAATAAATAAATAAATAACAAAAATGTTTACCTTCATACACACAACATATAAACTTCCGTCACTCTACGTCAAAAAATTCGTTAAACATTAAAATTAAATTCATTAAAAATTATTTTAATTTCGTCAAATGTCTCAAAGACAACCATCCTTAGTCGACGAAAAGTGACTACTGAAGACTGACTTTAGATTTGGAGCAAAATGTAAATCTTAATACAGATACAAATAAAAACAAAGTCAATGAACTTAGACGTAAACACAACAGACACAAGGTACATTCGTATTATTTTGTGGTCAACACTTAAGTCTATTTAGTAAAGGAAAGAAAATCTTATTTAGAGAGAAAGCATCTTCCTTTCTATTAAGTGTTTTAGAGTTTGATTTTATATGAATCATTTCTGAGACCCTTCTTTTCATCCAATTAGATTCTCGGTCTAAAATTTTTGCATTCATCCAATCAAAATCATGACCTGACGTGTTGCGATGACGATAAAAAACAGATCTGTCGCTTTTGGGATCTTTGTGCTCATTAATACGTTTTTTTAAAGTCCGCTTTGTTTCTCCTACATAGGTTGCAGAACAATCAGTGCAATCGACCTTATATACAATGTTCGTACAATCCCACTTATTAAAAACATCTTTTCCAAATCTTACAATGGACTGTAAATCTTCTCTTTCAAGTGGGATAGAAATTAAGGAATATTCTCTTGAGATTTGTGAAAGTTTGGAAAAAAGCATGTCATTATACGGTAAACAAATCTTTGGACTAATTTTATATATATATTATTGACATTATTTATAACGATATCATGAGAAGGTAAAAATTTTAATTTATTCATACGAATTTTTGTATATTTTTTTATAAAGGAATAAAAAGGATAGTCATTAAATTTTAAAATTGATATAACTTTTTTCAAATTCTCAAAATGAAACTTTTTATGTGACAAATATTTGAAAATTCAAAAAAATTATTTATAAAATTTTGATCATTGTTAATTTTTAAAATTCGACTTTTGATATCTATCAAATTTTTCTTTAAAAACATAAAATGTAAATGAATGTCGTCAATTTCCAAATTTAAAATTTTTTTAAAATTTCCAACAAAAATAAGTGGTTTGTAAATCTATCTGAATAAGAGATTTTAATAGATCTGTAACGAATAAGTTTAAAGCAACAAAAGAATTTTTAAATAATAATAAAGATATTTTTTTCACTTCAGCCGATAAAGGTAATGTTACAGTTTGCATGAAAACAGAGGATTATAAATTAAAAATGTTAGATTTACTTTCTGACCCTTCTACATATATTACTGTCGATAAAAATCCTTTAAAAAAAATTGCAAGAAAATTCTTTTGAAATTCTTAGAAGTTTTAATGACAATGAATTTTTGGACAAGACCTATCATAAAAATGCACTGACTTTAATGGACACTGAACTGGCAAAAGCGTATGGTCTACCTAAAATTCACAAACTCAACATACTCCTCAGACCAATAATTTCTTTGATAAACAGTCCGACTCATTTTTTAGCAAAATTTTTATACAATGAACTTAAAGGGAGCACTACGCTACTTACCTCCCACATCAATAACAGTTTTGAACTAAAAAATAAATTAAATGACTTGACGATTCATGACGATGTGACTTTTCTTTCTCTTGACGTTAGCTCTTTGTTTACAAATGTCTCGTTTGAACTTGTGATACAAAGTCTAGATCGGCGTCTTAGCTTGTTACAACAAAAATTTAAAATTCCGTTTTGTGATATCATTGAATGTACAGAATTTTTGTTTAATAATACCTATTTTATCTTTGATGGAAAGTATTATAGACAAATTGATGGAACTCCGATGGGTTCTCCTGTGTCTCCACTATTTGCAGACATTGTAATGGATGACCTGGAGACTGAATGTTTAAATACCATAAAAAATAAATATAACTGTATTCCTCTTTTTTACGGCAGATATGTGGATGACACTTTCATGGCCGTAAATAAAGAACATGTTGAAAATGTTATAACAGTTTTTAATTCTTACCATAAAAAGTTAAATTTTACTTACGAATTAGAAAATAATAATAGTATCAATTTTTTGGACTTAACGTTAATTAAAGACAACAATAAAATTATAAAGAACTGGTACCAAAAACCAACATCATCCGGCAGACTTATTAATTTTTTCTCAGATCATCCATTTCATCAAAAAAGGAATATTGTCTTCAATCTGGTTGACAGAGCAATTTCTTTGTCACATAAAAAGTTTCATTTTGAGAATTTGAAAAAAGTTGTATCAATTTTAAAATTAAATGACTATCCTTTGGAGTTTATAAAAAAATATACAAAAATTCGTATTAATAAATTAAAATTTTTACCTCCTCATGATATCGTTATAAATAATGTCAATAATATATATAAAATTAGTCCAAAGATTTGTTTACCGTATAATGACATGCTTTTTTCCAAACTTTCACAAATCTCAAGAGAATATTCCTTAATTTCTATCCCACTTGTAAGAAAAGATTTACAGTCCATTGTAAGATTTGGAAAAGATGTTTTTAATAAGTGGGATTGTACGAACATTGTATATAAGGTCGATTGCAATGATTGTTCTGCAACCTATGAAGGAGAAACAAAGCGGACTTTAAAAAAACGTATTAATGAGCACAAAGATCCCAAAAGCGACAGATCTGTTTTTTATTCATATAAATTCAAACTCTAATACACTTAATAGAAAGGAAGATGTTTTCTCTCTAAATAAGATCTTCTTTCCTTTACTAAATAGACTTAAGTGTTGACCACGAAATAATACGAATGTACCTTGTGTCTGTTGTGTTTCCCTTGCCTCTTGATCACTGAGCCATAGATTACACTTCCGAGAACTGCAAAAGTTGAGGTTGCATAAACTAAGGTTCGGGTGTATATTGGTGATTCTTCAGAAACAGGGCATTTTTTAAAAGAAAAAATATTATTTACAAATATTTAAAAATAATTTTTTTTGTGCATTATTTTTATTAATTATGACTAGAAAAAGTGACTCCAAGAAATATTTGAACTTGAAAACGTTTTTAAGAAGCACCTTCAATCATCAACGTTTTGTGGTTTTTTCAATATGTCACAAGTTACTTTAACCCTTTCGTTCTCCCCGGAAACCCAGTACTTGGATTCTGTTGAAGATTTGTACTCGGGCGTTTTTCGGGTCGGTAATTTCGAATTGAATATCAATTAAAAAAAATCAAAATGGCGGATATAAGACGGCGGACAATATTATCAAAAAAAATTTGGATTTTTTTTAAACTTGTTGCTCGGGGGTTTTTGGGGTGGCTGATTAGGAAACCAATGTTATATTTTTAAAATTTTCAAAATTAAAAATGGCTGATACAATACGGCAGACAATATTTTCAAAAATTGCTTCGATTTGCTTCAAAATTGCAACTCGGGAGTTTTTGGGTCTCTGAATACGAATTAGAGGTCAATTTTTAAAAATTCAAAAAGGCGGAGCCAATATGACGACGATTTTTAAAAGTTCATTGGATTTCCTTGAAACTAGTTACTCGAATTTAAGAAAAGTAAATTCCCTTCCAAGTATATGTTTGAGAAACGTAAATTCGATCAATGGGAAGATAAAAAAAACATAATCACTTTTTATGTCATTTTTCAAGTTGCGACGTTTCGATAGTATTGATATTGATTTGATCCTAAATATTTTCAATTCATATAACGAGAATTTACAATTCACTCATGAACTCCAGATTGATAATCAAATAGACTTCTTAGATGTTACTTTAAATATCCAAAATAACAAAATAATTAGTAATTGGTATCAGAAGTCATCCTCTTCTGGTAGACTTATTAATTATTTTTTTAACCAACCCAACCAACAAAAAATAAATATTGTATACAATCTGGTAGACAGGGAAATTCTTCTTTCACACCATTCGTTTCACAAAGAAAATTTAAATAAAGTTAAACAAATCCTCATTAACAATGACTTTCCGTCTTATTTTTTCAACAAATACATTAAGACCCGTTTAAACAAAATCAAATTTGACAAGAATGATTCGGATCTCAATAATTCCAGATCACTTGTGTATAAACAAATTCCTAAAATTTGTTTACCGTTTAATAATTCAAATTTCCCAAAATTATCTAGAATTCTAGTCATATAATATTCATACAATCCCTATTGTCAATAAAAATTTCAAAACCATTGTTAAATTGAGAAAAGATATATCTGAAAAATGGCAAGAAACGAATGTTGTCTATAAATTTAAGTGTAAAGAATGCCCAGCTACTTACATTGGTGAGACGAAACGCACATTAATTAAACGTGTCAACGAACATAAAAAAAGAAAGAATGTTAAACTTGCCGTGCGTGCTCATCAACTGGAGTTCAAACATGACTTCGATTGGAACAATACCACTATACTAGATCGCGAACCTGACCGAAATAAACGTTTAATTTCGGAAATGATACATATTTTAAATAATGACTCGACTATTAATAAAAAAAGAAGACATCTGTTTTCTGAGCAAGAGTTATTTCCCTCTTATTAGAAAACTAAATTCCTAACTACTTTCAGGTGTCTCCTTCTGAACTTGTTTACTTCTGATTTCATTGATCTCTTATATTTCCAGTATACGTGGTGTTCTTCCAAACTTATTTTAATTTTAAATTTAGTTTTGACTTGATACTTGTATCGAAATGACACAAATTTTAACGTCGGTCCTCTCTCTGTTATTTATTATTAATTTTGTTTATTGTATTTTAATTTTGACAAACATTTGAAATTTGACTAGTTGCAATGTATTTAATTTTACACGAATACTCAGGTATCATTATTTAAGTTGTTATTTAAAGTCTAATGTGTGTGTCAGTTGTTATATTAATTTGGTGTTTATTTATTTATTCAATAAAATTAGCCTGAAGAGGATAAAATACCACACTATTGAAACGTCACAACTTGAAAAAATGACATAAAAAGTGTTTATGTTTTTTTTCTAGTTACTCGAATGTTTTGGGGGTCACTGATTACGTATCCGATGTCAGTTTAAAATAATCCAAAATGACCGATTCAATATAGCGGACAAATTTACAAAATTTACACTTAAAAAGTTCTTTTTGGAAGTATTTAAGGTTTCTAAAAAGGAATTTGATAGTTAAAAGATAATATAATAAAAATTATAAATATTTTATAATAAATGAAAATATGTAAATAATCATTAAAATGTAATGGAAATGAAGTCTTAAATAATTTTTTCTCTTCATAAACATAAGGTTATTTTATTTAACTGAACAAACGTAAGGTTTTAAATTATTAAAAGAATAAGTAATGTTTTGGGTAGGTGACGCAAATGAAATACGGATTTATCAAAAGTAATTAATAATATATTTTATAGAAATAAAGTACACGTCGTAACACTTTGAACGAACGTTTAAGAATAAGAATAATATCATAGGCGACATGCGCGTCCAGACCGAAATCCAAACGAATGTTAACTAAACTTCTGCGCAGCTGGCTGCTGCATCAACTAGGTCTGAGGGGGCGCTGTAATCGGTAGTAATAAGGAACGGGCATGTTTGAAATCCAGCACTCCCTCCTGAACGCTCCATTTAATAGTCGTCTTTCCTCAAATTTTATTTGTAGTATTAGTACCTGAAAACAACATAGGATTAGTGTAAATTCATAATTTGATCAACTAAATTTGTATGTAAATTGAATGACAATGACCTTGTAAATATGTCTGAGATTTGATCTCTAGATCTGATCCATTTGATTGTTATTTACTTCCTTTTTACACACTCTTTAATATAGTGTTCTTTAATTTCAACAATGTGTCTCAGTTTATTCCCACCGTCAGTTTCTGCACACGCTGCTTTATTATCGCACCATAAAGTTATCGGTAAAAGAGTTTTAATGAAAATTAATTTCAAAGAGTTATACATTGAAATTAAATCCTGACTCGCCTTACTTATCGGAACGTACTCAGCATGACAAGTGGAAAGAGACACGTATGCCTGTTTATGTGTTTTCCACATAATTGTCTCACCATATATTTTACAATCGCCAAAGCTTGCATAGGAAAAAGCTACCACATCATCTGTTTTCCCTTGATAATTGAGACTTAAGGTTTTAGTACCTTCTAGGTATCTGAAAACTCTTTTGACCATTTTTCAGTCATCAGTAGTTGGATCAACTTGAGGTCTACTGAAGACATGGACTGCGTAGGAAATATCTGGTCTTGTTGCAACGGCTAGGTATAGCAAGCTTCCAACAGCTTCTCTATAAAATATCTTCTCCTTTGTTTCAGTTTTACTTAATAACTCGTCATCATATTCTGATTCTCTCTTTTTTCTTTCTTTATTAGTTACTTAAGCTGTATTCATAGGTGTTCTCTGCGGATGCGATTCATCAAATCTAAACTTAATCAACATTTTATTTATAAATCTTTCTTGATGCAACTGAAGTGATTTATTTAAGCTATCTCGTCTTATTTGAATACTAAGAAATTCTTTTGGCTCACCTAAGTCTACCATGTCAAACTCTTTGCTCAATTTAATTTTAACCTCTAACAATTTTGACTATTATTTCTGGCTACAGTGGTCCCTCGATTAAAGTCGAGTAGCCGGACTGCAGCCCTTGATTCAAGCCGGTCTCTTACACGCCTTTAGCTTCGTGTGGGGGGAATTTCAGGGAAGACTGGGCTATGTTCTTACGTGTGCTTATTAGTGTGGTTCAAAAGCGAACAAGAAAATAAATAAAATATCGTTAATTATTTTAGTAGAGTTAATTATTAATTGGATTTTTCAAAATTTTAAATAATATATGTATATTTATTTTACTTAAAATTAAAGTATACAAAATTTGAATTTCAGAAATCAATAATTTAAATTTTTTTTACATTTTCAAACACATAGTCCATACTTTCATTTTTTATTAACATATTAATTAATTTTTATCATTTTCAATTGATTTATTTTTTAAGTGACTGAAAATATTGTACATAATTATTTACAATTTTGAAACCAATGCTACTGCACTGCGCGGCCATTTTCTACCCGGCTTGAAACGGATCTCCTCAACCGGCTGAAATCAAATCCGGCTTTAACCAAACCGGTGTTAATCGAGGGACCACTGTATTAACATGTCAGCCACGTAGAGCACCAGAATCAGAAATGTATTTCCATTTCTCCAAACAAAAAGACAAGGTTCAGAATCAGAATTCTTTAAACTAACGCATAATGCAACTTGAGTAGGGGAATGTCTTAATGCGCGGGCCACTTTTGGATAGAAATAAAAATATGTTTGCAACTGAGTTAAAAGAATTGATGTACTCCGTTAGATAGCTAAAGGTGTTAGCTAACTAACGGAGTACATTAATTTTTTTAACTCAGTTGCAAACACATTTTTATTTTTATCTAAAAGTGGCCCGCGCATTAAGACATTCCCCTAAATTTATCGTTCCATCTTTTGGGACTTATGCGTAAATCATATAGAGCTCGTTCTAATTTGCACACTTTTAATTTTCCCTCTACAATTGAATGTGAAGTTCCTTTAAGTATTTCTATAAAGATCTCTTCATCACCGAACTCGCTATTGAGAAAAGCTGTCTTCACATCTAACTGATAAACTTTAAGATTATGTTTATTTATTATGGCTAGAACAGCTCTCACTAAAAGTAGTCTTGATACAGGGGCATAGGTTTTGCTTATCTCATAGATATTTCTATCCTTTAAACCTCGAATGACGAGTCTCGCCTTGAGTTTGGGCTTCCTTCCACATCTAGTTTTTGTTTAAAGACCAATTTCGAATCAATTATTGTGTCCTTTTGTCCATCTTTAGTTTTATTTGGTCAATTTATTATCTTTCAAACCTTATTTTTGTCAATTGACTTCAGTTTATCATCCATTGGTTTCAACCATGACTGTTGATCAGAAGATTGTATAGCTTCTTCAAAATTTATTGGATCTGAATTTAATTTGGCTAAAAACGCATGAGTTATCTCATCACTTGTTTTTAAATTTTCTTCGCTTTCTTCATTTACGTGCAGGTCTGAGACTATCGTTTCTTTATTTAGCTCATTTGTTATTTCGATTGATTTTGGTGAATCTAAGTCTACTAATTTTGTCACTTCTTTCTTTGGTCTACCTCTTCTTGTTTTGACCTCTCCTTCCGGTCTTATTACTTCCTTTGATTTCTTTTTGTCTTTAGTAAAGTCTGTAAACCATTTTTGTCTATTAATCGCTTTTTGTGGTTGAGGAAAATCTTTAATATCACTCTTTTTGAATTTGTCTCCGTAAACCACTTTTTCATTGAATTTAACACCTCTGCTTTCATAGTGTTTACCTTTCTTTAGATTTTAGAAATTGATATCCAGTAGTGGTATATCCTATCAAAATAACACATCTTCCTTCTGCTCTAAAGTTTGGTCCCACTTTTCTTTGAACTTTGATGTTGGCAAGTCATCCAAATCTTTTTATTTGATTTATGTCGAATATATAATTTGGACCAAATTTCTCGTAAGGAGTAATCATGTCATTTGATTTGTGTGGAGTACGATTTTAATCGTAGGTTGCTGCTGTTATTGCTAAGTCCCAAAGATTTTCAGGTAATCCTGAATCAAACATATAACATCTCACCTTTTTCTAAATAGTTTGATTAAATCTTTCAGACACACCATTGTTGTGTGGATTATCTGGACTAGCCAGTTGCAATTTCGCACCAAAATCTTGTAATACTTTTATTGTTTCCCCACCTGTGTATTCCGTACCTCTCAAATAACAAACCTTCGCATCGTATCCTAGGAAATTTCTTGCTCTCTTTACAAAAATGTTAAAACATTGACCTGTTTCACTCTTATGTTTCATAGGATATACCTTAGCTAATCTCGAAAAATCATCTATAAAAACAGATATGAACCGATACCCTTTAGGATGAGATGCAGGTTTGATTGGTCTCATTATATTTGAGTGAATGATTTGTAAGGTAAGGAGCCGTGTACAAATTACGTAAGGGTGTTAGAGGGAGGGAGGGGTATACCAAATCCTTACGGATCCTTACGACGTGGACGGCGGGGGGAGCAGAGAAGAATTTCTTACGTAAGGATATATATTTTTAACATATTATATAACACATTTAATGGTAATTCTACAATAAATGTCAATGGGATCAACACGCATGTAATGCACATCGACATGTCGATGCGCGCGCATCAATGCCAAATGTCAAGAAATATTTACTCACTATTTACTTCATGAGTAAATATATAATAATTATTAAAACACTCAAATTTAACTAACTCTGGAGTTGCTTTGGACTTTTTAGTAAATATTTACTAATATTTTTGTTCTTTTATTATTATAAATATTTCTTTAGAGTTAGGAACGATGCGTGCGCATTGATTTACGTTTTCAGAAACAGAGTACTTTTGGCACACGTTTTTCTCCGTTATTATTAAAAAATTAGAAAAAATGCTCGACATAAAACTTCTTTTACTTTTTTCTAAATTTCTTAGACCTGTAGTAAAGTAAGAAAGTACCTGTAGTAAGTATTTTTAACAAAAATATATAAAAAATTGAATTTAAGCCTAATAAGTGACATTTCTCAAAACCGAAGTTATAGATTTTTAATTTTTTTCTTTTAACACAGTTACTGATTAAAAAAGAAATTTTTTTCGTAAGTCTAAATGTGGTATTTATTAACGTTTAAATGATATTTATAATTATTCATCATTGCACAAAGTTAAAATATGAATTCTGGAAATCAAACAATTTCAACTTACAATTTACTTTGTATTACATTTTTGAGATTTCTTTTGATTTGTGACTGAAGGTTGAGTTTTTAAAAAATGTAAAAGTAACTAAATAAATTCAAATATCAATTAAACGTTAAAAATACCACATTAAGATTTACGAGAAAATTTTTTTTATACATCAGTATCTGCGTTAAAAGGAAAAAAATCGAAAATCGATGACTTCGGTTTGAAGAAATGTCACTTTTTAGGCTTAAATACAATTTTTTATTTTGTTGCAAATATATTATTTTTTATTACAAATTTATGAAATTTAGGAACAACTGAACAAATTTTATACACAGCATTCTTTCCAATTTGTCGATAATAACGAAGAAAAACGCTTGTCAAAAATGCTCTGATTCTGAGAACGTAAAATTTCAAAACTTTATAACTTCTGTAATTTTTATGCAATAAGAAAATAAAAAATACTTTTTTTTCTTATTTTTCATATAGAATTCGAAAAAATTGTTCCAAACAAAAAACTTTTTAATGAAAATTCCACCTGGAATGTCCCATAAATAAAAAATAAGTAACCTTAAATTTTGACTTAATTTTTTAAACCTTACGTAACAAGAGAGGAAGGGCGGGGGGTATATAAAATCTTATTGAACCTTAGATGGGTGAAGGGTGGGTTAAAAATGTTTAAAATTACCTTTACGTACTTTGTATACGACCCCTAACCGAAGCTCTATTGCGTGTTGACGAAGAAGGTAGTCTGTTGAATTTTAATATCAAACAAACTTCGCAACCTAAAAGAATCTCATCAAAGATAGCAGTGCTTAATTCTTTATTTTCAGGGTATTTATTTTGTAGAAATTTGAGATATTCTACAGACGCATGTCCAAATCTAGAATGCTATAAAAGAGCCTTATTATTTTTAAGAAATTTTTGGTTGTTCAATGAAGCAATTTCCATTTCAGATAATTCTGTTATAGGTAACTCATCTTTTTTATGAAACTTTCGATCCCATATTGTTGTTTAAAAGTTAAATTGCTCTTTAAAAATTTTCTGACTAGCTACATTTTTATTTTTTTCTAAAGTCTCATCTTCTTCATTTATTTTGTTTCTTTTTAGCACAATTGTTCCCTCATCCATTAATGACTTTAATAATTTCTCTTTTCCAACTGCATTTCTAGTACGATATTTTTTAGTCTCGGATTTCGTTTTAGCTAAATTTACAAATATTTTCTCATCTATAATTTCACTGAAGTTCTCATCATTTGTTTTATTATTTTCGATATCTAACCCTAATATCCAGTATGGTCTTCTGTGAACTCCCGTAAGTAATTTCTCATTCGAGATTAGATAAAAAATATCTGTTTTTTCACTATCTACGTAAATCCCAAACCCCATATCCGAGAATTTTCTTAACCTTTTAACGCCGGGACGGAAGCTTTTGTACAAGCATTTTCAACGTCAATTATTTTTGTTATTAGGCATGTAGAAAGTTTTCAAAATAACATTTTCTTACGTATTTTTTATCTCTTTTTCAGAATTTTTCATCCAAATTTCAAAAAATAAAATTACAAAAAGCTATGGCCACTTTTGTGTAAAAAAAAGTCTAAATTTTATACATTTCTGATTCAAAAATAATTTTTTTTCCATGTAACCAGTAATCAAAAAACTTCTGTACCTAAAAATATCGCGTCCACAATATCCAAACTTCAAAGTGATGGACCATACATTTAAAAATTTCAAGATCACGGATCCAAAATGGCGACAATAGAATTTTTTTTAAAAAAAATTGTCACTTAGTGAATTCTTCTTTAAAATCTCTTACTATTTATTTAAAACTTGCTACTCGGGAGTTTTTTGGGTCGCTGATTGTGAATCTAAAGTCAGATTTCAAAAATTCAAAATGGCGGATCCAATATGGCGGTCGATATTTTTGAAATTGATCGGCTTTATTTAAAACTTGCTCCTTGGGGGTTTTTAGGGTCGCTGATTGTGAATCTGAAGTCAGATTTCAAAAATTCAAAATGTCAGATTTAATATGGCGGTCAATATTTTTGAACTTGATCGGATTTATTTGAAACTTGTTACTCGGGGGTTTTTGGGGTCCCTGATTGTGAATTTAAAGTCATATTTAAAGAATTCAAAATTCTCGATGCAATGCAGCAGTCGGTTTACATTTTCTCGTGAACAGAGGAACTATAATTTGTCTATGTATCATGTATCATGATACATAGACATGTCTATGTACATCATGTCTATGTATCAAAGAAAGTATCATAAACTGATACTTTCTTTGACTATGGTTACAATATTTTTGCAGTATCTGTGGGTTGCCATTTCTTTTTCAACTGCATTAGCACTGAGTTGTAACGTCTTTCGCATCAGTAATTGTGATATGTCAATCTACATCATAAACTTGTACTCTCTTTGATAACGCTCATAATTTTGGATTTTTTAAATCAGACTTCAGATTCGTAATCAGCAAACCCAAAAACCCCCCGGGAAATAGGTTTAAAAGAAATCCGGTCAATTTAAAGAATATCGACCGCCATATTGCATCCGCAATTTTAAATTCTTTAAATTTGTCTTTAAATTTACAATCAGGGATCCCAAAAACCTCCGAGTAGCAAGTTTCAAATAAATCCGATTATTTCCAAAAATATCGACCAGCATGTTGGATCCGCCATTTTGAATTTTTAAAATCTGACTTCAGATTCACAATCAGCTTCCCCAAAACCGCTCGAGTAGGAAATTATAAATAAATCCGGTCAATTCTAAAAATATCGACCGACATATTAGATCCGCCATTTTGAATTTTAGAAATCTGACTTTAGATTTACAATCAGCAACCCCAAAAACTCCCGAGTAACAAGTTTCAAATAGATCTTGTTATTTCCATTAATATCGACAGTCATATTGGATCCTCCATTTTGATTTTTAGAAATCTGACTTAAGATTCACAATCAGCGACCCTAAAAATCCCCGAGTTGCAAGTTTCAAATAAATCTTGTCATTCCCATTAATATCGACAGTCATATTGGATCCGCCATTTTGATTTTTAAAAATCTGACTTCAGATTCACAATCAGCGACACAAAAAACCCCGAGTAGCAAGTTTTAAATAAATCCGGTTAATTTCAAAAATATCGACCGGCATATTGGATCCGCCATTTTGAATTTTAGAAATCTGACTTTAGATTCACAATCAGCGATCCTAAAAATCCCCAAGTAACAAGTTACAAATAAATCCGATCAAGTTAAAAAATATCGACCGCAATATTGGATCCGCTATTTTGAATTTTTGAAATCTGACTTTAGATTTACAATCAGTGACCACAAAAACTTCCGAGAAGCAAGTTTTAAATAAATAATAAGAGATTTAAAAGAAGTGTCCACTAGGTGACAATTTTTATTAAAAAAAATTCTATCGTCGCCATTTTGGATCCGTCATTTTGAAATTTTTAAATGTATGGTCAATTACTTTGAAGTTTGGATATTGTGGACGCGATATTTTTAGGTGCATAGGTTTTTTGATTTCTGGTTATATGGAAAAAAAGATTATTTTTGAGTACAAAATGTCAAAAATGTGAACTTTTTTCCAAAAAAGTGCCCATAGCTTTTTCGAATTTTAATTTTTTGAAAAATTTGATAATATATTCTGAAAGAGTGGTAAAAAATACTTAAGAAAATGTTATTTAATAAATCATTACATCTTAATTCTGAAGTAAAATAGTCTTGAAAATGTTCTAATTTTATGTACGTCGTCAGTTTATAGTCTCTTTTAAATCTGATCCCATCTCTTATGTCTTTAAACCTATCCCTTTTATTCTTTTGTCCATGTCTTATTACCTCATCTCAATTTTTTCAGCTCTGTCTATCAATTTTTATCTGATTTTATCTCCTCTCAATATTTCTTTATTCAGTTCTATCTCTCTGTTTATATAACGGATTGCATTTCTCTGCCAATAACTTCACTTTAATCTTACGCTATCCTTGCTCTATCGCACTCTATCACATTCTATCCTCTAACCCAGGTAGGTTTTACCGACATTAATAGTTGGATCGATGTCGATACAACACTGAAATCCCGTACTAATTATCGGTGTCGGATCGACATTGGATGTTACATAGGACCGACATCGAATTGATACTAAAATTCAGTACTGGATATCCAACATTGAATCAACGTCGGATCGATGCTGAATTAATGTTGGAATTCAGTATTGGTGTTCCAACATTGCGCCGACGTCGAATCGTTATTGAATTAATGTTGGAAATCAGTATTGGTTTTCCACCTTTAGCCAACGTTGGATCGATACTGAATTAATGTTGAAATTTAGTATTGGTTTTCGAACATTCAGCCGACGTCGGATTGATACTGAATTAATGTTGGGATTTAGTATGATTTTCCAACATTGAAGTGACTTTGGATTGATACTGAATTAATGTCGGAATTCAGTATTAATTTTCCAACATTGAGTCAACGTTGAATTAATACTGAATTAATGTCGAAATTTAGTATTGGTTTTCAACATTGAGCTGATGTTAACTTAATACAAAACTATGGTTGGAAATCATAATACTGGTAATAACGGGCACAGTACCGCGCTATTTGAATGTTATGTAACAGTTACAATATACTGTTTGTCAAACATTTAAATTTGTCGTAAAATACTGTTTTATTTATGTCTTTTACTCAACAGGTATATTATATTATATCTACTTATAAATAAAAAACACTTTTTTGTAAATATTAAATATTATGATTAATTTGTTTGTTCATATTAGATATTTTTATTTTTTATGTATTTACGTTTTACATTGAAATTTAAAAAAAAAATAAGAATTTAAAATTCCCGTTGTACAATCGGTTGCCTTGTTAAAGATGAAAATATGTAGGTAGGTACACACCTGATTCCACCCAAATAACCTGTGAAATTTAAGCTTTAGTTCGTTTCCTTCATGTGACAATGAAGCACGCAAAATGGACAATATAGACTGCACTCTTAATCGGACGAGAAAATTGGCGCGAGATTATACACGAAAGCATCGAGCTTTAAAAAAACAACGGACAGAAGAATACGAAATTAATTTTAAACCGATAGATAATATTCTAAATAAAAATCTAAACATTTCTGAAAATAGTTATAGTAGTAATAGTAGCCAAAGTCTCAGTGAAAATGATATGTCTTTTGATGTTAGTGTTGTAAATAATATTTTAAGTGAATCTTCTGAGTCTACGCAGATAAGTGATGTTAACGATTCTAATCAAAGTTTTAATCACAGGTCCAATTATCGCGATAATTTATGTTTTGAAGAAACCACCGAAAGTGATGGATCAGGTGAAAATGTTAATAATATCGGAAGTGATTTAAGCGACGAGGATAATTACTGGAATTTATCTTTTTCTGAATATGAAGAAGAATTACTATTAAAAAATGAGAAAAAGCCACTAAAAGAGCGGCTTAAGATTTGGGCATTAGAAAATATTGCTAATATAAAAAATAAGACAATTTCTGAACTTTTAATTATATTGCGTGATGAAGGGTATAATGAATTACCGAAAACTGCGGAAACACTATTAGGAACAAGATACAGTCGAAAATCAAGAGATATGTTGTTTTCCATAGGCAACATGGGGAAATATTCGTATTGTGGTATCGAGGAAGCAATTAACCCATTAATGCCCAAAATTCCAAAAATCTTAGCCTCATTTTGGAATAGTACTGCAAATAGAAACTTTTTTTCTAAAATATGGGAAAATGGTTTTTTTATGTTTTGGACACCACTCTACAAGATTTCGTAATCAGATTGCATTTTTAACCAATAGGAAATCCAATATGGCAACTGTTTTGCAAAAAAGTACGAAAAAATCGACACTTTTTTTTAATAATCAAAATATCTAACCTAAAACGTCCTTACAGTATGTAATAAAGTGGCATAAAATGGCACAAACTATTCAAACTTCAAAAGTATGCATTAGTTATTACATGAAATTCAAAATGGCGGAATTTGCACAAAAAATTACAAAATGTAATGCATGTTGGACCAATGCTAATTATTTTTATGAAAATTAATGAAACTTAGTATACAAGGGTTTTTTGGGTCGCTGATTACGAATTTGTTAATGATTTTTCAAAATTCCAAATGGCGGATCCAATATGGCGGACAAAAATTTTTAATTTCTGAGAAAAATAAAAGAAAAGTTCATGAGGCTCAATGAACAGCGAAACAAGGTAAATGTTGACATTGTGTTGTAAAAACTTACAAGTTTTGTAACGCTTGTGAATTATATATATGGGGCAAAATTCGTGAACTGTCCAGGTCAAAAAATAAAATTTATTCAAACTTTGCTAAAGTGTTTCCATTGTTAGTGGAAGTGTAAATACCAAATACTTTTAAATTCCATGAAATAGTTTTTGAGTTACACAGTTTTAAAATTTTGAATTTTTTTAAAATGTTTTTTTTTTAATTTATTATATTTCTAAGTAGATTGCAGAAAAGTTATCATATATATAGTGATTTTTAAATCTTTTTTTACAGGCTACTCGATTATAATAAATGTTTTTTTGTAAAAAGAAAATTAGACCTTCAAACTCAAGGTCAAAGTGTTAATGTGATTGTATCTCGAAATCGGATTTTTTAAAAAAAATTGTAACCTACCTCAATGGAAAGCTTGACTTTTTTCCTATAAGATATGTAAAAATCAGAGTGGAACTCTAAATACTTTTGTCAAAAATACATCTCAAATACCCGCGCGTGCTTGAATAGCGCGACCTCGCACGAGTAACTAGTGGTTTCTCAAGCGCGCGCGGGTATTTGAGATGTATTTTTGACAAAAGTATTTAGAGTTCTACTCTGATTTTTACATATCTTATAGGAAAAAAGTCAAGCTTTCCATTGAGATAGGTTACAATTTTTTTAAAAAATCCGATTTTGAGATACAATCAAATTAACACTTTGACCTTGAGTTTGAAGGTCTAATTTTCTTTTTACAAAAAAAAATTTATTATAATCGAATAGCCTGTGAAAAAAGCTTTAAAAATCACTATATATATGTTAACTTTTATGCAATCTACTTAGAAATATAATAAATTTAAAAAAATACATTTTAAAAAAATTAAAAATTTTAAAACTGTGTAACTCAAAAATTAATTCGTGGAATTTGAAAATATTTGGTATTTACACTTTCACTAACAATGGAAACACTTTAGCAAAGTTTGAGTAAATTTTATTTCTTGACCTAGACAGTTCAGGAATTTTGCCCCATATGTAAAGTTTGTTTTCCTAAAGAACACTGAGTTTTTATAAAAAGTTTATTATTTTATTATTATTTTTAATTTTATTATTTTATTATTTTTATTATTTTTAATATTTTATTATTTTTAATTTCTGAGAAAAATAAAAGAAAAGTTCATGAGACTCAATGAACAGCGAAACAGGATAAATGTTCATATTATGTTGTATAAACTTACAAGTTTTGTAAAGCTTGTGAATTATATATATGTAAAGTTTGTTTTTCTAAAGAACACTGAGTTTTTATAAAAAGTTTTAAATCTGTCAATAAAGTTTTAAAAAGATTAGATAACAAAACTAAAAAATTTTAAAAGCTAAACAAAAATTAAAAAAAAGGCTTTAAAGACCATCAACCTCCGTGTGGTGAAAGTTGGTAAACGTTTCAAATGAGCGGCTAATTAATGGTCATATTCATAAAAACCGTTTTATACTGAGTTTTATTATTTTTTTTAAAAAAAAATTTTTTATGTCCGCCATATTGGATCCGACATTTTCAATTTTGAAAAATCATTAACATATTCGTAATCAGCGACCCAAAAAACCTTTGTATACTGAGTTTCATTATTTTTCTAAAAAATTAACAATTTTGACCGCCATATTGGATCCGCCATTTTGAATTTTGAAAAATCAGTAACCTATTCGTAATCAGCGACCTAAAAAACCCTTGTATACTGGGTTTCATTATTTTTCTCAAAAATTAAAATTTTTTGTCCGCCATATTGGATCCGCCATTTTGAATTTTGAAAAATCATTAACATATTCGTAATCAGCGACACAAAAAACCCTTGTATACTAAGTTACATTATTTTTCTCAAAAATTAAATATTTTTGTCCGCCATATTGGATCCGACATTTTCAATTTTGAAAAATCATTAACATATTCGTAATCAGCGACCCAAAAAACCTTTGTATACTGAGTTTCATTATTTTTCTAAAAAATTAACAATTTTGACCGCCATATTGGATCCGCCATTTTGAATTTTGAAAAATCATTAACATATTCGTAATCAGCGACCCAAAAAACCCTTGTATACTAAGTTTCATTAATTTTCATAAAAATAATTAGCATTGGTCCAACAGGCATTTTTTTTTAAATTTTTTGTGCAAAATCCGCCATTTTGAATTTCATGTAATAACTAATGCATATTTTTGAAGTTTAAATAGTTTGTGCCATTTTATTGCATACTGTTAGGACGTTTTAGGTTAGATATTTTGATTATAAAAAAAAGTGTTGATTTTTTTCGTACTTTTTTGCAAAAAAGTTGCCATATTGGACTTGGTTGCCTATTGGTTAAAAATGCAATCTGATTACGGAATCTTGTAGAGCGGTGCCCAAAACATAAAAAAACCATATTCCCATATTTTAGAAAATTTTATTCTATGTGCAGTACTATTCCAAAGTAAGGCTAAGATTTTTGGGATTTTGGGCGTTAATGGGTTAAAAAAAGAATTGACACAAACCTTTATAAAAAAGATACAGTTGAAATACTGGTAAATGTTGATGGAGTCCCTCTTTATAGAAATTTAAAACAATGCTTTTGGCCAATATTAATCCAAGTTTATGATGTAGAATATTACTGTCCACCCATTGTTGTTGCTATATTTTCAGGAGACTCAAAACCAACTTCTCCGAATGATTGCCTGGATGATTTTGTTAAAGAAGCTGCTATGTTAACGACTTATGAAATTAAAATTGGTTCAAAATATTACAAATTTAAAATTAAGTGTTTCGTATATGATACACCAGAGCGTGCTTTTATTAAATGTTGCTCGTAATGGATATTATGCTTGTGAACGTTGCGAAATTAAAGGCTTTACTGTTAAAAAAATTTACGATTTTATTCTGAACTAAATTGCACATTACGTTCTCATGAATCATTTAAAATGCAAAATCAAGAATTACATCATAGGCCAGATGAAACATCACCATTACTCCAAATTCCTAATTTCGACATTGTAAAAGATGTTTCCCTGGATTATATGCATCTTTTATGTCTTGGTATAATAAAATACCTTTTGGAACAGTGGATTGGTAACAAAGGAACCAAAGTTAAACTTAAAACATCAAAAATACAAAAATTCAAGGATTTACTAAATTCAATGAAATCTAAAATTCCTAGTGAATTTCAACGGAAAGATTTTGATTTTGATTTTTGGCATACGTGGAAAGCAACACAATTCAGATTTGTGTTACTCTACGCAGGACCAGTTATTTTAAATGTAATTCTACCCGTAAATATTTACAGGCATTTCATGCTACTTAGTTCTGCTTGTCGTATACTTATAAAGGAAATTTTTAATCAAGACAATGTAAATTTTGCACGTTTTCTTATAGTAAAATTCGTTAAGTTAAGGCCGTACTGTCATGCCATGAATATGCACAACTTAATTCACATTGCAGATGATGTGTTACATATAAAGTCATCTTTATCAGAATATTCTTGTTTTCCATTTGAAAGTTACTTAGGGTTTATAAAAAAATTGATACGTACTCCATACAACCCTCTTGTACAAGTACTAAATCGTTTAGAAGAGCTTGACAGTCTTCCAAGTAGGAAAATGCGTCCAATAAAAGCAGTTTACTCAATTCTATTAGAAAAAAACAAAAAATATAATGAAATACAATTCCACGGAAAATTTTTAAGCATTTCATCTCCAAATAAAATGCAAAGGTAACTTATTCACGTACCCTAAAGAATCAAAGTTTTTTGGAATTGTTGAGCTGGGAAAAACAAAGAAGAAATTACAAAGAAATGTATTAAGGGAAATTTTACACAAAATTATCGTATTTAAAATAGAAGATAAGAAGTACGAAATTAATATTTTACAATCAAAAGGATTAGGCCTTTTGTATAAATGTATATACATTCAATAAGAATTTAAGCTCCAGGGTAAGGCCCTGTAGAAACCATTTGATATGCCATCTTCGCTTGGCGACGAGTTGTTTTTTAATTTACGTAATGTCTTATTCAGTTCATAGAGAGTGATTTCCTTGTCTAATATTGGATTTCTAACATCTATATAATCTGTGTCTATGATAATTCTTGGTGGGAATATACTTTCATAAAATTCGAAGATTTATGCACTTTTGAGTTCACAAAATATTCCTTTCCCTTTCTTATTTCTAAACTTCCCTACTATCTTGCAAAACTCAGAACTATTTTTAACGTTGCTAATATTCCTTTTCATTAAGTTTATAAATTTTTTTTCTCTTGTCTTGTCATTTTCCTATATTCACTCTTTTTTTCAGTATATTTTTCCCTAGATTCCTTATTGTTTAAATTTTTAAAACTTCTGTAAGCTTTCCTCACTTTTTTTTTTTAGGGTTCCGTACACAAAGTGTCCAAACGGAACCCTTATGTTTTCACTCGTTTGTCCGTCACCCAAAACCATTACCCCCCCCCCCCCCCCCCCTAGCGGCCAAACTATTTGAGATAGAGAGTTGAAATTTGGTACACTTATGTATTTTCACGTGTAGATTACAGGAAAAATATAGCGAACATGATTGAAAGTGATGTTCATAGCGTTGTCAAGGAAATAACAAGATTTTTTTCAAAAAATGCATTAAAATGGCTATTTACCCCCCCCCCCCCCCCCCCTTATCTCCTAAACTATTTGACCTAGAGTATTGAAATTTGGTACACATATGTATTTTCGCGAGTAGAGTTCAGGAAAAATATAGAGAACATGATTGGGTGTGATGGTCATAGCGTTGTCAAGGAATAACTTTTTTTTTAAAAAAAAACGTGTCCCTCCCCCTTATCTTCCAAACCATTTGACCTAGAGATTTGAAATTTGGTATATCTAGGTACTTTTACGTGTAGATTACAGGAAAAATATAGCGAACGTTGCTGGACTTAATTTTCAAAAGTTATTAATGAAAAGTTGAAAAATGACGAAAAACCCCTATGCTGGAGCTCAGCATATTTATCCTGAAAGGTTGGGAATTGGTTAAAAATGTGTAATTTTATGCAGCATTTTTTATAAAACCATAAAAATTGTGGTTTAAATTTATTATCATAACATTTTTTCCAAAAAACTGAAATTTTACCAAAAAAAATGTTTTTCTTCTAAACAGCTACAATATTTTAAAGTTTCAGATTATTTTTTTGTACAAAATGTTTATGTTTATGTTTAAATTACTTTAAAAGTTAAAAAATAAAAAAAAATTTTAAAAAAAATCTTTTTGGCTTTAAAATTTTGAAGCTTATAAAAATCATTAATTTTATACTTAAATTTCTTTAAAAATAAAAAAAATTATTTTATTTATAATTATTTAAATTATTATTCAAATAATCTCTGACTCATATAATTGAAAAAAATTAGAGTGGTACGGAACCCTTCGACTTGGTACGAGTGTAACTCGTACTTGCCCGATATTTTTTTCTCTCTACACTCCTTAGTAAACCATGGTTTGTCGTTCACTCGTTCTTTCCACTTTTCTTTTATCTTTTTTACCATTCCTAATTCTGATGCTGTTTCCTTTATTATTTCAGTAACCGATTCGAAGTTGATTTCTACCAGTTCTTCCTGTTTATTTTCAATTTTTTCTTCCACTTTTCTACTAAAAATATGTTTTTTATTATTATCCCAGCAGTATCTAAATAATGTGTTTTCTTCCATTTTTGTTTTGCATTTATTTGAATTGTTTGCTATTTTAAACTGAATTTCTTTGTTTATGGTTAAACTTTGTGCCAAGTGATCCGATGAACTTAAGTCAATCAATTCATAATTTGTTATCGAATTTACTCCCGTCCAATCCAGCCCTATATAATCTATTAAACTTTTTCCTTTTTTTATTTACAAAAGAGAATTCGCCTTGTGAGTCTCCTAAAGATCTCCCGTTTAAGCAAAATAAACCAATTTCACTCATAGTTTCATTTAATAAAACTCCATTACTACATATAACAGAGTCTTTAGATTTTCTTACATGATTTATGTTAGGGTTAGCAAGCATCGATACCTCAATATTATTTAAATCCCCTATCCTACAATTAAAATCCCCTGCTATCCAACCCGAACTAATATCAAGAATTTGTACATTTTTAACTATTTTCTCGTCAATTAATATTACTAATCCCCCACTTGCCCTTCCCTTGTCGTATTCTTTTATTGCTGGACTACCAATATATCTATAATTTTTAAAAGCATCTGAAAACTTAAATTCTTCTTTGACTAGCCACGTTTCTACTATACAAATAAAAAATATTTATTTAATAATAAACTTTTTTATTCGCAACTTAAGTCTAAAAAGTTTTTCATACCATTTGCGTTCCACACTAAAACCTTATTCCTTAAAGTTTCCTCGGTCATCATCTTGTTTGTTTCTTTGGTCTTCACGTGCGTGTCTAGTATATCCTTGGGATTTGTACTGGTGAATCGAATTTGTGCCGTATCTTCCGCCGTTTCTTCTATCTCCTGAATCCTTGACGAAATTTGCGAATTCCTGTACATTTCCTGGTGTTCCATCCTGGAAGTTTTCTTTTCTATGTCCACTGTACTCTTGGGTATGACGAAAGGAAATCTCCTGTTTTATCAATCCTTTATCATTTTTCCACGTCCACAGTTCATTGTTAATATAAACCCTTTTAAATACCATTTTAACAGTATTTCCTTTACTTCTTTCGTCTTTTACTCGTAAGTAGATTTGCTTTTGAATATCCCTGTCTTCTTTTGTAAGATCTTCGTCCAAAAACATTTTCGTGCCCTTGAGAGAAGTCCTTTTTTCTAATATACTTCTCTTAGTTTCCAAGTCTCTTACTCTAACCTTCTGAAATTCCTCTCCTTTTAGTGGCTTTATTTTTTGAACAGATTTTAATTCTATTTGTGCTCCTAAGTTACTGCTCATAAAATCTTCCACCTCTCTTTTTGTGTTATTTGTCTCTATTTTTAAACCTCTGATAATTATGTTTTTCTTCCTATATTCTTGGTCTTTCTTTACTTCCGAATATTCTAGTTTATTTATTCGTTCAACTAAATTGTTCTTTTCTTTTTCCCATTCTTTTTCTCTTATTTCCCACGTGTCACTAATGTCTTGAATTTTCTTTTCAACCGATTCTTTTGTTTCAGCAATTTTTGCCTCTGTCTTTGTTATTAGCTTTTCGATTCTCAATTCAGTTTCTTTTATAGAATTGTTTATTTCACTCTTAATCACCTCCGAAATTTCAGATTTAATTGAAGTAAGCACTGATTCCAACCAACCTTTTGTCTCTTCTGTCACTTCCATTCCTTCTTTTAAAACTGCATTCGATTCTTCTGAAACAGTTTTCCACATCTTCTCTATTTGTTTATTATTTTTGTCTTTTTGTAATTGCTCTAAATTTGTGGGTCTTCCTGTTTTTTTTGGGTTAGTTTTCAGTCTTCAGAGTTTTTGGGACTGAGTTTATTTTTCTCCGCTTTAGATCTTGTTTGTGTTGTTTGTGTTTGCCCTGCGTTTGGCATTTTGCTCAACCTAACCTCACTTTATGTTCTCAATATATTTACTTAAAATCAATTAGTCTTTTACAATTTTCACCTATTTTTCTTTTTCATCTAACAAAATCAATTCCAAAATTTACATTCTATTTGTTTCTCTGCATTATAAGTACCTTAAAACACTTCAAAAAGTAAAAATTTTCGAACTGAATTTTCCACACGTGCTATTAGCGCGACCTCAAACATAACCTCCCTTTATCTTCTATAAGGTGGTACATTTTAAAAATTAAAATTTTGCAGTTTAATTTTACTGAAATTTTGATGCGCTGAATGGCCTCAAGTCGGCGAACTCGAGCGCCGGACCGGTTCTTGAATTGGGTGCCTCAATTATGATTATTATGAACATTTCGAGATGTGTTAATTCCTTTTTCAAACAATGAGTGATTCGTAATGGTAACATCACTATTTTTGATAAAGATGCCATTCTTGACTGAAAGATCTTCATCAGGAGGAAGAGATTGATCATTATTTTCCTTATCTGCAAATTGTTGTTTGTCATTGTTTGAATCTATATTCGGAACCTCTGAAGATTGTCGAAAATATTTTAAAGGCTGAAAATAAATTTCATCATCTACTTCAGGTGATCTCTTCTTCTCCAACCCGTGAAACTCTAAAAAAATAAAGTAACTGTTATTTCTACAGAAAAACAATTATCATGTATGAGAACACTTACTTTGCGTTATTTATTTTAAAGTTAATTTTATATCCACTTCAGTAATATTCACAATTTATTCAACAATTTTTTCCTTAATTTTTTTATAATGATAAAAATAACTGTTCACATAGTACTGTACGGTAGTTTTACTTTTTTTACTTTATTAATTCAAAATTTGAAGTTTAAACTATGAACTTCAAATTTTAGGTGGTACATTTTAAAAATTAAAATTTTGCAGTTTAATTTTACTGAAATTTTACTAATAATTGTGGATCGAAAATTGAAGGTACAGCTGTTCTTTTGAAACCACCCTTTTGACGATCGCCATTATTAAAACAGTTATCTGCAAAATGATTTTTACAAATCAGACTTCTTTCTGAAGGTACAATACCAATAGAGGGCTCTTATTGATTTAAATCATTGGAAATGATCATTCTTACAAGATTTCTAAGAGATTTCCATTTTTCAAAACTGTTTAATTTTTATCTTATAATTTCTTATTTTTACAAAATTTTCAGTTTTTTTTTACTTTTACTTTTGATATTTTTTTTTATCTTTTTATTTTAGGATTTTCTTTAATTTTCCTCTTTTTATCTTGATATATACATTTTTTAAATTTATTTTTTGTACTTTTACATTTTTTTAGTTTTTAGATAAGGAAAAAAACATTTCTCTATTTTCTTCCTACTTATTTAAGTTTTTCTTTAGTTCTTCCCTGCTTTTTAATTAATTATTTAACTTTATCATCATTTTTTGATTTATAAGAAGCATTTTTCCTTCTGTTCAATTGTTTAGTTTTTATCTTATAGTTACGAATTTTTGAAAACATTTATTTGCTGCTTTTATCTACACTCTTTAAATTTACCAATTTTCTACTTTTTTGAAAGCTTTTATACTTTTATTTTATATTATTTGAATTTAATCTTGTACTAAATGTTCTCATTTGAACATCGTTCTCGTATTTCATAAAATTTCTTTTCTTTTAAATTTTTCTTAAATTTTATAAAATTTTATTGGTCCTTTTTTTTATTATTATACCTTTTTTAAAATAAAATAATTATTAATAAATTTATGAATTATTGATATGACATTAGGTTTATAATTTAGAAATTGGTAAATTAATTAAATTAGTAATGATAAATCTGCTACATTCTTATTTATTTTGTAATTTTAAAATATTCAATTGAATGATTGAAAATATATTTTAAACTGAATCACTTCAGACTTTTGTTTTGAATGATTGATGACGAAAATAAACAATGCGAAACTCTTGTGAAAATTCCTGCTTATGAATAATCAACATTGACAATATTATTTTCAGAAATGAAATAAACTTGTATTTTTTAAAAATTAATATATTAAATAAATAAAATTTTGAAATTAATGTTTAAACTATCTGTTTTTTGTATGAACTTTCCATTTAATCAATTATTATAAATTAAAGATTTTTAAAATTTCATTTAATAATATATACTTGTACTTACGAATAAAATGATGGATGACTTGCATCGTATTGATGTATTCCACAACATATACAAAATTTTCAAATTCTCGTTCTGAATTTAGTTGGAGTACTTACAGTCAATAATTTTCTATTATGTACATGTATTTGGTTTTCCATAAAATGATCCGAACAAAGCCTCAAATATTTGACTTTCTTATATTCTGTAGGTAATCCTAAATTTTCTAACCACTTAATTAAGGGGTCATCCATAAAGAACGTTCCACTGTTGGGGGGAGGGGGGGGTCGAAAAATGTAACCATTTGTAACAAGGTGTAGGGGCGGTAGTTGAAATTTAGAACGTTCGAATTTTTATATTTTTATTCTGACTTATTCTATTTTTTTTCGTTTTTGAGCCTTTAATTTGAAAAGTCAGCAATATATGCCACAGCAGAAAGCCTGGCCGATAAGTTAGATATATTAGGTTGGTTAAAAAAGACAAAAGTCAGATATGTTATGCTTCTACCCCCAAATTTCTTTTAAATTGAAAAAAATTAATTAATTAATTAATTAAAAAGTGACATTATTTTTTTATTTGGAAATTGGACAATATTTAGAGGTGGCTCGAAGCCCATGAAGTTTCCCATGTATTTGGCATGGAAAAAACGCAATTTTTCGTAAATTTGCAATGAAATCGTAAAAAATCTCTTAAAACATTAACAGGCCAAGCCAAATCTTTAAAAGACTTTAAAAAGCAGTGTTCTATAATTTATTTATTCATTTGTTGATATTAACTATTATTCATTTTTTTTAAATTTTTGTTGTTTTTTTTTAAATTGCATAAGAAATAGTCAGTTCCGATAAATTTATATATAAATAATAGAATACTGTTTTTTCAACTCTTTTCAAGAATTGACTTGGTGCATTAATGATTTAAGTGATTTTTTACAAATTTATTACAAATTTACGAAAAAGTGTGTTTGCCCATGCAAAATAGATGGGAAAGTTTATGGGCTTTGAGCAACCTCTAAATATTATCCGATTTGAAAATAAAAAAATGGAGGTAATTTTTTTTAAACACATGTATTATCATAAGAGCCCATAATTATAACAAAAAAATACAATTTGATTTAATTAATATATAAAAAAATAATTTGATTTTTGAGGGGGGGTATAAATAATTTTTGAACGTTCCATTTAGGGGGGGGGGGGGGTTGTCATTTGTAACCAAGTGGAACAAAAAGGGGGGGTGGAGGTTTAAAACCCCGAAAATTGGTGGAACGTTCTTTATGGATGGACCCTTAATGCATTCTTATTCCAAATGAAATGACGCCATTTTGCAGAAATACATTTCATTGCTTTTTAATGCCTTTTTTAGGAAATAAATGTAACTCATTTCATTACTTTAGAATAACTGTACGAATATGAAAATTTTAATACAATTTATTTCAAATATTGATAATTAAAAAAATTAGCTTTAATACGATTGAGTTTTGAACGCCTTATGCAAAATTTTAATGCACTTAAATAATGTTATTTTGAATAAAAACCTGCGATCGAACCTGATGTGAACAGAAATGCTTTTACCTGATATGAATTTGATGTTTTTTGATCGTATAAAAGACAATATAAAATAGCAACTGTTGATTAATTAGAAATAAGCACAAGTAGGGTAACTGAATTCTTTTGCTATAAAAAAGCTAAATATTATTTCTTAAACATTATTTTTGAAACTTGGAAAAATAATTTTAAAATATTTATCCTTTTTTTTATAGCAGAAAAAAATAGTTTGTACGACACTTTCATTTATAATTATTCAACATTAATCTTGTCTTTGACAAACGAAATGTCAATACTAGGGTGGCCCAAAAAAAAATTTCGATTTTCATAAACCTTACCCCCCATTTTTGTTCTTTGGCGAAAAATATGCGATACGTATTTTTTTATTTTTTAATATTAACCCATGCCGCAAAGCCGTTGAAAATTACCATTGAATTGCCATAGGAAAAATGCACTTTTTCGTAAATTTGACATATGTAACGATCTAAATCGTTGTCTCCCTCCCAGTTCGCTCTTTTGATTTAATTGTGGCATAAGTGCCATTATAAAAGATTTGAATCTGCGCGGTTTCTAGTTTCAGGTGGCGCGTCGAGCGTTAGCGCAGCAGACGACGCCGTCACCTGTTGCCGGCAACCACGTCAGATTGATGCGAGCGACGCACGTTAGCGAACGTGACTAGGTCATTGTTAAAATAATCATATTTATCATTGTTATTATAAACGCAGTGTAGTGAACTAATACATTTTTGGAAACTTTATTAAATTGTGTTTCGCTTCTGCGTGAATAATCACTACCCGCTATTGCGCGGCTCTTTGGATATATGTATATTGCTCGACGAGCGCCTACACTTGTTGGTTAATTATCACCTGTTTACTGCAAATCGGTAAGTTCGCCTTTACTTATGGTTATGGTTGGAATATGCTTAATTGATCGCTTTCTTCTCGATTCTCTCCTCTAATCACCGATTTTAATGTCATGGTAAGTTTTATGCACGAATTGTGAGACCGGTCGCGAGTCGGACCCGTTTCCACTTTTTCAATAAATAATAATCTATTAAAATCTCGCGATAAGTCGTCACATTTATGGCACCGAACGTTATATTTTAGTTTCTCACTAAAATTCTCTCTTTTGTACAATTTTCTCGACGGAAAACTCCTTTTGTCGGTCGCAAAATGGCGTTGCCATGTGGTCTATTCCTGAAAAGAAAATTGCTCCCCTGAAGGGTTCTTGAAGCGCAAAACACTTGCAAATTAAAATCCGAAAAATTTCGAATTATTATTTTAAAATTTCTAAATTTTTTTTTCTCCACGCTTACTCACAGAGCACTCGTAAAATGCACAAAGCTATCACGCATTTCATGCGTTAAATCTTTTATACCTATAACTCGCATCAATCTCAAAATTTGCTTTCAGTACACTGCTATTTTTAAAATTTCAACGATTTCTTATTTTCGCTATTTTATGCTTAAAAATTTAAAATTGTTCTACGCTTTCAATACATTAAAACCAAAAAAATTTTTTTCCAAAATGTAAAATCTAAATTATCTGTAGAATCTTGCTTTTTGATTGCTCTTCATTGCTTAATTACGCTTGAAATTTTATAATTATATTAGTGAATTTCTAATTGACATTTAGCCTAATTATCCGTAAATTTATGGTACTTTAACAAAATATGGGTACGAAATACCATGAGTGACAAAATTTTATAATTGAAAAATTTATCAAATTTTAAGTGGCCACGTTTTTTTCTCTCCACTGTAGAATGCCAGATGCTTTGTTCGGCCACGAATGAATGTAAACAAAGCTGTGTTTACAACGGGATACTATCTCTGCTTCTTGCGGTTAATTCAAAGTTAAAATAAAATTGAATTACGGAATATTCTTGGCACGGAAGAAATAAAATTTAACTTTGTTAAAATTCGTCAAACGAATTAACCGACCGAAATTAATTGAAAATTCATTTAAAAACCTATTTTCCTCAAACATGCAACAAAAATTCTAATCTATTTTGCTTTATACCCTTACATTTCGAAATAATGAATTGAAAAATTGAATCGATCAATCAAGTGAGTTTAATTCATCGAATCGAAAAATTTATTTATTTAATTTGAAAATTTAATCGAGTTCAATAAATTTAATCAATCAGTCGAATAAAATAAACTAAATTAAAATTGAAAATACATCTCTCTTTTATCCCTTTCAAAAAGTAATAAAATTAATTACGCTTTCAAATCTTTTTTAAAAAAAATTCAGTTGTGCATTATTTGCAAAATTTTATCAAAAGAATAATAAATTAATTGTCACCCAATTGATTTCCTTTTACTTTTTTACAAAAATGACTAGGAAACACAACAAAAGCAAAGATTTCGAAGAAGAAAAATCCCAAGAACCAGAATCCCGACAAGGTGGGTTTAAACCAGCGCACTTGCTACCACGGTTACCCCCCATCCGACACTTGATCCGCCCACTAGTAGTCACAACCTCTAGTAAAACACCTTTTACTTAAGAGCAACTACTAGGAAATTTCTGGGAAGGAAATGTCCCCTGCGGATCACAACCCCCCCCCCCCCCCCCCCCGTCACAACGCAAAGCGTTGACCATGGAACGCAAAGCGCTCTGAAAACAACGCAAAGCGCTCCAAATCAGGAGCAAAACGGTTGGTACCAAACGCAAAGCGTTCCGGATAATGCCACGGGTCACTCAGCCAGGACAATCCCCAAACTCATCATTTCGAGACACAATAACACCCATCGTATTTACAGAAAATCGGCAACACCCCTAACCTCGAGAAAAATCAACAATGCCCTCTCGGATATCCAAACCTTTACAGAGCAACAAAAACAGAATAATGCTGACTTTCAAAAAACAATAAGCGATCTTTTAGCCAAACACCTCACGGAATCGCACGATTCAATTAAAACGGTAATTTCTGATATTTCCTGTCAAATAGATACGCTTAGATCTGAATCTAACCAAAATATAATTTCTTTAACAAACACATTAGTTTCAGCAATGAATACTTATCAGGTTAACACAAACCAGGAAATTCAGACCCTCACGCGCAAAATTACGGAATTACAAATGAAGCAAGCGCAATCACCATGGCATGATTCTCGATGGGAATCCATCAATCACGAGCACGTGAGCGACGAGCACTCTATTCAGCTCACCTCGTTACCCCCCACTATTCCTACCACTACGATAACAACTACGAGTGCCCAAACGAGCACTGCATGGAGCACGGGAATAAACGCTTCAAGCGCCCCACCCCACTCTCCTTCTTTACTCCGTCGGTAAGAGTCCCCCCTCCTGCTCGTACCCTCCAATTTAATAACGTTCCGAATTTCTACAAATCGTTACCAAATTCGAGCAACCAAACAGAATCGCAAAACTTAATCCGATTTACGGAACCGAATCCGTTTCCAAATCCGATCGCAAGACCACCACCTGCCACGCAGAATCAAATTGCGAACATCCATAAAATCATTAAATCCTGGGAATTAAAATTCCCTGGAAAGCTAGACGCAAATGATTTTATCGACGAATTCGAATGTAAATTAAGCGCACCAGCGATCAATTCTGATCATGCGCTCTCGGTACGTTCGCAAATTCTCGCCGGACTTCGTGGCCCGAATTTGCAACAAAGTTTCGCAAAACTTTCGGTGACACCAACGACGACCAGCAAATTACGAATAAAATTCAACGTGCCGTACAAATGGCCAATGAATTAGGGATCGAATTTATCATTCGCATAGGAGCACTTTACAATAAGTTATATTGTAAAGTATCGAAAAAAAGTCAGCTCCACAAAATCTACTCGGGTCTGCACTCTGATTTAATTGCGCAATTTGACCGAAATACCTTCTCAACTTACGACGAACTAATCGAGAAAATTCGCAAATACCAAGAAAAACTTGAAATCATGCAGAATACCGACAGAATGCGCGAACAGGACAGCAAGAATCCTCTTGCCTCGCGCAGAAAAAATCAGCTGAATGTGATCGATTCACATCCATCGCAAAATGACTTAACTTCTTCCGAAATGCCTGATAGCGAATCGAAACCGGAATCGAAATTAAAAACAATAAAAATAATAACAATAAAAAGCAACCTAGCAGTGAACCGGAAACTGACCTAAATAAAATCGAAATTTATAAACGACAAATGGACGTTTTACAAAAGAAACTACACGGTACCGGAAACCGAAAAGAGAACACCTACGCTCAGGCTGCGCACGGCGCAACCCAGCCCCCCTCTCCTCCGGTAGCCGCTCATAACCCACGCGTTCCATCCGCTTCCGGTTTTCAGCACTCTTCAGCTTCTGCTTCGTCGCAGAAGTTGGGGAGGATAACAAATAACAGAAGCAACTGGAACGGTTACAGCCGTAATTATCCTATATAAGAAATCAGCTAGCTATGGGCTTGTAACGCAAAAACCGTGACGCTTAATGGTATAAAGAGAGAGGAAGATTGAAATTAGTTGAAGTGAGAGAGATAAGAAAGGTAGGTATAATTAGAAAATTTTCTTCGTCTAATGATCCTGATCCTAATTGGGGATGGCAGGTTGCTTGAAGAATTTCGAAAAATTGGGATGACAGGCAGCTTGAAGGAGTGAGAGAGAGAGAGAGAGAGAGAGAGAGAGAGAGAGAAGGGGAATTTCGAAAGTTTGAGAAAGCAATTTCAAAAATAGTTCATTTTATACATTTTGTATAAAATTGGGATGACAGGCAGCTTGAAGG